>JAWNKX010000218.1:0-1200000 GCA_035041755.1 Cacoxenus indagator | reverse complement strand
AGCAGCGCCGGAGCCTTTGCTAGTTTTACGTATATATTTTTTAAAATATTTTCATAGTCTTATGAAACTTGATTAAAGTCACTTTGACGTATTTAAATTGAATTTTTGTGAGTGCATTTTATAGCACCTACAAATAATTCTCGGCCTAGACCGCTGTGACAACAATTTCATAAATCATTCATACACTAACGATATCTGATGAAAACGCTGTACCAAATAATATCAACTTTTTGCATTCATATAATAAAATTACTTGCAGTACCTCTTTTGAATAAATTCCCTTAGACACTACTTACATGACTGTTTCATCAAATGTCAAACGCTTCAAGACCTTGGCACTCTTCGTTGTTATTGCAGCGTTGTGCTGATCTAAAATGCTTTGTTTATCTACTGCTGAGCTTCCACACGTGTCGCATATGCCATCATTCGGCGTTAGATAATCAGATGGACAGGAGTTTTTACGTCCTTGCATTGTAGCGCGGTGCGCGTTTGATACTGTCAGATCAGATTATGAACGAAAACCGATAAGCTTAATTAATTTTAATACTTTCGTTGTATATATTAATCATATATACCTTCCAAATGCATAGACTGTCGCCGCTTGGCCTGCACACCTAGAAGGCTCGTGAGCATTTTGTTACGATGTGCGGCATTCTTAATTCCGATACTCTTCAGATTCTTGTCAACGAAATCGGCTATGTCATCGACACGATTGTACATTTGTAAGTTAACTGAATATTTGGAAAAACATTGACTTAGTTCAAAGCAGTTCAGCTTGTGGTAGGTCAAGTTTGCTATTTGCGAGCGTTTTGCTTACGTGCCTTCATATTGCTGCAGATCGAGCAAGTTTAGCCATTCGGCTATGCTCATCTGCGGATTGTGTACGATAACAGTGGCACAATCTCGACGTCGCACTATTGGATAGCGAAAATTCCAAGAGATACCTGATAAATAATTTCATAATTAGCAACTTAGTTCCATGGGACAATATATTTTTGAATGTATTGTATCTAAAATCCAACTTACTTCCACGGCGTTGCGTCACGTTGCGCGTATTAAATTGACTCGTTTGCGCATTGCCCATTTTTTTGGTTTATTAATTTTTAATTAATCTAATTTAATTCAATTATACACTTTTTTATAAATTAAGCCACCGCTTGTGGCAACTTCTTCACTCAGCGCCCAACGGTTGCAGACTATTATAGTTCCGCTTTGGTGCTGGCTCACGCAGTCGTTCGCTCGCTTCTCGAAGTATTCAATGTCGTTGTCAATCGCCTCTTACAATTTGCGTGCACTCTACAAATATATTCTCTATTTTAATTTTATTATTATTTCTTAAACTCAACACTCTACCAGCTTTTTTACTGTCGGACTGTTTTGTCCGAAGTACGCTTTCATTTATATTTTATCGTAGATTAAAAGGTTTTTCGCTCTGCGACATTATTTATTTATATATGAATTGTATCTGTATCGTATTCTGCTGATCGCAGCGGAATTTCCTTAATTAAATTTTTTATTTATATTTTTTGTTTGTTTTTTTTTTGGTGTGGCTACAGTGGCGTATTGAAAAATGAAACATTCTACATAAGAAGCAATGAAAGACCACAATAACACCGTCACTGCACACAATGAGAAGTGAGTTTAGAGTTATTACGTGTTGGATTACATTCTGAACGTAATTTTTTATACATTTACAAAAAAATCAGGTACTTTTTACTGTTTTTTTTTTTTTGTTTCATAGACTTAGCAGTCTTCGGAGTGACCACACACTGATCTCACAATGGGCGGGGCCAAGTGGTATCAAAATTCACCCTGTCACATAGTAAACTGCGCTCAACTGGTCTTATTACTAGTTTCTTTGATCAGCATGCAACATCAAAGCTAATGTCTACGTTCTACATGGCTACAGGCATAATAACATCATCAGCCGTTAACAATTAAGCATGCAAAATTTAAACTACAGTTAAGAATTAACTAAGCGTTCATTTCCATGAAAAGGAAGGCAAGTAGCAAAGTACTATTTTCCTAAGTCGTTGACTCAATGCAATTAATATACCTTTGATGTTGTGGATTCCAAACACAAGATACATATTCAAAAATAGGTCTAACAATTGGGGTGTATAGCCTTTGGTTGTATGAGGATCGTTTAATATAGCCAAGGACACCTCTGGTCTTAGAGACTGAAGAGGAAATTCAACTTCGAGTCAAACAATATTCCACGATCAATAAATTGAGACACCTATTACCTTTGATATAGTATGAGTTTGAACTATATATAAGAGTTAAGTATAAGATAGTTAGTGGAACAACACTTAGATAAAGAGTCTAAATCAATCTGAAGCTATGAAGAAGGGACCGCGTTTCTTTTTTAGAGATTTTTGTTTTCTGGCTTATTCTCAATTTATGACGCAAATTCTTCTTTTTCTTCAACTTTATGATATTTGTAAAAAAAGACAGTGAAAAAGGCAAGAAATTAAAATTAATTTTTAAAAGTTTATTTGAAATTATGCGCAGGATATTGGCAAAGATGAATTGAAGTATTTTTACGCTGAAAAAAAAATATATATATATAATTACATATTAAGTATACATATGGATTTAATAACCCGTGTGGGACCATATATCGCTTTGTGTCTATCTCGAAGAATAAAGAAACTATATAAAACTTTCAATAACGCTTTTCTTTCTTATGATTTACCAATAATATAGTAGTTCGAATGATGATTAAGAAATAACGATAGGTAGACATTCAAATTTTCTAAGTGTGTTTCTGGGTGTTTTCTGTCAACCATGAGACGCAACCATTTAATAAAATAGAAGTAAAATAAAATTACATAGAATTTATTAATTTTATATGAAATGTAGTTTACAATAGTCAGATAGTCAGATGTACAGTCTATACAATTGGCATGACCAACACTAACACCACAGTTTATCTTTTTAAAGTTCGGGAGCTCGATGTCCACCTCTTATTTTACAATTGAAAATCTATGTAGTCAAATAAAACCCTTTAATAATAATTTGACACCAGTTTCCTAGCGCATACCTTTTGAACCGCCTTCATTTTTACTACAAGTATGAAATGCTCATTATTAAATTCGTCTCGCTTTACCCAGGACCTACCTTACGTTTAGCATGAATCGTTGTTTTTAGCGGTTTATTTGTAACAAACCTATGTACTCTGGAGAAGATAATTTTGCATCTGTTGTTACTCTGAGACAGGCTTTTTATCAGTTCAAAATTGCTTATGTTTTTGCAACTGCTGGTTCCATATATCTTGTATCTAGGAATTTGACCGACACTGGCATTTGCTTTAGTGCGGTTGAGATTGAGGCTACTTCTACAACAAGAGCTAGTTATCCGTATAACCCACAAGTTTTAATTAATCGATTAAATATAGCCTTCATAGGTGTAGCTGAACCAAATCCAAACGTACACGAACCTGTCTCAATGTATACAGTTTTTTAAGGTCGCGTTCGCTGCATGACAGAGAATAAAGATATTGTTCTCCATCGCCAGTTATCAGTTTCGCTAAAAAAAAAGTTCGAAATCATTCCGCTTCAGTAACATTTCGCAAATTAAAATGCGATCAATAAGATTTGTTCTGTCAAATTATGTGGTACCCAAACATCCAGTTGGATGGTGGATAATTTGTTCGAATTTTCGGTACAAGGCCCACCAGACCGAGGTGCGTCTTTGAAGCGAACTTTCCCGAACGAAATGGAGCAAACCATTTTCTAACATCCTTCGCTGCTAAATAAATTTATTATTAAATAAATAATAAAGAAATAAAGTAAATTGTAATGAATTTTCTCTTTTCGGCACTCATTTACTTTACGCAGAACCAGCTGATTTTATGATGATATCATACATTTTTGTTGCATGATATTCCTAGATCGGGTTAATACTTACAGAAATGTCGCTTTTTAAATCTAGCAATTTAAATTTTCGGAAGTTACTTTTCAACCAACCTACTAAAAGAGAAACAGAAAAAGATTTTAGTAGATTTTGCTTTACATAAAGTAAATGCGTCGTATTCGTTTAATTTAGTAATTTGTCGATCCTCATGGTTTATAATGACCTCATAGATTCGATTGGAAAGCGACTTGTACAAATTTCCAATATATCTAGAGGAATGGTTGACCAACTCTGCTTAATGCCTTCAATTAGTTCTGCTTTGGTGGAATATTGTTTTCCCGACTCATAAACTTGACGAAAAAACCATCCCCACACCTTTACTAATATTATATATTGATGTCGGGTGAGTAAGGAGGCCATTGTATTAAACTGACATTTTGGCGCTCAATCTATAACTTAACCGCCCGAGCAGTGTATATCGGAACATTGACTAGGTAAAAAAATCATTTACCATCGTTCGATACCGGTTTCCATTGATAGTCAAGCCCTGGCCATTCACCTTCTAGAAAAAGTACGGACCAATGAAACCACCGGCTAACATTCCGCACAGTTTCTTTTTCGGGGCGTGTTCATTATCTGCTGTGGATTCTCGGTACCCTAAAACCGACAGTTTTGACTATTAAAAAAAGAGATGATTCAAAAATTCGTCGCTGAACATAATCTTATCACCAAAATGTAAATCAACGGCGATGTGCTCGAGAGCCTAAGCTGAAAATGTTCTGCGCTTCTAGTGGTCCGATGGCTTCAGTTGCTGCGCGAACTGATTTTTTAAGGAAAGTATTATGCCTTGACTCCTGAAATTCTAAAGACAGCATAAATTCCTGAACAATTTTCTATTCAAAAATAAAAGTTTTTTAGTAAATTAATTCTTCTCCAATCTTAACAGTGACACTAGTCTGTACATACATATATAAAGGGTTAAAAATGATCATTACAATTATTTTCACCATCATCATCGTCTTTGCTATCGCCAACAAAAATAACAAGCGAAAAATATGAGACGGTTGCAAACCGAAACGCACAGCACCTACTACCAAACTCACCAACTTCATAACCGTTATTCTGTACGTGTGCTAGCTGCCATTTCTCACAAAAGTAATCAGTTACAGCGCCAGTCAGACAGAGCTCTCGACCAAGCGAAGGACTTTCTGCTATCATAGGACCCCTATGTACAGACTACAACGACCAACAACCTAGAGATCAGGTCACGACATCACGGTCAACGAATATAACATAGCCACATCAAATTCGATTTGAAGTAATAATGAGAGAGTAATATGCCAGGAAATGAAGATTAAGCGGCTTTGCCTTTGTAGGAATATACATATATACGTTAGTAAGTACAACTCCAAGATTCTTGCTGATATGCATTAATAACCACAGCCTCGGCAAACACTTTTAACCAATAATGCAGAAGCTTGACAATAATCTATTATACAAATGGGTGACATAGTTGTACTATTTTTATTGCCTGCTAACGATTTCTTTTATAAAATACGCTGATTCCTTCAAAAATCAGTCGGGGGAATTATTGGCACAACAATTATTGGATTAACTTTATTACTATAATATGTTAGATTGCTTTAAAGATAAAAACAGTCAAATCAATAAATATTTCCAATAAGATTTACATAAATTCGCTAGATTTCTCTTCGATACATTTCTACTCAACAACATTAATCTCATCGCCATCGTCATCTTCATTTTCACTCAATTCAACACTGGAGGTGCCATCCGACGAGTAACCACCAGGATCACATCGTTCTGCAACCGGTCCAGCAGTATCTGTGATTTTCTCGGGGCCACTGGCTGCAGCACACGGTTGTTTCTCCTGGCCACTCTTGAGATTTTCGCGGGTGTGTCGCCATTTCATGCGACGGTTCTGAAACCAAACTTTGACCTATAATGGAAGTGTATTGTAGTATTTTGACATAAATCAAGTGACTAGCGATTGTTTAAGGTTGATCCACACACCTGCGCATCTGTCAGATTCAAACGTGCTGCCAACTTGCGTCTATCTGGTTTGGTGATGTATTTCTGCTGCTGAAATTGTATCTCGAGTCCTTTGCGCTGCAGATTCGTAAAGACAGCGCGTGACCACGAGCGTTTCCGTTTTCCATTGATTGCATTGTTGCCATTTCCGTTGCCAGTGTTACCAACACCAGCACCAGATATACTATTGTTGCTGCCATTTTGAATTGTTCCAACGCCAGCGCTTGTACATCCTGAGGTCGCCGTCACTGAGTTCGGCATATCCAGAAGATTGTGCTGCGCTTTGCTCAGAAAGCGATTTTGGTGTGTCACTTGCAACGACTTGAGTCCATTTAGTGGTGACGTCATTAGTGTTGACCGTGGCAACACCATACTCGGGTGTGGTTGTGAAAGTTGTGTTGATTTCTGCTGCTGCTGTTGTTGTTGCTGTTGGTGTTGATGAAATCGCAGGAGCGCACTTGACGCAAAAGTTTGGTAGGTGGGTGCACAAATGGATACTGAAAAGTATAGAAATTTTTTAGGAATTAGACAAGCACAGACAATAGCAGGAAATAAATTTAATGACTTGAAATTTGGACTCGATGCCAACCGATTTTAATCTTGCCTATCCATAACCATTACTGTCCCCGTCATCCCTGTTTTTTATAGGTAATAATACGCTATTTCTTTGTCCTCAACAAACTCCAATCTTGGCACCAATGTGGCACCATATCATATGATTGAAGGAGCCAACAGGCTGTAAGCTTCACCGGGTTCTATATAGCTTATAATACAATTTCGAAACCACGTATAAACAGTGCTAGACAAGTGGCTTAATCTTTTGTTTCTCCGGTATTAGGCGTGTCTCGTCTTCTCGCTAGTCTCTTGTAAACTTTTGTTTTTACCACCTACAAGTGATTGAAAAGAGAAATTAAAAAGTTACGCATAAGAATACATGCGGGCCTATTGGACAATTGTAGCCTAGCACTTGTCGCATCTATTTGATTGCGGAACTGCTAAAAATAGTTTGACATATAGCCACATTCAAAAAGTACTTTGAATAGAAGTACAAAGCGATACAGCTGCATATTTGTTCTTTCGATGTCCGGCATTGTTTTAAGATTAAGTTTTTATTTCGAAATCTGAATACAGCTAAAGAATTACTTCTTTGAGATTAAAATGGCTCTCTAGTGCTAGCAACTAACCCAATATTGAACGTTACGCAATGATGCAAATAATTTTGGAAAATTCTGTTTCCGTATTATAAAAAACAGAACATCCTCTCGACAAATACTTATTACTTCCTTCAACCAGAAATTTTAACTTTCCCTACACCTGAACAGATTTTCTTAAGATTACGGGGAAAAACCACATTTTTTTCTTTCAACTTACGTTCCAATAAGCAAGACCTTACCAATTAGCGAATAACCAATATATGATAAAATCGTTAAATTATAATTGATAGCCGCTTGATAATCAATACTTTTTTGGGCTTTTTTATTTTATTTTATTTTTTTTATTTGTTTTTGTTGTTAAGTGGAGACCGAAAAATTTGTTTATAATAAAATGTTCACTTAATTGGAATAATCAACGTTATCTAAACAAATATCTCAAAAATAAAATGCCAAATAATACAGCAACAAAGAATGCTGGCCGAAATTATTTGGGATAATTAAGAAAAAGATATTATATGAGAACGCCGGGGGGCTATGCAAGTATGATGCTTTAATGAGTATCTCATTAAGCGCGGTAAACGCCGAATAGATTTGAAACTCCAATGTTTAAAATAAATAAAAGTGCGTTGTTACAATAGTAAATAATGAAACGCACAAGTGCAGTGCAATGAAACTAGTTAATGTGATTTTATTGGCTTTTATAGACTAAGATACTGTGCGCCGAAACAAAGCACTTGAGAGGTGTACAGATACAAATGCATTGGAATTGGGTGCCTAGCGATTTATTTGTTATTGAACGTTCACCAAGCTCACGGTATGTGGCAAAATACGATTTCATCACGCAAGTATGCGTAATATTTATTTACTCAAATCGGTACCGTAGAACACTGTTGATTAGGTATTGAACATACATATAGGCGTATAATTATTGTATTTAAAAGATAAATTTTTATTCTCAAATCACAAAACAAGAAATCGTCATCACAATGCAAGCAACAATTGAAAACAGTTGCGACTTGAACGGAAGTGCATTAGAAGGGTATCTCTACTAAAATAGTTGACTTTAGTCAAGTGTATCTCAATGAACACAGTTTCATTGCACCGTCGGCAGTAATTGGTTTAACCGATGGCATTTGGTTTCTGTCAACTACCACTGGTTTGTTATAATGAGTTTCATTGATTTTCAACACCTCAATGTAAACACAATAATACCAGTGCATACGCAAATACATTCACCTACAAGTATCTCTGTACGCGCAATTGCATTGCAGGCAGCCCACAATCTCTGCCTTGTCTTAATTGCCTTGTTTGAGATACTTTTGTAAACATGCGTTTTCATTTGTGCTGTGATTTAATGCACGATTGTGAGGTCTTTGTTGATGTTGTTGCTGTAGTTGTGCCCTCTCCAAAGTGTTTACTTAACAGCGGCTTATTGCAGTACATGTGCATCAACAACTTCGGCCGGCACTAATCCCATATATATTTGCTAAAGGAAGTGGCAAATATCTTAATGAGTTGTTTGATGTCCTTGCATGTTTTAAATGAGAGACAAACGTATTTATTGGAATCTAAATTGAACTATTGTATATCCTCCGTACATATTAGAAGTCATAATATAAAAAGGTTAAAGCATAAATATATTAGTAACAGCCCGCCCCTTCACCGGAGAAAAAAAAAACTTTTTCGAACAATGTGAATAAAATTAAAACATACTGCGTTCTTCATTTTCTTACATTCCTTGCACTAATAGATTATTGACTAAGACTACATTTTCATGGCATGATTCCCAAAAATAATGGTAAAACAAATACAGTACGAACTCGGCAATCGCAACTAAAGGAAACCAAGGTAGTTGCACTTATTGAAGTTGTTGCACCTAGCGATATAACTTATAACTTTTAAAATGATAAATGAAACCCCTTTTATGATGCGGTAAACTTAATTTTAATTGGAAAATTTATTGTTTCTTCTTATTAAGGCTTTTAATAATAGTGGTGTTACGAAGCTCCTTAAGAAATATAATGTCTTTTATTAGAATATAATTTTTCTGAGCCCACTGAATGCAAGTTTCGAATGATTGTATAGCAACTGATCATTTTATTTTAAGAGCTTAATAACAACCGCTTCCTATTATCTGAACTTCCAATTTCGACGGCTGCATTATCCACTTCCTTATCAGCAACACTTTCGTACATCCAATCATTAAGGTCTTAATTTGCGAAGGAATTACTTGGTGCAAGTTTATGGAGCATTAATGCATGGATTGTGCGTTAATTGTCAATTTCTCGTTTTACAATGCTGATAGGAATATCGTCCTCTTCATGCAACTCATTGTGTATTGGCTGAATAATGGCAGCACAGTTAGGTGCAAGACACATAACGGTTACCATTATCACTTTTCATCTCATTATCCTTAAGATGACACGGGTCGTTATCCAAGAGTAATAATAATAATATCTTGGGAAGCCCCTTAGATTAGCACCTAAAACAGTAAAAAAAAAACACACAAATTCTGCAATGCATAATCAAACACAGCGAACAAATTTGCAGAATAGCAGCGAAAAACGGGCAGTTTGTATATACATAGGATAGAAATCAGAATGTACCGAGGATTGCGGTTACCGAGTTCGTACTGTAATTATATTTTGACAATTGACAAATTTGTCTTTCCCTTTTTTTTAATTGTCTTACACTCTCTCTTTCACATACATAAGCGGGTGCGCCATTTTTTTCCTATTTACATCTTTTGTATAAGCTTCACCCGTATGTTTGTAATGTGTAACAAAATCTTTGAAAGCGAATTTCACCCACTTCAAAACGTCAGATTAAACTGAAACTTTGCAGACCTATCAAGGACCAAAGACAATACAATATTTTGACAACTTTGTCCCTATGTGCTTGCCAGGATCATCAGATTTAAATTAGAATGACTAATTTTACTAGCGCCTAAACTAATTTACTTTTTAGTTCGGTTTGTTATTAAAGCGTGTTTTTTAGTTTTTGTAAACTATATATCATATTATTTGTTGTTTAATTTGTAATCTAAACTAAATATTTTCTGAATATAATATTCGCAATCCTTTAAACATAGTATCTTAAACAAATCATCTGAATTTCATAAATATTCTAAATTAATTGAAGTAATAGAATTTGTTATTGAAATTAATTAATTATAAATTAATTAAGATTTCATCGAATATCTAACTTAGTTCCGTTAGGCAAAGCTACCATGTTCAGTTATATACGAGCATATGACAGCCGAGAAGTCCATAAAACATTTTAAAACGTATCAACAAGAAATGCCAGTGTACAGATCAATAATTATCTTGTAGAGTTAGGTTATACGAAAACAAATTAATCCATAAAATTGTAACAAATTAATTCCACAAACGGCGCCAATCTGACCTGAGATACAAACATCCAACCATGCATACGAGTACCTGATATTGTATGATGACACAGCCGATGTGTGTGTGTACGCACAACTCAATCTCAATAAATGAACAAAGCAACCGGCACCAATCAAAACGATTTCTACAAAGCAGAAGAATTTTTTTTTTATTATTTTAGGCTGAAAATTTGTTGTTGGTTTTCCGTATCTCACAGCGAAACAAAATGTATGCGCTTTTTTCGATTTTATGATGTGCGATGCGAAGCGATCAATCCATCACAAATAAATATTGGTGAATCTGTTTGGGCTGCAAATAAGTATCTTATGACCACAAGTTAGTGTTTGAGTGTGCGTTCGCATAATTGATAAATATCTTCGACACTGCAGGTGCCTTCTTCCCGCTCACAGTGGGAGGCTGTGTAAATACTTGGCCCCAAAGTTGGCCCCGAGTGTGGCCCCTAAAAATTCCAATTCCCATAAATGCTTGCTGGCCAGACTACAGGCAACAACAAAAAAAGTGGATTAGCAACCATTTAGACAAACATCACTCAGTCAGTCAGTTAGTTAATACTCAATCGTTCAGTTAGTCAGTTATAGTGGTAACTTCACATTTGAACTTGCAACAAGCTCAGTTGATGAGTCACTATTTATCACTGGACCGGCGCCTCATCTATCAGTCATTCTGAAACATTTCGCTGTTTTGTATCTCAATGTACATAGTTTTCAATCTAAACGAGTACCAAATGTATATATTTGTTATTCTATCAATCGGAACAATTCATTATCATCAACGTGTAATGCTTTAGCACCATTTCATGTTTCCTTGATTTGCTTCAACTCAGCTCACTCGTCGTGGAGCGCAGCCAAATAAACAAATCTCATCGATCACAGTCCACCTTTCCCTGCTACCTTTCTTTTTGTCAATTACCTGTACTTTTTTCACAATATTTGCTTTTCCATTAAACAATTCAGTTTTTTGCTTAATTTGTTAATAAATTGTGTTAATGAGTGCGAGCTAATTTAGCAAATGTTCGTAGCAGCACTTGAAAACGTTTGGTTCAGTCTTATCTAGATATTTTAGGTCTTCCAGCAACACTTCACTTGGCATTGATAGAGGAAATGTCGAATTATTTTGCCGATTTCACGCATCTAAATCTTTATTTTCGTTATATTGAAGCGGTGAATTTATTGAATTGTGTGCGTTTATATTATATTTGAAATACGATTGATTGTTCGCTTTGGAAAATATTTTCGAAACGATTCCCTGTTGAATTTATTTAAATTGGCCGCTAAGCGTTTGATTTTGTATAGGAATAAATATCTTTTTTCCTCTCTTAAATATTAACACCATTTAGTAGCGTCTAAGTAGCACACCCATTTTAAAGTTGCTCCGTTGTAAAATTTAAGATCAAGAAAGTTGGATCTGTACTTTGTATAAACCTGATTTGGTCTTTGCTGAATATATCTATTTATTTCTCTAGGACTAGGATATAGATGTGCAGTTCAGGCATGGTCAAAGTAAAACTTCTTAAAAAAACAACAGCGCATGCCCTTTGTTTTCATTTCACAACTTCGGCTCAACGCTGGAACACGCTCAACACGAAGAAGGATAATGCGATGACGCAATGACACTATGACGTGTCATAATGATGAAGATCACATACAAAATGAACACAACGAAGAGAGCAAGAGAGAGTAAGGTTTCTAAATTTTCAATCAACTCACAAATACAAACACAAAATTTGTACGTTCACTGCGCTCTTAGAAGTTTCACTTCAAAAATGTTTGGCATTTTAAATAATAGAAAGGATTACATATATTAGTTAATATAAAAATGATTAAGTGTTATAAAATGTAACCGCGGTTTTTATTCCTAGATGGTGCTCATAACCATCCGATTGTAACAAACACTAATTGTATAAACACTAATGCGATTGTATCAAATGAACACTTCTACATTTTTTAGAAGAGAGTTCTGCTCGTGTACAAATTTATTTTGCTTTAAAAATTAGTGGAATATCTGTGAAATACGCTAATATGATGCAGATTAGTCCGCTGCAAAAACATGGCGAAAAATGTGTGCGGCTTACTGTGAGGATAATGTGAGTGAACGTCGTAAAATAAACACATAAATAAATTCATTAGGGCAGTTAGAAATTCCTAATATTATAGAAGTTCTGTGTTAACTGCACTGTAACTCTGTAAAGGCAGACTGGGCCAGAACATCATTACGCACTGGTCTAAATTCAGTTATAGAACGTACGTATCACATTCAACTTATATTGATTGTTCTGTGTCAATGATGTATTCCCTTAACCTTGGTCACCTAGATAACTGCTGACAGATGAGCCATAGTTAAGCTACTTCTTAAACGATACCTCATGATACAAAAACTTTTTTGGAGTGAGGAATAGAAATATTGACACTTAAAGATTGACTTAATATACTCACACCGTAGATTGGAAAAATGCTGCGACAAACGTTACTTCCTGTAATATGAGTATACAGCCTGTCCATTAATCCCAATACAGCAAATCTAGCATTTCTACCAAGGAGAATTGATAGCAAAACGGCATTTGTGTGTTACTTGGGAAGGGAGCATAACTTACGTAACCACTAATATTGTGTGAGTTTTTAAGATGTTCATAATTTTTTCATTTGTTTCACTCCTTTATAAACATAATAGTGTATAAGTAGCTGCCAGCAGGATATGATTTAATGATGTTTGTTTATGTTAGAAATTTCCTACTAAACTGTTCATCTTCGATATCGATTTTTTCCAATATTTTTTGTTGTTTGCTTTCGCAATGATTATCTTTTGCCAATCAGCAGAGTCAATCGCGTCGACAGCCGCAAAGCGACCAACGATCGACGAGAACACCTTCAATGAGATATTTTTATTTAAATTCCTAGAAATCTTTGCTGATGAAGCAGGCGGTGGTCCGGTCGGCATTCAGCGACCAGAGAACAAAGCTTCAGTAATACAAAAACAAAGAAAAATGGCGTACAGATTTCATGTTTTTATTAGAATTATTACTTGATCTGTGACCATATTGTGACCATATTCATAAGCGCCAACGAAGCCCGACTGCCGACGCACAAAATGTGTTCAAACACTTTGGTATGCCAGCAACAACATCAACAACAGTTGGCAACTGTTCCTGACGAAGACAATTCATACGCCTTTGGCTTGGAATCGAAATTAACAAATTCAGATACAAACACTCAAACTCGAATTTATATTCCAATTCCAATTCGAAATTGTAAATTGTTTCCTTCCTGCTGAGTTTTGTGACGTTTACGTTTGCCTTTTGTACTTTGATCTTGTTCGATGCATGAAATATCGACCAAAATTATTTCTCCGCTACGAAAACAACGAATATTTTCGAGTACGGAATGTATTTATGTATCTCTGCTCTATTTGTTTGGCAGTTTGATACACAATATAACAAAACAATTGTTTATGTTGCTGCTCGATTTCAACGTACACAAATAAGGCACATCGTATGTGCTTCTCGAATTCGAAGTTGCCATGTAATCAGTGAAAATTATTTATTTATTGTAAAACATTTGGTGTTAGAGTGGAGATTTTTTTCAAACAAAGATTGTTGTAATAAAAGTATTGCAAGTCATATTAGAGGAGGCTGGGAAAAGTAAAATTCGGGAAGATTGCAAGGAGAATGAAAATCAAAAAAATATTGTGGACATTTAGAGACAGTAGAGTTATTTTAAATAAGCAAATTACTAAGATTTTATCAATAACTCAAAATAGAGCTCCATACACATGGAGAAGATGAAAAGTATGGGGCTTTGCATATCTGCAACCTTAAAACAATGAGTGTTCCAAAATTTAAAGTAACGATTTAAATTAAATTTGGGCATGTGTCTGGTTGGCTATAGCTTGTAAGATAGAATAGTTTTAGATCCACTAGGCCTTGCCCTGACACGCCTGCATTCTTCTGATTTTGTAGGCAGCAGTAGTGCCCCAAATTTGTATGGCGTAGCGCCAAGCAGGTGCCACTACTTGCAGATAGATGAGCCTTTTATTAGTTAAAGATAACTTATTCGATGGGCGGAGAAGCCACTCCAGTTTCTTGTCGAGATCTGCATCGACTGCTATTTTTCCATACTGAATACATTTTAATGACATTACGCCTCAAAAGAACTAAGGCTTTCGAAGTTCTAGCCTAGCCATCATTCAAATTGGTATAAAGCCTAAAAAATCGCCAAGTTATGATAAAATTAACGGCAAATCCGAATGTGCTTCCGCACGTAGCGGTGCATTACATGCGTAATATATTTAATGCCCTACTCAGATTAAACTACTTCCACAAAATTTGGAAGTTTGTCAAAGTCATTGCGATTCCAAAGGTGGGAAAAAACTATCTCATCCGTCATCATATAGACTAATCAGCTTACTTCCCATGCTATGCAAAATATTCGAAAAGTTATTGCATATAAGAATCCTACCATTCCTGGAACGTAGCCATATAATTCCAGATCACCAATATGGCTTCCGTAGAATCCACTCAATCATAAAAAAAGTCCATCCCGTTACGCACAAAATACTAAACGACCTCGAAGACAAACAATTTTGTGTTAGAGTGTTCCTAGACGTAGACAAAGCCTTCGATAAGATTTGGCATAATGAATTAATCTACAAGTTACGTACTATATTTCCCCACAATGTTGTACAAATGTTGAAGTGTTGCATTACCAATAGGTACTTCTGCGTAAAGTTCTCGGATGAATTTTCAACACTAAGGAATATAAGAGCAGACGTTCCGCAAAATAGCATACTAACGGCTCTATTCTGTGCACTCTATCAAATGAATAAATATATTTTGACAGATTTTGATAGATTTTTATAGACAGTAAGCGATAAAACATTTTTATGGGATTTTATGGGAGATTTTTCTCATTTAGAAAAGAATTTTACTCTATCTATTGCCTATTTTTTAACACAGGTGATGTCAAACACAGGATGATGTCGCACACTATTAACACACTGCTGAAGTGAATAACAATGTGATTTGCTGCCTTTTAGCAAAGTGTTTGGAAGATGATGAAAATTTTTGTAATAGAAGTGTTTTAAAATCATTGTGTGATAATAATGATCCTTCTTCAATATCGGCCAATGTTTTTGAGAGACAAGAGACAAGACAGAAATGTTCAATGATAGCAGAATTTGGTTAACACTCTCAAATGGTTCGGTAAATGGAACATTAGAATAAATAACAGCAAGACAATATATGTTATCTACAAAACTAAAACTAAATCTAATGATTGATGGATTGATGGAGTCGACG
Source organism: Cacoxenus indagator (assembly GCA_035041755.1). Taxonomy (NCBI): domain Eukaryota; kingdom Metazoa; phylum Arthropoda; class Insecta; order Diptera; family Drosophilidae; genus Cacoxenus; species Cacoxenus indagator. Next base: position 1,184,236 of record JAWNKX010000218.1, on the reverse strand, counting down.
TTAAAACAGTGGACCATGCCAAATATCTAGGACTTTATATAGACTACAAATTAAATTGGAAACACCATATACATAAAAAGCGCTAACAAATAAAAGTGAAGGCTAGACAGTTTTATTGGCTTCTTAACCGCAGATCTAATCTATGGCTAGAAAATAGGCCATAACCAAACCAATTTAAACATACGGTGCACAGATATTGGTAACATACCACAAATCAAATGTGGGTACAATCCAAAAACAGCAGTTACGAATCAGCCGCATAATCACAAAAGCAGGGTGGTACATCACAAAAGCCGACTTACACCGTGATCTCAACATTCCTACACTATCAGACGAAATAACTAAAAGAAGGCGGATTTACCAATCCAAGTTACCTCAACACGTGAACGTCAGCGTCAGCTTACTTCCGCTAAAGGAATTACAGTCCAGGCGTCGTCTATAAAGAACAAGACCAGTTGATCTGATAAGCTAAATGTAAATTAATTATTTATAAAAATTATTTTCTGCTCTTCCTAATTTTTTATAACATTATACAATTTCTATGAACTGCTCATTGAAGCTAAATACAGCTATTCTCGTCATTTAAACATCATACTAGTAGTCTAAGTGGATATAAGTACTGAATAAAAGGTTTAAAAAAAAATATATATATATATTAGTAGTTTTTTCTTGAACTACAATTAAAAATGTCGATGTTGATCAAATCGATTTCCAAATATAACAAACATTGCCTGGGGGATTGATGTTATTCAAATCGGTCGACATTTTGTTTCGTAATTTAAATCCGCCCAAACTGTGTAATGCCATGAAATTAGTGATTAAACGAATTATGGGAAATCTCATTTACAATTGTTTATTCGCACTCCCAGGTAGCATAGAGCCTCAACAACCTCTTTAATTTTTTTTTTCTTTTTTTTTCTAATATCCAAGAATTGTGTTGGTTAGATAAATCGAAAGGTTTTTTTCTTATAGATTGGATTATTAGGCCGACGCTACCAGGCCTAGGTGGTTGCAGGGCCATTTAGCGTCGCTAAAAACCTACCGGAAGTTGGAGGTATTCAAACGCCGACCTCTGGAGCCGACAGCTATACTGCACTTCCACTAGGGAAATCTTATATTGATTCGAACATATTTTGTAACCATTTGCACATTTCTATTTAACTTCCTTTCAATTTTAACGTATATAGTTTTGATGAAAACCCTTTAAAAGTTGTTATCAGGATTAAGGTTTATTTTTCGGATGGGTACATTTGGAAACAAATCAAAATAGTTTTTTTAGACATTTTTTTAAATTTTTTGTATTTATAATGATGGTTCCTACTTAAACCTAAAAGCCGACCATATGACTTAAGAAATCATTTTTTAACTAATTGGCACTGAGCGTAGCTGTGAGTATTAGAATAATGTTTTCTTGTAAAAGGAATAAGATACGTATTATCAAAACAAGAAACGATTTTTATTCACTCCACATATAGCTCTTTGAATGCCAATCCATGTGAGGGGGTTGAATTGGTCTTATAGTCGTTTTATTACTTAATCGATTATATAATTACCCCTAAATACTGGGTAAAGGAATAAATGACGAAGATATTGAAATTGACCTCAGTGACTTCAACGAAAGGTTGACAAAAAACTATTTTGATTGGTGGAACATATTCCAGAATTCAACTCAACTTTTTCCACAACACAAACTCTTACCATTTTCCGTGTTATTGCCAATAGCACGTACCGGCATAGGTCGCACTACAGATTTATAATCTCCAAAAGGCGCTTGAGCGGTAGCGATATCAACGCATGAAAACATCTTTGATATGCTCTCCGCCGGCGGATATGCTGAATGCATACCAAATGATGCGTGTTGTACATGGTTCTGTGAGCTTGGCATATAGCAATGGGTGTACGAACAACAAGTGTAAACATTCTCACAACACGATTCATCACTTTTGACACTTGAAGATTTCACTTGCAGAAAATTCTGCGCACTGAATTTGTCATCGTCGCTCAGCAGGCGATCAACACTAAAACTTAACTTGATTTTGGTAGCACTTGTTGGGCATTGAGACTCTTTTGGCTTATCCTGTGTAGATGTTGCTGTTTGGTGTTGGTTATCACTTTGTTCCTTTCCTTTGGACACTTTCTCTTTGACACAACTCATTTCATAATCATCAGATGTATGTGACAGATTCTCAGGCATTTGATCCATGACTTGTGCATTTGGATTTGTTGAAGGACTTTCACAAATTAACATGGCTTCGCATTTATGAAGCCGTTTTGAAACCATATCAAGTAGAAAGGAGAGCGTTGAACACTATAAACATTAAATACACTTTTTTTTTTGAGATATTGTATCTTTTTATATTAGCATTTTAGTAATCCTTTTTTTAGAATTTCTATTCACTGTTATGTATATAGTACCGTCGCTATTTGCTTTAAACAACTACTACTACTACTTAATTAAACCGCACAGAATACAAACCACTGCGATCAGCCAATGCGATTAGTAAGACAACCCATACAGAACTAAGAAGGCCCAAAATGCTGCACTAACAAATCTCAAATATCTCGCGTGTGCCGCACACTGACGCATAGTGTATTTTGATAGGATGAAAACTGATTATGTCCCTTGCTCAATCGAGAAAACTTCAAATTCAAAGCGATTTTAGAAGTTTTTTTCAGTACTTTAAGGCAGTTCAACTGAAGATCAAATAGCTCCACTACTTAAATCCCTTAACCTCAAATGGAGGTATAAAATCAAGCTAAATCTATCGTTAATTTACAGCATGTTATCATTCAAGAAATTCCGAGGTACTCACCATCATTACTTATCAATAAATAATAACTTACGTTAGGTCAAAAAAGTATTTCTTGCAACAAGACCTCCTCAGTCATAGTTTTACTTTTAGCTTTAGTTTTACTGTAACCTCACAAACTACAACAACAAGCTTGGATTCAGGTTATGGAAGAATAGCTCAAAAATCATTTATATTTCAAATCTAATTTCATGCTGAACATACACCGATATCGCCCACTGTGTGCAACAGAAACTCGTTCGAAATGCTTTGTTTATAGTAAACAGTTGTTTGACATTAACAGCCCAGATCTTTTCTCAGAGATTTTCCTCTTGGCTGCTCTCCATCAATTGTTTGTGTGATCACTGCATGGCGCATTGAGCCAATCAGCGATCGATAAACGATCACTTTCGTAGGCGGAGTCATTTCTTCTATGCTTTGTCTCTTTTTGCGCATATAGCTAGTTACCTTAGCTTATTAAGTTTTTCAATTGTGTATTGATAACTTTGTGATCCTGTTCAAAATTTTGGAAATTTTCTTTCAAAAACTTCAAAATTTTGAAAAGTTTAATTTAAAAATTGTATGTATAAGAACCTCTAAACAGTTAAAAAATTCTGAAAATATCTTTATAATATTTATTCTACATCTATTGTGGTATCTAGATTGGTCATAAACTTTTTCTTAAATTAATTATAAAAGTCTAAAACTTGTCGATTTTTGGAGAATCTTTAGACAGATGTCATCCAGTTAGACACCTCTAACACCCAACGTTCGGATTTATTTTATATCTTTTTATAATGCCCTACAAGACCGAATGATGCCCTTTTGAGCCGCCCGATAGGTGTAGCTGTAGCCAAGAGTGTGGCCAAGCGAATTATGTGCATCAAGAATCGTTCCTTGTAGCGGCTGGAGTGGCATGCGATCTCCTCTCTATGCAGATTTAAATTCGTGACAAACCAAATACAGCGCGTGATTACGCGCAATGCTTTATTTTACATGATTTTCACTCTTGTGTTGGGACTTGGCAAATATTCCCCAGATAGGTATACAGTATCTCTACACGGGAGCAATGACTTCGGAGTACACTTGCGCTTATTGCTAAGGGAGACTGGTGATTTTGGTTCGGCAACTTTGGCCTACTGTTGACCCAACTATGAAGTATGAAAGTCAGCCGCTGATCGTAGAGCAGACCCACATATTTCACCTTTTTGGACTGTGGATCAGTGTCGCCCCATAACTACATAGCTGGACAGACATTAGTTCTCAGAGTGCAGCACCCGTTAGTGCATTAGGAGCAGTATATTTTGATATTCCACCGTTTAGCCCAATTCTCTAGTAGGTGGAGGTAGAATTTGTATCGAATTAATGATAAGAACGTAAAGCTGTACAACAGTAAATTTGATAAATTTGATAAAACATACTTAAAGACCTCTATTGGAATTCCCCATCACTTACACTATCATAAAGAACATTTAATAACGGAATCGCTGAATCCGAGACTTGAGTTGTTAACTTGGTGTCTACAGATTTTTTCTTACTCCTTTGCACGACGCCAATGAGTTTTTTAGGCTGTTGCACACCTACTCTAGTCAAATGCAAATACAATAAGTCCCAATGATCTAAATCGTCATCGATAACACTTTTTTCCAGCAGAAAATCTGATTTGCGTTTCTTCTCATAAATATTGCTTCCAGTTCTCGAGCGATAAAGCCTGTATACCATGCCCCATGGCGTTTTCAGGAAATCATCCATAAAAAGCGCATTTATGCCATGACAGATGTGCCGTATGTGCTGAATGTCCTGTATATTCATTGCCGGGAGTGCTGCTGCATCAAGCAATAAAAGACGTCGACCATTTATGAAATTTAAACGAAAACTCTGCTACAAATTTTAAAGATAGTTAGAACTGTAATACTACTCACTGCCTCGTATTACAAACCTCATATTCCGGATAACCAAACTGACGCAACCAGTCGATCACCTCATCTATGCTCCACTTATAAGCATTTGCAAACGGCTGCGCAATCCAGACATTTTCACATAGTCGTCGCAGTCGATCGGGTGAGACTCTAAAGTTATATGGCAGTCCGTTTTTGTTGTACTCCACAGTTTGACACAAATAACTCGGGAATCGAAAATGATAACCACAACTTGGCAATGGCTTGGCCAAGGCTGTGGGTTTTGATGAGCGCATTCTATGCTCAGCGAATTTCGGTAGTCTACTTTCCGGTGTTTATGTTCAACCGTTTGCGGTTCAACGCGTAATAAAATGAGCTTTTCTGATTACCATTTACAAATCAAACAATCGGTTAATGCTTGTGTTTATTTCCCATATTTGATTTGTAGTTGTTTATTTTACTGTCCTTGTTATAGTTATTGCATTTGCATACATATTGCATACATATTTACAAGACAAGCCAACCACCGGAGAGTATACTACAATCGCTAGAGTTCTATTAATAGACAAGTTCACAATCGAAGCGTGTTTCCGTTTGTTTTCGTCGTTTTTCTAATGATGAATGTTTTGTCTCGACACAATTTTTACTGGTTTTATTCTCTTTTACAAGTTAATATAACAATGCAAGTTGACATTGGCGTTCGTAGGTCTATAAACTGCTTTCATTAGGGTCATGAAGCAAGCTGCCTCTAAAATCAATATTGAAAGATGGGTGAGTCGAAAACAATATTATTCTCATTATGCATTATTTTTATCAAATATATCTCTAGTTTTCTTTTCTCCCTAACTGAAAATATATCGACATTGCCAATTTGACCACTGAACTCATTAGTTTAATTATATTTTTAGATTATTGCAAACTGTCACATTTTTGGTGTTTAGTGCCTCCGCTATCTCCTGACAGCTTCCGTGCCAGTCTTGGTCTATCTGTTGCAAAATTTCATCGACTTTTTCAGTGAGAAGCCGACCAGTGCGAGGTGCATCTTTTACATCAATATTTCCGGAACGGAATCTAGCAAACCACTCCTGGGTCCGGCAGTCGCTTACAGCATTCTCATCGTAAACTGCACAAATTTTTGGGCATGTTTTTGCAGCGTTTTTCCCTCTTTTATAGTAAAAAAGCATCACAAAGCGTGTTTCTTCAGATATTTCACTCATATTCAATGCAGTATAACTTTTAACACGAGCAACGAATTAAAAAGCTGTCTTCACAAAAAAAGTATCCTGAAATGTCACCTTTCAAGCATGTTCGTTTGTCACAATCAGATTAGTGGTACCAGATTTATGGACATCAACACCATCTAATGGCAAAAAACGCGGAGACCTTGTATATGACCTATTAAAAGATGCCTATAGAGCTTGCATTTATAACCAGTGAATGATGCAAAATGCTAAAAACGGATTTCAAGTAACACTTGAAAGGCTCTAAACCTCAAAAAAAACTATTAACTCCTGTGTATTTAGTCTTGTAAAGAAACGACAAAAACAAATCAAATCTAACAATAATAAGTCGTTGTTTTGACTTTGTTTTTTGTTTTTTTTTTATGTGGAGAAGAGTTGAAAATTACAAGAAAAATAGTTGAACGGTTGAGCCGCCCCACAGCTTATATCATAATGGACTGGAGAAGCAAATAATAAATCTAACAGCTGCACTATCTCTTTGAGTTGAGACTACCATGGTGAATGGTAAATTATTTAGCAGACCCATTGAATTCTTGAGCAACTCAAGCCAACAAACAGGAGCAAGCAGGAAAGTGTGAGTCGGTTTAAATGTCCAGAAAATTTACTACTACAGTCGTAGAAGTCCCATAATGTACATATAAGCTAGACACATACATCCCTATACAATTACAAGGTTAACTTGATCAAGATACTATTATTACTAAATTATTGTAAATCCATTATTCCTATTAGTGAAGATTCTGGGAATAAATGTTTTTTTTATAGTCTTTATTTGTCACTATCGTCAGACGATATCCAGCGAATTTGATAAAGGTTTAAAAATCACATACCATAATAGGTTAGTATGACTGTGTTATGGATTGAGAGACTTAGAAGGTGTAGCTTTTTCTGGCGTCACCTTTGCCTGCTGTTGTCCAGCAGCTTGATTGCTAGGTTGTTGACATGATTCTACAACCTAATTAGGTGTATGTTGCTGTACTTGTCGATTTCTTCTTCAAATCCAGATTTCCGGATATATCACTGTGCACCTAGGAACCTTTGTGGTAGCTTAGACTGAAAGTTGATAACTGATATTAATAAACATCAATTATCTCCAAAAGTAAAGAGCTTCAGGCATTTGCTTTGACATGGTTTAGCTTTTATAAAAAAGGAACCTTGAAGGCTTCTTTACAGTTCTCCCTACGAGTATGTCATCTATATGTATCAAAACTCGAGCTTCAATCAGAGTGCGTTTTGATAAGGGTAGGAGAATCATAAGATCTAAGTAACAGAACATTAGCTTTACTACTTTACATTACTAAAACTGCGAATGAACCTAATAATGCAGTAAATAGATTTGTCCGTATCTCCCTTTGATAAACGGTTTCGATTTGAAATGATTTGCTACTCAAAGAACGCAATCAAATGCAGCGCTACTAGTAATTTCATTGCTAGGTGTTGTTGCCACTTATCACTACCCACTTACCACAGCCCAATACGCCCACAACAAAACCCATAGAAATCTATGGAACAAGAAAATATGCGCTTAGTAGAACGTCTAATTTGGATTGCATGTTTAAAAGTATTATATTTTATTAAACATAATTTTGCTCCAATCAGAAAACTGCTTCGATCACTTATCGTTATTTAACGTCGTCGTCGTCGTCGTCGTTGTTGTTGTTGTCGTTATAGATTTCTGGTGTTGTTGTTGGTGTTGTAAGTTAAGCTGATCACGTGTTCAAATTTATTGATTGTTCATAGTCCACAAGCTGATATCCTGCTGTGTTGCATGGGAGACGTACGTGTGGTCGTTATGTTATATTTTTTGACGTTTTCTCTACACACACACACAGAATCGCAGCCATCAATATAGGCACATGGATATACAAAGAAATCTATGTGGAATTTGAGACTCTACCTATGCTGGGCTCATGTATTTAATTAATGTAAATGCAGAGTCTGAATTAAATTCGCCATTAGTGAAAATGCTAAAGTTCACGACCCCAAAGAAAGCCCGTTACTTTTGCATTGTAGCACCCTGTATCGGCATTGCGCTGCAGCAAGCGTGGTTTTATTAACTTATGCGCATTCGTATTACCTTTAATAACTCGTTCCGTTAACACTTTATTATGTACGAAGCTCATAAATCGTGCCATCACATTCACGCAGACGCACTTTGGTAGTGATCTGCAGGCCAAGCTGGAAAGAAGATACAAAAAAAAATCGAGAAAATAACTAAGTTCGGTTATTAAGAAGCGTTGATGCGCTACGCGAGGAACTTTAAATTGCTCGATGGGTATATAAGAAAGTTAAAATAAAATAAAATTAGACTAAATGCTTAGAAAATTATGTTCATAAAAATTTATTATTAAAAGGTTGGTTTTCCCCTCTCAGTAAATCTTTGCTCATCACTTCTTAACAATCTCCTGTGACGTTGACAAATTCTTAATTCTTTCGAAAAACCTCTGGACTCATAGGAAAACCACCTTTACATTGTCTTCTCTATTTAACTCTTATGAAGACTTTTTAGTGAATAGTATTGGGTATACTTATAACTATAATGCTTTTGGCACATAGTAAACGAAATATTAAAAATGCGTTCTTTATGTGTAGACTGAAATTGTAGCCACGATTCCCTTGGCCTACATGTGGCACAAGGAATCCTAGTATGCTTCATTATTTAGGTACATAAACTGGTACGTCATTAAATATATTAAAAGGAAGAGAAGAGAGCAATGTTCCTATTTGCGTCCTCCGTGAGTTCCCTGTGGAAACTCCCAAAAAATTGCTCCTATGTTAATTAATTTGTGATTATATATTTATCGCAAAACTTAATCAAATTTCAATATCAAGTAAATGTGGCCTCTGCTATATAACAAACACAATCCGCCCTAAGGTTTCTGTACCAAAATTAACTTTGATCTAGGGATTCTGTAATAAAATACCATCGATACCAACAACTTCAGATTCTGAACTCCAGAATTGATCCCTTTCCTACTTATAGTGTACTTATCATACAGTGAAAATTTTTCTTGACAGATAACCCTGTATAATAAAATAAAATGTCCGCTAAAAATAAACTGAATTGAAAATAGGAATTCCCCTACAAATTTAAAATCTCAGAACACTTTAAACCGAACCGAAGATAAAAATTTTAGCTCGATAACAAATGCAACGATTATATATATATATATATATATATATAGATAAATAGACGTTACAAACTCCAAGCCAACGTTTGTGCACTCTGCCGTAGGTTACTTGTGCAGGGTGTAGAGTACAATAAAACAGAGGAACAAATTTAAGCCAAGACCAACAACAGCAACTACGCATCGACGTTCGACGACGTCTTCGATTATGATTTATCGCATTTTAATCAATTTAAAATGTTTAAACGATACAAATCGGAAGAAAATTATGAATGTGTTGCTGTCTTTAGTCTCCACAGTAGGCCAACAAAATGACATGAACAACAACAACATTAACCACACTCGCATGGGATGCGTTATCCAACGCGTTCTACTAAAAAATGCAACAACAACAACAATGATAACCACAAAATAGTTTATTCCTTTTGCATACACTCGCTTTTCACCTCAACTGCATGTTTCCTCCTGCACCCTTTACTCTTCACTCTTTCATACGGCTTACTGAATAATTCTCAGGTTACCCAAAAGGAACCCAGTAGGAAATTTTATTATAAGAGTTAACTATTAGTTTTGACTTATAAAAAACGCTATTATAAAATATATGGGTTTCTTTTCTTTCTACTTCGATATGTTACTCCCATAACTACGAAATTTAGCCGAGCAAGAAGAATAAAATTAAAATTTCCTAACTAAATAACTTTATTCGGGGTCGATGTTGATCACTAGTTTTCCTAGGACTTTTGGAAAAGATATTTCTACATCAACCAACTTGGACATCTAATTAGTAAGGCTTTTCAAGTTAGGAAATCCAATCAAATCATACTCTTAGACCTACAGCCTCGAAACCGGCTAGGTTTTGCATAGAAAAGTTTCTTGTATTTCCACAAAATTAATTTCATTGTTTATACACACTTTATATCATGACACTACTCCAAACAAAGCCCTCACTAACCAGGACATGAGATGCCCAAGTCCAAACTTTCCAACTCAGGTCAAAACAATTCGAATTCTCCACACAGCACAGCAACAAGCAACTCTGATCACGTGCTGAGTTTATTGCATAGCCCGCACTGAGTTGAGTTAAGCATGGTTTATCTGTATCTGTCTGAACATCGAACGAGGGCAGTGCCTAAAAAACGAGTCGAATTAAAAAAGCGACTTTCGTTAAAATGTGGCTTTACAAAAAATCCAATATGTCCTATGTCCTATCCATGAGGGTTTGACCGTATTAAAATTTATATTACTTTGGGTAGAAGGGATCAACAACAGCAATGTCGGAAAGAAAATCAACGCACTTAGCGATACCGCGACACTCATCTGGATTTCTGGTGTGATTAGGCAACACGTTGCCAACTTTTCTATCACGATCACCCTTTCCAAACAGGCGCTTAACAAAACCTGCTTGGAGAAATTTGTACAGCGACCCTACAGTGAATCTCGCTCATGATTATCAGAGCAGGGCTTTTACAAACTTATATTATTGGCCGAACAATCACGGGGCTGCAGGGGCCTTATACTCATCAAGAGACAAATTTGCGTGATTATTGTTTTGCCGAGAGGGCCGTAACCAAGCCAGAGAGTACATGTCTGAGGAGGTTCCGGAACGAAGAACAGAGTGATATGAGAATCTGCTTCAGTAATGTTTGTAAAGATTTAGCGTTATCAATATTTGATAAACCGTGAAGAACATTTCATGTTTAATTTTCAAAGTCGCCTCAGGAATGACTTTTCCTCGAAAAGAAGTTGTTTTAATATCATTGGGCAAAGTTGATCATCAAAAAGTCTTCGAAAAATGTTGTCTTCATACTGAACTCATATACTTTTCGGTCCATCCTCGCACAAGAAACTTTCATGCGTTCTTTGGCTTCAACTGCAGTCTATGATTGTTGATGATTAGCATTGATAAGCGAAATATTTTTATCATTTAACATTTAAAGTTAACATGTAATAAAATCAGATTAACGTAAAAATATCAAAGAAAAATTTAAAAAAAAATTATTGACAATCTCGCAAAATTGTAGCTTCTCTCTGCAAGCACCTACAACTGCACTCGAACCCTGGTCAACGACCAATTTCCAAGTGGCCTCCCCACTACACACTCAGACAAACATACTCATATATCGCCACGGCGACTTAAAGCATTAAATTTATGAGGCTTTACATTGGTCGTGTCAGAACGCTGCAGTTGTCCGCTCGGTCATAAGCACGCAAGTCCAAGGAATACCGCCCTTACCCTCACTGTATATCCTTTCACTGAATTACAATCGCCCAGGTCGAGTGGCGCAACAAATTGAAGTCTTTTTAATTTGCACCACGCAAACAGCACGAAATTTTTATTACACCCGCGTGAGAAATCGACTTGGTGGTCGCCTGCCTTTGACAACTTCTTGAACATAAAAAAAAAATAATGTTCACCTCTTCTGATTCGTATTCATTCTTTATCGCGCAACATAACCTTAGCAGAAAATCACATTTAATCTACGCCGTCTACAGCACATCGACACCTTTCAGAAGGGTCGGAATCGACGCGTTTGTTTGACAATTTCGATTTTGCGTTTGTCTTCCTCGAATTTCTTACGCAGTTCCAAGACGTTGTTCATCTTAGCTTCGCGTATTTGGAACGTATAGAAATGCGTCATTTCCTTCTTCTCTTTGCTCTTCAGCTTGTCGACTTTCGTTTTCGTCTGTTCGATGCCCGAGCCGCGTCCTTGACTTCCAACCTTTGTCCAGCCATCGGACAACTGTTCATTCCGCGCTGCCTCCTGTGCGGCACGTTCGCGTTCATCATACTCCGCCATGTACTCATCGATACGTGCCTGAGTCTCATTCACATCTAGTATGCAGCGTTGATAGTTGCTATGCCACAATTGCATGCCACTCTCGATGAGACATTCGCCAGTTCCACTGCTAAACAAATCAAGGCTTGGCAAAGCGAGTGCTTTGGCAATGCTGCTGCTCAACTCAAAAACGACATAGCCGACTTTGAATCTGAATGGTGCACGTACATTTGTGAATCCCATTTGTTGTTGGTCCTCGACCCACTTCTGGGTCTCGTCCTTGCCGGGCTTGGCGGCGAACGAGACATGTGCTACTTTGCCTACCCTTGCAAAGCAGGTGTGTAGGCTGGCTTCTGTAACGTACGGCGGTATGTTAAGCAAGAACAGGGTGCGTCCTTTAGGTTTATTCGGATCCATTAGGCGTATAAAGTGTTCACGCATAAAAATGCTGTGACAATTTTGAGCCTCCGCCGTCAAACGTAGGGGCACAACTGCGTGCAGGAAGATGGAATAGTATGTTATGTTATATTAGGTTTTTATAATTTCACAATCTAATTTACCCTTATAGCCTTCAATTTCCACCATTTTGATAACACAAATATTATTTAATTTATATTTAAATTTAAGCACTTTAATTTCAATTATATTGACTTCAGCGTCTCTGCCGCACACGCGTGCTTAGTATTTTCTTCTTCTTGCTACTCTTTATTTACTCTTTGTGCGCATGAAACACAGCTCGAGTGAAGCTGCTATCGATAGTCGAACCAAGAAATCGATAAAATAAGCGGAATCGAAGCAGTTAGCGCGAAACAGTGTTGTTTGAATCAAAAGGCGTGTAGATTTAATTTAATTTTAGTGGAAAAAAATTCGTTACTTTTAAAAAGTTAAATTAAAATGCTTTTCCATTCAATTTACAACTTTCACAGACGTGAAACCCGTGGAAAAATAGCTGTTTATATGAGCGTTTGTAGTTTTTATTTATTTTTTAATTATTTCTAATTCATTTTGCTATTTAGCTTTAGCCGTACTGACCAACATTTTTGTGGTTAACTTTACTGAACGTCCTTTTTCTATCGTCTGTTGCGGATTTAAGGATTGCACCATAAGCCATACACACGAGCCAAAGTTTGTCATGCATGCCTGCCCTTTTGTGTACACGTATGTTCTTTGTATGAGTGCACATGTGCATGCCGTACTCGCAACCTTTTAACGGATTTAGGGTAAAGACGGTAAATAAAAAGAAACATTTTGAAAACGCCAAAGCTTTTAATTGAATGTTGAATATTATTGGAGTTAAAAGTTTTGAGTGTAACAAATTTACGGCAATACTAAGCTTAATCATCAATAACTTCGAAATCTGATATTACTGTTCTCTTATGGGGAACGGATGAGCAGAGTGTTTTACAAAAATTACAATTCTTGGGCAAAGCTTTCACTGATCTGGCCTGAAAAATAGTCGGAAACTGAGTTTTTTATTTATTCAACGTTGAAAAATATCCCGCGAGCTCTTTCTTCTTCTTTGTCTATAGTTTATCGTTACTAAGCTAGGAGTGAGTCATCCTGAATTCTCTGGTAATCAATCAACAGAATGATTTTAAAGTTTAAAAAAAGTCGCCGCATTCAGTGGCGTAGCTAGGTAAGCAAGGGCAAAAATTAAATTGGGGCCGCATTTAAACTAACTAAATGCTTTAAAGATTAATAAATAAATAAAAATTTCTATTTCTTTTACAGGTACTGTATGGAATAATAAAATTGCGGTAAACTCTTGCGTAATGTCGCATTCTAACATTAAACTTTTAGTTATAATTCCCTTACATGATGAATGATTTTTGCTCATTGTGAATCTCAAGTTTACAATTTAGTTCATAATTTAGTGATTGCGCTGACTAAAAATCCATCCACTCAGCGGACCAATTAACTGTTTTTTGTTTGTAAACAAAGAATAACAAGGCAAATATCAAGAACATTTGAGTGTTGTTATTAGTTAATTCAAAAGTATAGGCAGTAAGCGAAATAAGTCAGCGCTGACTTGTGTTTAACGCGACCAATGACTAAAAGAAATAAAATTAATTAAAGGTTCAATATCGGCAGTGTCAGTTTGCGCTGTTCAAGGTTTGTTGATCAGGGGCCAAAAAGTTAAAAGTCAACTTTCATCAACTAGAATATAATTTTTTTGAACGTCGTTCACGGTTGCCAATTGACCCCGTGGGCTTCGGGGCACTTCCTCGGCTAGCCCTAAGGTAGCAACGACACTGGTCGCATTGGCTTTTCCCGACGTCGAATGCCTTAAATTACTTAGGTGGTGATGCGTTTTTTTGCCACTGCATAAATTCTCGATTAATGATGAACATCACATACAAAAAGGATGAAGAGCGGTATACTTTTGAGCTTGCTACGTTTGTACATTTTCAATCAACTCACAAATACAAACACAGAATGTGTACGTTTGCGGTGTATTCCTTCTCTGTTTCTCTTAAAAATTCCACCTCTATCGTAGAACGCGGCGTCACGGCGACGAAATATTGTAAATTTTACCTACCAATGCGCCCTTAGAAGTTTCACTTCAAAAATTATTTTATTACATATACTTTTCTTTTTTGAATAGAGCATTTTCTAATATTATTTTAAATTTCTGCATAATTTCTGTAGTGGTCTCCGCGATAAACCACCCTCGTTACAACTTAGAACAGCCCTTTGACTAACTTATAAACAGTCCCTCGTTTCGACTATGCTTGTTTACGTGCCTCCTCTCTTTCGGTATCTCGTTCTATTCTAAATAAAATCAAATTTTTGAGACAGTGTAATTTTTACTATATGTATATCGTTAGACCTGCACTAATAAACTTCTTAGGGACAAAAAGCTAAGCTTGAATTTTTCTAACATTCGATAGATTGTAAAGAATTCGTTATTGCATCTAAAGTAAATTTTAGTAGAAGATTTGTATAGGCTGACAGCCCTATAAATTCAAATATAACATTCAGTTGAAGCGGTTTGGGTATTGAAAAAAATGTTTCGAACAACCGAAAACTCTCGAAGTTCTGTGACTCCTACGGTTTTGCCGAGAGTTTAGCAAAACTTCCGAAGTCTAAAACTCTATAGTTGTCTGTGACATTCCCGTATATATTGATCTCATATCGTTGCCCACTTTGGCAATCACCTTTGACAAATCACAAACATTTCACCAAATCACCTACAAATTATTAGAAATTCAATAATCAATGACAACTGAGAATTGACACAAAATACGGAAATGCTCTTCGCTTGCGAAATTAATAATTCATGCAAGTGTATAGTATTGAATGTCCTCGATTTAGACTGCAATCAAAAATTTATTGTTTATTCGTAGTCATATTCATGATTTAATCAATGAAATTTCGTGTGTACAGATTTTGTTGTCTGTGGGGGTAAACATTAAAATGCTGTTAAATACCAAAAACAAAATGCTTTTCGTTGTATTCTTAATTAACAAATACACAACGCTCCAAAATAACAGCGAATGGCAAAGGTGTGGTGGAACCTGCCTCCATTCAACAGCTATCAAAGCTGGCGACTGAAGCGAATGGAAGGCTTTTTAAGTTTGGCGGTTTAGTTGAGTTTAGTACTCTTGATTTCACTCAATATTCTGAGTCGACGCAGTAGGAAGAAAAATATATGAATGGAATGTAAACAAATTGAGTGTAAAAAATGGCGGGAAACTTTTTAGATGTACTCGAATTGAGGGGTGACTTAGCAAACAAATCTGTGCTTGTGACCATCCAAATTACATATGTAGTTGGGTAACCAATTTATATAGCAGCAGAAGCAGTTCAAAAACTTCCAGCTTTACTTTCCCGTCGGAAATGGTGAATGGAGACACCTTGTATGTGGACACACTGAGTGCAGGATTGCAGCTAATTAATCCTCAGTAGAGATTTAGCAACGTTAATAACCGATCAATTCATCAACAGCAAGCGCAACAGACCCTTTTTCCTGAGAGCAATAGTAGATTAGTGGCTGCAATAACAAACATCAAAGTTGACACACTTCCAACAGTATTTAATGAATCAGTTCCTGAAACAATAATGCATCAAATTCTTGAATGCAAGTGAATGATGCCCCGTTCACTCAGCTTTGGAATGTGGAATACTCGTATAATATCCTGGCACATCGAAGAACTAAAGCTGTTCCTCAACGAGCACAATATTGACAACATGCCTATTACTGAAACCTAGCTTCGGTCTGGAGTTTGTTTCTATCTTTCTACCTGGTTACAACGTCCTCAAGGCAAATCATCAAATCAACAGACCAAGTAAAAGAGCGGCGGTCATAATTTAGCAGAAGCTTTCGCACTTTCAACTTGAGCCTATGAGTATGTCTCGACTGCAAATGGCTTCCATTCAAGTAGCCAACAGCATGGGAGATATGATATTGTCCTCCCAGTACGTTACCCTGAATTTCCCTTGGTCTACAACAGACTTTAAACTTGTCCTCAGCAGGCTGGGGGGAAAGTTCCTTATAAGTGGAGATTTCAATGCCAAACACAGGAGTAGCTTCACATCCGCCGGGAGGGGCAGGTGCCTTAAGGATACGGTAATACTCCTCTGTGGTTAATGGACTGCGCGCAGAAGATTTAGAGTTAAGAGCTGAGTATCAGCTCTCCCCAGGCCACCTGCCCCTAGTCATTACTTTGAACTTTGCCCCAAAGATAAGGGCTCCTAGGACACGATTACTGCCTCTCCGTACTAGCATGCTTACTTTTCGCCGAATGCTAAAAGAAACCCTTGACTTAGAGCGGCTCCAACATCATCCAAATCGATTAACTAAACGCCTTCTCAGGAGGTGTAAAAGCAAAAAGCCCCGGATACTGTGTCCTGTCAACTTTGCCGACAGATCCTTGTCATTCTAATTTAAATCACTAATCACACTTAGCCAAGTTCACTTCAAACTTCAATAAGTTGTTACGTATTTGACCTTTTATTTTAAACTAGCGCAGATCATTATACATCAAACAAAAAAATGTACACTTTCGCGACTTACAACTTATATGCTGACATGCAGCGTGAATTTTTTTCCATGAATTTTTTGATATTTTAATAGTTGTTCTGCTGTTCGGCCGGAGACGAATCCAACAAACCAGAGGTCATTGAAATCAGTCTAGCCATTCTTGAGTTATAAATGGTGTGACTAACCCCACTTTGTTTTATTTATATAAGATTTCATTTAAGTTGTTCTCCGATAAGAGTAAAGTTAAAAAAAAAAGAGAATACCCCTTAAATAAGTTGTAAGCACCGTTTAGTACACCTACTGTCGTCCCTCTCTACTTGTGGAGCGCCGGGCCACAAAGCACTATTAAAAGTGTGAGCCAATTTTGCGAGAATGCAATCGTTCTGAGACGATTACGCAAGGCAGCTAAACCATTTAGCATCCCTATACTTCATCTAGGAGCAGTGTATTTATGTAGTTAGAGTCTTATTATTGCATAAGATATGTAAATATAATGTATCCCAATATTAGTAATCAAAATACCAGGAGCTAAAAAAATCATAAAACTTCTTGCCCGAACTTCAAAAGTTCGTCTGTAGGCTCGGCTCAGTTAAAGATCTTGAAATCCCTACAAATGAGCGATACTTAATTCCACTGCAGAATACAAACTCCCAAAGTCCCCTTTTAGCTTTCAAGTTGCGAGACAAATTTAAAGGGATCGATTTTCAATTCCGGAGCTCCGAATTTGTGATCCTTAAAGAAAAATTTTTTCTACATTTTAATTTCAATTTTTCCATTCACTGCTTGAACAACAATCGACCGCAAATAAATAACCTATAAAAGATTACCATATTAGATTCGTTTCCACACCGCTATTCAAAAAAGCACTGGAAAAATAGTATAACGATTAAAGTCAAGAAATAAAATATATATATATATATTTATATATATAATAGATTTAACTATTTATACACTTATAAATACTTAAGAAAATATGATGGGTGATTCTTCCTTCTTAACATTAAGGCAACAAAAAAATTCTCCCCATGACCGAAATGTCCAATCCATGCGCTAAGTTAACTTAACAAATGGTTAAAAATGAATTTCGCTAAAAAGTAAATATCCATTAATTACGTAACTTCTTTAATATTAATAACCACAAAGCGTAAACCCTCAACAGCCTTTATCAGCGTCACAACGGTATTCTATCAACCGTTAAGCAACGATAATGATGCTCAATGGTGTCGTGGTCGAAATTTACATTTAATGAGGTTCGAGAAGTGTCTTAAAAGACGCCAAACAAAATTTTATTTACACACCTTTTCGATTATCTTTCAACTCGAATTGAAATGCAAATGCAGCAGCACTCAAAAAATAAGCCAAAGTGAAAATAAATCATTGATTTTCCTTTCAGTTTTATAGTCAGCGTTGTGTCTACTTTTTATGCTTCAGTTTCAGTTTTAATTAAAAAATAAAATAAAATCTAAAAAATAAATATAAAAGAAATTTCCATGTAAAATGACGAAAATCCTAAATTACTGTCAATATTGACGAAATCTAAAGAGTCGAAAAAGGGGCAACCAGATACCGTGAGATTGTCCAAGAAGCCTTTAAAAAATGAATTATTATCTTATAATAAAATACCTTCGCTCATCCACAAGGGCTACAAAGTTCCTATTTGTGTTGAGAATATCAAACTGAAAAAGGCAAACTGTAGACTGAAGGCCACAAACATCGTTAGCCGAATCGCTTTGTTTATAAAGTGGCTTCAACAAAGATTTAGTATGGCGAAAGGTGTAGGTATATACCAAAAAAAACACGCATTTCCGTAAATATATACAAAAAACTTGGAACATTTATATCATATAAAAATTTATATTCCCAAACAAATCGGGTTTGTGAAGTTCATCAACGGCACCCATTCCAACATGGTGGTTTCCCATATTCGCGTCACCCTATTTGAGTTTTTATTTACTCATATTCAAGAAATGCTGCAATTACAATTTTTCAGAGAAATTAAAATGGCATGCACTTAGCGAATTTGTGGTAAAAGTTCAAGTAATTTTTTGTGATCTACGAATTATGGCTTTCATCTATTCAACGTTGTAGGTGGTTTACTGAAAAAAATGTGATATAAATTTCAGTCTTCGAAATCCTTTTAGGCTCCAACACCAACAAATAATGTATGATATGTGTACTATGTATTGTAACTGACCTTGTCAATATATAAGTACTCGGTATTCGACTGTGGGGTTCGGTTAAAGCTAACTACAAGAAGACCTTTCACCTTCCTGGCTCTGTCAAAACCTCCTAAATATGTTCGCTATTTTGGGAAACTAGATAAATAATCAATACAAGCAACACTCTAGTTTGGTAGGGAAGTTTAGATACTTATTTTGTACTTGTAGCTGTTCTGACAATTTGGTATTTCTACTAAGCTAACCTTCTACTAGCTAACCAAACATTCTGCCCGAGTTTAATGTCTACATCTGAATTTATGCATTCCTGACTGAGATGCTCTGCAACAGATTAAAGCATCAAAAGCCCTTTTCAAAGTTGACACAAAGCCTTTTGCAAAAAAATAAAAACTAAATAAATAAATAAAAATTAAGAAAAATATGTAAAATTCGATTCGCACTGCGGCAAGTCAAGCGTGAATGCAAACTTACCCATTTTTCACATGTGGCTTGGTCTTATTGCCCATCCTACGTACGTGTGTGAATGTATGTAAGTCATTTAGGTATGTACTTATACCTCTGAGTTACTCATTAAGTTGTCACATCTTTACAGGTTGCTTTATCTGCATGAGCCAGCGACTCTGCAGCGAACACGCTCTAATTAGTTGTGGATTTTCGCATTCAAATAAATAGGAAAAAAGTACTGAAATAAATTTAATTACACTACAGTTGTAAATGGGTTTAATGCAAAAGAGGTGGAGCAAGTGCATTCAAGTTGGGTTGGCAACAAAAAATATACAAATGAAGGAATCACTTTCTGAACTTTAAAGAGATATGTTATAGTCATAGCCGTGTGCACATAACCATGTCACGATTTAGGGTGATGGCTTTACGAAATGGAGTTCGTATTAAATCCAATGCCTGTGCTCAGTGCTCCCAAATATAGAGAAAAAACAGTACAGAAATTGACAAGCTTACAAATATAAGAAATACAGACACTCACTTGGGTATAGATTATTACCAAAGCCAACTTCAATCAAATCAATCAGTATCAAATTTCAGGACACAAATCTTTAAGAATTGCGAAATCCTCCTACAGAATCGATCACAGAACTATAATAATGTATAAAAAGAATTGCAAAACTATCCTTCCAAAAACATCTCATAATTATTTTAATATCTGAAATCTACCAATTGGAGCATATAACATATCCTTATTGTTTAACGAAAAACGGATGAGCTCTGTTGATGCAAATGCTCAATGCTGAAATGGAGAATGTCACTACCCAATTCTTAAGGTGCTTGTATGGTCTTCTATAGTGCTCCAAAAAACCTTTTTGAATGTACCTGTACTTCTGTTGATGTCGTGGACATCATGACTGGGACACCGCATATTGCAATGAGATCAACAAAAATGGAATGAAGTCGTTGCATTAGCTACCCTTTGTGACACAAGACTGGAAAGTAGCTTAATACTGTTGAGGTTAGGTAAATCTATGACTATATTTAAAACAACATATATCACAGTCATTATGTAATACATATTGTGATATATTTGGATAACAAATATCTTAGAATAATATTGGCACATTCACTCCGAACTAGTGATATCATCCCGTAGGGTGAACAGAATGTACACACAGCACCTGGCAGACCTATCATAGAATGCCGCTTGATGGGGCGTATCATTTTAAATATGCCAATATATATTTAAATCTCAAAGCATCAGGCATCTCATCTTTCTTTTCCTCACTGTAATAATCATAATCTTCGTACGCTTGTTGCTTGTGCATGATCTGTGACAAAAACTTATGGCTCGTGCTCCAAGGGACTACATAGAGTGTAAAGACCGTAAAAAATTTGCGTTGTTTAGATTTTTAGGAAATCATGCATAATTTTCCATACGCACCCATACAGCAAAGCACCAACACGGTCAATCTCACCGCCCACTTTGCATGCATTTAATTTGTGTCATTTCAGAGGCTTTTGTAGTAAAGAAAATGGTTTCTCAATATGTGAGTATT
Organism: Cacoxenus indagator; assembly: GCA_035041755.1. NCBI lineage: Eukaryota > Metazoa > Arthropoda > Insecta > Diptera > Drosophilidae > Cacoxenus > Cacoxenus indagator. The sequence continues at coordinate 1,163,239 of JAWNKX010000218.1, read as the reverse complement.
TTTAGCTCTCAGGAGCTTCTGATACGAAACGCGCATCTTTTTGTCCCCCGCCCACCGTGAGGATTGCAACTCTCGGACGGCAACCGTAGTACACTTCCAGTAGGCTACCGAGTTGACATACATTTTCAGGCAGGCAAATGATTTTACTGTATGTGGGAAGCGAACCGAATGTTTGATTGTATGTGAGCGTTAAAATGTTTGATTGTATGCGAGCGTTACGCAATGCAAAATTTTTCGCTACTGCAACCAAAGCTATTTCAGATAAAAATCTTCTCACACTTGATAACAATGTCAACTGCATTGAAAAATATAAGAACCTCAAACCAGCAGGCAATAAATTTTACCCAATTAAAATCTGTTGTTTAGAGTCCATAAAAATAAAGATTCCAGAAGTATAATAAAACAATAATTCCCATAATCAATTTAGTAGTTCTCCTAATTAGGAATTCATTTAATAAATGAAATTCTCCAATTCTTCTTCTACCCCCTCATACATAAATCAAGGGCCACCCACATGAGGATAGCTTTTCGCAACTTCAAAACTTTCAACAACTTTTAGACATAAATATTTCCATCACTTCTGGCTATTCGAAGACATCGGCAATCAAGCGTTGACAATTAATTGACACACTATTTTCACCCATTCTGGCACACCTAATGTGATGTTGAAAGTTCAGTGCGAGTCGAAGACGCTGTTGGTTTCCCATGGACACTTGCCTGATTGGCGTTTGAATAATAGATGCATTGTGTTAAATGAAACAATCAAATCGATTTGATGTGGACAATGAGCTATAAATTTCAACAAGGTTGCGTTATATGAGATTACAGTGCTCGGGTATGGTGCCGACTTAGTTTAATGGTTTAACTGTGATGGTAATTTTTATTTATTGTGTGTTATTATGGGACTGTTTTAATATTACTGGAGCTATAAAATAAATTTAAAGTTTAGTAAATAAAACAACGCCCGAATTCGAGTCCCAGAGATTGCATTCTGAACTCTGTTTTTCGCGGTAAACTTTGATTCCAAGCATATATTATATAATAAAATTAAATCAGTTTCAAACTTAAGTAAGAACCCCGACCAATCGCGCCTTAAATGAAGCAAAAGCAAGAAACCAACGAAAAAATCACTCTCTGCACGCCCCAGTTGAGACTAAGAACTTCTCAATTCGAATGCCCAAATGACAAACTTGGAACAAACTGAAAGCATGCGAAAAAAGAAGACAACATTTTCACTTAAAAAAGTTTTTTTTTTAATGCTAATTCGGCTATGCCAAATATGTAATACTCTTCACACCAATAACCATACATACATATGTGTCTCTTCACAAATGAGGCCTACTTTGATGATGACAAAATACATTTTTATAAAACTAACCACAACACCTGATGTAGTGACTAAACTATTTATAAGTTTATAGTTTATGAGAGTTTACCTAAATAGACCATGTCACCAAATTTTTTAATATTAACTTGAATTTGAACGTGTGGTTTGTATACGAGTTACGAGGAGGTACGCCTCCTAGTAGTTGGATGCGACCGGTTACAACAAATGTAGAATGTATTTTTCATATATGAGGCATGTTCAATAAATGTGGTGACTTTCTATTTTTCTCGACGAATATTTATTTATACATCAACATTTACTTTATCTCGTTTAAATTATTCCCCATAAGATACGAGTATAATAAAATTGTTCCAGCGCTTTTTCGTCTTCTTCACTGCGTTACAAACTACATGATGAATTATAATCCTATTCACAGAATGTAGAGTATAAAAAAACTCATCTCTTTAAAATAATGTCCGTGTTCTCATAACTTTAAATATTACTATTTATATAAAATTAAATACCCGAATCTGTTACAGTCTCTCCCTCATACATATCTCGGTTGCTCTTTAGATACTAACTCAGATTGTTCTGTGTGACTGTCAGCTTGTGTGTGAATGGTGCAATGCAACAAACTTAAGAATGTGTCTGGTATAATCTACTTGAAAGTAGCCACAAGCAAGACGAAAAATAAGGGAGAATAACAACTACATTAGTAAAAGAAGTGGAGGACAGCTTGAGAGCTGGGACAATGGAGAGTCGACAAAATGTTGAGGTGAAATTCTATGCAAAAGGAGAAGATGAAGTTAATGTATAAAATTTTGTATATATTTGCACAAATATCTCATGGTCGATTTAACATTTGGCCTGAGGTTATATCCCCCATTCTACTTGATGCAGCAATAAAGTAATTTATCTTTGAATTAGTTTCATTGAAGTACACGTAGCCCATTCAACTTAATCTACAATTTAGTTAAAGTCAAATTGACTCCTTGGCTTGCTCACCTTAACAATGTTAGCCGCAATAAACTTGTCAAACTTTGAACAAAAAGGGGGAAGCTCACAGTTCTTGTTTGTACGCGCCTATCAAACCTAGTAATCTGTCTGTATAATGCTCTCGCATGAAACGAAGCTCCCACGTCCGATAAATTTTCGCAATCACTTTCCCCCCTGCACATGTTGGTGGTGTATTTGCAGAAAACTTGCTTCTAATTCCTTCTACAGTTGTATTTGTTCTTGATTGCAATTTTTAAACGATTTGGCGTAGTAAATCTTTTCTTAAGTTGGTAAAAGTCGTACGTCCTTGCAGCAATGAACCCAAAACACGTCCGGCTACGTGATCTGATAAGGAATTAAAACTACGTATACGACACGCATACCGTATAGTAGCCGTGCAAACCAAACAAGAGGGTGGGGGAAAATGCTACTTTTGCACTTTCTTTTATTTAAAAAAATCTTTTTATTTAGACCTTTTTAGTATTGTGGCTTGTCGCATTTGTTTTGCCGCAGGACTTGCTGGTTTTTTGTAGCTTGAAAGTTTGGAAGGTTAAAGCTTTAAGACAACAATTGAGCAGCATTGCGGGCACAGTTTTATGTGCATTGGCCTCCAAATTAAAGATAACATTCCATTATCGAAGCATTTACCCTATTCATGTATGCATATAAGTTCATTCATTTACATATATGTACCTTTGGGGAGTCTGCTGTGTAGACTCTCCAATGCTATAAATAAATAGCAAAGCTAATTGAAGAGAACCATGCATTAGCCCAATTATCTACGGCTACAATTTATAGAAATGCTGATCTTTAAGAGCGGATCTCATCGATGATAACAAATGATAATCAGAAGTAATCAATCTCCATGGGGATTGAACCTCGACCTATGAAATGGCAGGCAAATCATTTAACTGTATGTGGGAAGCGATCAGAATGACTTCGTATGCCTTCGAGCGTGAGCCGATGACTGTGTTTGATTGTATGCGAGCGTTACGCTACTGACTATTACGTTTCGTATCAAAAATATATGTTACTCGTATGTGTGTTCCATTCACTTAGCCATTCTTTATAAATAACTATGGTTTCTGGTAAAATAAAACTCAAGCTGCTACATCATATCATAAATATTTGTTACAATATACAAGCTAATTTTTCGTTCCCAGTGTTGAAAATGAAGTTTTAAAAGTTTAAGTTGAAAAATTATTAATTTGTAGTTTTTATTTTTTACGGATGCCAGCAGCTGACGATCTCATTCAGCGCATTCCAGCTCCTCATTGAAACCAATGCTCTTCCCACCAAGCCATTTCTTCAGGATTTCGAGCAGAGAATAGTCAGAGGGGGCTGAATCCGATGAATAGGGTGGATGAGGAAGTAATTCACATACGATGGTTGCTTCTATTTTAAAATGTTCTGTTATTTTTGGAACAGAGAAAATATATAAGTTCGAATAAACCTATAGCCTAATTAACCAATCACTAATTTTAGAGTATAATCTATACTATTATATAAAATTGATTATATAGAAATTGTATGTAACGCTTTAGCGCAAAATATACTGAACCTATTTTAATAATTTTCATTTACAACAACACATTTTCGCTATAAAAAATACTGACACTTCCTTTTTGATTTTTTAAAGGAAAATATTTTTTTTAGAATGAAATTTTTACAAAACCATTGCAAGGCCCAGCAAACTATGGTACTATGAGTAAATAAATAAATTTAAGCTAGGCAATGCCGGGTAAAACAGCTAGTTTCTTAATAAAAGTGTAGACTTCAAGGGATCCTTTAGCCGACCGAACTACACAATAATTTTCGAATCGTTTGTAGTTCTCTAAAAAGACGCCAGTGATGCGACACTCTGAGTAAACTTCGAGGGAAAAACTCTCAGTAAAGCAGCGTCTAGCAAACATATCAATATAGATGAATATGTGCTTCCTAGCATGTAAAGAGTCTGTGGTATAGCTAACTTAGGTTTCCTTTTCTTCTTTGAATATCATGTACTTTATCTAACACCGCCGATGTAGATTTGAAAGGTTTTTAATCGGACTTTATTCAATGATTTCTAAACAAACGTAGAGCCCCAGTTTCAAAGAAACAAAATTTCAGTATTGTTGGTAAACAAAATCGTGCCCATTGCGCAGCAACGGAGCCTACTGTAAAAGCTCCTCTAAAGCACTCAATGCATGCCTCATTTGTAACGAACACCAAAAATGCGTCAACAAAAACATTTAGAATGCCTCATATCGCCTCTGGTCAACAAAATTGACCCAAAATGGCGACGTGCCGTGCAACATTGAAACCGCAGTCGATTCACGCGTTCTTCGTGTGCCGCATAACGGTTCATTTAACATAACTATGCTCAGCGGAAGCGAATTTATATGACTTCATGTTTAGCCAACCAGGGTTTGGGGCCTACTCACAGTTTTGAAATTTCACTCTGGACACTCGATTTGGTTTGACATAACGAGCAAATAACTTTTTTATTGAGCCATTATTAGCCAAAAAGATTAAACGTACTGAAAAGTTAAGCACTTCTTGCATTAATTGTAGACTTTTCGAGCACGAATCCACTCGCCTTTCGACTGATTCGACAGCAGTTACAAGTTTTGCCTTGGCAAATTGTCTCATTACGCAAATTTCGTTGTGGGGGTGTGTTTCGATAAGAAGAAAAAATCGTGGAAAAAATTACCCAAAAGTATCCTGTTGACAACAAAAAGTGGCAAGAATAAAAATTTTAAGTTCATACAAAAGATTGAAACTTTCATCATTAATTATAAATACGTTGCCACAAGTCTTGGCACCCTGTTTTTGCCAACTTCAAATTAAGGTCGTGACTCTCCCAATAATTGAGTGCCAGTCAGTGTTCACTTTAATTCCGCTATATTATTATTTTTGAGTTATAGTTACCGACTTATTAACAACGCTTTAAGATGTCATTAAGTGATAGGGAAGTCATTTACCAAACAGAAACGGAAACGACACGCGAGCAATCAAACCGCAATCAGCATTTCGTATCGTTACATTACTTGTGTGGGAGTGTATCTATAGTTGAGGCGGACATGGTTTCATATACGATTCATTTTTTAACGGGCATATTTAACAAATTTTCGTTGATTTAAGATGCGCTTGTTTAAGACTTTATGTAATCTAATACAATTTGATTGGGTGTAGTGTCTATCAAACTTAAAGCTGTGCTTTTAGAACCCCATCGTTGTTGTTTTAAAAGAATTCCTAGAGGTAGTGTAACTATATACATATGTATTGTTTTTTAGTTAGTTGAAGGCTATATTTACTGAACGGTTACGGAACGGAGAAGTCTTTATAGTGTAAGCTGCTCACACTTTGGTGTTATTCAGTCATGGTATATTGTGAAGACTCTTATATCTACAGCCGACCTTAATCGGACGGATTCAAAACCAAATCCAATAATTAATTAATCAGGAGCTATATTCCCTTCACAAAGACATGGACATCGTCCGAAGAGTGAGGTTGCGTCGACTTCGCTGGCTTGGCCGTATCGAGCGCATGGACAACGACGCTCCGACGAAGAAACTCTAAAACTCTGTACTTTGTCATAGCACTCGAAGACGGCGTAGACCACCCATCCCATGGAAGGACGTCGTCGAGGCAGATGCCGAGAAGCTGACCCACAACTGGAAAGACGCAATGAGGGACCGGGCGAGATGGCATGCTCTCCTTAAGAGCTTGATGCTCTGAGGCATCATCACTCTTTAACCTAAAACAACTTAACCAAGATTCTTAAATTCATATGTAGTTCACAATTGATGCTTATGTATTGCTGAAATTTCTTGATATATGATCCATTAATTCTAGATTCTGTAAATTTTGGAACAATTGTGAGACAATAACATAGTCACAGAATTGTCCCATTTAAGCACCTTAATATTTACCTACTTTCCCCAAACGCACAACAAAGCTATTATTTTGTGTTTTACGGTCTCATTTAAAACCGAAGCACGTGACCTAAACTGCAGACACATTTTTCAAACACACCCAGACTGCGTATGATTACGACAATTTGTGCGATTACAACGAATTGTTGAACGACTCGTAAATCAAATCAGTTGATGACAAAATCGGTGCAACTTTTCACACATAAATGCACACCGAAAAGTGGCAAATCGGACAAGCGACAGTTGCAGGCTTGCAACACGCGTACTTGCGGAAAATTTGAACGATGAAAAATCAGGTACGACATTTTAAACCACAAAAAAAAAAACTAAAAATATTTGTAATATATTTGTATAATAAATTATGCTGTTTTCATGGAAACTCTGAGCTTCAACATTAAAGGTTTAGTTGTGACACCCCCACTCAACCATGCCGTCCAACTGATGGAAAATTTGAGGTGATTGCAGACAAATATTTTAAAACATATGATATGTACAGATATAGACTTAATGCGAAGAGATCGCTTTTGTAGGTCAGGAATAAATTAATCTAAATTCGAATCAGGTAGACCTGACTACTACACTTCTCAGCGAGTAACATAATTTATTGATATATGTAGTACAGCATAATTATGTCATAACTATGTCTACCATATGTTGTCTTGTTGCTGAAGTCAAGCGTTTGTCTACCTGGCCAAGTTCAGTCTTTTTCGGAAACTCCTTGATGTCTTAAGGAAACATCTGAAAAAGGAAATTTTTTATTGAAACAAAACCTTACAATTACGGAGTACTTCCAGTTGCTGCTGTATCAGTTGCACTTAAAATGTTAATGAATCTTACTAAAAACTCTACGAGATAAGCCAGAAGAAAAGCTGGCTAGATTATAACACCTTCGGATTAACCTAAACTATCTGTTTTAAGAAGAGTAGTTTGGAAACATGTGCAGAGCCCTCAATAATAATTGAGAAGTACTCATTAATGACGACTTTTCCGATTACCTCAGACATAAGACTCGATCTGCAGGTAGCCGAAAATTTGCGTAGCCACAGAAGGGGAAATTTCTTATCTCTCTCTAAATTACTTGGACATTGAATTATCTACCATTTTATAGTTTTTTTTATATAGTCAAATCATTTTTTATCTCCATTTAGTCAGCGGTTAAGATTGTCCAATCAAAGTAAAAAAAAAAGTTCTTCATATCGATTCCAGTTACAATCAATTTCGAGTCGAAATCGAGTTTCCAAGTTTTCAAACCAAGTGTTCGGTTACTCCAACTAATTTAACCACAAAAACAATCATGACACACAAAAAGTACTACAAAATAAACTGCAAACTACCAATCTCAAGCTAACCAACACCTGTTTGTGCAATTCCCCACCAATAGCTCCAAAGCATTGAGTTCCACAACACCAACGACGAACCACAACAAGTATCAGACTTTTCAGCTCCCACACCATCCTCGTCCACGCTTTGTCGTCGGAAAATGCTGCGCCACATTTGAGTTCACTAATTAAACTGACACGGAAGGCGAAAATGTTCAAAGTTTTTCAAGTTGGAAAATTAAAATTCGTGTGTTGATTTGACTCGTTGTTGTTTTTTCCGATTTTCCCCAATGGGTTTTCGCTTGGTTGGCTTGTGTTGTCATTCGCAGACAGTTTTCCCTCAACCGAAATCGGTGATTTGATTAGTTGAAAACGTTTTCAATTTAAAGTGTCTAAAAGAACGCATGCAATTAAATGGATTTTTTAAATCATTTTATTAAACTATTATTATTATAATTAATTTCACATATTTAACAAAACATTCTGTATAAAGTTTTAAAAAACTGAGCAGCAAAATTAAACAAATGAAAGGATGCTACCGACCCATGTTGAACCTCTGTACACAAGCCTTTAAAGAACCATCAAGAGGCTTCAATAAGAATCCTAAGATCTACCGGACGCTTATGTACCTACCTAAAGACCGGCAATAATGATATGATCTTAACATGCGAAGCCAAAGTTTGCGTTCTTAACCAAACTAAAATGTTCCCAAAACCCTTATTCAAAATCCCAAATATCAGTCATCCTACAAATCCCAATGTTTACTTCGAATATGCTCAAATACTGTATAATGGACTTGTGTATAATTGCTTGAACGATCAGCGATTGTGGGTTCCAAAAGGCTTATATTATTCAACCCAACCTTCTTCACATTAAAACTTTGATTCTTCATATTTTTAAAATGTGGCTTCTCCATTGCCCGTCGCGCTTGAACCAGTTTTCGATCATCCAATGCGAACCAAGTCTCATAAACAGCCAAAGGATCCAATTGCCAAAATTTGTGAAATGAAATTGGCGGAGATCCAGTAAACACTTCCTTTGGATAATCTTGTGGTCTAGCCTAAAAGTTAACCATTACCAGAGGTAGATACTCGTAGATGCCTCATTCATTGTCACTTGAGTGTTTACCTGATGAAACCGACTCGAATGCCAAGCTCGCACGCCCAGTACCTGCAAGCAGTAGCCCAGGATCATATCATCTGGCGAGGAAGGCGTTGGACAACCGCACTCCTGAATAACAAGTCGTGCAATTGGCAAACTGAGCACAATGCCACCGCCGCCCGTTATGTAGTTGAAGCCGTCTGTCGCATGCAGTCGGTAGCCATATCTTTCGCCCAAGTATAGCTCCGTATCTTCGCCGATAGAGGCAAGCAATGTGCTCAAACGTGCAACGCTGTAATATAATAGATTAAGAAATTAAAAACTTCAGATACAACGAAATTTGAATACTCTACACTGAAGCTTTTGCTATCTATGTCTTCCACCAGTAATAAAACAATTTCTTAGGAAACTTTAGGGTCTTCTATGAATTTACGTAGTCTTTCTCGGGGTACTATAGAATTTAAGTAGCCCAAAAAAGAGAGTAGAATATTATATACGGGGTGGGCCATATTAGATTAACCTACTCTGGGAACACTATAAGTTTGACATGAAACATCTGATCAACTAATGACAGACTTTTGTCATCTATTACTATCGGTAATCCCAAGCATCCAAATAAAAAGCTACTGAGACGATTTTTTTCAAAGGCGACAGTGGGAAGGATTTGTTGACACCGATTTTTCATGAAAATGGCATGGATTACCTCACAGAGCTTGTGCTACAATTAATTTATTTTAGCCATTGTTCCCCGGGTGCTTGATAAAAAAATTGAGATTTTGACTGGCCTCAGCTGATTTGGCACCGCGGGACTTTTTCCTCTGAGGCTACTTGAAATCAAAAGTTTACATCAACAAGCCAAGGACCCTAAGCCAAAATCCGCCAGGTTATAGACGGCATATCGTCCGAAATATTGCCAAGTACAATGGAAAATTCTGAAGTAAAAGCACATTATGCCATTCGAGCTCAGGGTAACCATTTACGCGATTTCATATCCAAAAAGTGATGTAAGAAAATCTGATTAAACTAAATTAAATGATCTCTCAAAAAGTGTTCCATTCTTGTCTTTTTTTTAATAAATGCGTTCATCTACTATGGCCCACCCTGTCTATATATCATAATAAGTCGTTGGCACATTTAAGCCAGTGGTCTGAGAACTTTAGTTTGACCTATTAACAAAAACCGTAAATGATATGAGATAGTTAAGGCTGGGTAAGAGTGCTGTTTCTGCACCAGCAAACGCCGGCGAAGAGTCAAATAAGATACAAATCCACTTCTCCATTGTTACTGCATCTAGATTGTCAAGTAAAATGAATCAGATTCCCTATGCAGAAAAATTAGTATTATTATATAACCATATATATATACTGTCATTGCAATTTCTATAGTCTTGTTGCAAGGTACCCCACACAACCGAATCAAAAAGCAGTCCTCCCAATACAAAAAAAGAATAAATGTACCTGGTGTAAACTTTAGTCCATACTAGTCACTCATATGAACACCCATCTTTTCTGAAATATTTTTTTTTTTCAAACAAAACCTCAGGAAACATTTCAAATTGTGGATACCTTCCTAGCTAGACCAGGTCTTATATACGCATGAACAGTTTTAATTAAAGTATACAGCCAATAGTCAATAAGTGAGTGTCCAGTTGAATACTGCAGATACCATATCTTTTTAATTCTATGTTGAGGTCACGATCTCCCAAAAACATAACTGATTTTGTCTAGGGTATAAAAATAAATTAATTGCATACAATTTGAAATGTAAATGAAGCATTTTGCGAAGTTGAATCGGAAGCCGAAACAATTCCACATTTAATGTGGTAATCCCATAAAAAGCAATCATTTGTATTAAAAATGATTATTTGTTCCGTTTTTTTTTTTTTTAATATTTCACACCCTTCTGCACAATTGAATGATGACCCAGAACCAACCCATCGAATGACCCTCCCTGCCACATGCCACGCCGACATACTCACCTCAACAGGGTATCATCATCGACGAGTGCAATCCAGCGTATTCGTGTTCGTTTACGTTTCATTTGTTCTTCGATATCCTTAAGGGATAATTGCAAAATTGCGAATGTTTTGGCACAGTGTCCTGTCGCCACATTCGGCACACCCGTGCCTATCGTCGGAATGCTGGGGTCTGTGTAAATTAAGTTGAATTGCGTTCAGTTATGGAAGTGGCAACACCAAATCAATGAATATTCAATAAGTTCACGTCTATATTTGCTTTTGTGTGGTTTGGCAAGTCAATGTCCTTGCTGCTGCCTACATGGTCTTGCCTTAATTTGCAATTGTGTTGTGGCCACCATGCTCCTTTGTCCACTCACCTGACACATCGCTGTAGTATTTTCGATGCAATGCATACTTGGCCCAGGTACTCTCGATGATTGGCACACGTTCCCTGTGGAATTTCTTACAAGTTTTGATTGCAAAATAGATGTCCTCACTGCCAAGGCTGCTGCGCTGTAATTTTATTATTTGTGGTCAGTTATAGAGTGAGATAATTTGCACAATGATAGTGTAGGCTAATTTTCTAGCTTTACGAAAACAATTCTTACAGTTAACACTTTACAATCAGTTCCTTTATGTAACATTCATATAATTGGCTCGTTTATCTTAGCATGGCATTTTAAGTGCTAGCAGTGGCTAGACCTAAGTGACTGCTTGGACTACAGAACAAAAACTTGTACAATAAATAATCATCACAATCAATCACAAATAGTCATGCATATGTAACATGTCACATTTAATAATTCTGACTCAGAATGTCCAAGGTGGGATTATAGGTCTATCATATATCTATATATATAAAATCGTAAAATAGTTGGGCGTTTGTTTGTTAGAAACGGATGTTCTCAGCATCCATAAAGGCTATCTATCTCAAATTTTTACAATGGGCTCTGTTGGAGCTATTATCGGTTTTTTTCTTATTTTTTAACCGGTAGGTGACCTTGTGGTGGAGTTATTTATATTATTCAGGCTTACGTATATATAAAAAGCTCACTGATACACAGGGAAGGCACAGAGTTCTCATTAAAATTTTATAGAATCTTTTGAACTTTTCCAAAGTAAAATCAATCTGTTCTATTTTGTGATGCATTGTAAGTAACTTATGCCAATTTTGTTTACAGTAATACACTAATAACACGCTTTGTCATTAACCATTCACATAAATGTATTGCGATTTTATATATAGATTGTACGTAAAATAAAAATTTAAGAAGATTTTCAATAATAACGAACAACTGTTTAATTAATGTGTTACCTATAATAATTAACAAATGCACAAATGTTCTTTGATGGCAAAACAACGTTTGCCGGGTCTGGTTAATTAAAAATAATTATCTACTGTCTTACGAGGAATAATTCTTCAGAAACTACACTTCTCTCAATTAAGGGAATCAAACTGTGTTATCATAGACTATATACCTTCTTCCTAGCCTAGTTATATGAAATAAGACAATTCTACCTCACAACCCAAATAGCAAATTTTGTTTTTTCAACATCAAGTTCTTAGAATAAGGTGAAGGTGACATTATTTGGCTTGTGAAAGTGAGAATAACTTCATAATACTCTTCGGGATCTTAGTGAGAGATTTTATTGTGTATATTTAAAGCATTCTCAGTATGTTCAATGTAGATCCGCTATCTATAAGAAAGACACTTTGCAATTATAATATTTTTTAAATACATACAAAGATATATTCAAAAGTACCATGCCTAATTCTTTCTTCTACCAAAATCTGAAATTTAGAATAATTCACTTCGCCCAGAACTCGACGAGAATTTTGTACATCTATCCTAACACCCCAAATAGCCTGTCACCCTATCTAATTAGTGTACTGAATTAGAAACTGAGAATCCGAGACTCGAATTCGGTGACGACTCCTGCATGCAGTAAAGATCGTAAATACCAATAACTTCCAGCATATACGAATATGATAATACTCTAATGTTTTTGCCAACTGTTCATAATATACGTGTACTTTAAGAGGGTCTATTTTGTCCAGTGGTGGCCTTCATACACTTTTGGTCGTCGCGATAATCGCTTTGTCTTGTTGCAGTGCTCTACAACTTCCCGTTAAAATATTGGTGACTCACGTTTTAACTACCGTATCGTAAAGCCGGGAAGTTTCCACTATTTTGATAATTCTACGTAAACCCCATTACAACTACATATGATACATTAATAAAGAATATGTAATACAAGGCTTGATAGATTAAGCAGCCAACTCAAACCTAACATTGCAAAATTTTGCACTACAACAAGGTTACATTCATTATAAAGTAATCCTTTTGGCACCAAGCTGCACACCCTACATTCTCGCACATAAACACACGCAAAACTTTTTCCAAATAAAGCGACTCACACAACTCGACGCCACCGTAGCATTGGGGGAAGGGACTCTGCCAATGACTTCGGGTCTCGCATACATGAGACAATCCTCGCTGGCTTTGTTCGACGACAATGGGGACAACGACGACATCGGCGCCGTGGGACAAATGTAGGCTGCACTTTTCAAAATTATTTTACGCGTTTTTTGCTGCATTGCACTACTGTTGGGGTTTCTTCTGTTGTCGTTTTTATCGAAACTCTGCCCTGCCGTGGTCCGCCTCTCTTCAACATGACTCAGGGTCGGCGTTAAATGGTCGAATATGAAACGCGCGAGTTCATGTGCCGCATCTATGGAGAATTCACTATGCCGTGTGATTTTGTTGTCAGCAACAAGTTTGGCCAAACTATGAAAAGGAAAGGATTATTTTGGAGTTAAAGGGTATTTTCAGTGTCTGTTTTAAATTAATAATGAAATGGTGTTGCTGTATTTTTGGGACTACTTAAAATACGAATACAAGCTACTCATAATTTTTCACACTCCTAAAAGTCAAAACTATTTTAAATATTGTAGTATTAAATATTACTAAATTAGACTTAGTAAGATCAGCTTATACAATAGCATCAAAGCCTTTACCAAAAGTAAAATATTTTTTGTAGTTCTTTTAAAAACTTTATACTAAAAAAAGTATATTTGGCTATAAAAACTAAATTAAAAAAAGTATGTAATTATTTACATTTTAAAACAGACAAAAAATTACATGTGCAAAAAAATTACGTGCAACAGAGGGAAACACAGGGTTTTTGCCAAAGTGGCAAAAATATAATAATAATATAAATATATTTCATTTTTTGTAGTGATTATGATTTAGTTACTTAATTATACCGTATTTCTATAAATATTTCTATGATTAAAAAAAAATCATCTGATTTTTTGCATCATGCAATATTCTCCATTAAACATTATCGTTATATTTTTGGGATTAACTAAGTATTCTGATATATGGAATATTATTTTGCCATTCTTTTTTATGAGTTTTGCATTTTTTAGGGTTTCATACGTTTGGCTGAAAAAGAATCCATTATAGGATCACTCTTGTGTCTGGCTGTCCCTTTATTACAACCAATTTGTTCAGAATCTACTGGATCGATTAGGTTGTATCATATATCAAATGAGAGGGCTCAAATATATTTTTATAATTTTCAAATCGTTTTTAAGTTATGTAAGAAAACAGCAAATAATAGGGGTCTCCTTATCGGATCCGGCCGTGAACTATTGCGCAGTGACAGAACATGTACCGTATTCATACTTACTAGCCTACTGGCGACTGACGTTGAGATAAGCTCTGTGTTGGACAGTATCATTGGCAATTGCAAAGAATATACTTGACAAAGATATATCGGATTATAGGGACGGATATATATATATAGGATATATAGAACTTATACTACATGTAAATTTGTAAAATGTTTTTGCACGAGAATTCATATTATTTGAAAAGGCCAAAAATTAACAAGGGGAAAAGGAAAAAAAAAAAGAAAAATTTCTTCTAAAAATAAGAAATGATCTCTAATAACGAGTTATCGCAGAATCTACCCATTTTATTGTCTTTTCTATTTACGCAGCATCAAAAGATAAATGTAAAAAAAATTGAAAACAGAAATCATATGAAACATACTTTAACTTAACTTTCAGCGGCAACCGCAGAAAAAAAACATTATCAGTTCTCATTTATTATTCGTTGTGGATGTTTTTCAATATTCAACAAATTTCATGTTTTTCACAATCTCAGGAAAAAATGGTAAAATTGGGTAACTGGCACGCGAAGCCCGAGCAAAAGCAAGAAGACGGTGGTTCGGTCGAAAACGTTCATGAAAAATGAGTAGACTTGCAAAAACTTAATACTAAAAAAAAACATATTTATCAGTAAACAATCAAAAAAATTACGAATACCAGTTTCTACTGTAACGCACGAGGGGTTGTTTAAAAAAAAAATTAGATCAAATAAATCATAAAATTAATTTTATATAATAGTATGGATTTGAATCAGCTTTTATGATCACACAACTCTCAAAACACGACCTCAAATTTTCCATATACATTTAGGACATAAAAAAATAAGAAAAGCCACAGAAAAAAAAAAATTTTACATAAAATAAGATGAGACCTCTTTATTTAAAGAAATTCCACTCGAATACAAAGTCAGAAAAATATATTTAATCAGAACCTTTACTTTTCGAACCGTTTTTCCAGAGAATCTTCCCTACCCTCAAGGCCGAAGTCAAACAAAAAAAGACAACTTTTATAGACAACTAGTAGGTGCCGCGGTAGCTCGGTATTTGTGTACCTAGAATGAAAATGTAAACGGCAACTGAAGACATGATTAGTCGTGTTTGTCCTTATTGAAAAAAGTAATGGGAAAAAATTCGGAAAAAATTCGATATGTTTTACTATGGATGGTATAAGAGAAAGAAAGCAACGGAAGTAAATAGGTAAGATGCTCTATCACAGATCACTGCCGAGAATCGTTTCACTCAGTTTCGTTGTGGAAATTTTGATATTAAAGATGCACCATGACATGTTTTTACTTTGCGAGCCGAGTTTAAGAATTTTTTAGAGTATCCTATGAGTTTGTAGTCAATGTGACGATTTAATTGTATTTCGTTTATTATTTGTCTACTAGCTGGGACACGGCGCATTGCTGCCTTCGCGTGCGTTTCGCTCTTCGGATGTTTCAGTAGCTCAGCGCTCTACCGCAGCGATTTTCTCGTTGATCTTCCAGCGTTAGACTTTTGGGGTGGCATTTCGTATTTTTCCCTTTTTTGATTTTTTTTTTTTTTTCATTCGAATATTTGAACAATTTGACTTTGTACAATTTGATCAGCACTGCCGGCAAACTCAATTCTCAGATGCCGCTTTTTTATGTTTTACTCCTTCCTACGGTAATTGTCTACATTTTAAAACAAAACAAAAATTAAATGGGAAAAATATTACGGGCAGCAGAGGGAAACACAGGGTTTTTGCCACTTTGTTTTATATATATAGATTATTCTACTACTTATTTCATTTAAATTGTGCTGTCTAAAAGTTTGCCGCGAAGAAGAAATATCTCACACGGATAACTTTACTTTCTTAGGCCGAACAACGTCTGCTCCGGATCTAGTAGTGATATTTAATATTGGCAATTAGCCATTTAGTTTAAAAGGGTTTAAGATTTTTAAATCCAATATTTTTTTTTTTTTTTTGTTTTGAAATACTGTATGATTTGTTAAGGAATTCCAAATGTTGTGCAATTTTTGACGTTTGCATTAAAAACTCTAAGCCCATACCACAGTTCTGGGTAGCAACATCTGCACTTACACAATGATTTTTAGCATGAGAGATGGCAGATGGCCACTCACCTTCTTAATAAATGTCCGGTGAATATAACACCCGCGCTAAGCATAGGATATGGAAACCACATTGGATTCTCGAAGAACGCAAAATGGTGTATAATCGTCGCCTCCCGATCATGCAACGCATAACCGTAATACGACAACTGTATGGACCAAATTTTAAGTAAGATAGTTTTCCACCTCCAACACACTCAACGCACCTCATCACTATTTTCATGCGCCAACATTTCGAGCAAACGCTGCAAGGACACGTACGTGTTATCCTGGCATAGAATAATCCACTTTGTGTTGTCGTTGAGCAAACGTGTTCTGCCTATCAAATGCGGCAGTGCGTCCAGTATGGTCCAGTCTCCAGGATAATTGAATATGTCATGCATTATCTGCACATTGATGACATAATCCTGTGACTTTGTTGCATTCAGTTGTGACCGCTGTTGCAACAGATCCTGGCGCAATGCGTCGCTTTGTTGGCGTTGATGTGGCATATCTCCTTGACTGAATATGAGCAAAGACACCTCCAACGGGTTTGCCGTTGTTGCTGCTTTGCTCCAACATAACCGTAAATTCGATTAACGTTACAATGTGTAAGCGTAAAGATGCATTGGATTGGATGCATTCTTACGAATCTACTCGTATTGACATACTTACCCATAACCAAAATTAACTTTAGCAGTAAAAGAAATACTTTTAGCGTGTTTAAACGCATTTCGAGGTAATTTTTGTACAATCCCTTTATAATTTTTATTTGTTATTCTTTGTTAGATACAACCTCACTAGCATATCGAGTACTTCAAATTTTAAAAATTCATTAAATAAGATAAGATAATTCACACTTTTCTATACTCTTCATTTCATGATACAGACATAAGGTTCTTCTCAATTACTTCACTTGTGAGGCAGTTACTTCTATATTCGCTATAATTAACTTTATGTCTTCAAAAAAAATTATTCTTCAGCGAAAGCTCATAAAAAAATTTGCGCAGATCATGGAGAAGGTACTTGGTAACATGGCTTGCATTATTTCGCTCGGGAAATTTCGATGTCAAAGACGCGCCTAGGTATGGCGCCTAGGTATGGCGGCCTTTAGCCGAAAAAGTGAAAACTATTATTGAAAATGTGGAGAATGACCCACACATACGTACCCCTGGCATCGCCAAGGATCCAGTCATCCACAATACGACAGTTTTGGACTATTTAAAAAAAAATAGATGTTTGGGTATCAAAAAATTTGACAGAAAAAATCTTATTGATTGCACTTCAATTTACGAAATGTTACTGAAACAGAATGATTTGGAACCTCTTTTGTCCAAATTGGAAACTGGCAATAAAAACTAAATAACGTACGACAATAATGTGCGAAAAATGTCATGGTATAAATAAAGTAAGCCAACCTACGAAAAGGTAATTCTGGCTATTTGGTGGCATTGCAAAGATCCTGTGCATTATTCCTCCCACCTAGGGAAATGCTAAATTCAGAACTCTATTGTCAGCAACTAATAAGACTAAATGGAGCGCTGAAGGAAAAACGGCGGCAATTGGTCAACCGAAAGGACTAAGTCTTCCACCACGACAACGCGAGTCCACTCACCCAGTCGTATGACCCAGCAAATTGAGGCTCTCAGCTGGGAATTGTTAATGCACGCAGTTACTATTATCTTGGTGGTGTAAAACGGCGTTATGGCGTTATGGTTTTACACGAAAGATGGCAAGAAGTTATCAAAAACAATTTGAAGTTGCTTTATTATATAAAGAGAACTTGTTGATACATGATTGTCGTTCTCGGAAGTTACTTTTCCACAAACACAATAGTTCGTTTTTCGATATCAATAAAAGTTACCTCATCTCATATAGCACAATAGACTTTTGTGTGATAACGAGACGTCCTTCCTAAAATCGGCTCTAAGCAATTATTTTTTTTTCCGTTATCGATTGCAGATGATTGTGTTTGTATCTTAACCTTGAAATTTCTGCCTTAAAGTTCAACAGACGAACTACAATAGTTATGTACATATAGAAAATCGCCGTGGCAAACAATGCTCATTAGTTGTTTTCTTTATCTGTAGGTTCAACTACGCATCTCTTTTACAGAACGCCAAATTGCTACCGAATTAATAATCAAGAAGAATGGAAAGAGAAGCGCTCATGGTATCACTTTTGAACCCTCTGATGTATTTGGGATGCACTTGCACTTGTTTGATTCCCCTGGACCCCGAGTGTCATATTCTATCCTCTTGATGCACATCTAACACATACTATATGATAATGGAAATCTATAAAACACTTAAAAAAGTTTTCCTTTCCAGAGTCTGTTCCTGTTTTGTCAATGGAACCGTAGCATAGATTTGTTACATGGAACGAAAATAAATTTAAGAAATTTCACACCAGTGGAGTTGCTTAACGTCTCACTTCGGAGTGACCAATCACTAATCTAAACTTGTCTGGTGGCTCCGCCTGAATGCGAATAGCGGACGGTAACTCCAGATTCTGTTATAAAAGAAAATATCCCCGATTGACATTCCACTGAAAATCCACTTAAAACTTGTTCTGTCGAATCGTCACTATTATCCCTTTTCATTATTTTATTTAAATTAATATTTCACTTTAGACAGCAAGTCGCTTCGATACATTCTGAACGCTCCAGCCGTCGTGTAAAAGTTGACTTAAATTTCTACGTGTAACGTAAGTGGCTAAATGAAGACTGCGTGAAGACAAGCGTACGCGTAAACGTGCCAAAACAAATTAAAGCGGGCCTAGCCGCCAAACGTAGCCGAATGCATTCTGGATTCACAAATTTTTCACTCAAAATTTCGAGTGAAAATTTTGGGGTCTTTGCTTGAGGATGTGTTTTGGAGGCGGACAGATTAAGTGCGCCGGCGTGAAAATTCATTCAGTAAAATGTTGAATGAAATGCGAATCCCGCGTAAAACGAGTATTGAATGAGTCGAGTAGCCCTCGAACGGGATATAATATTGTAAACAAGTTTTTAGTGCGTATTAGTAGATATTACAGAAGTCGTATTATACATATACGAATTTAATACGTTTTAAATACGAGTTGGAACTGATCTATATAAAAATTAAAGAAATGTGTGTGTGTCTCAATGCATGGGTGAGGCGAGCCTCGTAGCCGTTTGCAAGTTAGAGCGATTATTGGATGTGACGCGTAGATCGCTGACCTGCTTGCTGAGCTGCTCCTGCATGGCGA
The DNA here is from genome assembly GCA_035041755.1 of Cacoxenus indagator. NCBI lineage: Eukaryota > Metazoa > Arthropoda > Insecta > Diptera > Drosophilidae > Cacoxenus > Cacoxenus indagator. Next base: position 1,143,640 of record JAWNKX010000218.1, on the reverse strand, counting down.
GAAGTTCCCGTGTGCGATTGAAGAATTTGTGATCGACGCGCATGCTGGGATTCCAACGGCAGTATAGACCCTTCCAGAGCTTAACAATGCGCATGCTGGCAATAGGACGTAGCACGGTGAGCGGGCCGTGTGTATAGGCGCGATACAAAGGATTCAAATACTGATCCAACGATGTGTTAATGAATGTCCATAAAGAAATTGTTTTGTGCTTAAGATCTGAGAATGGAGAGATTTTTAGATAAGGAAAATATAGGTACATTTTTATATGGTACTCACCCTCAGCCACACGTTCCGACTCCGAATTGCAAAGAAATGTTCCAAAGCGACAGGAATACAGATGATCAATTATTGTAACCAAAAAGTGCTCATTGAATTCGAAAGCATTAGGGAATTGTTGGCTCACTTGCCAGACGCTGTCGATGAACTGCAGAAATACCGGCGAACGATCCGCATCCGAGTGCCGATTGTCGCCGTGACCAATGCGCTGCTGGAATTTGTGTCCGAATGAAAGCCACTCTTTTTCGATGAGCACCTCAAAACCGCGTGCCGTACGATAATACGGATCGAGCAGCAGCATTGCCAGTGCGGTCAATTGAGCCGTGCGATCCCAGCCATCGGAACAATGCACCACCACCGACGTGCTCATCGTTTCCACTTTGTCTACAATTCGTACAGCGCCGGCGAGTATGCATTTGATGTGCTTCAACCATAAAGTGCTATCGATAGAAGTCAACCACTTCGAATCATCGATTGTGGGATAACAAGCCTCCTTCACCTTGCGCAGACTCTCGCGCATCACGTGTATGTTGTGTATGTCCAGAAAATTTATTTCGACATTTTTGTATGCCTCCTCGGACTCGTAGCCACCACCTTTAGCCTTATTCGCGATTGCGTTCGCACTGGGCCGCGCATCCATGATGGCTAGCTTATCGGATTGAGCATTCGCCTCCATAATGTAGCTCAAATAGAGTTCGTCATCTGCGCTACGCTTGCCACCTACGCCAACTAACGGCTGTGAGCAGCGTGTGATGGTTGCCTGTGAGCGTGGATGCATCCACGAGAGCACCGGCAGCCGACAACGCGAACGGAACTGCGCAACGCGACGCAGAAAATCGTCCGAAGCGGCTTTTGGCACAGCCCAAACGGCAGGATAGCTATCACACACGCCGTAGAACTCGTTCAGTTTTGTTGCACGCCACATATCATTGGGTACGCCCAAACGACGTAGTTCCGCCAGTGGCTCATAGACAGCCCAACCGTTCTCATTGATAGCCCCGCCGCCATTGCCGCTGGCTGCACCATTACTCACTGATATCATGGTGCCGCTTGTTGCTGAACTGCCACCAACACCACCGCTACCGCCATTTTGCACCGCTGCCGCATGAGCAAAGGCAAACAAACGCCCACTATAAGAAAGAGGAAATGCATAGGACTGCAGTTTCTCAAAAACTGTGCGCCTCGAGTGATTCTGTTGTTTGTGTGCAAAGCGCAAATTACGCATATCCTTGCAAAATATCTCAATGCCATAAGAATTCTCGCCACGCGAACTGGCGCCACCAATCTTTTCGACGCGGGCTATCACGCCCAAAGGCACATCAACAATCACAGGCGGCTCGTGATCACGCAACGGTAATGAACGAAAATACAAGCGGTAATTTGTTATGGTTAGTGCACCGAAAACTGGCCCACGATATGGGCACACATAAGTGACATCATTTTTCTGATCTTGATCCTCTTCGCCATCCAAATATGTAAAGGGCGTGTTTGGTCGTGTGCCATTCTCGGCGTAGTGCTTGGAACCAAGCGAACTAGATTTAGAACTTGTGTCTAATGAATTTGTGCTTGCATTCTTAGATGCAATTTTATCTGCCAAATGTGATGACGTGTGATCCAAAGGGTCCGGCTTATCCATTTTGCGATATTTCGCCGCCGACTTTGTAAACAAAATACTAAAAAATTTCTGCTACTTTGTACCTCTGCTTTATAAATCAGCTGTTTAAAAAGATGGAATGTTTTAGGAATTAGCGCGGAATTAGTAAACCAATAAAATATGCTATGTTTTCGTGTATTCTCATTGAAACATAGATTAAAACAATACAGCAATTGGAATTCAAACCATTCCAACTAATTTATTAAAACACCTCACTGGCATAATTTAAATTATAATTTATTTGTTACGAATATGACGCGATATGCAGCGGAAACATTGCATTAATAAATAAACAAACATATACATTGCAATTTACACATATGTTAATTTGAATACAATTGGTACTTTGTTTTTCAAACGAAACCAACTTATCTGTTCACAACTTTACTGACACCAGGTGGCGCCCATACATCTGAAGGCGCGTAAAATACAAATTTAGAATAATGTTCCTGCATTTAATGTTCACAAGAACGGATGTATAACAAAAGATACCAATAATCCTACCTTATGCGTGTTATTAGCCATTTCAATAAACTTAAGAGAAAAACTAAACTAGAAAAATTTCGTCTTCTTATCATCGTATTTTCGTCACCATGCCCGCTGCAATTGTAACACCACTAACTCGTAGCATAACTCTTCCGAGCTCTTTGAAGTCGGCATATTTCTCAATACAAATCGGTCGTGTAGTCTCTAATTCGACAAGTGCACAGGAATTGTTGCCAAGGCAACGAGGCTTCTTCTTGACCACTTCACCGGTGCCTTTATGTATGAGAGCTGTCAGTTTGCTGAACACGGCCGGTTCGATTAATGATTGATGATGCAGGAGCACCGGATAGCCAATCGTGATGGGAACTTTGACGTTAAAGACAATAATGCGGGCCTGGAAGCGTGTAGTGATCGGTATTGGGTTCTGTGGGTCGCAAATGATGCAGCCAACATTTATCGTGTTCATGTCGATGCCCGACAACGTCACCGATACTTGATCACCTGCAAAGGCATTTGTCTGTGCCAAATCATCGATGCTGAGGCCTTTGACTTGTGCCTGTTCGCGACTCGCACCGACGAGTACTTTATCGTTGATGCACAAAACCCCTGTTTCAATACGTCCAGTTATGCAGAACCCAGAGCCGGTGCCCTTGTAGATGTCCGCAACAGACATTCGCAACGGCCGATCTATAGCACGTTCTGGTACTTTAAAATTATCAATGACATCGAGTAGAGTTGGGCCAGTATACCAAACAGTAAGCGCTTGTTCTGTTGAGGGTTTTGTGAGATTTTCACCGGTCAACCCAGAACAAGGTATAAAGTTGACATCGGATTCTTTAAACCCCGCTTGTTTCAGAAAATTCTTCAGTTTAGTAACAATCTCATAGAAACGCTCCTTGGACCAGCCAACGGTATCCAATTTGTTAATAACCACGCCTAATTGGTTAACGCCCAATGACCGCACTAATATAGCATGCTCACGGGTTTGGCCACCAAGTTCAAAGCCTGTTTCAAATTCGCCACGCGTCGCATCTACAACAAGCAGCGCCACATCAGCTTGAGTAGCACCCGAGATCATATTCGGTATGAAATCCTTGTGTCCAGGCGCATCCAAAAGAGTGACAACTTTCGTTGGCGTCTCAATGCGTGACTGACCTACATCCATTGTGATTCCACGAGAACGTTCTTCGCCAGTCTCATCCAAAACCCAGGCATACATGAAACTTTGCTTGCCCAACTTTTTCGACTCCTGTTCGTGTTTGTGCATAACACGCTGCGAAATGTTACCAGTGGCATATAGCAGATGACCCATGAGAGTGCTCTTGCCTGCATCCACATGGCCAATTACGACCATATGGAAGTGACGCTTCTGATCAGCTCGATCTTTCGTATACAGAAGTTGAGCATTGCGGTTCGCCTGATCCTTGGACACTTTGAAAACCGAAGCCGCAGCACGTACTGCATCGTCCGCAATATTATCAACAGGTGTATTACGGCCGGATGCGCCTGGCGATGCTGGCGTTGCAGGTGATGCAATTTCAAAACCACGTCGCGCATCCTTTTGTGCTGACACAGATGTTGTGATCTTCGAGCTCGTTGGTTTTGGATTTGTATTTTTAGTTATTAACTCATTCTCCGTGTACATTATGGTTTTTGACACTGCGGGCAATTTAAAAGCGTTCGATTTCTGTTTCTTCTTTTTGTTTTGTTTGTTCGTCTCCTCATTAAGTATTTCATCAAGTATTTTTGTGATTTCATAACCAAAACGCATTGAAGTCTCGACAATCCTTTTATCGGAAACCGCATCCCCAACAACGCTGCGTACCTCATCTATACAAGATGTCAGCTTAGCCTGTTCTAAGTCGCCAAGCACGGGCATTTGAAAATTATCCGAATCTCGTCGCGCTTTCTCATAAGCCTGATCGCCCTTGTCGTCATCCGCCCCATCCTCATCCACTTCATCGATGCCTTTATTCTTACTTATAAAAGACGCCATGCTTTGTTGACCGCGTGCACGATCATAAAGCCAATGCTGAGCATCTGTTGGTGAAATGCAACTTTCATCGTCGACCGAGTGCCCTGTGATGTGATATTAGCAAAAAAAAAATGCCGGACATTTTTTTTATTATTATTATTGTTGTTGTTGTCGTGTCAAATGTCAATGTCAAGCTTTAACTTACCGTAGACGTCATCATAGCCGTCATACTCGTCACTATAGTCCATCGCACGCACAATTCTGTGCCGTGACATTGTTAAAAAATTTATTTATTTGCTTAATTATATTAAAATATAATAAAAATGTCACCGAAATATGTACGAGAAACCACTAGTGTTCAACTATCTGTTCCATTGTTACTATTCAGCTGTGCGTGTTGGAAAACTTTATTCAGAGTTGTCAATCTCTCATAAACTCTTAATATTTTTATTCTTCACATCCCAACCAACTGTCAATTGTGTTTGAACCCACCCCACGGCACATAACAAATGAATGAATTTAATGAAATTGTATATAGTAAAAACTAATTACATGTAGTTAATCTCAATGCCTTAGTTGATCAACTATACGAATTTATTTATGACCATGACCGTGTCTCCGGTCAAACTAGTCCCGCAGTTTTTGGACGCAATTTCCTTTCTTCCGTACGCCGACGACTAGAATGCATAGCTCCCAATTAATATGAACAGACTGAAATACCAGGTCCTACTTGTAAGAGTTCGAGCTAAAACTTTGACCATATAAAATCTTTTAATATGTAAAGACTAGGATTACTGGTGAATTGGATTCATAGGATAGGTCAAATCAAATTCAAAACTCTAAGAGCGTGAATAGCCGTTATTCCACGGAATGAACTGACGAAAAAATCTGTATACTTTCCACCGGCTTCGAGGGACGAGAATTCACAGGTGTAGCAACGTCGTTTGCTTTGTTGCTCTCAACATGTTGTCCTTGTCTACCACCAGCATTTCGTAGAATAAAGCAAGACTTGGAGCAAGGACATTTACTTGAGGCGCACCACTCCAAAGCGCTTTATTGCAAAACTGGCACCTAGTAGTCACATAGCTATAAAGCAGAAATCATTGTTTTTTTAAATTATTTTTTGAGGTAGCTCGTGTAAACAAACAAAAACAATATTCAAACAATTTGGATGTGCTAGATCTACTCTAAGGCCAGAGTTATTATTCTGTACGAAAATATTCTATTAAATGTTTTAAAAAACTCTCCAGGCAAAACTAGAAATATGTATCACAAAATTTCTTGTTACAAAAACAAACGTTTTATCAACTAACTTTGGAGTACACGGCGTGGGTGGCACACCACATACACAGCAACACCATGCAACGCAATGATTACACACTGTTGCCCGCCAATGTCCACGTAAAAGAGTGCGTCGACATTTATCTGGACAATCTAAAGCAGCGCATCACTCAACTACAAGCACGCCAAGATGAAGTCGATCGATACTCAACGACCTCTCAAACAGCAAGTATGGAACCTAGTGTGGACTTCAGATCGCCAGAGGACAATGAGACCGAAAAAATTAGCAATATAAAATTATTGATACAAAAATTCGAGGAGTTAATCGAAGCACAGTCACGACAATGGGTTAGACCTTTGCCGTCGGAGCTGCAGGAACGCGTAAATGTAATCCGACTATTGCAGAACTTTGAGCAAATAAGTAAAAATCCAATGTTGCACGAAAATCTGAACTATCTTAAATGCATTACCGAATCGGTCGAGGCAATGGAACAGTCTCAATCAGACGCCTGCCCGGCAAGCGTGTCAATTGATTCAGTTAAGCGAGATGCATTAAGGGCAAAGATCAATCGTTTTCAAAACGGGACACTAGTTGATGACGAAGTAGGTGCTGCAAATGACGATCATCACCAACTGGTGGACACTAACAGCGATGACACAGTTTATGAAATGGAAAATGTCGCCGTGGGTAATGAGGCAAGCAATGATATTGAAGTCAACGGTTTGGGAGATGAAATATTGATTGTTGATGGTGATGATGAAGTGGTTGGTGGACAGCAACAATGTTATGGCGACGGTAATGAGACGGAAATCGGTGACTGTAAAGCCGAATACATGGAAAACACTGGCGATGCTGATGCAGATGGTGAAGGCGATGAATAAGATTACAAATAATTGTTCGCTGGCGGTAGTTAAATAAACGATTGACAGCAATGAGTATAAAGTCATTTGAAACTCTCTACAATAAAAGCCTTCGTCTTGACAAAATAAAAATAATTAGTTGTGTAATTGGAAAGGGAGTTTCTTTACAAAAAACTATTACGCTTGCTCCACTTCTACACCTGAATCTTTTCGAAGCTTGTCCTTTATTGGCTCATCCACTTTAAATATGTCACCATGTCCAGGTACAATGTAATCGCATAGTTCCGCCATACGCAACCGCTCGCGTCGTTGTGCCTCAGAATCTTCACTACCAGCCCCCAGCCAAATGTTAGGATCCTCAACATCGTCGCATCGTTCGAACAGATCACCGCAGATTCCCACTGTACTGCCATTATCAAACTGTGTTTGCCTAACCAACACCGATACACAACTCAGCGTGTGACCAGGAGTACAAACCACCTCAATCTCACCGTACTCATCCAATTGATATGATTTGGTCTCATCGAAGTAGTTGAGGTATTTATCACCATGCGACACAGAGGCGCCCACAAAATGATATTTTGCATTCAGAAAGAGATAATTGCAACCTATATGATCTGAATGTCCATGTGTACATACAACGATGTCTATGTCATGTACTTGTAAACCATGTTCACCCAAAGCCGCTATTATTTGACTACCATCCCAGGCGGTCATTGTGTCCACAATAATGTTAAGGCCACTGCGGCTGCGTATGAGCGTGCAAGTACAGTTGGCACGCATAGCGTTGGCATCCAGTGGATCGACATGAGAGTATCCAGTATGAAGTACAATAACAAGGTTTTTATCCGACATTTGTGTAACACAATTTTTTCGCTTTAAACTAAAATAAACAGAGGAAGAAAAGTTGTTGTGCAGAAACAGCTGTATTAGACTTATTTTTCTTCTTTTAAAGTTAACCAACACTAACAACACTCATTGCCCACAGCATGATGTGGATTCAATCAAAGAGCATACGTGCTCCTTGGATTCAACACCGTAGAACACTCGGAATACAAATGCCTCGTGACTCTATTTGCAATTATTTGCTATTGCTATTACAACTTTCTGCTTTGTTAATTCACGGGCCACACATTAAATCAGCTTTTCCGAATCCTGGTTGCATTATCGAAGACGAAGAACTCAATTCCAATTTTCGTAAATTTTATGTACTTTAATTTTACAAAATACACTGATTGTTGCTTTTAAGGTATTGAAAAAGGCTACTGAAAAACTGCATATACATACACATGTAAGAAATGAGTTCAGTTTTATAATAATCGGCTAATGAGAGGTTCCAAACTCTTATGTTCCGGAGTGAATGGTGTACAATTCATTTTATGCTCGTAATAACATGGAGCTTTTTCTGTCATACTTCTTTTATAAGAAAAAAAAACCAACAAATAAACAAGCAACTATAAAAGTAATCCACTGTAATATATTGTCAAGTTGACAATGTCAACAATCCGTCGATTAAGGAGAAAAAGTAAAAGAATTAAACAAATCCCACAGTGTTGCCTTTAGTGAGATGTCGATATCAATCGGTAATTAATAACAATGTTGACCAGTTACCTGCGTTCCTTGATTTTTTTTTTGGGAACTGTTTGAATATATTGCGTTTTTGGCACATCTGCACAGCTGGTTTTTGATCAGCTGTGGTTTGTTTTCAATAAATTCGCGGCTAGTTAATTGTAATCACGTCGTAATTAACGTAATATTAATCACACTTTATAAACTAGAAGTATTTTTAGGACATGTATTTCAAACATATAAAACAGCAATTAAAATCCATTATCAGTGGTCAGATTCAGTTATTTCGACATGTAAACAGCTTCGTAAGTGTAGAAACTCGCCAGATTGTAACATGTCCAAAAGCAAATCCATGCCGAGCGCGTCGTTATACAAGCTATCAATGTCTACAAAGCGTCACAAACATCAGTAGCCGCAGTGTTGTGCAAATCAACCGTCAATTGGGGGAGGAAGAAGTGGAAACGGATGCCCACGCTCAAAACATAATAAACAAAGTAAATGATGAACTCAGCATCGAGTTGACTGCTTGCCAAGATTACGAGGAACTATTGAATCACTTGGCACGTGCGCAAACACATGTTCAAAAGCACCACGCAGTACAAAGCATTATTCTACTATGGCACCACTATCGGTCATCAAAAGACCAGTCGCTGAAGCAGAGTATTAAGGAAAGGCTACTAAGCCAGGATTCACCACTATCCACAGTACAAGCAAACCTTTCACAAATGGATATTGATGAGCTAAGCTGTTGCTATCTGTACCTACGTAAAATGGGGGTGCCAAACTCGCACCCTACCGTCGAAGCTGTGCTGTTAGAAGCTTTGCAAATGGTTAAGGACAGCAAGGATTTAATACCATTGACTGCGATCTCGCGCCTCGCAGTGGGCATGAATCTTGAACGTGATTTCTTTATTCCGTTAGTCTCTCTTCATCTAATGCCCCATTTAGCACAACATATTTCCGCCTGTAACAACGAGGAGGAAGTGCGTCTATTGGCCACCAGCATATTCCAATTGCACACACTTGTTGATGCGGAGCTTTTGCACGATTATAAAGCACGGTTGCGTGAGCTACTTCAGCGTGGCGTCCTGAGTAGCGAAACACCTCGTCCACTATTGAAAGTGCTACATATGTTGAATCTGCCCACTTGGTCCGCTCAGCATGCTCAACTCATACGGGAAGTGCTGCAGGTATTGTCGCCAGTTTTGATGGAACTGGAGTCAAACGATTTGAAGACAGTTTGCCGCTTATTTCTACACCATCAAGAACCTGCAACGCTAATGCAATCACTCAAGGAAGCGACCGAGTTGATGCTACACCAGAAAGAGCACACGGCAGACGCTTTGGCCTGCGTCGTGCCATTTGCCAAGCCAGAACAGCGTGAAGGCTACATTGCGTTATTTAAGGAACTGCTCAGCGACAGAGCCAACTGGCAGGCCCAACCACAAGCCAGTAGTCATTTCTTTAGTATATTGCGCGCGCTTAAAATCGCTGATATTGGTCTTTGTGATGCATATTGGTCGGGTGTCATTGAAGAATTAAATTCGAGCGAGAATGAGCCGACGAATTTACGCTTCCTGCGCCACTGTCAGCGTTACATGAACTTCAACAACAATCTCGGTGGCACCTATCGCCACTTGGACGTGGAACGCAAACTCACACAGTTGTCTATGCTTGCCATCGAATACGACATAGCTGGACGCCTACCATCGAAGTTCGCCCGGCTCGCTGCATTTGTGCTGGCTTATGGACACACGCCATTCGCCTGGAAGAAGTTACCCAATCTAATACTCTCGAAAATACTCTCCATGTCATCGCAGTTCAGCATCGGTGATTGTACAGTCATCAGTCGCGGTATTCAAATTGCACAGGAGCTAAGGTTAGTCAATTTGCCACTGTAGCACATCAAATGCCGATTTAAGTCATAGAAACATTTGCCTTCTGCACCCTTGCAGATCAGCCATCTAAGAAACGATTCTGTATTCACAACCTTCTTTATGAATTTGTGTCTATTTGTGCATTATAAAACGCAATACATTAAGTTTTTTCACACACAGATTTCGCCACCATATGCCATCGGTCCTTGCCATGCAGTTGTCCACTATTGATACCATTTTAATTGCCTGCGCCGAACGTCATCTGAGTAGCAATGAGCATCTACCGGTTACCGATTTGAATGCCATTGTACGAACGCTCAGCTATCGAAAATGTAAGCATAGCAATACTTGGTAGTAGTCTGATTTTACCAACCAATCTCCGCCAGCGCTCAAAAACACTGTTGTGTTTAAACAGGCTTTAGCGCGCTACAAGAATATCGACTGCAATGAACTCAATTCGCGCGCAGTGCGCGACATGGCTTATAATCTGGCCGCCTCGAGTTTTCTCGTGCCCGAACTGCTGGAATCCATGTTTGCCTATGTCACGAGAAATCAAGCACACATCACCGGCGATACTGTGGAGAAAGTACTGACGTGCTCCTATAATCTCGGTTATACACCCAAAAATATAGCGGTCTTGGAGGATGTGGCGATGGTGTTGTTACGGTAGGTTTCCTGCTCTCACAACTGTTTTATATAATTCCAATTGTGTGCTTCCAGTGACTTTGAGCACATGAGCGGCTTGTCGCTAGTGCAGGCCTGCTTGGCGCTCTGTTTCTACAAAACTATACCCGCGGAGCTAATCAACAAAGTGTTCTGTGTGAAATTCATACAACGCGTCGAAGATGAAATACAGTTATGCTACTCAAAGGTGTGTTTCCTTAGAATTATATGCAAGTAGTACAAGAAGGAAACTCGCGATTTAGCCACGCGAGATAATGTAAGAAGAGAACACACCTGTACAAACAGCTTGTCTAATTGAGTAGGAAGAGTAAGCTAGAAACCCAAGCGTCACACTCAAAATGCGCGCTTCCCGCGGTAATCGGTCACAGTGAATTCTGTTTGATTGCCAAGACAATGCTCCTGCTAGCATACCAATCATATAAGTTCCTTTCGACGGTACTTCCTATCCGCTACAGCAACAACAACTCGTATTGCACACACATTCCTTAGAAATAGGAAGAACTTTAAATTAGCCCACACTATCCGTTCCCACCTTGAGGAAAGACCCTAGGTCGATACTGGAATTTTATTGCTCGGTGTAAAGTGACGCCAATGTCCAAATCAAAACACGGCTTTGAATCAGGGTTTTGGTGTTTAAGGAAAAACAAGTTGATTTACATGGACCGCTAGCAAGTAAAGGGCTAGTTAATGGTACGTCTTAATTATCATCAAACATTGTCTTATCCATAGCAAAATAAATCCAGAGAATGATTTTGGTACATTTACACGAGATTTGAACCGAGTGCCTCGAAAGTCTGGCCTAAAAGGGGCTGTGTAGTTAGAAAGTACTTAGCAGATCGTGGTCCAAATGTTTTACGGACCCTAACCTAACGAAGACCAAATAGATTATGGCCCAACAAGTCCCTAAAAGTAGTCCTTAATAACGAGTTCACTTGTACTGGCTTATCAAGAAACTTTACAATTCGCAGTCTAGGAAGGATCTTGTCGCAAGTAAGCACAGCCTTATTGTATAGTGTCCTACGAATATGATCAATTCATGTAATAGCTTAGAAAAGCAAAGGCTTAGCGAGTATCTATCAAGTCTAACCGGTATCCTTTAAATTTCCAGGCCACTTATCCGGAACGTGTACTCAATCTAGTCATGCAACTTAATCGTACTGTTTGCCTTGACTTTCCTGAAGCGAATGTACCTTGGTTCCAACAGAGCTATGTGGAAGCGCAGCTTAGTAAAAGTAAGCTTTTGCTTAATTCGTACTCTGAGATTATACTAACTATCAATACATTTGCCAGAACCTTTCTACCCAACTCAATTCAACAATGAGGTTAGAGATTTGCTCAAGGGGTTGTTCAAGCACGACAACTGCTTTCGCTGCAATCACACGACACCCTATGGCTACCAAATTGATTTTGTGATACATTTCGATCGTGATCGAAAACCCATACCGGATCCGGTAGAGACGACAATGCTCGATCGTATAACAAAGTGAGTTGCAATTACACCCTGTTAAATGTTTTCTTTAACTAACCCATGCATCTTCATATAGGGTGGCCATTCTGTTAATGAAGTTAGACTCCTTCTGCGAGAACGACTTGGGCGCTTTACGTGGCCCGGAATCGCTGAAAGTGAAACACCTCGAAATGATGGGCTACAAAGTGTTGCACATCAACGAGCACGACTGGAATTCCAAGTACATGAATGCGCCGGAGGCCAAGGCGAATTATCTAAAGTGCCTGCTGCAAATAACGCATTGATTTTATAAGTAAAACAATTTACTAGAGTTAAGTGAAAGATTCCAGAAACTGTGTGTGTATTTAACGTAGTCAACAAAGTTTGTTATAAACAGTTGTTCTAATCTAATTTTCGGCACACCAGGTATAAGCGTTGTTGAACATTAATTGCCAAGGGTTGATCTCCGATGATGCGGGCACTTGGAAACCAGGTGACACATATGGCCATTGATACATGGCTAAGCAACGTTCCGGGTGCGGCATAAGTGCCAGATGGCGTCCGTCCGTGGAGCATAGACCAGCAATACCCTCAATGCTGCCATTCGGATTCATGGGATACGTTTCGGTGGGTGTGTTCTCATCATCCACATATTGTAGAGCGATCAATTGCTGCTCCTTCAAGTTGCCGAGTATTTCAGGCGTACGGAAGGTAAATCTTCCTTCACCATGCGCTGCCCAACAGCCGAGCACGGAGTCTTGCATGTTGCGCAGCATAATCGACCTAGTTCGGCCAATGCGCACGGAAACCCAACGGCATTCAAAGCGCTCGGATTTGTTATGCAACACAGCCACATCGGGTACATCAATGATGGCACTAGTTGTTGATGCTGCAGTTGCCGAGTTGTCACCCACCCAGCCAATCAAGCTCATTAACTGGCAGCCATTACAAATGCCCAGCGAGAACACATCCTTGCGTTGTCTAAACGCTTGGAATTGCTTAGCTATTAAATGGCTAAACATGATATTTGCAGCCCAACCCTTGGCAGAGCCAAGTGTATCTGCATAGCTGAAGCCGCCAGGGAAGACAACGCCACGATAGCGATCAAGTGTGGTGCGCTCTGTGGGTGTGCAAGAACGAAATTAATATTATGCCATACTCTGGCCCTACATTTAAGAGCTTAACTTACCACTCAACAAATCTGACATGGTTACATCGTGCACCTCAAAGTTGGCATTTAAGAGACAGGCCATCATTTCGCGATCGCTATTGACGCCCTCCTCGCGCAGCACTATTACGCGGATTGGACTCGTGGCGCGCTTCAGCTTCAACTCAGCAGCCAAATTCGAACCAAAATTGTACTTTGGTCCTGTGCGATAGTTTAGCGTATTGAATTCCTCGATAGCACAGTCAGCATTCGCCTGTAGCTTTTCAAGTTCGAAACTGGTGCGCTCCCACTGTTGATAAATGCGGCGAAGCTGGCTTTGGAGTAAGCTTTTGCCATTCGATTTCACGCTTATCGTTGAATTGAGTCCATAACCAGTGGCTTTGCCAATCCAGTAGTTAGGCACACCCGCCTCTGTATAAGCAGCGCGCACGGCTTCAAGCTCCGTCTGTGCCACCTCAACAAGCCAACCACATTCCTCAGCATAAAGCAAAGCCAATTCGGGTTTTTCGACTCTTACGGCTTCACCATCAAAATCTGTAATCTTCAAGTCTGACATAGCCACGCTCAGATCAAGCGACAGACCAGACAAGCCGCCGATAGCCATTTCGAGTACTGCAACTAAGAGACCTCCATCACTAATATCGTGACCGGCTAGCAGTTGATCACTGGCCAGCAATTCTTGCGTCACATTGAAAGCCTTAGCAAGCACATCTGACCGTTTTAGGTTCGGACATTCATTGCCCTGCTGGCAGTAGACTTGCGCCAAAGCGGAACCACCCAAACGGAATTTTCGCTCAATGTTAATCCAAAGCAAATGTGTAGTTTCTCCCTTGGCTGGGCCCTTCAAGTCAGGCGTAACACGTACGCGTACATCCGGGCAAGGTGCATAGGTCGAGATGACAAGCGTGCCGGGTGATTTTACGGTCTGCTTGCCCACTTTGGCGGCCATCGAAAGTGAATCTTTGCCACCATCGACAGCGATGTGTAGCTCCTTCATTATCATACACATTTCCTTGCAAGCTTCGTACATTCTAGCGCCTTCGCCGGCCAGCTTGGCAGCCCACATCCAATTACCGGAACACTTGACATCGGCCAATTCGGTGATCTTGACGAAAACAAGATTAGACAAGGCCTCGGCAACACTCATCCGCGCCATGGCGGACGCGTTGAGTAGACCTGAGTGGCATTAAATCATTAATTGCTTAGAACAAGCAAGTGGTTCAACGCGCTTACCTTTTATGGGCTGCGCGCCTATAGAGGTAGCAATGCCTTCGACGCCAAAATGCGTCACCGTTGCGAGCCCATAATCCGCTAGTGGTGCATGGAGTGGTCCCACGCATTGCTGTTGGGCAATCAAACCACTCACACAACGATCCACTTTATTTGTAAGGAAACGCTTGCTGCCAACTGCCACGAGACTGAGTACACGCTCCAGACTACCTGCCACATCCAATTGGGGTGGCAAAGCCAAAGGCTGCAGTATCACATGACGTCGCTCCAAATGATATTCACGTTTGGGCATCTCTCCCAGCACGTGTTTCAGATGCAAATTAAAGGGTACTGGACCAAATTCAGCGTCGACATCTGTGGCAGCCAAAGCACGTTCGAAATCGGCTTCGGATTCGACCAGGGTGACGCGACCATCTCCGGTAACCACACCCACAAAACTAATCGGACAACGTTCGCGTGCACAGATGCGCTCGAGTAACGGGCGATCTTCCGGTTTGCAAAGTATAGCATCATTCTCTTGATACTCAGCACCCCAAAGCTCCAAGGCAGTAATAGTTGGATCGCCCAACTTAAATTCTTTCGAGAATATAATAGCGCCAGCAAAACCTGGCTCAACAAGCTCCTTCAGAACGTTCCCATTGCCACCAGCACCCTGCAGATAACTTATCGTTAGACTGGGAATCCCAAAACTTCTCAGTGCACAAACCTGATCATGTATCGCCAAGATTGGATTGGCGTCACCCATGTCAACACATGCGCGTACAACACGATTTACTTTATTCTCCATCTCCGCATCGCCACGTTGTACAGCATTGAAATCTAATGCGGCATCATTTGAACCTTGCACCTCCACGGAGCTCGCTGCACCGCCACCAACTCCAATACGATAGACTGGACCACCGATTTTAGCCAGCAACATGCCACGTTCAGGATCAATTTTCTGTCGCATTGCAGCTGGCATTGTCCCCATGCCTCCGCTAAACATGATTGGTTTGGCGTACTCATCCCGCTCACCCTGAGCATTAGTCTGGCCATAAGAAGCAACAAAACCCGCAATGACAGGTTCACCAAATTTATTACCATAGTCCGACGCACCATTACTGGCATCAATGAGTACTTTCAAGGGCTTAGCAAAGGAAGTTGGGTAGTCAAAATCCGCTGGTTCATACGGGAGTACATAACCTGCAAGAAATTGGCAAATTATTTGTGGAATTTTTTGTTGTTTCTAGAGCAGCTTAAGATTTTCCAAATGGGCGAAATTGTATTAGTATTCCGGTGGCCTCGCAGTACCTGGTTACTGGCAACCCTTACCCAGAACATATATCAAGGTCGAACAGGTTAGGGTCAATACTAGATTAGTGTAGGAACCGAATAGACTTCACACTAAAATACTCGGAGCGAAAGTAAGCCTGTTGGTAATGCACAGGACAGGTTATAATTTCAGTGGTTATTGCAGCAATATAGGTTATGTGATATATACTTCAGCCACAAAACCGTAACCAGGGATTTAGTATTGGCCAAAAATGGTTTACCTGGATCGTTTGTGGAACCCGAATCCCAATCCCTTGGAAGTATAATGTCAGTGAATTTTTTTCTGAATCGGTTCCCTGACTATGATGACCCGTTTGATACTTGAAGTAAATTTAGTACGTAAAACACTCACCAGGTATATTAAGACAACCAACACAGTAACCAGCTGTGCCTGCGATTGCCACACCGCCTCGCCCGACACCTTGCACATCACGCAACCGACCACCTGTGCCCGTTGTAGCTCCACTAAATGGCGCTACTGCTGTGGGCATGTTATGTGTTTCCGCAGTGAAAATCAAATCCGATTCAACCGACTCGACTGCGACCACGCCCGGCCCATCCGGGACCTTCGGACACACCGTCTTATGTCGGAAGCCCACAATGGCACTGCTGTTATCGCTGAACTTAATCGTATTATTCGCATTTGTGTGCTGCTGCGTATCCATTATCATTCTAATCAATGACTGCGGCTGCTCCACGCCATCGATGAGCATGCGTCCGCGAAAGAACCAATGCCTCGAGTGCTCACTATTGCTCTGAGCACAATCGAAAAGCTCTACAGTTGTCGGATTACGTTTGAGTGTACGAACAAAGAGATCCATATAATAATCCAAATCCCAATCACCAAAAGCCAAGCCCAGCTTCTCATTGATACGCTCCAAAGCTCTGCGGCCTTCAGTTAACACAGGCACTGCATACCATGCCTCCTGACCTCTGGGTAACTGCTCATTGAAACTATCCACTGGCAAATTCTCTGGTGTATAGCGACATTCCGTCATCCGATCGCCAAGCACATCGATTAATGGCGTCAAATCATGTGGCTTTTGTTTGGAGGCACCACGGAATATAACGAAATAACGATTTGAGGCTTCGAGGCGTGTAATCTGTGTTAGTCCCACATTCTGGCAAATGTTTACGCAATTCGTGGAGAAGGCCGTCGAGAAGTTGAAACGCGGACCAATCTCTATTAGCACACCATTCACTGGCGCCGGTGCTGGCAACGTGCTCGCGCTTAGCACGTCACTGGCGACACTTTGCGGTTGTTTGAGGAGCCATCGCAGTAATGCTGCTTCGTCTGAGGCAGCCCCTATGGGTGTGGTTGATTCTACATGATAGCAACGCTCCATTCGGAGTTCATTTACATCGCCGTTAATGGCTTGCAACTGCTTGAGTACGCGTTGGCGTTGAGCTTCACTCCAAGCGTCGACGGCATAGAAACGCAAAATCGGCATGTTTCAGTGTTGGCCTGAGTCTTGTTGTTGTGTTCGCGATAATTTTGGAGGTGACACTGTAACCAATAAAATGTGATTGACTTTGATTAGCTTGATTAGTTTGCAATACGTCTATACACAACGACTGCTCGCAAACAACTGAAACTTGCTTGTCTCAACCGCAAATGGAGATTATGATGTCTACTCCCTGCTGGGGGTTATCGAAAACACAAACGCAAAGTGACCACACAAATGCATTAAATTACAACAGTTTGATCTTGATTGGAATAGTCGCCGCTTGTCTATTGGCGTCAAGCAAATTGTTTTTGTCAGCTTGTTTATTTGCGCCACTGATAACACTCACACACAACACCCACTAAGTTCGAATTCTCTTTTTGTTATTTAAATTTTCCATTAACCATCTGAAAACATAAAAAAATGAAATGATTCTCATTGAAACTTTACCCAAAACAAGCTGTGCACGTGTTGCCGCCCGGATGGTTGTAAACAAATAAAATATTAGAGCGTCAAATTCACCAAAAGCCGACAGCCATTTTCTGCTCTCGTTTAGTCGGCAACTAGTTTGAAAACAAACTAAATAAAAGAAAATAGCGTGGAATGATTGAAATTATAGAAGCTCTTATTTTCAAAAAGTTAACAATAAACATAGTCCAATTATTAATTATATATATTTAAATTATTTATTTTCTGATATCACGTTATAATAAAAATTGTTAAATATTATATGAGAGTAGAAAATTAAATAGAGTATTATAGGTACCTATTTAGTGTACCTTTGAACGTCACAGGCTTACGACTCATTATCCATTATACTCTGATCTTTAAGTAGTTTAATTTCTTTCTTTAAATTCTTATTTTCCTTTTCTAACTGGTAACAATGCCGTCTCCAGTAGGTACCATTTAGATAAAATACTTCGCAATTCGGACAACCAGAATCATCTGTTTGCTCCGTTATGTCACAGCAAGCTTCGGTGTTATGCGCCTCTCCACGATTCGGACAACCAACATCATCTGTTGTTTCCGTTTCAGCGGAAGCTTCAGTGTTATACGTATCTCCGTCTATGTCACTCATCTCTGACAACTCTTCTTTAATATCCGCCTCTCCGTCTATGACAATCATCTGTGAAAACATGTTTATGTTACCCACCCCCTCGTCTATGACAATCATCTGTGACAATTCCTTTCTGTTATCCATCTCTTCGTCCATGACATCTGTCTGTGACAACTCTTCTCTGTTATCCGCCTCTTCGTCCATGACACCTATCTGTGACAATTCTTCTCTGTTATCCGCCTCTCCGTCCATGACACTCATATGTGACAACTCTTCCGCAGAATCAATTTCTTCTTTTTCCTGATCGCTCTTGGTTTTTTGTGTTGATGTTGGTTCCAAAATAGGATGGGCGCCTTTTCTTAATGACTTCCGACTTTTTAAATCCGATGGATGGAAGTGTTTATTACATATGTGCACTGTTTTTACTCGTAGCGCAAATTCTTCGACTCCGCAAATACGACCCCAATGCCTCCTCTCCTCTCGATTTAGTGGGAATTGGTGTAGAACATGTTTCGGCCTTGTCGAATCACATCCAGGGATGCAGCACCTCCTCATATTTTTGGTTAGAAAACTAATGCAAGGTGAATAGTCTGGTTGATGTACCGGGCTTTCATTGTGCCCTAATAACTTGGTGGGTATGGCCCCAGACTTTAACTTTCTTCTTCCTATACACCTTGCATCGAAATGCAAATCGCATACCCTTGACAACTTAGTTATTTTGTTGAAGTCGACTTTTAAGTTTTCGCACCACTTATTAGCTTCAGCTGAATTAAATTTGAACAACTTCCGCCCACCCACACAATCCTTCACTATACATTTACGATTCATTGCTTAAATGCCTTTGTTTTTTTTTTTGGAAATAATCTGTTTACTCCATTCACGCATATTGCCGCACTTTCCTTGTATGCTGAATCGCAATTTAATTTGTTGTATTTGTACCTTGTGAACACAAGAGAGATGAGATGAGCGATATTTCAGTACAGATAACTTTTCACTGTGAATGAAAAACGCACATCGAAACTGATATCGGTTGCCAAAAGTAGCAGAGATTTATTATATTTATGTGGTACATATGATAATTAACAATTTATTCTTACTATAATTAACAATATATGATTTTCTGTTATCAATCACATCTCTAAATTGGGGGTGTATAAGTCATTGAAACAATATCTTAATCGATTAGAAATGTCCCTTCCGCTTTTACATCGCTAATTCATTTACGCCTGCACAAGTATATAAGTATGAAACAGTGGGATATATAAATATATAAGTATAAGCACACAGCTACAACCATTGTTGTCATTTTCGCACGTCTGCTCACTTCAAAAGCAAGAAATTAACGATACAGCTGCGTGAAGGCTGTTTCATGCAAACCCGTTCACAATTGTTGGATACAACATGTTTAACCGTGGCGGGTTAGCTTTCAGTACGGAATGGGGAAATTAAACATTCCAATACTAAAGCAAACCCACCACGGTCCTTCATTGCATTGGCGGTTTCGCTTAAAGTGCCCTAGACGCGGTCCCGCATGGGGTAGTCTCACATACTATGATTGAACCAATATCCAAATGACCAGTGCTCGATGTTTGCCCACAATGGATTTTTCGATGGTTTTGGGGCCGGAACATCGATGTTATCGATGCATCACCGAATATTTTAAAAGTTTGTGGTAATTATTATAATGTAAATAGTAACAATCGTAAATCTCAACTTATCAAATTACTAAGGTTATTATTCAATTTATTCTTTTTTTCTTATGAAATACAAAAGATATGGGAACAAAGAAAAATTGGCACAAAACAAAAGAAAGTATTACAAAAAATTTATATTTTTTATTATTAAGTTAGCTTTAATATTTTAAGAAGCAATTTTGTTTATTTATTTTATACAGTCAGCTTTACCGCGTTATTTTTCTCAACGATGGAAATGCATTCAAAAACATCGAACAGCGGAAATATCGGGGACAAAATATCGACGTTTGAAATAATTAGGACAACATCGATATATCGATTTTAAATCGATGTTTCGTCCATCACTAATGGTGACTAAAACGTTCAGAAGTGAGAACTCTGGTACGTCATATGTAAAGAAGTACTGAAGTATATGGAAAACAAAGATAATTTCGCTGCAGAAGATAAAACAAATATGCATATCGAAATCTTCAATTGTTCTCAGAAGCATATGTTTGTTTTGTTTCTTTCTCATTGTTTTTATACAGCAAGAACCAGAAGAGAGAAAGAGATAGAACTTGTCAATGCACAATAAAAAGAATCTTGCGAGCGGCACGTCGTTGTTAAAGGCGAATGGAAATAAGTCAGTTAGTGTTTTATTGTGCTGACGTGTATGTATATAAAAACAACATGTGATAAATTAAAATTTTCAATTTTAAATAAATAATAACCTCTATAAAAGAAAGAAAACTAAACCGAAGTTATTTAACCAAGGAAGTAGGAAAATACAAATAGAAAGAGCATGCGAGTGTACTTTCCTCCCCTATGTTGCTTAAGGGTACAATACACGGAAACATTTACGTGGATGTAACAAACACGGGCGATCGGCAGAAATGTTTATTCGCGAAATAAGATTCGTCTTCATATACGTATGTCAAATAGCTTGAGGTGGAGGGCTGGAATGAACGAAGTTTGCCTTTTTACCCCAATCTGAACACTAGGAGGAGGTACATATTCAGATTCAAGTTCGAAAACCCCGAAAATATGTATCAGTGCTTACGTTTACTGGTTAGTGTCATCAAAATATTTTCACACGCATAAATCAACTAAGTGATTTCATTAAAGTTAAAGTATATCACGTTTCGCATTCAAAGTTAAAGTGTAACACACAGAAAAAACAAACAAAAATAAACAAAAAACCTCAGTAATTAATGGATACAGTGATTTTAAAAGCAGCCTTTTGAGGCGTCGTGTGTGTGTTCATATACAAATAAAATTCAGTGATCGCCAAATTTTCATATTTTGCGTTTGCTCCGCCATCACTCTTGGTGTAACGCTAACGCATACAGCTTGTGACAACTAATTGGAAACGAAGGTATTGGTTGTGTTATTTATAATTTTCTACATGCATCAGAAGATTTATATGTGATAGAAATGTGGGACATTTGTTTAAAGTTAAAGAGACAGAATTGAAATTAAATTCATAACTAATATTTGGCCAAGTCTACTAATTGGTAGTACCTTAAAAATGATTTTTAAGAACACAAACTTGACAAAACATTGACGCATATCTGGTAATAAGCTCTTGACCTTTTGGCCCTCTTACATGTTTTTTACTATGTGTATGGCAAAACCGATTGATGCTAATTGGCTACATTTGTCTTGTACGCGGCGTTTTCTTTTTTATTTGCTGCTACCAATAGTTTCTTATGTGAGACTCGTCGAATGAGTGAAGCTTCAACCAAAGGACGAGTGATAGTTCGTTGTAAAATTTGTCCATCATATTGGCCTAATATTTCGCTCTAGATGCCTGGAGCATACTAACGATTACCAAATTCTGTATGGCACACAATCTGAGGATCCATGTGTTCAGAAGTTTTTTTATCTTTTTTTGTGTGGAAAATTTTGTGTTGTGTTATATTTTCGGAAATTTTGATGTTTTTTAAATAATTTGCCTTGGTTTCAATCGTTTGATATAATGGCGTTCCGGTCTATAGAAGCTCATGTCCGGCGACTAACCATAATTAAGGGTGCTCTAATAAGCAACTTCTATTAAAATCTGCAAAATATTCAGTACATTTTAAAATCTTACGTTAAGCATAATTAAAACCACTCAGCTTACTAAACATGGCTAGACAAAATTTGTGTTGTTAAAGCAACAAAGGGTGAAGAGAATGAATATGACGTTGACAAGGCAAAAATAGTACATTTGTTTCCAGTTAGCTGTCTGCAGCTGTATATGTACCACATTTGTAATGTTATAGCTAATTCTTACTTTCTAGGAGTTGTCTTCGCGCCAAATTGCACGTGAAGAAAAATAAAAGAGTCGTCACAAAAGAGTGGACAAAAGTGTACTAAATTGGAAAAACAAGTTAACGACTGAAATGAAAACTTTGTGATATATTTCTAATTAGTAATAAACAAGAAAGAAATTCTCGAAATAGAGCTAAATATATTGTTCAGATAAACAAAAATGAGAAAGTGTATAGTGAAAGACTGTGCGGGGGGAAGAAGATTATTTTCCGTTAGTTCTGCTAATCTTGTGAAGTGGTGTGAAAATTTGAAAATTGATATAAGCGCAATTAATGGAAATGCGCGGGTCTGTAACTTGCACTTCGAAGAGGATTGCTATAAGTCAAGATTTTTGAAGGCAGGATCAATGCCGACTAAATACCTGGGACACGACGATGGACCTGTTCACAAATCAAAAATTAAACTTGTCTCTAGCTACCCCAACAAGAATATTAGGAAATGTTGCATCCCTGGGTGTACAACAACAAGACCGCCAGATATTCTTTACCGATTTCCCGAAGACCCAGTGAAGAGGGCGAATTGGATTCGGATCTGCGGGTTGAGAGAATCTGTAGAAAAAGTGAAAAATCTGGTTCTTTGCAGAAAACACTTTCGTACATCTGATATAAGGAATTATAAGATGTTAAAAAAGGACGTACAACCCAGAATTGGGACATCACCAACACCAAACGCCATCAAAGAATTAAACCTGGAACCAGAATGCATTATTGATTCAACACCAACAGTAAACGCTATCAAGAAAGAAGAGGAAAACAACGCTGATACAAAGAGGGCATTGGAAATTGCTTGTCTGAATTGCGCTTTGTTTTGCCAAAAGGAAGATTACTGGAAACAACGTTACTTCCAGTTAGATGAGGAAAACAAAATTTTAAAGGATAAGTTAGAAACCTTGAAAGTACGTGATTCTAGAAAGCAGAATAATATAAGGATTCGGGTCAAGTCTACAGAGACGTTGACGATGAAGCCGCAGATATGAGAATGTTATCTAAAGAAAAGAGTTGGTGCAAAGAATAAGCTCTCCAAATTACAAAGGTGTGTGCATATATTGCTTTTTTTGTGTTTTTATTTTATTTTATGTAATGTAAAAGTATACAAAAAAAATTGTAAATTGTTGCTACGCCGAGGGTGTAATACTCTACAGCAACAACTGTTTTTTTTATTTATTTATTTTTTTTTTTAAATATAATACTTATTGTATTTATTTAAAATAATTATTAACTAGTTTTCTACTACCTTCCGTGGCAGCCTAACTTAATTGTATATAACAACAACTGTGCCCATGGGGGTCAAATAGGTCTACTTGGATGGCACATATTGATTCTGAACGCGCCAATGGATTTAACATTTTTGGGCATTATGTGAATCTAGACATTGCTGTCTGACCAATGCCATTTGTTATTGTCTTACTTATGCATGTTATGTGTAAATCTATCATTCAGGTATTTTACTTAAATGATTTATCAAATATGGCAATTATTGGAAAAAATTATGAATACATTATCAAAATTTGGATTAGCAAACCATCCAATATTTTGCCTCTCTAGGTACCAGTCACGCCGTTTTTTGCCCCTTAAACGAAGTTGTTAGACAAGGCCTCTCCTTCCTTTCTATTATTTTAATGGTCACCCTGACTACAACATGACCAAATGGTGTTTTTCGTAGGGCCATATTGTCGAGTTGTGGTGCCATTGACGGAGGCGTCCGCGAACATGGGGAAAATTGGAGATAGTGCAAGGACCATGCCCGAAGTGTGAGTCGAACCCACGACCTCTGGCGGCTGGTAGTCTAACGCACTAACCGATGTAAGCCTACACAAAATTGTCTGGAGCCTATAAGTGTTTCGTGCAGGAAGACGTTCATTGGCTATGATTTTCTCTTAGATTTGTACATGTTCTTCCTGCCTGTCAAGCTCTTTGGTCTACCGCAACATGTCATATTTTCCAAAAAGTCGCGCTGTCTTGTTTATTGTCTTTCGTATGTCTCAAACGGTTTATGCTCTTAGCGCGACGTATAATTTTGTGAGAGCAAATATTCGCTGGATGGGGTGCTTTGTCTGTAAAAGTTGCTGGAACCAAAGACCTGACCCAAAAGAAACCGTACCTTTATAGTGCTGCAAAAGTCACCAGTAAGCAAAAAGTTGGCAGCGCTAAGTTTATCGATTTCATGAAGCCAGCTGTGGCATTCCAAGTAGGGCATCTGATTTTGACTCTTTATTGTTGGGATTAAATAAAGGAGGAGGTGTACTCATTTATTTTATAAATCAAAAGTTTGTTTTTTATTTTGCTTATTTTTTCACACAAATATATAAATTAGTTGACAACATAATCATCAACAGTGTTCAACTAATTGTTGAGGACTTTCATATAATACATCACAAATCCTTTGCCTTTATAACTTTGCCCTATTAGAAGACTTTACAAATTTAAATACTATTCTTACTGGAATAGTGACGTGCTGGACTTCAGTTTTAACCAACCAGTGCCTCACGAGTTCAACCACTACTTAATCACCCACAATACCTTGATGAAGGAGTACCCTTGTAACTTAGTTGATCAGGGATGTAATATATAAGAAATATATATATCTATATAAGAAATGCCATGTTGAAGCGCTTACTAGAATATATATTTACTGCATAACTAGCACAAAATGTAGTGCTTTTGGCATCTCGATGGCGTGCATCTCGGGGAAACAGTGAGCTAATTTCCCACTACAACAGAGATGCCGGTTTAAGTTTGCAAATTCCCACCTTCACCACTCGTGTGGCTTCTTGATCCACAAGTTACCTAAGTCATTTTAATAAACAAAAACATTTTTCTTTCATTAACTTCAAATTTCGTACATTTTCAGTTAACACGAAATCATGCCTTTAAAAAGAAGAAGACGTCAAAACCTACGCGATGCACGCCCCCTCAAAAAATCGTCCGATGATCATATGGAAATTGATAACAGTACAGAAATAAATGAAAATCTTGAATGTAAAACAGAATTCTTTGATCTCGGCCCTGATGTTAACGGACACCAGCACATACAACATTCACGTGAAAATTCTTTCAATATGCGATTAGCCCAATTGGTTGCTGAAAGTAACAGCAGACTGGCCGTTAAACCTGTCGGAATAGAGACCAATAATCAACTGAGAGGTACGAATGCGATTAGCATAATAATCATGATAATATCGTATAGTCAAATATAATAGTTCTTCTTGTTTAGAAATCTTGGCTGAACTACAGAAAATAACAGCAAAAGTTGATCGTCTGACTACTGAAGTGATTTCTTTAAAGACTGAGATGTCATCTATGAAAGCGAGAGTTGGTGCTGAGTTCTTCAATAATATCAAAGAGGTTATACCCGCTGCACCATTTAAAACCCTGGAAGAAATTAACACCTTTGAGGAACAATTGAAGGATGAAAAAATATATGAGAGTTTTGTAAGTAATTTTCTTCTTTTTTTACCTTCTCAAAAGAGGCATAAGCCTCTTAAGCCTAGATAAATAAATGCATAAAATAAAAAGGGCAGTGTGCACCCACAAATCTCTGCCTCTGGGAACCAAGTATAGTACACCCGTAGGAAAGGAATATAAGGAGGTAATTGAGTTAACATGCATTGCAATGGAAACCAGAAGCCATGTACCCTAAGCTTAGCTGGAATCGTCATAAGAACGCATATGGCTAAACTGTCCGAGCATGCCCCACGCATAGACGTTAAGGACAAAGTCACAATAAAGAGACAGACACAGAAAAGTAGAAAAGATTACAGATGTTAATTAAATTAATATGTATAAGACTACACCAAAAAAAAAGGAGGCAAGTTACTTAGCCAAGAACGCAGGGTGTTGTTATAACGCCAGAGAGCCGAGACATATTGTTGACCACTCGACAGCACCTCACAGGTACATTCTGTTGGACATCCTTGTTGAGTGCCTCGCTGGCTTTGTGGAAGTGGACTAGGCTGTTCTTGGATACCCTAGATGGCACTCCCACCACCAAGGACTGGTAGTGGCATAATCAGACTTGTGTGTGTGAAA
Source organism: Cacoxenus indagator (assembly GCA_035041755.1). NCBI lineage: Eukaryota > Metazoa > Arthropoda > Insecta > Diptera > Drosophilidae > Cacoxenus > Cacoxenus indagator. Next base: position 1,117,305 of record JAWNKX010000218.1, on the reverse strand, counting down.
AAGGAATAGCAAAAAAAAACATTGTTGGACTGGGCAGTCAGTTGAGGAAGTGGAGTTTTTCAAGGAGATTTCTATCAAAAAAATTATCCGTCTGTGGCGTCTCTTATGTTATGGCATGCAATAATTAGTGAAACAGTAATATATACAAAAGAACAACATTACCGATGGCAATCGGTTCTTGATTCCGGAATCGACCTAAGGAAATATCCTCAGACGCTCGGTTAAATTACTTCCAACGGAATACCAATTACACAAATTTACCCAACATTAATCCATACACGGCTTCCACAACCACTGTATAACTGCTCAAAAATAATCCTTCCGCAAATGTCAAAAGACAATGAAAAAAAAAAAATTATTTGAAATAGAGGACACCCCGTTTAAATGTAACAGTATTCTTTTATTTTAAATGAAGCGGAAGTAATTTGTGAAGTTAGAAATTAAAGAGTGATTATAGGCGTTGATTTACGAGACGTGGCCGCCCATTGAAAAAAAAATTAATTTCTTTTGATTGCAATGCCTGCTTTTCTAGTGGGTGTACCCTCCAACTGAACAGTTGGATATGTCCGGTAACACTCAATTAATACTAGTAGTAGTTGTTGTAAGGTACCCGCTCAAGAGAGTGTTGCTCTGTATTACTAATAATCATTAACATGAAACAGCTATATATTTAGTGATTAGTGATTTTATTCCAGCATAAGTTATTTTGTTAATCAAATTTAATTGGGTTCTACCGAGTGTGGTTATGCAATAACTTAACAACTATATGAGCTATATAATTGTTTCATATTTTTAGGTAAAAGAATTACTTTCAAATGGTGAAAAATCCTCCGATAAATTCATCCGCAACTCTTGGCGTGCAATATTCACCGATGAGGTCGCGAGACAATGCTCTTGGCGTGGCACGGATTCAAAAAAATGTACGCGGAGCTTGCACATCACATTGGGTATTCGAGGTAAGTTGAAATGTACTTAGTAACATGATCTACAAGGGAAAATTTCTTTCTAATAAAATGTGCAATATTTTACAGCTGCTTGTAAGCAAAAGTTTGCTCTGGATGATATCGATTTCGACAGAATAAGTCAGAAATTCTTTCAGTATGCTCAGGATCGGATAACAAAAGGGGAAAAGTACAAGTTAAGCATCAAAAAGCAAAAGGATGAGCTAATTCAGGATATTATGCCCAAATAAATTAGTAGTTTTATAATGGTAAACCGAAAATGTATTTTGGTTTATCCTTTTAATTTTTTCGTATTTGTTTGTATATATTGGTACTGACGTCTGCAGTAATATTTGGAGCGTGAATAGAGGTTTCTCTATCTTTCTTTTTTGTCAAAATTTATTAACGGATATACGCAACTGTTGGGAAAATTTTTATTATGTAACAACTACAGTATTTTGTTTAAATTATTGTTAGCACGCTGTATGGGCGCCATATGAGTTTTTATGAGTTTTTATTGTGTGTATAAATATAACCAAACTTTTCCAATTACTTAAAAAATGTGAATACAAATTTTCTATATTTTTTCGCTGGATTTCGCCTGATCATAGTGGCAAATAAAGACTATAGACAACAACAAAAATATCTTCCTTCTACATATGTATCTCAATCGATAAATTGCAAAAAAAAATTTTATTAATAACATAACCTTCAAAACGTGTCGCTACTGTAGCTGTGAGTGAATAAAATTGATATATATGACTGACTCGGTCTCTCTTCGATTTTTACTCTCAGTAAACATCTCAGGCGCAATTATCTTGTATTTCGTCTGCGCGAGAGTGTGATTGGCTGCCTTCGTCGCATGGCACATGTTGAACAGCTGTCTGTCAGTACACGTGCATGAGTGCGAGTGAGACAAAACTGGGAAAGAATAATTTGAACGTTGGCAAGGCCGTGGCCCATGGCACAAAAACGAAGTTGCTGAAAATACGAAGGCGAAGACGATGAATATGGAAAAGCGTCATTCATTATCGGGCGCAAGCAATCGGTTTATGAATTGTTGGCATGACAACAGAACGTCTACGCAATTCTGCCTGTATGTCTGTTTGTCAGTGTTTCGCTGCGTCATTGCACTTTGCGACTACTATAAAAAAAGAAAGAAAAGTAAATAAATGTCACTCTCAATGTAAAATCGACTTGTTGTTCATTAAATACGTAGCAGTTGCCTTCTTTTGAGTAGTTTTGCATTCGGTAAATTTCGCCTTCAAAGTTATGCAAGACAATGCAAGAACGAGAACCCAAATTAAAAGAACAATTTTCAAAATACCCGTATTGCTCGACTTACAAATGCAGAACGCAAAAGCATTTCTGTATATAAATATTTTCGAATCAGTTAAAGGCAAGTACTATTCTGAAAAAAGTCGGCTAGAACGGCTCTTTATGCTCTTCAAGTACGAAGTAAGAAATTTACTAGTTGGAGATAATATTGGAGTATTGGAATCGTTGTGTACATACAGCTCCAAAAAATATGAAAACTATAATTAAAAGACCTTTGATTAAAATTTTGAGAACTCAGACTATAAATAATAACCTCATATAGAATCCTTGAGACTGTTAGAATTTATTTGTTTTGAGACCAACTAACCAACTGTAACTATTATAACTTTCGTCCTAATAACTTCATCAAAAAATGTGGGGCTCGATAAAGCGAAAGAGTTTCGCGCTTGATGAACGACGTCGTCTTTTGACAAATACCGTCTTATCTGATGAGAAAACATTTCCAATTGCGGAATTCGAAAACAAAGATGTCTTGTCTGCCCACCACAAAATTATCGATTGGCCACCAGAAGTTCAGCACAGCATTTGTTACGGTTTTGGACAGTAGCATCAAGGTGAAAGCGAATACAAGCTGTAATTGGTCGTTCAATGCCTGCTACGGTCACTAGATTCAACATCGACTTCGCGGTGTAGGGCCTTTCACAGATAGGGTTAATAGTAAAAAGTTTCAGTGTTGGTGCGCTCAAGGAAGTCCTTAGTAAATATAGAAAGAACCCTTTTCTAAAATATGAAATTAATTTGAAAAAGTGGGAACCTAGAAACTAAATAAATCTCCATACGATTGGCGGTTGTCAACTGAGTTAATTGTTTAATATGCGGACCAAATACCTTGTGGTTTTGCAGCTCGAGGGGTGTCTAGTTTGACTGGCCCTTTTGTAGGTTTTTTTTAGCCTCACTGCTATCTAGGATATACTAAGGTATATTCGATTCTTTGGAGATAAGATTCTTTAACGAAAAAAGATTCTAAAAGTCCACAGAGGTTAGGATCTTTTTTTAAAATAAAATTTGTGGCTACGACCTCTTGAGTCATTTTATCATAACCTCGACTGGTGCCTTTTCGTCCTTTACAAAGCGTAGGCTGTCCACGTTTCAAACCCGTCCCTTCTCTCAAGTGCCCTCCTCGCAAAGCAAACTCAAAAACTGATTTTACTTAATGTCATCCAATATTTTTGTTCACTGTTACAAATTGCACCACAAAAGTAAGACCCTTAGCTCAAGGTGCAGGCCACCAATTGCGCAGATTTGAGAAATTAAATTTAGATGCACATTCTTCGTTTTATTGAATATTTTTTATGGTTTCCGCCATATAATTTTTGTTGCATTTTCTTAGATTCGTTTACATACTTCATAATCACGGCACTTATAAATTATAAGCTACAAATTGTTGACTAACGATGATGCTTGACCATTGTGGGATACGCGTGTAACTAAATTTCCTACTACCCTAGATCTTGGCTATCAAACATTTTTGTTGAACTGCCTACTGTTATTGTTGTTGTGTTTGCAAGTATAGAATACAAAAAATAATATAAGTATTTGAATACATTGGAAATATACCTACAATGATTATTTTATGTATAAAATATTAAAGATTTGAATTTCAATAATTTAAAATTTTGTGTTGAAAGGGGGTAGTATTTGTTTAGTTCCTTTCGAAGTGTATTTGTTGTACTAACATTGCCTGGATGATCAGACCAGACCACGGCCAGCACTGCTTGAGCATCTTGAGCAGCTCCAGTTGCCCATCGGCCTTTCATCCATCCATCCCCATCCATACATCAAACACTCTACGTAATGTGCATTGCTTTAGCTGCTTTTGCCGCTTGCACGCTTATCTCGTCCATACTTTTACGCGCTGTTTCCGTCATATCGTCAATGGAACGTCGTGTACTCATGATTAGATCGTCTGTGCCCCGCGCCGCTGATTCAGCGATGCCCTTGACCTCGGCATTGATTAGCCCGATTACCCATTCGAGACCCTGACGGCCCTTACCGGCATTCGAGCTGATTGTCGAGGTTAACAGATCTTCCATGTAATGCGACAGTGGCACACCGTACACATTAACGGTAGCCTCCTGTTTGAGCAGCGTTTTGTCTGAATCTGTCGGATGTGGCTCGTAGTAGAGGACCTCGTCGACGCTGATGTTGCGACAGAATGTCAGATTATTTGTCTTTAGGATCATCTGTTTGCGCGTCGGATCCACCGTTGAGCGTTCACTGGCGAAACAGGTTTTTGCAGTGCCAATGAGCGCGTGCGTCCATTTTGGGAAATACCATTTCGATTGGACGAGTCGGTGTGTGTGTAACACGCCCTCGACTACTTTGCGCTCCACGACGTCGGTGCCAATGATCGAAGGCGTCATTGGATTTGGATATTTACGCCATGCCGCCTGTGTTACTGTCTCCCAGGGGTGATTGAAAATATGCTCCGATGTCCAGATTTTCATTATGCAAGCTTTTTTCGTCTTTTAGGCGATCAGTAAAGCGGGGAGAGGCGTATGCTCTTTCGCAATCAGTAGTGGTGGTGGCGATGACGGCCGAGTCGTTCGTTGTTCGTGGCAGCCTATTGTAAGCACCGAAAAGAGGGAAAACAATTCAAATTTTGACAATAAATTAATTTTTGTTGCTAGCTGTTTCGCTTTTTACTCGATAATTTTCTACTTTTCTACAACCTTTCTCCGCCGAAATGTGTTAACCGCTCGCTCGGGCCAGACGAATGGAAAAATCGTCAGCAATTTTTTTTTTTTTACTAAATAGTCAGCTGCGTGTGCATGCGGCAAGGCTGCCAACACTGCGTGTATGTGTTGCCAACGAATAGTTGAAATTTAAACATGGAATTCGTTTTTTACAGGATAATTAAGCAGAAATTCTTATACTCTGACACTTAATACAATTTAATTATATTTATATAATTAGCTAGCAGGAACACCGGCGCAGTTAGAGATTTGTGTAGAATGAAGATGTAAATGGCGATCGAAAATATCTTTAGTCGCGATTCTTTGAACGATTTTTGTTAAGGCGTAATCTTACGATTTCGCGTGACAGATATGCTCTTGCTTATTTATTTTGTGTTCATTTGCTCGCTTCCTTCGTGTTCTGTGGTTGCTTTTATATATATATAAAAGACACACACGCTTTACCACCCCTTTCCTTGTGGTAATTTGACCTTTCCTATTGACAATTCGTATTAGATTTGGCGCCTAGCGCTGACCACGCTGTTCCTCAGCCTTATTGAGCACAATCACATTATTGTTTTACAAACTGATGAGCAAAACATTTTGATATCATAAAGAAAAATTAAATAGAATTTCCCGATTTTCGAGGTATACTAAGGCACTAAACTTAGCCACAAACATTCTCCATGATGTCATCCATGTACGTACCAATTTTCACGCTTTTCGATCTAACGGTATCGGAGTCTCTAGGCATCAGACAGACAAATAGCAAAACAAACATCGGAAGTTGAAGTGAAAACTTAAGGAAACTAAACTGCAACAGCCAATTTTTCCGACTCATGTGAAAACGATGTTAAATACACAACAATTTTTAATATTTCTCCATTTCCTTCGAATTTAAACATAATTTTATATACTTTTTTAATTAAAAATATAATTTTTAATATACCATTACTGATATGAAAAGTTCTGAATAGCGGCGTATGCCCTGTGCCGCACATGCATACCTATCTCTTGAAAAGAAAGGCATTTTCAACTTCAAGGATGTCAGATGATATGATTTCCAAAAATATTTTTCCCATATAAATCAGTAAAAAAGAACGTTTATTATATATTTAAATAACTAAAAAAAGAGCACATTTTCAACTCTTGGCGCACCTTCCAGCTGTTTCTTTTAGCACGGTTCCGATTTGTACCACAACTGCGACTCCTTGTGCTCAGGTGTGTTGGCAGACGGCTGCTCAAAAAAGCCACCCAGTCCACTCTCCCGTCATGGTAGGGTAAAGAAGGATAAAAAGTGTTCAGCCCACACCGTGGAATTTTCCGTTTCTCTGGAAAGTCCTGGTACATCATCAAATTGCTTTGCTCTTCTAGCTGACGCTGAAAATGAGGATGAGACTACAGAAACACTTGCCGAAGCCGAGAAAATGGTCCTTGACGCTGATAATTTGCTTGAGGCAAATGATACTGAAACCACTCGCAGGACTAGAAAACCATCCCCTATCAACATTGATAATGTGAGCAATGCTCACCTTTTGGAACAGGAGCTGGCTCTAGTCTCCGGACCAAACAGTTTCTCACTTAAAGGATTCTGAGGACACTGAGGATTCTGATTCGTATCGTATTCTGGTTCGTTACCTAAAAGAGCGTAACATTAAACACTACACATACCAGCTTAAGGAGGAGAAAAGAAATTAAACAGCCTAAAACCCAATATATCAATTCGGCGCGTGGCAGCAACAGGGAAGATTCTATGAGAAGAGTGAGTTACGTCCCGGCGGTAATGGTCAAGGGAGACACCTCATATGGAGACACACTACGTGCTGGTTTGCATATAACTAACCTCCGAAGAGATCTTGCAATGTTAACAACAGAGCTGTGCATCTACAGCAATCGCCACAGACCCCTGATAGCATTAGCAGGTTAGAGGCTGCAATAACGGCCCTCACAGCTAAAGTTGACACAATTACATTAATGTTTAATGAACTGAAGGAGAGCAATGAGTTCCTCAAACAAGTATGCCTCAATTTCGTGAATACCCGTAAATGATGACCCGTTCACTTAGCCTTGGATTGTGGAATGCTCATGGAATTTCTGGGCATGTTGAGGAGCTTAAGCATTTCCTAACCGACCATAACATTGATGTTTTGCTCATCACTGAGACATGGCTGCAAACTGGAGTCCAGATCTTTATACCTGGCTACAACATTCACAAGGCTGACCATCCCAGCAACAGGCATAGAGGAGGAGCGGCTGTGCTTATTAAGCAAGAAATCTGCTATTCTTTACAAGAGCCAGTGAGAACAGCGAAATTACAGATGGCCACCATCCAGATTTCAACCAGTAGGGGCGAGTTAATAGTCTCTGCATTATATCTACCTCCGCATCTTAATTGGTCATCTGTAGACTTCGAAAATCTTTTAAACAATCTTGGAAGAATGTTTCTCATAGGTGGAGACTTTAACGCCAAAAGCAGATTCTGGGGTAACTTTAGAGCGGATACAAGGGGTAGCTGCTTACAGGAAGTTGTGCAAAACTCAACAGCTCAAATCCTGGCAACTGGTCAAGCGACCCATTTCCTGTACGCCCAAAGGCACACACCCAGCGCTATTGATTTCTTCATTTATAATGGGCTGCGTTCGGACGAGTTGTCTATCAGGACTGAGTATCAACTCTCCTCTGATTATCTCCCCCTTGTGGTTGATTTTGATTCCACTCCGAAGATCAAAACAATAAAAGGACGACTGTTCCCACCTGGAACTGACTTAGCTGCATTTCGCCGAGATCTGGATGAATCTCTAAATTTAAACTTGGAAATCCTGATGCCCAAAGACATTGAAGACGCGCACTCGATCTTTCTAAATAAGGTGCACTCAGATGCTCTCATTGCCGCCCCCTTAAATCCACCACATGGCTCAAGAGTGCGTTCTGGACTTCCCCCAGCTATTGAAGCACTGCTGCTTATTATGAGGAGACTTAGGAGACAGTTTTGTCGCACCCGCGACCCTATTGTGGACAGGGTTTTTCGTAGAGTGTCGAATAGAGTCAAAAAGCTGCTGACGCTGCATAAACAGGAAGAAACTGACAGGTTTTTGTCAAATGTCTCCCCCGACGACCCCACAAAGCACTCCTTGTGGAAGTTGGCGAGAAGGTATAAATAACAGGTAACCCCAAAATTTCCAATCAAGAAGGCTGACGGTTCTGGGCTAGATCTTTAAGCGAGCGAGCCGAGTCTTTCGCCGAGGAATTGGAAGCTCGATTTCAGCCATTTGATACCAGCTCAGAACTCAGCGTTCGCCAGATCCATATGAGACTTGAAAGCGCCGGCCAATTATGCCCCCCGGTTGCTCCCATTACAGCCGAGGAAGTCTCAGCACATAATAAAGGGTTGAACACTAAAAAGGCTCCAGGTGAACATAGATTGGACAACTTTACACTTAAGGCAATGCCGCTAAGAGCTGTGCTATTTCTCGTCCTCATTTTTAACTCAGCTGAGATTGGGATATGTGCCGAAACAGTGGAAGAAGGCGAGAATTTGCATGATTCATAAGGCCGGCAAGAGCCCTTACACCTTAGATTGCTACAGGCCAATTAGCCTGCTACCCACTGTAGCAAAATTGTTTGAACCCTGTTTGCTGCCACGGATCCTGGACTTAAAAAAGGTAAAGCAAATAGTTCCTTCCTTTCAATTTGGCTTTCGTAAATCTCACAGAACTCCAGAGCAGCTAAATAGGGTGGTTAACTTTATTCTCGAAGGATTTGAGGCTAAGGAGTACGTGGTGGCAGAGTATCTTGACATAAAGCAGGCTTTCAACCCAGTTTGGTACGACGGGCTGCTCAGTAAGCTCAAGAATCTCTTTTCGACTCAACTATGGTTTATCGTGCGCAGCTACCTTGAGAATAGGATCTTCTCAGTGGTACTGGATGGTGTGGAATCTAGCATCAAGGCGATTTGCGCAGGTGTCCCCCAGGGTAGCGTTTTGGGGCCTACACTCTATACCCTGTTCACGAACGACATGCCCACTGTGTCAGAAATACCACTGAAGGATCCTCTGGATCTGATCATTGCCACGTTTGCAGACGATACGGCCATCCTCGTCAGAAACAAGTGCATTTACGAAGCCACGGACTCACTGCAGCAATACCTGCATATTTTTGAAAACTGGACACGACGTTGGAACATTTGCATTAACAAAAACAAATGTGCCAATGTGACGTACGCCTTACGGCCGGATTTCTGTCCGGGAGTTTTCATTGGAAACCAGCTGCTGGAACACCATTATACCTGGGTGTGTATTTGGATAGGCGGCTAACTTTCAAGACGCATATTTCAAGTATCACGAAATCCTTAAGACAGAGGATTGGTAAATTGCATTGGCTTTTAACTAGAAGGAATAAATTGTCCTTGGGAAATAAGGTGAACATTTACAAAACCATAATTGCTCCTTCTTGGCGATACGGTTTGCAGGTGTATGGCATAGCAGCGAGGGTAAACATCACGAAGGTGAGAGTACTGCAGGGCAAGACATTGCGAATGCTTACTGGTGCCCCTTGGTTCATGCAAACGGCGGACCTTGAAAACGACTTAAAAATACCGAAAATTGGCGATGTGATGGCGATATATCATCAGGCCAAAAATATATATAGAGAGATTAAAAAAATCATCCAAATAAACTAGCAAGGCGCCTTCTAAAACGACGCAGAATGGGAGGAGTTAGGGTGGCGAGACGGCTGAGAGATCGCACCCTGCCGACCTCCGTAATAGATCTCTTTAATACACAATAATATATCCCCACTTATTATTTAAGTTGTTTTGTTAATTTTTGTATATACAATTGAAGTATTTCTAATAATAACAGAAAAATTAAATATAAAGGACAAAAAATAAATAAAAAAAATTAATTTTAAAAAAAATTTGGCCCACCTAACTTTAAAAATGTTTTTTTTTCCTTATAGTTGCGCCGATATGACTAGGTATTTCCAAAAATGAATGTAGTAAATCGGTATTGCAATCCATCCAATTTTTGGATTGGATGGAAATTGTGTTTTTAAGTTCTGAAATTAAGAATTAAGTCGATAAAACGTGACTAGTCAGTTGTAAAGAAACTACTGAATCTCAACGCAGTATCGTAAAATGGTTTAAAGGAGCGTCAGACTTTGAAAGTGCAGAACGCACTGGTCGGTCACGGACTCTAAATAATCGTAAATCCCCACAAATCTTACGAAAAATCAAAATAACGTCAATCCAGATTACTGCAGACATCAGAGAGAGAAAGATGTACACCTCATTACGATCACGCGAGTGCTGCACGAGGCTAGCTTCAATTCACACGTAAGCGTAGGCCCCCAATGTTTGCAGTGAACTTAACAAGCGTTTAAATTAAATCAAATGGCCCAATAGGGGCATTGCGAAAAGCAAACACTGCATTCGACGCCAGAACTCACCACCAACAGTGAAACATGTGAAAGAGGAGTGATGGTATGGTGCTGTATATTTACTCTAAGTAGGGATGAGCTGGTCTTTCTTAATGGTATCATGGATAAAACCAATATTTAAAGATAACTTTAAAAATGATTACTAAGGTCGCTTACGTTCCAGCACGACATTGACACACTACAATTTTTACATGTCAATCAAATCTAACATTATTAGAAAGAAGCGGATAGAAGGGTGAGGAAGCATCCTATTTCAACCAGAGACGATTTGAAAATTGGGGGCGAAAAAAATTTAAAAAATTTCACATTCAATGCCAAAAGCTGTGATAAAGCAAAAGGACATTCCAACAAAATAGTCCTAGCAAAATAATTAACTTTTTCATTTTTAAAGTTAGGCTTTGAAGACGAATCGCTTGCATTGAGAGGAAGCTGACGAGGGTACATAGTGTAAGACGAATATTCTGCGCTTTTTTGGTTGTTAATATGTTTTTTCTTAACCAATGGACCTATTTTAATAAAACACCAATATTGGCAGCAGAAAGGCTACTTGTAACTTTAATGTAATGAAATACTTTCAATTTGTATTTTTTTATTGGCATTTACATATATTCAATTCAATTATTGTTGTGTTTTTTTTTTATATTTCTCAAAAGTGATACTTTACCTACATGTATATACAGTGCCGAACTAAATTATTGGCACAGCAAGCAATTTTAATTTCAGGCCTGCTTTGGGATACCTAGTGAGATGATATTTGATAAAGAAAAAAATTTCTCAGGTAGAAGGATCAATTCCCAACCAAGCGCACATCATTTCATTTAAATACTTATTTTAATTAATTTATTAAATTTAAAAAACAAAAAAAACTGCTCAATTTCAATGAACAAAATTTTGGCACACTTCAAAAAGTAGAAAAAATGTAAAAAAACGGCAAATTAGTATTTTGTTGCTAAGCCTTTTTGTTGAATGACGGCTTCCAGCCGATTTGGCATTGAAGAAACTAATTTTTTGGTCACTTCTGGCTTAATCAGGCTCCACTCTTCGGTAAGTGCCGCTTTCAACTCGGCTTTTGTGGATATCGCTCTTTTTTAATGCGTCTATCCCCTTCTTCCAACAAATGTTCGATTGGATTTAGGTCTGGCGATTGTGGCGGATGAGGCAAAGTGTGTTTGACATGGCTAACGCACCACATACGGACATCATAAGCCGTGTGTTTAGAATAATTGTCGTGTTGAAAAGTAAACGACGCTGGTAAATTTAATTTTTCGGCGCTTTTTTTAACATTTCTCTTGAATATGTCCATGTACAACTTTTTGTCCATGATGCCCTCAATAAATTCCAGCTCGCCAACACCCGCAGCGGACATTCAACCCCACAGCATTACTCCTCCACCACCATGTTTAACTGTTAGTGCGAGGTTTTCTTTTTGTAGTTCAGTGTTTGGTTTTCTCCACACCATTTGATGGCCGTCAGAGCGAAATATATTAAATTTGCTTTCGTCAGAAAAGAGCACAGTGTCCCAAAAGGCTGTGGGTTTTTTAAAATATTCTTTAGCATATGCCAAACGCCTCCTTTGGTTCTTTTTTGTTATAAGCGGTTTACGTCTCGCAACTCGACAATTAAAATCGGCCTCATGCAGTACTCTCCGGATCGTTATTGGATGAATATCCTTCCCGAATTCTTCTTCCACCTCAGCAGCAATCTGTGTTGATGTCAATTTCGGATCCTTTTTTATTTTCCTGACGATTTTATTGCATTCACGCTCAGTCAAAGCTTTAGGTCGTCCTGTGTGTTTTGCGCTTTTCAGTGATGAAGCCCCCTTAAAGCGCTGCATAATGCTCCTAATTGTGTAACGGCTTCTGTCCATCATCTCACCAATCTCAGCATATGATTTGCCTTGATCGTGGAGACATAAAATTATTTTACGCTGAGATGTAGTCGTTTCTTTTTGTTTCGGGCTCATTTTGCTGGGATATAATAAAATGTTATAAGTTAATCAAAATTATGCGATTTCAAGTTTTGCGTTGTAATTTGTATTGTTGAGATAACTGTTTTTCGTAAATAAAAGTAGCCAGCTTGGTAAATTTTGGACAAAAAACACATGATTAGCTAAGTGTGCCAATAATTTTGTTAATTGAAATTGAGCAGTTTTTTTGTTTTTTAAATTTAATAAATTAATTAAAATAAGTATTTAAATGAAATGATGTGCGCTTGGTTGGGAATTGATCCTTTTACCTGAGAAATTTTTTTCTTTATCAAATATCATCTCACTAGGTATCCCAAACCAGGCCTGAAATTAAAATTGCTTGCTGTGCAATAATTTAGTTCGGCACTGTATATCTCTTTTATCTGTACTCTGCTTGTGCAGGCGTAAATGAGATAGACGGTAATGGCGCAGCAGCGAACAATAGTCAAAGAGGAATTGATAAACTTATAAAAACTATAAAAAATTTTAAGCGAAAACATCGCAATGGCGCGCCAACTTTTAGCCGTTGTTTTGATAAATGAAATTTTATTACAAGAAGAGGAAGAGGAATCTAAAATACAAGAAAAAGGGAACAAATTATCCCATACCAATTCATTGAGGGAGCAACCACTGCTGAAGCCTATCGAAACTTTTTAAGAATGTATAGTGGTATTTGTGAGGAGTTGCTGCGGAAAGTGGCCTAAAAGGGGTCATTTAAAGCAGGACACTAATATGAGGAAAGCCATTTCGACACATGAAAGCCTATCCACCACATTACATTTTATGGCAAACGGCGAAAGTTTTGCCTCCTTAAAATTTAAAACTTTTATATCCATCATATATCCATATATACATCATCTACAAAACTTGGGGAACTATAATTACTGTTTTGAAGGATTTTATACATGTAAGAAGTTGTTTTATTAATTTATTCATAAATCAATAGTTCACTTTATCAAATCAATATTTATTTATAAAAATTAAAAAAAAAAATTCATTTCATTCCAAATTAATCAATTTAACACTAATTCTTATTATTTACACTAGTCAACTTAACACTAAATTTTATTATTTACACTACTGGTAACTTCAGTCCGAAAGTAGATCTTGTATGGTTAAATATTCTTCTACTTGTTCTGGCAGCACTGCTGAATGACTGAAAGCCGTATTGGCACTGGCTGCACCATGTGTAATTGGGAACTCCACATTGGTGTTGAAACATATATTTGATCGTCACTGCACTTGGTAATTTATGAGTTTGGTGGTGATGGGAAATTCACGAAACGAGCTGATAGTATGGGAATTGGCGAACTTGGCACTGAAGTATTGACTTTCGGTGATTTAGTTAAAAAATTTGTTTGTTTTTCAAATGATTTATAAGAAGCCTCTTGCAACTTGCCCAAGGCTCTCTGATACAGCACTTCGTTAATTGCTTTATTTGCAGAATTCAATGAATTGAGGAATTTCATTAACTGTCTCGGTGCCATAGGCGGCACGCATATAACATAATGAAACCTCATTAATCGGGGTCATACTACTTCAACTATAAGAAGTCTTACAGTATTGGTTTCATGGCGTTGGTCAACTCACAGTACGAGTTGCTGATGGTAGAAGCTGGAGCAAATGGCAGAGTGTCAACTGGTGGGTTATTTGCAAATAGAAAATTTAACATGATGTTTGAAGCGACACAATTGAACTTACCCTCGCCAAAAAAATTGGATAATATTGGCATGGCATTACCATACGTGTTTCTGGCAGATGATGCATTTACTTTGAAAGAAAATCTGATGAAACCTTATTTATGGTGACGTTGTACTAACAGCAGGACAAAAATACTTCAATAAACGACTCTCATGTGCAAGAAGGATTGTCAAAAATACCTTTGGCATCATAGCGACACACACGATTTAGAGTGCTTTTAACTACAATAAACCTTAGCCCAGAGAAAACAACGATAGTCGTTTTAGCAATATGCCACCTTCACAATTCTTTAAGAGGTAAAAGTTCATCTTACTTGTAAAGTATTACAATGGATAACTCAAAGGACATTAGCCATGTTAGGGACTCATTGCTGAATTTACAAGCCACAAGAAGCAGAAATTCGACAAATGCAACAAAAAATATTAGGAACGTCCTTTGTACTTATTTCAATACAATTGGTAAAATTAACTATTAAATAAAGAAATTAAACCTTTTTTAATAAGCATAAAGAAGTCTCCTAACAGGCTTAGTGCATTCATACAAACACATATCAAAACGCTTTGGGTATTCCGTCAAACATTTTACATATCACGCATACTTCAATTTTCCACTAACACTATGATAATGTTTGATACATGTTAAGGCATGTAAAGCAACGCACGAAATAACCAGAAAACAACAAAGATCACTGAATCACCAAGCCATTCTGCTTCAAAAACAGTACCGCGCAGTTTGAAGCTTACAGCTTGCGCTACCTCTTCGTCATCACTATGATCGCTTTCGTGCGAATACATACATATGTACATATTTCCTTCTGCATAGTTTTTCGTTTTCAGCTTCGGCTCCGCGTGCACTCTGATTGTACCCGTAGGTGTGCTCATTTTTTAGTTACCTAATTTTTAAAAAGGACCAATAATTATTTGTTGATTAAATTAAAGTTTACTCGTATGTAACCCACTCGGTTTATATGGGAAAAATATTTTGGAAAATATATCATCACATGCTGACATCCTTAAAAAAGGTGTGAAGTTGAAAATACCTTATGTGCCAAGAGATATGTTTTGCACTGTATATAGATAACAATACAGCGACTCAGGGAATTTACAGGAAACTGATATGCGCTTGCCAGGCAGAGCAAATTGGCATGAAATCTTGCAGGAAACGCGCTTTCTTCTTATCGTAAAACTGTAAATGTAAAATATGGCAAAGGCCTAAGCTGAAATACCACAAGGCCGGTATGCTAAAACTACAACAAAATGTCGTTTATTCACAACTATGAACTTGGTTCTAATTTTACTTTCCCAATTCCCTGTTGTTAGTCAACTGACAGTAGCTAGCAAGAAAATAAAACACTTATTTATATCTTAACTAATTAATGTAATAATCGTGCCAACTGTTATGGAGGTGATTAATTCTCACAGCTGCCGCTATCACTACAGACTTTTGTCGCACCCAAATCCTCTAGCTTTCTCCCTCACCCGTATCTCAACAAGGCGTAGACTGAAGAGGCTGCACCCACATGATCTCCCTCTAAGAAGGATACAGCCTTCTATAATTAATTAAGTTAGTATAAGTCTAATTTTTTATTTTTATTGTCACGTCATTATTTTTTAAATCCGACAAATGTTTTATGCAGTTTACTGCGTTTAATGTTATAATTTAATTTAAAAAAAAAAAAAAAAAAAAAAAAAATGTAATAATAATGTTTTGTGAATGTCAAAATTACATGAGTTACTTAGTAATAATAATAATAAAATTTTGTTTCCAAGTGTCTGCTTTTACACACCCTTCGTTGAGTCTGTCAACGTCTTGGGATCATCAGTCGGCGAATCAATAACACGAAATGCGAGGAAATATCTCGCAAATCTTTTTGGACTAACTCTGCTCAAACGTTGTTCGACGATCTCCCGGAAACGTCTTGTCATTTGCGCCTCCTCCGTCATGCGTTTCGGTTCATTAATTATGTACTCCTTTATACGCTTGTCGACAATTTGCAAATTTTTTGATTGTCCTTCGCAAACGCAACTAAACATATTTCGCTTCATTTCTGAATTAATTCGTTTGCATTCATCCTCGAAAAGTCTCGCTATATTTGGATTTTTGAATGCGTAGTCGATGTTACTTGACGAAGTTTTATCAAAATCAATTGAAAATCCAAAACCACATGAAGAATCAATTTTATTCTTTTGGGTGTCAATTGTTGTTGTTGTAACAATATCCTCCGATCTGGGACCAGAAATTAGAGTTTTCCTCAATAGTGAGGCACTGCTTTCTTGACTAGTACTAGGCTGAATATCATCCGAGGTGGTGGCGCTGTTTGTATCAGCCTCAGCGCTCTCGTCCTCATCTTCCAACATCAAAGTTTGTAGCGTTTTTTCTTCTGGATGTAGATCCGACTGCGGCGCTTGCTGTTGAAAGTTTGTGAAATGAAAAACACCATTGGTGTCGTAGAATTTATAGCCAAGCATTTCTAATGCAATTTCTGTTAGCAGGTATGACATTATTAATAGTCCCTTTTATTTAACTTCACTTTGTAGAGAATCAAAGAACTTCTGCTCTGCGTCGAAAAAACAAATATATACAAGCGTGTGCGGTGCTGCCAACTGTTTGAAATGTACAATAGAAAATCCCATTTAATACAGCGTCAGCTGATGGGCCAAAAAATTCCTTAACCATTACCAGGGGGCGGCGTTATACGTTTATTTCTACTAAATTTCGGCAAGGCCAGAATAAAATTACAATTGTTGTTTACACATTATTTTGCAGTGTAGTTTAGACGCTTTTTCTTAACGCGACAAGTTTATTTGTAAAGAAGAAAAAAATGAAAATCAATGAAAAGAATCTGTGCGTGTTCGCGACAACGCCACCGTTTGACATGATGGGTTTTCTCAACAAAAGGGGCGAGGTTAACAAAGCGTTTCAGCGGCGTTTTTTTGTGCTCAAGGGTAATCTTTTATTCTATTTTGAGAAAAAGTCGGACAAGGAACCGCTGGGTTTGATCATCGTTGAGGGTTGTACGATAGGTTAGCCCATTGCACGAATTGTGCCTTTGACCAACAAACTGAAACGATTTCTCATTTTTCCAATATCTGCGCTTTACAGAACTATCCGAGGAGAGCGATCATTACTGCTTCGAAATCGCTTTCAATGGCAATCGCACCTACATACTCTCCGCTGATTCACAGACGAGCATGGAGCAGTGGATGAAAGCGCTCACATGTGCCGGCTATGAATACAAGCGTTTGATTGTCGCCGAGTTGCAGCGTCAGCTGGAAGAGATCGAAGGCTCGCGAAATAGTAGGTTTCGCTTTTGGCAAAAATTGCGAATATCGAAATTTAAACAAATTTTTTAAATTATACAGAGATACTTTGTAACTGCACTAATACGATGTCAATGACTGCAGCACCGAAACCGCCACCACGTCGCCAGAATCCTTTCAATCGGCCAGCGCCACCATTGCCTGGAAGCGGAATTGACGAACAGAACGCAAGCATTTCACCGATGCCTTTTATCAACGGTCATTTCAGTGCGTCAACACAGCGCAGTTCTGGCAGTTCAAACGAACTCAATGGTGTGAACGGTAGGTCTAGGAAAAACAGTTGAGACATAAATATTTGTTGATTGCGATGGGTCGGAGATTAAAGTTTTTAGTCACAGATTAAGATCTGAATATTCTACGAATGAACAATCGTTGTGTTAACAAAAGCGAGAGATTTTGACTTAATATAATTGTTGGAGTGGCACATACGTCCACTGAGTTAACTATTGTTCGATATATTTATGTAGTCCCTTTAATGATTTTACAAAAATTGAGGTTCTCAGAGAGTACTGCGCTCAAAGTAGACACACTCAGATTCTAGGAAACTCTTATGAAGCTAAGAATCCGCCATTCTACAAATGTCTACCTATGTAGAAATCCCTTAAGATGGTAGGAATTTTAAATTTGCTTAGATTAACTTAAATTGAATTCTTTGTAGATGAATATCCAAAAAGACCAACTTGCCAACTCTAATCATTGTTCATTCAGGAGAGGCGCTCGGCTGAGAACATTACTTGATTTCTGAAGTTAACAACAAGTAACTAGTAAACTTGAATTGGAATTTTTAGATTCTTTGCTTACATATACAGATTCCTATTAATTACATCGGGTATTCTATCGAAAATCGGTAACCAATAGTACATCTTCTAGCTTTGTTGGCCCTCAAGTGTGCTGTATTGAAGTAGTGATTTCCGACTTGTAGCTGAACACATAATTCACTCATGTAATTACCTAACGCTTATATGACTCTTTTTCTGGATCAAATAATCCCTGTAAGTGGACTTGAGTGTCTTTATGAAATTCAATTCACTTGTGGGAATCTCTTAAGATACTTATTGAATTTCTTGAAACTACAGTAATGACCGTAAAACTAAATGATCATCAACATTTCGTCCTTATCTGGATCATTCAGCTGAATAGTGAGCCTAATAATTATGTAATTTATCTGCTTATGGATCACAAATATCTCGCAGTGATCGATAATGTAGGTGGTTCTATGACTGTCTTCAGTTTCTTAACAGTTGGTCTTCCGAGCCCCTATCATAACCACACATTTCTTTTGTGAACCATTCCTGTATGGTTCGTTGAGTGTCTTAAAACCGACCAATAAGGCACCCTGTTTTATAGTAGGACACATGCCTCATCTTCGTTGATCCTGTCTAGACCATAGAATTGGACCATATAATTGATCACTTTAGTCAACTCTATGTTTCTTTATTTCTGTATAACTCTTCTGTGTTTGCACAGCTCGCTATGAGTTTGAATATCCCTTAGAAGACTTCGAACGTATATTATAAGTATTAATCATCATAAATATAGATCTATGAATCTGTTTGTTTCGTTAATTTTGTTTGTGCTACCAAATTAATAAGTATTGTAGCCATTACTTTTCAATTTGAAGTTCGCTTGTAAGTCCTGGAATAATAAGCATAAGTGCTTTCTGTTGACCATAGAACTTCACTATTCCCAATCAATACACTATGGAAATTTAAAAAACCGTATACGGTAGAACTCTTATGTGGGTTTAAATGTCTCTAGGAAGTTCATTTCATTAGCACAATTCCTTATAGCCATAAAATATATGTTATATGTAGTATTCTCTTATAGGTAAAGAGAACCTCAATCTTAACACTCTAACTTTGGCTTCTTTGTAAATGTAACTCTATAATATAGACTTTTCACCTTGTTTTTTGCCTTAGAAAAATATTCAATTTTTACAGTATTTAAATTATATACATTTCTACAGAAACTTGATAGATTTGTGGGGGGTATATTCTTTAATTAAGTCCATTGTAAACCAAGTCAAAAACTTACCATATATTATAGATCACATAGAAGGAGATATCAACTTCAAAAATCTTGGGTTGTTTTCACTACTAAAAACAGTGCACATCACTGTGAATTGCAAACAGCTGAAATAAAATCACGCGAAGGTGAAATGGTTTACCGTTACTGCAAAAAAAAAATAATGTATTCAGAGATTCGAGAAGGCAAGAACAAAAAGAATACAAATAATGCACTTAATAGATAAGTCACACATTAAACAGTTGTAATCTTTGTACTGAGACCGGTGTGAGCTTTTGTTTTGTGTATAATGTACGACAGACGGTGACTGCCAAACGCTGTCCATAGCTCGTTTGAGACGCAGCGGTTTTGAAACCAATTGGATTAGGGTGCTACAGACATCTACTGAATACAGAGAAACAAGACAGACAACGAAATGTGCAAAGAATCATTTTTGGAGCGCCTGTTGTGCATATTCCCGTTAAATGGTTATAAAGCATTACAAATTACAGGCAATGGACACCAATCTACGTCAAAAGGTAGCAGCGGCGGCGGAGCATCTCGATCTCGAGGGAAATGTGAATTCTATGTGCAACATGATGAACCGTGCGAAAAGACGACGGAAAATCCGACGACAGCATCAACACCAGCACCGCCACCGCCGCCATCAGTAGTAATGGCTGCCACGAAAATCGGACTTATTGGTGGTGCCTCAACAACAACAGCAACAGTATTTAATCGCAACCCAATTCATACTGCGGAGTTTGAGAAATTGCACGAGACATTTCGTCAGATCGTTATGAGCGACATTAATGCCTATCATGCACAAAAATTGGCTAAATCACGTCCTTTGATCGAATTATGATGATTATAACTATGCGCCTTTGAGCGAATAGTAGAAGTAAGAACCACACTAACAAATACATTATATTCGTGGAACTACTTTTGTATGATTCAGTGCGGTGATGGCGTGAGCGTGAGTAAGTTAAAATCTATAAATAAATTGTATTTATGTTTTTAAAAGAAAATAAATAAATAAAAGATATAACTGTAAACATTTGTATCTTTTTCCAATCCTTCGCTTTGCGCGCAATGCCAACTTAATATAAGCTTAATGTTTCTTCTTCGATTGGCAGCGCCAACGCTGTTAGCATCTTTTTTTGGTTAGTCAAGTGTGAAGAGAAGCGCAGCAGTGGAGCGTTTCTGTGGCTGTTTGTGTGTCGATTTTGTTCGCTGAGTTTCTGTTTTTGCAATTTTTTTAAATAAATTGTCGTGTATTTGTAATTCTGTACAAAAATGTAAGGCTGTGACTGTGAAATAAAATAAAATAATAAATTAGTTTTCATTTTGTGTAATAGTTGCAATTTTTCGGTGGTTGTGCCTTTGCTTTGTTTTTTTTGTCGGCTTCGCGGCGAAAATGGATGCCGTTTTTTATTTCTTTTTGTTACAAATAAAATGAACAGGTTTATTTGTTTTAATAAATAATTACAAACAGAATTTCGTGAAATGTTAATGAAGTTTTACTTACATACTGCGGGTTTTGAGAAACTTTAGAGAAGCCGATTTGAATACCTATTTATTTGCAGTTGGCGTTGGCGTCGGCGTCGGCAGAGAAAATGCACGCTTGTGTTCGTGCGAGTGTGAAATCTTGCGCTTGTGTTGTTGGTGTGGTGTGCGGCGTTCATTTTGTTTCTGTTTTTCCTTGGGTTCTTTCTCTTGGATTTGCACCCTACAGGAATAAGAGTGCATCTGTTTTGTTTATGTGTAAAATTAGTTTCATTAGCTTTATTTCTCTATAGCCTTTATTTGCTACAGCACCTAATGGTGAAGAGGAAACTCAAAAATGTAAGAGTTATTTATGAGAGTTTGAAAAATTGAAATGAAAGGTCGTTGACCCGATGAAGTGGATGAAACCAGTTTATTTGTCCTGGTACAGAGTATTTTCAAAAATTCAATTTGTCTTTACTTCTTTTGCCCTTACAAAGATTTGAGTGATTCAGTAACATACACAGATTGTCGAAGATATACAGCTATATGTAATTATCTACTCTGAGTCGATAACATTTTATGCGAAAGATGGATATAGAGTATCCCTGATGGATCTCAATTATTCAGATCGATGAATATAAAATAAGGTTCGAGCAGAGTGCGAAACATCGAAATATGAAGGTTGGATCCTTTAAATTTACTGCTATGGCTAGAGCAAGCTTTTAACACATAACTAATATGCAGTAAGAGAGATAGATGTCTGTCCTGAGTGGGTCTCAGTGGATTCGAGCCCATCTTGTTATTTAGGAGACTTTCAACAAATTAAGTCCACACTAAGAATATACATAGAGAATAAAATTGGCTACAGGCTTTTCTATTTTTCGTGATTGTTAGGTCCTTCGGTCTGATACGATTTTTATTGCTTGAAAAACGGTAGGAGATCTATGAGTGCTGGAGTCTGAACCTCATCTTTCAAACGCATTACCAACCGATTTTATTCTCTCTCACTTTGCTTGTGTGCTCCCGACACGACTTGACCTTTTGGTCATACATCTTGCGTTCAACATCATTATTATCTTGTTGTTGTAACTTAATAATCGTGTTTTGCTTGGCTGGTTCTTTATCCCACACTATACCCAAAACAGAAAAAAAATGCTCATATTTCATTATTCCTTTTCTCATTCTACTTTTCTCTTTATTCACCCACATAGCTCCGTGTTAGGTGAAAATGTCAGCTAAACGCAAGGCAGGTGGAAATGGTACCGGACCGAATAAGCGTCGCCCGAAGAAGAAGGAATCCGACTATGAGGACGAAGTCAGTGAGGAGTCAGAATCGGAAGATGTGCAACAATCGTCGAATCAAGTCGAAGTGTTAATACCCCACGATGATTTAGATCCGCCTAGTAAGCTGCCGGAGGATCTACTAAAGACGCTTGAGAAGACGCCAGGCCATCTGCTGCTGGCCGGTATGGTTACCTGGGATTTAACGGGCAAACGTGATCGCAAGAATGTTGTCAAAGTCCGACCGAATCTTTACAGTTTCCATCGATTCACGGATGAGAAGGTGTGTAGCCTTTACAACTAGAGTAAGCGTACCCCTGCTAATCAGGAATTGATTTTTATAGTATCGCCATGCGGCAAGTGGGCCAGCGTCTGCGCACACTATACTCATTAACATGGAACGCAAAGCGCTCAGTTTCGGCCGCAATCCGAGCGGCCAATTAGGCTTGGTCGATACTAAGCTATGCGAAAAGCCAACGCTTATTCCAGCTTTAGAGCATTTGAATATTGTGCAAGCGGCTTGTGGTCGCCATCATACGCTCTTTCTTAATGACACCGGCACCGTATATGCCTGCGGTGAAAATAAGTCGGGTCAATGCGGGGTCGGCAATACGCATCCGATTATACCAACACCAACGCCAATCAATTACCGTGGTCCACCGATTGTGCGTATCGGGTGTGGCGCCGAGTTCTCCGTTATTCTGGATATCAAAGGCAATTTGCATACTTTCGGTTTGCCGGAGTATGGCCAATTGGGCCACAATACTGATGCCAAGTATTTTGTCAATGCAAACAAGTTGTCTTTTCATTTCGAAACCTCACCGAAGAAGGTTGTTTTGTATATCGAAAAGGGAAAAGAGGGCCACGTCACGCCGGTGGACAATGTTCAGATTGTAGACTTTGCTTGCGGCAATAATCACACGGTGGGTGCTTATCGTGTTTGCGTGAGAGCTTACAATATAAACAGTTGTTTAAACAATGCGTCATTATAGGTAGCCATCGATTCGCGCAAGCGCGTCTACAGTTGGGGTTTTGGCGGTTTCGGGCGTTTGGGTCATGCTGAGCCCAAAGATGAGATGGTGCCACGTCTTATGAAATTCTTCGAAATACAAGGGCGTGGTGGACGCAGCGTCTTTTGCGGTTCTACATTCAGTTTGGTCGTAAACGAGTTAGGTGTACTTTTGCTATTTGGCCAGAATAAGAAGACGGGCGAGGCCAATATGTATCCAAAGCCGGTACAGGATTTAGCGGGTAAGTTTCAGAGGGCATTGATGAAACCATAAACCATGAATTATTAATAAACTCGGTGAGAGGCGGTAACGCCGAGGTAACGTATTATAACTTGTTTCACCGACTTGAAATTGGTGGCTCAGTTATTTAAATAGATAAAATCTAATTAGACTTTATTAAGTCCCATAGACAAAAATTATAATAATTTCATGATACTGGATTGTGGAATAAAATAGCTCCTCGTATTTGATACATCCATAACTCCATTTCAAATTCCTATATGCAAAACTTTGTTTTCTAAGGAACCAAATGAAAATTTGAGCAGATCTTATATAGGATCAAAGACATTAACTTTGAAGGCTTCAAGAACATAGTATTACTAGCCATATACTAAACTCAAGCTTTTATTTGTTTAGAACTGATTATTTGATGAAAGTGCACAATTAATACGCCCGGGGTGCTTCGACTTGTACTATTCGAACGTTGGACGTTGCTTTATTTATATAAATAAATAAATGCTATACAAATGATCAAAATTGTGTGATACTAGAACTGCTGGATCTAATAGTCTTTACACAAACTCAAGTATTGAAGCAAACTTCTTATTTTTGGTTTTTGAGCCAACCATCAATAGTTTAAAAATATCGTATTTGGGGCCATAAACCGTGAAAAATATAAAGGTCGTTGTTTATTCTTTGATCTGTGAGCTCAAACTAGTGCAAACCCAATTATAATATGATTATAAACATTGCATATCAAAATGCAAAATTGTATAAGTCCCGTATAATCATATGACTCAATTGAAGGTTCTGTTAGTCTATTTGTTGTAACAGCTGAGGCTCGTACTGCAGAACATAGTGAAGTGGTGTTCATCGCCGACTGAAGGTTGTAAGTTCCGATATAAGAACTCGATCACTCGTGTAATAAATATCTAAAATTTGAAGTATTTCGAGTGGAAAGTGCTTCACTACGTTAAAACATTCTTCTCTTTTTAACTATAATTATTATTAATTTTTAAATTAATCCTTATTGTTTACACTTTTATTAATTTTGTAATCCCTTCTTTTACCAGGCTGGAACATCACCGATATCGGTTGTGGTAACACTTCAATTATGATTTCAGCCGATGATACACTCATTGCATGGGGCCCATCGCCCACCTATGGTGAATTGGGTATTGGCGAATTTCAAAAATCGTCAACAGTTCCTAAGGAAGTGCCCAAGTTCGATAATATGAAGATACCTCAGGTTGCTATGGGTTATTCGCATACAGCTGTGTTGGTCGATACGGAACATGAGGCAACAAAATCAAAATATGAGAATATGCCTGAGTATACCATCGATGATTAAATAAATTTACAACAACAATAGTAACAGCAACAATAATATAAAAAACAACCACAAATATAACAACAGCAACAATAATATTCATAATACAAAGGAAATCTTACAACAAAGCAAGTCTGCAAAGATGGATGAGGAAACTGACCGCTGCCAATTTATTTTACAAAAAGGGATAAAGAACACTAGGAAGCATAAAATTTATGTTTCAAGTACTGAGCATTTATTTCTAAGCCTAAATGCAACAACAAAAATATATCATCGCTTCTAAATTAAATCCCGCGTTACTTTAGTATCAAAAAAAAAAAAAAAAAAAAAAAAAAACAATTCTACAAAAATACTAATTTTAATTCTTTACTACATAAATATTTAATTTATTTTACTTCCTCTCAGTGAAAAATACATTCGTAAACTCATTCGGCTACATCGAATTCTACACACTCCACACTCTCCACACATGTCACCTTTAAGCATTTTATGAGTTAACATGCAATGTCTAAGTTTTTTCATATCTAATTAGCGTCCAAATGTGTCGTCATATAGTTTATTTTATGTACTTCATCATGCTAATATGGGATCTTTCAGTATTTTTTTTTCTCATTTCATAAAAGTAAATTTCTGCAAAATGTTTTTAGTGTACTTTGTATAAGCTAAGAAGCAAAAGAAAAAAACAAATGAAATAAGAAGCAAAATATTTATGCATTTTAATCATTCACAAATAAATTAATGAAGTGTTAGCTATTAAAACGGCATATATTTTTTTGTAATTTTCTCATCGAAAACGTAGTTTTGGTATAGAGTGTAATCTACAGCATATAACATAACCATATAATTCTCGATATACTCCGTAGCCACCTCCTAGGTTTTTAGATTTTTCTTTCCTTCTAACCTATACCTATATTATGTAGAAAGCAGGGGTCGCCAATAAAAAACCAACACTTTCAGATGTATATAAAAAACCGGACACCTCGAACCCTTTTTTCTAAGCGAGCAAACTAATGTTTTTTCCTTTTTTTTCGCACATGATTATATACGGGCCACTTAGTTGCTCCAAACTGCATCTGTGTGTACTGTACTTGCATAGCTGTGTTGCTTTGCACCCTATAACTCTCTCTCTCTCTTGCTCCCACTCAATCACCTCAAGTCATACAACAACAACAAACGGACACGTTTGCTGTCCACTTAATTTTCCTTAATTTTGCTTTACAAGCACGTACTTTTTGAGAGCTCCTGTAATGTGTTTTTTGATGTTTTTATTAATGGACATACAGTATACTTTGCTCAACTGGAAACAAATGGGGGAGCACAGAAAAGGCACGTGTTCTGCGCAGTCCGAAATCGTGTGCTTAATATTTTTCCGTTTTTCGCTCAGCCGGTCGCATTGATAATAAGTGTGGATGTTATTTGCGACCTCTGGTAGAAAGCCTACACTAATGCCTTTGCAGTTAGTCTGATGTCAATAACGAAACTTGTATTTCGCGTTAAGGTTGAAGCGACCTGTCTTTGTTTGGCCTATGGTACAGTAATACTTGCATCCGACGCTGAGTTCGATGATGAAGAAGGTCGTACGAGAGAGATCAACTTATCGCGTTTTGAAGCGTAAAATCAATTTCAACACGCTTCAACTCTTCAAATATACGCAAGTACCGATGTTTCTGCAATAAGCTCTCAATTTTTAGATCCATTCTTCATATGAATTCAGTGTCGCACCTTTAATAACCACTTCATTTTATATGCATTCGAACAGGGAGCTGTTCCTTCTAGTAATGAATTCGTTATGCTAAAACACATACTACGCGTAAAATGTCAACGCTCTAGCTGAAAATCTAAAGAACAACTTTACATACCGTGAGACATCTACGTGTACGTAGACTAATTCGTCTCGTCAAGCTTCAGAAGAATATAATATGGCATCTTCCATGTTTTATTTACTGTGGTAGTCAAAATTATAATGATTGAATGACTCACTGCGTGGAGAGGGAAATAAATTTTTTTTGTTTGTGATCTTAGTGCGTAACAAGTCATACCTCTAGATCCAGTAGAACTACAGAGGGCTCACTTCTTGTGGGTGTTCTCAATATTGGCCCGGTGTTCGTGCCGAAATAACACGATCCTCGGCTAGCCCAAATCTATTCTGTGAGATTTTCACAAGATATGAAAACAACAACAGTTATGCTAGCGGGAGATGGTGAACAATATTCGTGCAAAACCAATGAGGTATCCCCCTATACATCCACTTCCATAAGTACGTCCTCCACTAGACACTTATCTACGTTAGACTTTTAAGATAGCATACCAACGCACTTAGACCAGCCGGAATATGAATTCACGTCGAATGGATAAATAAACCCTTTAACCACTTTTGTGGAAGATATGTATATATATGTAATATATTACGTCGAGCACATATAGCTGTTCTCTGCTCCTAAATTTCCCACAAACTTACACTTACTTACGTATCATTTCCCCTCTTTACCAATGCGGACTAAGAGATTTCCACGAAACCGTTCTGTGGATATGATATGCATTAATTGTAAGGTGGCCTGCAGAGTTTAAAGTCCCACACGGAACTGGAATGCAAAATACTACCAGTATTCTCTGAAGTATTTATGGAGAAGTATCTTACTAGCTGCCGCCTCTTTATCCTCTTATCCACTAGAATCATTTTCCCGAGGTGCCTTTGTCTACTTCCCGAATAGTATACTAAGTAGCTGAGGCTCTTTCTTAGTTTGACGACTTTTGCAGAAGTAATTTTCGAATGCCATGAGCCACTTTGCATGCTTCCATTCTAAGAACAATTCCTTCTTAGTCTCATGATAGCTACGAATCTGTTCCCACCTTTTATCCAAAGTCCACCTGAAATATCCTTATATTCCTTATACATTTTGTTCCTGTCCTTTTGCTATGTCATGGGACCTATATTGGACGAAAATATACTTTTTTGCTTTTGTATGCCTATATGCCAGTAAATCACTTAATCTGTAGGTTGCAAATACGAAAACCGTAATGTGATGAAAACTTCCCAGTAAAATGGGCTTTGCTCGTTTACAGATTGGAGACAGGATTATTCCACTAGTGAACGAGGCTACTGGGTACAAAGTTACTTTAAATGTATGGGTTAAGTTAACTTAGATTACATAGCCGATCTATGTCGGCGCTTATTGCTAGGTCAATAACATGTTTTCTAAAACCAGAAGATTTTTTGTCGATCAAATAATCGGTCATTACCTCTTCCAAAAGCTATGTCTGCATACTAGAGACTTTCCAGTGACACAACATGCAGAATTAAAAAAGAAAAAAACAATTGTGATTATGCTGCGAAGCTTTGTTAATGCGAAATCGAGACCTGTAGTTAACAACAATCAGTGAGAGGATCGTTGAATTCAGCACACTTCTCGCCCCCATCAACTTGCAAGACAACACACATACGGGCTTCGGCAAAAGCTTAATTTCATGGATTAGCCATACCGTACACCGGAAGGCTGATTCAAACATTTCCTGTTGATTGCAAAGAACATATTCCCAATATATTCAGTGGTATATTTCTTTCTTACAAGGAATAAAGTCGCCATTTCTTAAGTCAACAGTTCGCCAAGTTCTCTCTGGTGGTCGAAAGGTTTATACGTGTACAGCCATTAAAAACTGGTTTATTTTTCTGGTTTCCAAATGTTTTATTATTGTTTTTATAAAAAATCATTTTATCAAAGGCTACATATTGCTTTAGAGGTTCTGAAGATTCATGACTCTATTTGGGCACCTTGCAATAATTCTAGGTTAAAAAGCCTTATTTTCTATAGATAGAATGATCTTGAACTACAAAAAGTTAAATTTTATTAGTTTAATTTTATATTTTTGTATTCGAAATTTTCTTATTTCATTATTTGGTTTCTTCTCTTGTGTTCCTACAGCGATAAGCAACAAATTAAATAATAAACTTCTTAGGGTGATATATACCCTAGGCTGGTTCATTGGTTGTTTAACGCTTAACTCTTAATTGAAAGCGCGCACGACGTACATACGTAACAAGCGTGAATTGAGTTTAGTTGGAGCCCTGACTTACATAAACTTAAATATTTTAAAATGGTGGTGGGGAAGGGAACTAAAGCTAAGTTTAAGTTAAAGTTTTATTTACTGTCGCTGCTCGACACGCCGTTAATTACAGTGCCTTTGACGTGTTCCGGCTGTTGCTCGAAAGTGGCATGATTTACTACATACTTTTTGGTACCACTAATGCCGTGTTGGTTTACAAAAAAGCTCTTCTGTTGCTTGGTCGTGCCGCAGATATCGCCGGCATTGGCGCAATCCGCGTCAACGACCAATTTATTGACAAAGGTAGCCGCCGCTTTTGCGCCGCTATCGCATGATGAAGATTCACTGGCCGACCAACCTCCAACCGAAGACGATTCACTACGATTATCATCCATAGGCGTAATGCGACCGTCAAAGGTGCCCGAATCGGGACTGGGGCAGACCGATGATGGTGATTGGCACACGGACGATGAATTACTGCTGTAAGGGAACGAATATTACGTTTCTTTCAATACAAGAGATTTCTTTGACTACTCACCTATCGGTTGCAATTTTTTTGAACGGCGGTGGCGAACAACCATTCCAACTATTTGTGGTATTGTCATCCAAATCGAATTTACGCTTGACAGGCGCTAGTTGTGATGGTCGTATTGCAATCGGTGACATCGAACGGCGGGTAGCAAAAACACGTCGCGTTGGCGATGGTGAGTACGGCAACCGGAGCTTCCCACCAGCACGATTATTGCTCGGACTTGGGCTGGAGCATTTAGTTACACCCGTGGGCAAATTGACCTGCAATGGATTGCCGAATTCATCTGATTTGCAAGACCAATTCTCGGCGGCCAATGTCAAATCCTCCCAGCTTTGTGATATTTGCAAAGCGCTGTGCACTTCACGTTCGTGATTCACCTCACGCATTTTCATATCCACGCACTCCTCCTGACGTAACTGTGAGACCCGCGAAGTCAGACAAAGCGGTGGCCCATTTGTAAGCGCGTTGTTGGAGATGCCCCTGGGGCTATAGCTAGCGGAATAGCGTCGAGCGCGTGGTGAAAAAATATTTAACATGGGTGTAGGTGAGACATCCCTGAAAAAGAGACATATTTTACTACTCGTTCATAGTTGTTTTTGGTTATGGCTATAAAGTCAGCTGGAGCAACGATACCATCTGTTGGTCGTTACCACATGAATAGAGCAGAGCAACATAACCTCTAGCTGATTTCATATGATTGCCGTATAGTAACGTAACCAACCATTTATCAACTACATATGATTGTCATGTTTACGCACCTAGAAGATGGATTCGAGCACATTTTTTGGATTTTCTTGCTTATACAATGGGTGCCACAGCTTGTTGAAGCCGTTGTGGTCGCTGCCAAGGGTTCGTTTGTCTGTTGTTGGCACACCATCATTGGCGTATCTTTCTCCGACACTGTGCCTGCTTTTAGAGTAACGCCATCTGTTCGAATATCTTTAAATGCGTCTGTTTGTGGCAGCAACATTTTCGCGATGGCTCTTCCACC
Organism: Cacoxenus indagator; assembly: GCA_035041755.1. Lineage (NCBI taxonomy): Eukaryota > Metazoa > Arthropoda > Insecta > Diptera > Drosophilidae > Cacoxenus > Cacoxenus indagator. The sequence continues at coordinate 1,087,032 of JAWNKX010000218.1, read as the reverse complement.
ACGGGTTGTGTGTATAATGGGCACACTGAGGCAGCGCTTTAATGTTTTCGAATTGCCCGTTGCCACAGGTATTGGCAAAGCCACGACGTTCGTTATCGGCATCAAAGCCGGCGCCTCGCCAACTGTCAATTCCAAGGTGTCCATTTCATTGCCCGCACTTGTTGGAGCACAAATAGATGTTTCCATTATGGATTCAGGTACCGTGCTGTTTATAATGATGCGTTGCTCTGAACACAATCAGTCGTTTTTTCTATTTTTATGCAATGCAAGGTAGTACTATTGTTATATCCGTGCTACTGCTGCAGCCTGCCGTGAACCAATTCTCGTTTTACAACCTATTTTAAACAGCTAAAAGTTGTAGTATGTGAGTGACAATTAACACAAGTGAAACTATTTACAATTCTTCAAGAACTTACAAACTGACACTCCTCTCCAGCTGTGATCACCGCCTTTGATTTGCTTCTGCTTGAAGTTAATTTTAACACAAACTTACTCACTTATCAAAAAAGTCCTCAGCGTTTTAGAGTAGTCGCTACAAGCGCAACGCCTTAAACACTAAAATATACCACAATTCAAATGTGGCTGCCTGCGCGCCAAACAAAGATAAACCTCTTACGTATGGGATGATTTTGCAAATCCTGTATTATAATAGAAAATTATCACAAACAAAAACGATAAAATAGTTAAATAATGGCTTTATACACGTTTATATGGCGTTTTTAGTTATTCTATTATTTAAAAAACACCATTCAGATGTCAACCTAGCGTAACCAGTGCGCGCAAACCGCAGATTGCGTTGATTGTGCTCTATACACAGTACATACTTTGGTATGAAGTTTTTTCATCGATGAGACACCGAAAGAAAGGTAAAGGGTTGTATATACATACGTATGTACATGTATATTCTTGCGGTATAGTCCTTTAAATTTAGAAAACTCAAAGATTGAACGAGATTATCTTTGCCATATGCTGTATATTCATAGTTGCTCCATTCAAACCATAAATTCATTGGTCTTGAAATTTCGACTGAAATATGAACCACTCACATAAACCCTGCTAATTAATTTCAAGTCTAGAATTATTGAATCGTACAACCTCCGTATAGAACCGTGGGTCTATTAGAGCAGCGGTCGCCAAAGTGGTGGTCCACGAGAAAATTTCGGTAAATATATTTAACACTTAAAAAGCCCTTAGTGGTCCGCGGGAATTAAATTATGAATCTACTGATCGGTGAGGTCGAAAAGTTTGGCGACCCCTGTATTAGAGTACGGTATGCAAGTATTACAATGTAGGCTAGAAAACTGCAGGACATATTCTAGTCATTTTGAAATCATTGCCAGAATACGACTGCAGGTCTATAAAAAAGCAATTTCCCGATCACAAGAGAGAAAAAGTGACACCGGGCAAAGTTTTGGTAAATTCTTTCAGCGTGGGAGTATAGGAACTTCGGCGTAGTCATATCTAACCTTCCATATTTTGTTTTCTGTTACTGTTATTTGGCACTCTCAATTTAAAAATTTTGATTTAAATAAAAATAAACATTAAATATTAAGATTCTTCATAGTTAGATATCTGCTAGAAATATCTCAGTCTTAGCTGCGTTCTGCTTCTTTTGTCCACATTTTGCTTCAATAATTTTCTGGGTTTTCTCGCAGCGATCTAAGTTTAATTCGATATCCAAAATAATTTTGGACAACTTATTAGTGGTTTCTTCACATTGGCGTAAGCTCTCCTTCGTTGCATGCTGCATTACTTTAAATGTTCTTATGTTAGTTAGAATGCTTTCAAACGGGCATTTCCGAAAAGCCTTCAAAATCGTATTGATGCTAAATGCTTTGTATTTGGCCAAGTCCCTACAAAAAAAAAAAAAAAAAGGATAAACCAAAATAATAAAAAGAAAAAATCATTTACGATTCGCATTCTTTGTGGTCTTTCCTAATACCCCATAAATCTGATATTATTTCATCCGTAACCTCATTGGTAGTTTTGGTAAACTGTAATGTTATTGGTTATAAATTTTCTTCAACAAAAAGGCCAACATCGCACACTTACCGAGTAAAGTAGTATTGTATTTAATCCCAAAATCAGAAACAAACTAAATACACACAACACCACGCCTCTATTAACCATTTTTCAATGGATTGTAGGATGACACTAAGACTCTCTCAACAATATAGAGAAATAAGCAATTCTTTTACTTCTTGTTCACTATTTTCAGAATTTTTATTCTATTCAGATATATTTAGCAAATGACTCTGTTTTCATGGCCATCTACGATTTGAAATATCTGTATTCTTGAACCAAATTAAAAGGGTAGGCCATGTTATTATTAAACCTATAGCTTTGGGAGCAATTCCTTTGTTTTTCCTGTAAAAATATATTATACTAGCAGGGCCTCGGCACATTGCTGCCTTGTGCGCTCTGGCTACTGCTGCGACTTTCTCGTTGATCTTTCTGTGTTTGACTTTTTGGGTGGCATTTCGTGCTCTTAATTTTTTGATTTTTATTTTCATTCGAATATTTTTGGACATTTCGACTTTGTACAGTTTGAGCAGCACTTCCGGTAAACTTAATTCTCAGAGGCTACTTTGTTTTTGTGTTTTATTTGTATCTGTGCAGTTTGGGAAGCACCTGAAAATGGAGTTGGTCTTCATATTTAGTGAATTCGACAATTTTTTCGCACCAAACTTAGCCATAAACATGTGCCATGATGACATCTACCAAATGTACCAATTTTCATGGTGCTCGGTCAAATGGTGTCGGATTTCATAGGGATCAGAAAGACAGACAAACATCCATTTTTATATATATAGATTATTATAGATCACCGCATTTCCTTTGCCAAATAAGGCGCGACATCTCGTTTTCTCATAAATTCTCGTTGAAGCGGCGTATCAACCTTCCCGACAAACACCGAAGGAAAGGACAGAAAACTGAACATGTAACGTAAGCCGGAGGTGTTGCTCGTCCGGAGATATAAGGTAAATTGTAGCATATATTTCCACATTGCTATCTGTTTATGCTCCGGTTTCAAAGCATTCTACAACATTCAGATAAATAAATAAATTTAATAAAGAAGGCGTGACGTGGTTGGAGAGACCGAATGTAAACCAGCTATTCGAACATGCGACGACAGGCCTAGGCCTATTAACGGCTGTTGGGTCTGGGGATCCGCCACCAGTTGAAGGTTATTTTCGAGAAAAATAAAACGTTAGCTTATGTTTCGACGACCAGATATGGAACACAATGCTGCGATATGCCCGTATAAGTTTCTTCTCCCACTACTGTGCCGTATTCACAAAATACGCTAAATTCCTTAACACCGGTCAAGTCAGACAAGAATACTAGAATTTATGTTGAGGTACTGAAATCTATTCCTAGCGAGATCGAGCCATGTGCAAGGTACTCGTAGATGAATAATTGAATCTTAATTTCCATAGCTCAGCCAAAAATCATTTCCTATTACGTTGCGCCATTCGTTCTAACCCAAAGGGCTTGATCTCCATTGGTATCGCTGTTGATGATTAGGTGAGTTATGGTATCCTAGTAATTCTGCAAAAAGTTCCACAACTTTTTATCCAGTATTTGTTCTTGTAACCAGCGTCAAGTTTATATGCAATATTTTAGCAGCCGTCTCCATATTGGCCGCCATAATGCCTTTGTCACTGTAATTGGATAGCAAAGAATTATTGTATTTAGCTTTTTCTAGTTTATGAGTTCTTGAATTATGTACTTCACCAGCAGCAATTAGTTTATCGTGAGTCCACAAATAAAGCCGCACATACCCACGGCTTTTAGGTTAGGGGCTGTAGTATACGGAATTGGGTCAATGTGTGCCCCTTCATTGGTATCCCACAGAAGGTCGTTCTCCTTATGGTTTTTACCGCTAACGCTCAGAGTCTATCGAACAACGAATTAGTACTATTCTGTCCTCCTCAGGCTTCGTTTCACGCTCAACTACAGTCCCATCCACGGTTACCGACTTACCGACAGGCAGGTGGTGGTTAAGCACACTTATAATTTTCAGCACCTGCTGCGGTCGCGACTGCACCTTCTCGCCGTCCACTTCCTTCAGTTCCTTCAGAGAAGCGTCTGTGTGCACCTATCAAAGCAGCCTGACCGCTTCTTTGTAGAGGTTTACTAAGAGTTTATCATCAAAGGCAAAGATTTAAATTTTGCCATAGTTCCATCCAGAATCGATACAATCGGCTAGATGATCAGAATTCTTCTTCAACAACTGGTAAATGCCACCAGACTGCTTTCCAGCTGGCCGTTGCCGTAAGGGATCCTACTGTTTCCGTTCGTCTCATATAAAACTCCCAGAGAAATGTAGTCTTTCGTCATATCTGCGTAGAATTGTTTTGGTGTTACGCATTTCGACACAGCAGGATTAAACTTCTTGCTCCTTCTTTGACCTCTGTCGCTTCTGTGCATGCACATCTGCTGAAATTAAGTGGAGTAACACCTTTCTTGCCCATTCGAAAGTCTCTCCCTCTCGAAAGCCTTTCCGTAAGCACTAAATACTATCTTTCCAAGATCAGTTGTCCCTGTCCCTTCGGAGGCACATTAGTGTATTGCAGCCTATACCTGATCTACACAGCGGACCTCCGATCTTGAGATACGAGAAACGGTATATAGCAACATATGCGGCTGAGTCTTGGCTGTAGATTTGGACCTAAAACTTTGATGATATATGTTTAAATAAATATGTTGTAGAAGAGTTTAGTCAGCCAAACATTTTATTATGTATTTTAATAGGTATTTTAATTACTATTCATAAAACAATTTATATATATTTAAAAAAAATTTTTTTTTTTATAATTAGAGTATAACAGTTATCGCAGTAAACTGCATAACACATTTGTCGGATTAAAAATATAATGACGTTAAAAAAATTAGACAAACTAAATTGAAAATGATGCTAATTGCGCCAAAAAGGCAGTGAGATAGAAGGCTGATTTCTTCTTAGGGGGAGATCATGCGGGTGTAGCCTCTTCAATCTACGCCTTGTTGAGGGAGGACGCCAGCGGATCTGGGTGTGATAAAAGTCTGTAGTGATAGCGGCAGCTGCGAGAATTAGTCACTTCCTTAACAGTTGGCACGGCAAGTTCCCTGTGCAGCGCGGTGTTGCGGACGTACACAAGGATCGCCCGTAAATCTTCTGAGAGCCTTGCTCTGACACGCATGCACTCTTCTGATGTTGTAGGCAGCAGTAGTGCCCCAAATTTGTATGGCGTAGCGCCAAGCAGGTGCCACTACTTGCAGATAGATGAGTAATTTATAAGAAATAATTTCTTGTTGAAGAACTGCCAGTGGAATATTATCTTCAGTAGAGAATTATTCCAACATTTCTGAAAAACACTCGGTGTAATTTGGGCCCATGAGTTCGCAAGAAGGTTTAGTGCGTCTCGTAAATTAATTTTTTTCAGGGTATCCCATAACTTGTCATTTTTCGTAGCAATAATAGAAGTTAATAGGCTTGTTTTCTAATGTAGCTTAAGAACTCTGATGGAATTTCGATCCATAGGCTGCAGCAAAGGCGTTACATTTGGTGGAAGAAGTATCGTGGGTATATCTTCATCATCAGTTAGTAATTCCGAATCTACAGAATGGCATGGAGTGTTATTTATAATAAGAAGTGCGTTTGGTGGCCGATGTTGTGCAATCAGGAAATTCCTCACTTCTGAGAAAAGATGTATTCCATGCTTCTTTTGAGCTTTTGTATTCTACTGGTACATCAACATTTTTAAGTGCTCTTTGATTTTTTGATCTTCCAATCACAAGTGGAATGTATTCCTTCCGCATTCGCCCCTACCAACACCGGTATTCGTTGTTTTGGTAGAGTCCCTCCAGATGAATTTTTCTCAATTGAGGAAGCATACGTTTTTTTGGGCAACATTTGCCAAAAAAGTGCGATCTCGTCTACATTGTAAATTCGTTCATTTGTTACCCCATGTTCAGCAATCTTTGTTTTCAAATGTGCTTTGAATGGTTCAACAGCATCTTTATCAGCAGCTAGTTTTTTTTCCACTTATAGCTAATAAACGAACACCTGTGCTTGCATTGAAGTTTCCACCGTTCTTTCCCTCATATTTTTTATAAAACGATTTTGCCATCTTTAACAAGGTTCCAAGGTCTCCAGGACACTGTTTCAATAATTATATTTTTATTGCGCATTATATTGGCAACTGTTGACTTCGCGATTCCGTAACGCTTAGCACACTCTGTTGAACTGATTCCATTATATATTTTCTCAATTATCGCACTTTTGACTCAAAGTCAATCATTTAAGTTTTTGACCTCTATTTAAGCCCATAATTGAATAATTTGAAAATTAATGTACCAAAATGTAGCTGCGGTCCTACTCAAAACTCACTTACTACTAAATATGAATGAGATCAAGCAAAGAAAAATGCGATAATGAGAAAGACAAGACGACAAAACCAGCGGTAAACTGTGTCGCTTTTTATGTTGGTGGCTGTGTTTCCATATAAAATGGATTTGAAAGAAAAGTTCAAGTTAACTTGCCACATTAAAGTTAAATCATTTGCCTGCCTGAATGTGTGCGTTGTCCCGGTAGTCCCATATGAAACACCGCCTCTGTTCGCAAACCAAACTCCTGCCGAGAAAGCTTTTACCAAAGCGCAATTCTCACTTGGTTGCGCTCTCAAATTCTTAAGGAAAAGAAAGCTTGCGACGCTTAAATATGCTTAACATTTTCAACGTTCTCGTCAGTCTTCCGCATGGTCCTTTCGTGTATTGTCCTTTTTTGTTAGTCAAAAACTCCTACAAAATCAACAAAATTTTTTCAAAATAACCAGGAGAAGTTACTACAAAAAATAACTTATTTAAGAAGAATAAAAAAATAAATAAATAACTTAAGTACTGTTGCGTGCAAAAACATTTTAATAATACAAACGAATACGCTGAAAACAATGTACGAATCGTAATAGCAATAAAAAACAACAAAACTATTTTTTCGACATTTTTAAACGCGTTTTTGAAGTTTTTTTTTTTGAAATACTGTACCATTTTTTTTTAATATAAAAAAGCAATAAAAATAAGCAACAATGCAAATAAATTCAACGGAAACTTGTGCCTTCAATGAATAAAAAAGCGAACTGTAAAATAATATAAATCGGTATAACAACACACAAACTCCAGCACCTGCACACAAACATATGTACATATAACTTATATGTATGTACCTTTTGAGTAGTGAGAAGACCAAAGTAGATGCTTTAACACAGCGCCGGCAGCGACGACGATGTTTCTAAAAAACGGGACTCCTGAACAAACTTTCGGCCATTGACGTCGAGCGTTGAAAAAGGAACAAGCAAAAGAACAACAACCATTACAAATTTCAAGTGACATTGGTTAGTAACAAAATTATTTATTAATTGTTTTTCTTACTTATCCATGAAGCACTTGAAGAATCAAGTTTTCCTTCTTACGCCTACGTGTATTGAAAATTTTCCCAACGAACAAAGGCGTCTGTCTGGTGAATCAGGTGAGTGAGCAAGTCAGTTGAGTAGCACAAGTGAATGAAGTAGCAAGTGTTGGGTAGAATGTAAGGTAGGTAGAAAGTGAGGCCCTATGAATGAGATGCGTGAATGAGATGCCTATGAATGAGATAAAATGAAGTGGGCGTGGGGACAGCCATTGTCAAAACGCAATGATTAAGAACATGAACGATAAAAAAAGAAAAGGTCTAGTCGAATCGAAAAGTCAAACTGACCTTTGTTGATATTTTTTCAATCATAATTTTTTGTTTTGTTTTATTTATGTAAGTGCATATACATATATTTTTTATAGTTTTGTTTTGTATAATTCTTTCGTTTTGCTTTTTTGTTTTGCGTCCTTCAGGCTTAAAGTTGAACAAGCGTTCTGCAAAGCCAACAAGTATTGCAGCATTAACAAATGGGTTGCTAGTCGGAAAGTTATAAGCTGCCAAATCAATAACGACAATGACAACGATGACAAAGACACATTTTTGATGGGCTCGCGCGCGGTTGAGGATAAAAGGACATGGACACATGAACGTACAAAACATTCAAAAGGAACGAATTATTTTTTCTTCTTGCTTTGCCTGGCTTGGTTTGGCTCAGCGTGCGTGTCTGTTTGTTTGAGACACTCGTTTCTTTTTTGTTTGTTATTATCTGCTGGCACTATTTGAATGACAAGCACACACACACTCGCAGACACACAAGCATAAAATGAAAGCCAGCTTAAAGTCCCTATCTATCCATGACTGAATATTATGTGTGCGTGGGTTTGTGTGTATTCGAGCGTTTATGTGCTTAAGGCTTTACTTTATTTCTTGCAATGCTTGTTTGCCTTCTTTGCCTTACTACCCAACACTGGTTGTGTTCTCATTTCGCCTTTGTGGGAGTTGTGATTCCTTCTTGACTCGTCTGGGTTGCTTTTGCTTCTTTACTTTCTCCGCTTTCATCGTAACTTGCGTTCACGGCTCGGTGGATTTACTTTCTTATCTACCCTACTTGTTTTCTCTACTGACTTCTTAACTTGCCTTGCTTGAAGCCATTGCTACTTTTTTCTTTTCTGGTCTCTTTCGCTTTGGCTTTGTAGTTTCCCTCTTGCTTGTCTTCTCCACCCTGATTGTTGCTTCCTGTGCTCACTTCTGTTGTTATTACCTTGTTGCTCATTGTCATGCTTTTCATTCACCTCCTAAGACCTTTAAAAGCGTTTAGCTTTTCTATCCATTAACTAGTCTCACCTGTGGCTGGCACTTCTTTATCTTAGCAAGTAGCTATCTGTCTAGCTGTCTTCTAATTATACACTGAACCATCTGCCATTTGTGCTTTGCGTCCTACGCTAAGCATCACTGCAATTTTACCTGCTTTTGACGCACGCTTTGATGCTGAGTCTGCTTATTTCTATGCGTGTGCAATGACTCCCTTTATATGTGTATGGATTTGTGTTCGTTTTTTTAGTTTCTTTCAGTCGATTTTCTCCTGTAATTTGTATTTTAATATTCCAAGTATTTTATTACCTAAGGACGTAAAATAGGAAGGAATTAAGCAACATATACGTAATATTAGATTTTATTAAGTATACACCAGATGAGCCCGTTAACACCTTCGCTGTTGTAATTCAAAAGGTGCATGTTAAGCAGATTAGTTCAAACTCATATCGTTACGTTAAGAATTTTTTTCTAGGAATATATTTGCTAAATGTGGATTGATACGGAATGTCCCCAAATCACACTGTAGTTTATTTCTAAAGGTAATTTTTTTGTGGGAAATTTCGAATTTTACAGTAAGTTTACTTCCAGTTTAGTGGGATGTAGGTTTAAGATAGCGATAAAGAACTTTGAGTGTACCTTGTAAAACTTCTCATTTTTCAATCTAAAGCTAAATTAATTGTATAATATCCTATTACAACAGCTTCAGATTTATTATGAATATTTTATTTTAACCAGCAAGCTTAGAAGATTACTTTTGATCACAGACTTTCTTGAAGATAAACCAATGGTAAAGGTCTGAACTATGGAAGTAATAAATTGCATTAAGTATAGGAGACTGTGTTTTTGAAAGATGCTTTCGATAAGGGGTCATTTGTCTAGTGCTAAACATTAGACAAACAAACTTTACTTTCAACTTAATTTCATAGAAGACATTTTTATTATTAGTATTAATATATATTATTATTATTATTATTAATATTATTATTACAATTTTCGAAAAATATAATTCGCAAACAAATTTCAAGAAATCTTTATTGCAAAAACTATTGCATACCTTCGGGATGACATCAATGCAGTGCAATTTTTCTGTAAAGACACAAGTGTGAAGGCGTGTGTGTGTATGCCTGTATATAGGCAACTAGAGAAACTCAACAGGTTATTGGCTTCCTTAGTTGACATTTACGACGGGTTGGTGCCAAAAATACAACACAAGCCAATTACAATCACACACGCACGACGAAGCCGACAAAGAATACGCAAACCAATACAGTGACATTTTTCGCCTAATATAAATGCAAACTAGCACCTAAACAATGTCAATATTGAAGAGGAGTCAAAATGTGAACATTTGGGGCAATCTGTGAATGAGTGAGAGAGAAAATAAGTGAACCTGCAAACAGTTGCTAAACCAACTTGACTTGCAAATACAGCAGCAGCAGAATCAGAAGTTGTAGACGACAAGCGATTAGTGTGTGTGTGTTTCTGTGATCGTTGATTGTAGATTAATGAATGACACAGCGTGTGTTATTCGTGATTGGAGAATATGGGATATTGAATATGTTGGAGAACAAAAATTTACGATTTTACGAAAAAACAGTAGTAAATTAAAAACATTAAATAGTAATACATCAAGAGGGAATGTAATCAAGCGTTATGCACACATTGGCAACGTCAATGAACGCTACCAAACGTTAAACGTCATCAACACATGAAACAAATCAAGCTGCAAATCACGCGGTAAAAAAACCACAAACATATACGCACACAAGCAACAATGGTGACGAATGAGCAGGACATCACATGTAAGCACCAACACACACATACGCCTCATTACATTACCAATAATGGGGTTGGTGGTGGCAAAGCCTCCATAGCCGTCGTTCCTCTCATTCGCTTTTCTACTATATTACACACAAATTGACAGGTTTTAAGGGTAATGCCAACAACTACAACAACGATAACAGTAACAACAAACACGTACGATGCTATTGACTTCACTTTCCTTGGCACACGCATCCAGTCAGCTCATTCAATTCTACTCTCTCCGATTTTCCACCGCACCGCTTTCGTCTTTATTGTGTTTGTGGCTAAGCAAAAAAGGGAAGAATGCAACAAAAAAAAAAAACGGATAAAAAATACAAGAACGAAAAAGGAAACATTTTGCCGGTCGTTCAAAGCTTTACTTTGCTTAGGTTAATTCGCTCTTACACTACTCACTCTAGATTTCTCTTTACTCTTTCCTCTCAGTTCGCTGTATGAGCTTTGTATGCTTTGCACTCAATTGCTCCCATTCCAAAAACTGGCGTATTACAAGAATTGGTTATGCTCGGATAAAATTTAGAACGATGATGTGAAATATGCTTGAAATCCTCTGTTGTAATAAGAAAAAAATATTTATGTAAATCTCGGTTTGTTAGAGTGGATCAAACGATGTACAATAACTATTGATCAATCCATATTTATTTTGTATCGGATCTGTATGTCGACAAAGTATGTTCTGCGGTGCAGCCCTTAATAAAAAGTACCTACTTTTATATCTTATAATCAATCTACCAATCAATCTTTCTACCTACCAATCCACTAATCCATCTATTCAAGTACACAAATACGAAAATTAGCCATATCCCATTGCTTACTAAGAGCTGGAGGAATAAAACTCTTTTTGGAGGCCCGATGATATATTGGGAGTTCTTTAATAGCGAAATTTCGATGGGGTCCTGATTCTGTTTAAAGTCTGAACCAAAGAAAAGACCAAATTTTTGTTTTTGATTTTTGTGCTTTGCTTTTTTTGCCACTTGATTACAGTTTTCGGCGATTTAGATTAACTAAGACCAGCTAAATCGCTTATTAGTTTTAGGTAGAATTTAGGGTATTTTCTTGAATCCAAAACCTGAAAGATTCAGGTAATGTAAAACTTATTTTTATGATTTTAGGTTGGCTTGTCTTATCACGACTTTTAGACATACGAGTATGCAAACCGTACCACAGCCATACTAGTAGAAGCTGTGCTTATACTTTGGTCTAAGGTCTTCCCGAAACTCCTTTTCTAAAATTCGGCCATTAATCGACTAGCATGCACAACACTTACAGTTTCTTCCTCATTTCTAACTCTGAATCTATCTATCAATTTATCTATTCATCTAACTATACACCTAACTATACATCTATAATTTTTCTGTACCTTATTATGTACACCTCCCTAAAGACTTTGGCATTGATTTCTGACAGCAAACACTAAAAATGGTGACTCAACTACGCTGATGAATTCATAAAAATCTGAAAAAGTGCTCTATAAAAATGGTGGATTTCCTTGAAGCCACGCGAGGTGTGTGAGAATTCGATGCATTACAGTTTGCGACCTACATTTGTACCGAATGAGTTCTAACTGGAAAACAGTCAACAAACCTTGAAGGTATTTTGTCATTGTGGCAGTGTAATGTCGGTCGGGAAATACGCGGTTGGTTAGCGTGGCTATGGGTGTGGGCACGGTTATGTGCATTCAGGTTGAAACGAGCGCAAATAAAATTTTAATCTTTTAGTGAACGTCGTCCTTGGGCGTCATGAAAAATGAGACTATATGATTTAAAAACGAATAGTTCGCTTAAATATAAAATTTTTGGTTTTATTTTTATTTTTTTGTAGAGGACGAAGGACACAAACAACGGCAGCAATAACTGCAAAACCGCACGGTGTTGAAAGAGCTAACGATGCGATGAAGTCTTGGCGCCAGTGGCAAGGACGCGAAACCACTCCGACCACTAGCAGCAGAATTGAGTGAAATTGCATAGAATGAGTAGCAATAATCTGCAACAATGGTGGGAGAACATGTACCGGCGACACCACGACTATCGACACCAGCAACAATCACAGCAATTACAGGATCATTTCGATCCCAGAGTACACGACAATGATCCCTATGAATTGTCATATCCACTTTTAGAGCAAAATATCTACAATTATGATGATGCCAGCAATTTGGCTGACAATCAATCTAGCGGTGGCGCTGACTTCGATTTTGTTGGTAATTATACACTCACAAATCCCTATGATATCGACATCATTGCTGGTGGTGGAGGTCTCGTAAGCAGCGATGCGGCGTTCGGTGATACCGAGCAGAGCATACCATCATTGACCGTACTCTTAATTGCCATCTCATATGGTCTGGTCGTCTTCGGCGGTGTGCTCGGCAATGCTACGTTGGTGCTCACCTTGTGCTCGGCTTCATCAGTGCGTTTACGTAATCCGTTACTCTTGGCTGTCTGCATTGCCGATCTGTTGGTGACGGGTATTTCGGCGCCCGTGACACTCTTGAATTTGGCTATGAATCGCGGAATGAAGTCGCTGCCTTTGGTGATCTGCAAGCTTATACACTATGTACAGGTGAGCGGAGTTTGTAAACAATACATTACGGGTGGGGCTGGATCATTACGTCTCTCGTTCAGCCCATTTCTGTATATCTATATATCTATAGGCCTATGGTATTTTAAACAGGAATATCTCAGTTATAAATACGTTTGTGCTTCCCTTTAGGTGATGCCCGTAGCAGCGAGCACGATATCATTTTTCATGCTCTCACTCGATCGCTATGCTACAGTGAAACATCCATGTCTGGCACAGCTGCGTCAACGACGCTATTTGCATGTCTCACTTGCCGTGTTTTCGTGGTTAACCTCAGCGGCAATAAGTGCACCGTTCCTCTTTGCTTACAAAATCATAGCTAAAACGGTGATCATCAAAGGGGCAGCGCACTCAACAGACAATCATGTCGAGCAGCATTACGCAACATTAAGTCCCCAAACGGTAACGACACATTCGCCCAATGTTAGCATCAGCTGTACCTCGGAATTGGGTGCCAATGCGGTCTTTGTGTCGTTCATCATATTTCACACAATTGCCGTATTTATTTTGCCGGGCATTGGTGTACTGCTGAACCACTATGGCGTAAGACGTAAATTGTGTGCACTTTCATTGACCGCACGTGCGGCACACGGCGAATTGCCCCTGCCCATGCCTATATTACGACGTCAAACTCACATGGTCATTGTAACAGGCATTGCAAATGCGCAGCAAGCGCAGGCATGCGGTGGCGGCGGCACGACCGGCGCTGATGACACCTCCAATGATGCTGCAGGTGGTGATATACAATTGCGTAATCTCAATCCATGTATGGCAACGCCCGGAGCGCCGCCATATCGTTCGAGTAATCCTATTTCACCTCGGTAAGCATGTGGAGATACAGCCTATAAATTCAGCAATCACCGTTTTGCCATTCACAGTGCTATGCGTGAAATACGCGCATATTCACAGCGCCAGCGTATTAACAATCAAGAAGCACGTGGTCCTGCTACGCCCGGCATTCCATTGCCACAGACTTCTACGCTACGTTCTCGCCGTCATCTGGCCAATATGCTTATTGCCTCCGCTTTCATTTTCATAGCCTGCTGGGCGCCACATGTTTTCTGCATTTTCTACAAAAATTTCGGTTACAAAGAGCATTGCCGCAAAACTTCAATCTATATAAATCTTTTATTGGGTGAGTACGTTGAACTTCGATTGAGGGATACAATAATAATTTCTTACTTCTTTCTCTTTTGCTTTTTCAGGTTACACGTATTCAGCCATCAGTCCGCTAATCTATTGGGCACTCAATCATAATACGCTTCGACAATCGCCTTGTGCACCTATAATACGCCTGCGCTCTATGCAAAATTTCCTTCGGACACGCTTTCGTTCCCATACTGTACCGCCACCGCCCTCGTCAACAAATGAGGCAGCATTGGGTGCTTTTAATCCGAAATTAATTAAGCTAACACCGAAACAGTATAGAGCTCAGGCTTCTTCGCATTACCTTTACTAGTGTGATACTATACTTTAGTGAGTATATAATGTGTATGTATGAGTGTGTGCTGTATGGGCGAGTGAATGAATGTGATATATCTTACAAGAGCAATTCTAGTTCTACAATAATTTTCCTACTAAATTTATAAGTTCTAAACAAAATTTTAGCCCAATGATTCTTGTAAATAACGTGAGGAGAATCTATATTCTGTATATCTTAATGCAATATTTAAAAATACCGTTATAAGTGGCCTATTGGAGCGATGTAGCTTTGTGTCTTGTATCTTTGCAGCCTTCAAAAAAAACTAACAAAAAAACTTAAATCGATGACATTTTCAGACTAAACGCAATTGAATTCAATACTTTGCTATAAAAATGCATTAATCGCAATCGAAATCGTTATCGAAACGATACACGTTAGAAACGATTTCAAGTGAACCGTTCAACTGTTGACTAGTTTTTAAGACAAAACGATAAAAAATGTGTCTATGACAAAAGAGAAACTATCTACTGCATTCAATGTTGACTTTTTAAATTAAAAATACATATATAAAAATACTAAAAACAAGAAACATGCTGAATAAAATATTGATAACATTTATACGCAAAACAGTTCTCAGAAAATAATATAAAAGAAAAAAATAATAATAAAACGCCAACTACTCTCTATGAGAAATAAGCCTAAGACTTGCTAAACACTGAAAAAAAAAAACATTAGATTTTATCATAACTAAACAGAAATCTATACCTCAAGTATTATATGCAGTACTCAAGTGCAACAAATTTAAATATTAAAAAAAAAAATTAAATTGAAGAAAAAACACAAAAATATATTATAGAATTTATAGTTCGAAAAATTCTTTAAGTACCATTAAGGTACATACTAGCGAAGGTACATATAAGGAGTACTTCAAGTATTATGTAGTAATCTACCCCAGAAGAAACAATGTTAACCTCGGCTATATCGAAGTTGTAATACACTTCACATAAAATGTTAACCATTTATCCAGTTATCCTAGAATCCCTCATTAATTTCAGCTCGCAACCCTTTCCATAATATGAACTTTCTTCTGAACTTTGAGCCAAAAAATAAAATATTTCATACTGCAACTTCAGGTCGGAAGACAGGAAAAAATACTGCAACTTTAATATGACATGGGTTAATATACATAGAGCTTGATTTTTTTGTGATTTAAGATTGTGGCTACTTTTGCCTTCGAATGCCTGATTACACGTTTCGCTGTGGTCCCCCAAGTTGAGTACTATTAGTCAATCTGGTTATATAGTACTTTTGTATATATACCTAAAATTTTCAGTTGAATATGTCAAAAAACAAACAAGTCCTTCGTACAAAAACTCGAAGTTGTATCTTGTACATATATGGAGATATTATTGTGTGCTAAATTTTATCTCGATAAATACAAAAACAATAATGGTACTCAAGCAAGAAATATTGAGCGTCAGAAGAAAATAGCCACTTTCTCATGCTTCGTTACCCTCAGTCCAGTTACAATGTAATCGTCAATTATTTCTTGCCTGCTTGGCAAAGTTGAAAGGCAGCTTGGGGGTATCCGATAGTTTTTCAGCAGTGAATTTTTTCGTTCTTCAGATTGTTCCATATTAATGCGTATGTGTTGGCAGTGTCTCTCATCTCCCGTTCAATATTAAAAAGTGTTCGAATAACATTCCAAAGAAATTTGTTTGATAGCCGGTACAAGAAAATGAGTACCATGAAGTAACAACCACAATTCGGAAATCTGTAAATTATTTACTCTTCGAACTCCGTGTGCTCTTTCTTAATGAAAGGCAATTCTTTTTCGATATCAGCCAAAAAGCTTTCAACTTCTTCACGATAATTCTAAAGATAACAAATATGAATATTAACAAACAAATCTTATCTAAACTTCCAACTTACAATATGTCCTAATTGAAGCAGAAGTAGACATAATTAGCGAAAACGCTGTAAGTACTATCGTCTTCTTAAACATTTTCGAAATGTTTATTCAAGGAAAGAATACTTTATAAATATATATAATTTTATGATTCTAAAATAATGAGAGTTATCTCGTATACTAAATATTGTACAATATACCAAAGGAAGAAGACTCTAGTTTGTCTAAATTATTCATTTTGAAATATAAGCAGACAATAATTTCAATCATTGCGAAATTTCCCTTTAACTTCGGTTAAAGAACTTGCCGAAGAGATATAATATTTCGGAATAAAGAGTAGCCAAAATTAATTTATTTCAATTTAAATATCTCCAAAACCAAAAATCAGTCCGATCAATCAAATACAGATCCACATTCTATTCTGTTGGTATAGAACAGATTACAGAAAGTTCTACCCGGTCAAGTAATTAACCTTGACCTTTGTCAATTGATGGTGCGTGCTGTAGACCACTTTTAACTCCTTTTATTCCCCTTATTTGAATTTATCATTCAATAACCCACCCTTCTCGAACTTTTCATCTTTTCAACTTCTTATCTTGTGTACTTTTCTATATTCTTGGAGGAACTTGTATACCTTGCATTCTAAGGAAAGCATAGTAAATTAGGTATCAGAAGGCGAAGTTTTTCTAAAGCCTAATCAATTTAACTAGAAAAAAATCGCGATAAACGCATTTAAAGCGTAAGATTCTAAAATAACGTAGATGTAAACGCGAAATTCCCAATCTTAGAAAGAAGCCCATATCTCGCCCGAAAAGGTCTTTACAGTTTTCCAACCAGTAACCATTTTCTGAACTGGATAATTGAAACAAGTAATAAAAGAAAAATAATAGGTTATTGCCATAAAAGATTCGAAGAACTACGATATTCTGGATCAGTATTCACATATACAATAGTATTCACGTATAATAGTTATACGCTTTTGTTGTTGTTACTTTCTTGATTCATTCGATTTGACGACATTCGCAGTCAAAGTAGTTGCCATATAAGGTTAAGAAGATAACTGAGCAATTATATTCACATATTAACATATAATGAGCATTTTCTTGTAGGTCAGAAACAGGTTTCTCATAAATGTACTATTATACAGACAAAATGTGTGTATGTATTCCGACTTTATTTTAAACGTAGCTAAGTAAGCAAAGTACCTATTTACATATATATGGTAAACAAATATTAAAAGCCTCTTGAGACGTAGAAGAATTAAAAAGAGCTGATAAGTCTTAACGATAGCACATTTCGACTGAAGAATTAACTCATAACTCATTTACTCTTCGAATCCATAGGACTAATCAATACTCCGATTTCATATATGAAAAAATAGCTGAAGTGGACTCATAAGTTTAAGGAGGTCTAAACCTAGAACTTTAGTTGAATATAAAGGTATACTTGCGAATAGAGGTTTCTCAAGGGAAAAATTATTCTCTTAATTTCCAGGATTATCTTAGCAATGTTATAGATATTAATAGAAACTCAAAATTCTTGGCTCAATGCCCGAAAGACATTTACAATTAAGATATTAAAATTTGGACAACATTAACCACGGACTTTGGTTTGAACTTATGTGAACTTCTACTATTGTCTTTTCTATATATATTCGACTAATTTGGATTTAACAAATTGTAATGCCATTAGTCTTCCACAACAAACTATGCTTCTTGTGAAAATCATGATTTTTCAACTAAGTCTACTTTCTCTATGTACTCGTAGTTCTTACTCGTTATCGTATGTTATAATATAACGATATTTTAACTTTTTCTATTGTGCTTGACATCAAAGCATTTTGAATGCAAATCAAATATTACAATAATGAAATGTCTAAGCTGATCTATGCTAACATACAATAAATTGTTGAAAATTAGCTATACTCTTATTTTCTACCATATTTTCCGATATGTATATTTTATACAAGAAACGAAGAAAACCAAAAGGAATTAACCACATTGGCGGTATAAATTTATTGGACGAATGTGCGTATGCGTAACAAGTAAACTATTTAGTAGCGATCTGGAAGTGTTCTGTGACATTTCAAGTTTTAGGCAAAGTTCTATGCAATATTTATCTATATGAAGTACGAGTATAAACTGTTCTTAAATTCAGAAAAAAGAGATATTTATTCTTGTTTATTTGCGACTCACTGAGATTCTGATATATATGAAAAAGTCATGAGGATACCCAAATAACAAAGTAATGTGTCAAACTTCAATTCAGCATTTTCTACAATTTGCTGATCATAGTCCAAGCGAAAAATATAAAGAGAAAAATATTTCAAAGCATTTCATCTTTTATCTCGGTAGTTCTTACGTTAAACTTTATCATAAGAATTTGGATTTATATGTCAACTTATTCTTAGAAAAGCGCTGATTCTCCATATCAAATGTGTCACCAAATTTCAATTAAAAGGCACTGGTAATACACCAAGCCTTTATATCCATAGAAAGTCGAACTCTTTTAGTGTCTTTCATCAAGTGAGAGAATTCTTCTTCAATATTCCAGTATTGATGATTTGCTGCATTCCCCAACCCATTTGCTAGGAAATAAAATATTTAAAATGAATAAAAATTAAAAAAAGGTAGTTAGCCCAGTTGGATTAATAGGAAAATCTACCACCAAAAGTAGGGCAATATTAAACCACGACCACCCAGACATGCTTACGTAATTTTTGCTCTGTTTTAAATGTGGTTTTACATTATTTGTTCTTCGGCAATCGCTTAATGCGCTGCTAAGGGAAAGAGTCTATAAAGTGAGTTTGATTTGATTTTGAAGACTTTTTCTCGACTGAATGATGCTTCTTCAAAATATGAAGTTACTATATTCCATGGAATAATAAATAAATCTCCTTAACAACCTTCTCTAGTTATTAATGTTTCAACAGACGCCCTTTCTTCAAAAAATTAACTATTGCTTACTAAGAGTGTTCGAATTGAATGACTAATGATTTTCAACTAGCGCACTCCTGGTATTTCGGTAATTCTAGACTGAGCTCTGCATTAAACAATTAATTGTTTAACAAGAAGACTTGGGAAAGAAATAACAGTAAAAATAATAATACTAATTAATGTAGTAAAACGCTACTTTAATGGAGAATTTGTTAAAAGTGCTATTTTAAAAGAAACTTAAAAAAACGATGAAACTTTTTCTTATAAGCAATCAAGTTGGAAATAAAACGAAAACAAAAATATATACATTTAGTATAAATATATACAAATAATATACATATATTTATATATACATATTTAAAATATTTATAAAATGGTAAAACTAAGAGCTACACCAACTATTTTTTACTACTGAGTTTCTGAGTTATTTTTTATTCTATCGAAATTGTTTAATTATTGAAATTTTTTGAAGTTTGTTTAAATTGATCTGCACTTTTTGGCAGATCCATTTAAGGACTGGAGAACTTTGAAATATTTCAGAATTCAGAAGTTTTTAAGAAGATTTGAATACCAAAATTAAAAAAGAAAAAAATTAAACCGTTATTTTGAAATAACCATCATATAATTTGTTGAAATAAATTTTACTGCAAATTTTTAATTATTATTTTTTCATTATTAATTGGTTGTTGACCATTTTTTTCAAAATTCTTTCAATTAGTGTTTTATTTTTCAAGTGGAAGTTCATATTTCTTATTTTTCTTCTGTTTAACATTATTATCTGATTATTTTTATCTTTAAAAAAATTTCCTGTGCTGTTATTAATTTTTAAAAGATTGGTGGATTCATTCTTTAGGATTCCAATTTATTTATTTGTCTTTTTTTTTTTTAAATATATAATATTTTAATATTTAATAATATTTTGTATATTTATTTAATTTAAAATTTTTAAATAAATTTTTACGCGATATTCTTTTTATTTCTTCTAATTATAAATACAACAAATTTTATTTTATTTTTACTTTAATGTTTCGATGTATCCCATAATATTTTTTTAGGATTTTCCTTGCCCATAAAACATAAGACAACTATAAAATGATAATCAAACAACTTTAAGTAGTTGTTGAAGGGGTAGCTATAAACTCTCGGTAAAGTAGAAAAATAAAAATGTACTGTTTTCAAAAACCTTCTTCGAGATTTTTAAAATTGTATTATGCTAAGCACTGCTTCAGTTAAAATTTCACTTCTTAGCTATAAATCTAACGAAATCAAATTCTTTACAAAAAACTAAATTTTTACATTCAGTTGTAATGTTTTACATACAACGAAGTCTTTTCTTAACTAAATTGAAAATATGATATGTTTGTACACTACCATATTTATAATGTTTTGTTCTTTAGCAGAAAAATAAACGATTTCCTAAAAAACAAGCACAACTTGTTGATTTAAGTGCTGGCGTACTACAAGGCACGCCGTCCCTCATTAATCTAACACCTTTCTAGCGACATACGCGTATGGTATATATGCCCTCGTTATGAATTAATACATGCAATGATTCCATCTCTGGACCAAGCGCTGGAATATTGTAATAAAGAATACCAAAAATAAATAACGCCGAAACCGAACACCATTTCGGAGGTGGTTCAAGTTCGGTAGCCCCAGAAGGAGAGATCCCAACATTTTAGGAACATTACTCTCTCACAACTCATAACCGAACGATTGAAAATGGCTACATTCAGACAATCCCCTCAACCGGAGGAAGTAATTCTATTGTACATGTAGTTATTTAACCTCATGTGTCAATGACTCCAACGCCACTGTAACAACAACAAATGTTTTAAAGTAATTCCTGAATTGCAATTGCTTTCAATGAAGAAAAAATACTTATATGGTAGCAAGCTTATTTTAAGATATATTCTAGACGCCTATGCATAAGTTTTTGATAACCGATTGATGTATAATCGGAAGTTGAACTCGACGTAGGGTTAGTTCTCTGATTCTTACTTGTTAATGGCCAGTAATGTTCTAACTTCTATGCAGCCCAAAAATATCTAACTTTAGGTGACTTAACTCTGGACAGATCCTTTAAATATACTCGTACTTTATCGACTATTGCTAAACCCGTTTTGAAGGTTCTTGTGAAAATGGAATAAGTAAGCCGAAACATGCCAGAGACTCGGCACTGGGATATAAATCAAACCAATATAATAGGATAATACATATACATAAATCGGAGACATTTCGTTCAGCTGAATGAAGAATGAGTATTCTCAAGAGTATAAGGTATTTATATAGTTGGCGTATTAAGGCTTTACGATTCAATCGAGAAATGTTTAATTTACCATAACCAACACTTCAGCATTGATCCTTATTGAGATTTCATTATATTGTAAGTCTGAAGCTCATATTTAATTCACATATTACCAATAGAAGTTGCGAAGGAAATTTCCATTAAGGCATTTTCCGGTAAGACACAGCTTAACCGTATTTGGCATCAATAGTCGGGGTAGACCTTAAGATTTAACATTGCTTAAAAATAATTTGTTCTATGCGGAAGTTGTAATACTCTTGACGCAAAAAACATAAAATGTTAACCATTTATCCAGTTATCCTAGAATCCCTCATTAATTTCAGCTCGCAACCCTTTCCATAATATGAACTTTCTTCTGAACTTTGAGCCAAAAACTAAAATATTTCATACTGCAACTTCAGGTCGGAAGACAGGAAAAAATACTGCAACTTTAATATGACATGGGTTAATATACATAGATCTTGATATATTTTTTTTTTTTTGTGATTTAAGATTGTGGCTAATTTTGCCTTCGAATGCCTGATTACACGTTTCGCTGTGGTCCCCCAAGTTGAGTACTATTAGTCAATCTGGTTATATAGTACTTTTGTATATATACCTGAAATTTTCAGTTGAATATGTCAAAAAACAAACAAGTCCTTCGTACAAAAACTCGAAGTTGTATCTTGTACATATATGGAGATATTATTGTGTGCTAAATTTTATCTCGATAAATACAAAAACAATAATGGTACTCAAGCAAGAAATATTGAGCGTCAGAAGAAAATAGCCACTTTCTCATGCTTCGTTACCCTCAGTCCAGTTACAATGTAATCGTCAATTATTTCTTGCCTGCTTGGCAAAGTTAAAAGGCAGCTTGGGGGTATCCGATAGTTTTTCAGCAGTGAATTTTCCCGTTCTTCAGATTGTTCCATATTAATGCGTATGTGTTTGCAGTGTCTCTCATCTCCCGTTCAATATTAAAAAGTGTTCGAATAACATTCCAAAGAAATTTGTTTGATAGCCCGTACAAGAAAATGAGTACCATGAAGTAACAACCACAATTCGGAAATCTGTAAATTATTTACTCTTCGAACTCCGTGTGCTCTTTCTTAATGAAAGGCAATTCTTTTTCGATATCAGCCAAAAAGCTTTCAACTTCTTCACGATAATTCTAAAGATAACAAATAAGAATATTAACAAACAAATCTTAAGTACGAAACTTCCAACTTACAATATGTCCTAATTGAAGCAGAAGTAGTCATAATTAGCGAAAACGCTGTAAGTACTATCGTCTTCTTAAACATTTTCGAAATGTTTATTCAAGGAAAGAATACTTTATAAATATATATAATTTTATGATTCTAAAATAATGAGAGTTATCTCGTATACTAAATATTGTACAATATACCAAAGGAAGAAGACTCTAGTTTGTCTAAAGTATTCATTTTGAAATATAAGCAGACAATAATTTCAATCATTGCCAAATTTCCCTTTAACTTCGGTTAAAGAACTTGCCGAAGAGATATAATATTTCGGAATAAAGAGTAGCCAAAATTAATTTATTTCAATTTAAATATCTCCAAAACCAAAAATCAGTCCGATCAATCAAATACAGATCCACATTCTATTCTGTTGGTATAGAACAGATTACAGAAAGTTCTACCCGGTCAAGTAATTAACCTTGACCTTTGTCAATTGATGGTGCGTGCTGTAGACCACTTTTAACTCCTTTTATTCCCCTTATTTGAATTTATCATTCAATAACCCACCCTTCTCGAACTTTTCATCTTTTCAACTTCTTATCTTGTGTACTTTTCTATATTCTTGGAGGAACTTGTATACCTTGCATTCTAAGGAAAGCATAGTAAATTAGGTATCAGAAGGCGAAGTTTTTCTAAAGCCTAATCAATTTAACTAGAAAAAAATCGCGATAAACGCATTTATAGGACTCCGAAAAGGTTCCGAAAAGATGTCAGTTAATAAAAAACTATTGTATAAAACTTTAAAAGCATTTTTAAAAAGTCAAAGAGTTATGCATAAAGCGTAAGATTCTAAAATAACGTAGATGTAAACGCGAAATTCCCTATCTTAGAAAGAAGCCCATATCTCGCCCGAAAAGTTCTTTACAGTTTTCCAACCAGTAACCGTTTTCTGAACTGGATAATTGAAACAAGTAATAAAAGAAAAATAATAGGTTATTGCCATAAAAGATTCGGAGAACTACAATATTCTGGATCAGTATTCACATATACAATAGTATTCACGTATAATAGTTATACGCTTTTATTGTTGTTACTTTCTTGATTCATTCGATTTGACCACATTCGCAGTTAAAGTAGTTGCCATATAAGGGTAAGAAGATAACTGAGCAATTATATTAACATAGTGTATAATAAGCATTTTCTTGTAGATCAGAAACAGGTTTCTCATAAATGTACTATTATATATTACAGACAAAATGTGTGTATGTATACCGAATTTATTCTAAACGTAGCTAAGTAAGCAAAGTACATATTCACATATGGTAAACAAATATTAAAAGCCTCTAGAGACGTAGTAGAATTAAAAAACATGATAAGCCTTCTTGAAGGCACAATTCGACTGAAGGATTAACTAATAACTCATATACTCTTCGAATTTATGACTTATCAAGTAGTCCGAAACATTACTACGAATTTTTCCACAGTGTACCAGCAAAAAGTCATTACATCATCTTAGCAATTTATGATGAGATATTCATAGAGCTTAGACATAAAATTATCAGATCTGAAGTTCGTGAGACTACCGCTTAGAATGAACTTCAAACTCGGGCGAGACTTAGAGCAATAAAGAAGCTTAAAAGTGTTCGCACATATGAACGGCTGCTGTAGAATTCGTAGTGTTTTGTTAATGGCGGCGTTGTTAAATAGCGTTTTTCTGACAACGGGCCGAGAGTGAGTCACAGCAAAGTAATTCATTAACAAACCGAGTTCAACAATGGTTTCCTTTTAGATATCAATTTATACCTGCGCGTTGTGTACCATACGATACGCAGGGACAAATCATGGGTCCACTAAACATTTGCACTTTTCCACCAGATTATGAGCAAGTGCCACAAGCAGACATCGATGCGGTTATACGCCATATAAAAAGTTTAAATGTATTTTAGATATTATAATAGCCACACCCATTTTGGAATTGCAGTTTAGAACTTTAGATTGTATTTAGATTAAAAATTAAAGCTAAAACTGTATCTTTTTGTTGTAGTCTGTGTTGTGTGGTTTGCAAACTATCTGAAGTGGTGGTTATTCAACGAAACAAAGGGTAAGTTTAGAACTACATAATCTAAGGCGTTATAGAAACGCCGATTTAGTTTGTAACACGCTTCTGCCCATGTTGCTTCATGCGCGCCTCGACTTCGGGCCTAAAATGGCGAATGAGACCCTGTACGGGCCAAGCAGCACCATCGCCCAAAGCACAGATTGTATGTCCCTCGATTTGTTTGGAGACCTCCCAAAGCATATCAATTTCTGCGGGATCAGCATCGCCTTTGACAAAACTGTGAAATTAAAGAGTGGGTAAGCATTGAAATTACAGTCACGTTGCTTTTGTTAATACGCACCGTGTCATGATCTTATTCATCCAACCAATGCCCTCGCGGCATGGCGTGCACTGACCGCAACTCTCGTGTTTATAGAACGAGATGAGCCGCGCAATTGCTTTGATGATATCTGTCGACTTGTCCATGACAATGATCGCAGCAGTGCCAAGCGACGTCTGTGCGGCAATGAGACCATCAAAATCCATAATAACATCATCGCAAACATTTTTCGGTATGACAGGTGTAGACGAACCGCCGGGAATGACGCCGAGCAGATTATCCCAACCACCAATTACGCCACCAGCATGCCGTTCGATTAGCTCCTTTAGCGGTATAGACATCTCTTCCTCGACGGTGCATGGTGTATTCACATGACCGGATATATTGAACAGTTTAGTACCCGAATTACGTGTACGACCAAAGCTAGCAAACCAAGCGCCACCGCGACGGCAGATTGAAGGAGCTACAGCGACAGTCTCGACATTCGTCACAGTAGTGGGGCAACCGAAGACCCCAGTATCAGCGGGGAATGGCGGCTTCAAACGTGGCTTCCCCTGCTTGCCTTCCAATGATTCTATGAGCGCTGTTTCCTCACCGCAAATATAAGCTCCAGCACCACGATGCATAAATACATCGAAGTCATAGCCCGAACCACAAGCATTTTTACCAATCAAACCAGCTTGGTAAGCCTCTGCAATAGCCAATTGCATGTTGGAGGCTTCATTATAAAACTCGCCGCGTATGTAAATGTATGCAGCCTGAGCACCCATAGCGCGGCCTGCAATCAAACAACCCTCTACCAGCTTGTGTGGATCGTGTCGCATAATTTCACGATCCTTGCAAGTACCGGGCTCTCCTGCAAATAAAAAATTTATTTAAGTTGTGAATCATTATTCCAATACTAGGAGCTCACCCTCATCAGCATTCACAACCAAATACTTGGGTCGTCCATCGGATGGTTTATTCATAAATGACCACTTCATGCCACTGGGGAAACCAGCACCACCACGTCCACGTAGACCGGATGTCTTGATCTCATTGACAATCCAGTCAGGTCCTTTTAAGACAATCTCTTTTGTCTTATACCAATCACCACGCTTAAGTGCACCCTTTAAACGCCAATCATGTCTTCCATACAGGTTCGTAAAGATACGATCCTGATCCGCCAGCGGTCCGAATTTGGTCTTCGTCTGTGGAGGCGGCGTGCCCGGCGGTGGTGCCTGTGTGCTTTGCAACCGGCGCACACTGGCGGGCAAAACCGCCACTGCATTAAAACACAAAACATAAATTTGCATAATTAATTTCAATTGCTTGTGAAATTGTTTGTTATTTATGTACGTAGAAAAATTGCAAAAAATTACATAATTTCTCTTTTACTTAATTTATCGATTATTATTGGCTGAGCTTTGCATACAAATTTTCCCTTAAACACATTACACAAGCAACTGACCAATTAATAATTTGGAGTGCACATATTACCAACAATTTAATTACCAGTTTGTGGTTTTTGCAATAAATTAAATCGCACAATCGCAGCCATTTCTTGGCCTCTTATAAATATGACGTTCTTATATGCGTGCGACGACACTGACTGACTGATTCCATGTCGTGGTTATATCCAACACTCAGCATCAGCTGTGTGTAAAGGTTTGGTTGTATTTTGGTCATGCGATAATAATCGTTTATTATTTCGATTATATAGATTATAACGGTCCGATAAAAATAAGTGTAATTTCTGTGTAATTTAACTTAATTAATTAAGTAAGTTTAATTAAAGTTTAAGTAATGGGGAGAAGAAATTCAAAATAATGTGTGGGCTTAATTTTTTTTGTGTTATTCAGTTTACTTAATCTAATTGTAATTGATTTAATTGTAAGAATATTTTTGCAATATAGAATAAAATATTATTGTGATTATATAGGATAGTGACGTGTGAGAGTAAAATCAAGGTTGTATAAAGAATAACTCTTGCGACATATACTACATGTGCCATCCAGAACGGCAAGAGTTTAGTTGTGGATTGGTTGTGGTGCCAAACTAAGGCGCTGTGTCTCACTTCACACCAACACGTTCACTGTGGAAAAGGATGATGGGGCCAAAGATGCCCTTTATGCGGAACTCGACCGTGCTTATGACCGCTGCCCCTCCCATGACATTAAAATTTTCCTTGGTGATTTTTAAGCCAAAGGCGGGAAGGCATTTTTGATACTGCCGTCGGACGGTTTAGTCAACATGAGACCACCTAGAACAATGGTCTCAGAGTTCGCTGCAGCGCACAATATGGTGGTTAGTAGTACCAGATTTCGACACCTTGACATTCACATAACGTCTTGGCTCTCTCCTGATCAATCAACTCGCATCCAGATCGATCATGCTGTGATCCAGGATGATCGACGTACGAACTCTTCGAGGCCCCAATATCGATCATTGCTAGATTTTAGCTAAGGTTCGCACAAGATTATATGTGCATGTCACGTTGAAACATTTCAAGAAAACTAGACATCGGGAAGCTGTAATCACAACGAGCAGCGAAGCTTTCTCTCAGGTTTGCTCAGAGAGGACTTGATTTTTAAGGACTACGGCTGAAGAAGTACTTGGGTTGCAGCACTCTCTATCACGAAACTCATGGTACGACCAGTTACAGCTGCAAAAGACGAAGCCTACCGAAGAACGCTACAAGCTGTAGCTACTTGAGCTCTTGTAGAAGACTAGGGGAGTAAAAAATTGCTCCTTTTCAGAGCAATAAACGACAGCACGAAAGGCGAGTGTCTAAGAATATAGAATATTTCAGAAGCAGAAATGATGCTCGAAATTTTTATAAATAGGTTAAGACCAAGGTTTCAAAACCGGAGCCTGCTAATATGACGACGGGAATTTGGTCTCTGACGAGGAAAATATATTGAGGTTGTGGAGGGATCACTTCTCAAGACTTTTGGGTTCCCTAATTCAAATCAATGACGACGATATCGATGTACCGGTTCCAAGCCATACCCAAATAAAAGTCGCAAACCACCGTAGATCAGATCTTCACGCTGCGCCAAATCCTGGAAAAAGCGTATGAAAACAAAATCGGGTTTCAATAGCACACAGCGGGATTGCCTATATGCTGCTATATCTGGATTTAGTATTCCTGCAAAGTTAATACGACTTTGCAGAATGACGCTGATGACCTCCCCTAAACCTTCGGTACCAGGAACGGTGTCAAGCAGGGTCACCCGTTGTCTTGTATGCTTTTCAATCTCCTGATGGAGGGCATAAGAAAAGCTAGTGTACATCGGACCGCACCAAACGTGATGTAACTGGCGCTCTTGGAACTATTGAAAATTAATCGGCCAAAGTGGTTTTGCGGTAAATATGGGCAAGACTAAGTTAATGGTGTGATCTAGCAGAGAATCACGGCATCTTGATACTCAGCTGAATGTAAGTAACTATAGCTTTGAGTCTGTCA
Organism: Cacoxenus indagator; assembly: GCA_035041755.1. Classification (NCBI taxonomy): domain Eukaryota; kingdom Metazoa; phylum Arthropoda; class Insecta; order Diptera; family Drosophilidae; genus Cacoxenus; species Cacoxenus indagator. Next base: position 1,058,341 of record JAWNKX010000218.1, on the reverse strand, counting down.
AGAAATTTGTATACCTAAGCATCGCGGTGACGTACAACACCAACGTCAGCTTAGAGTTCAAACGAAGAATAACCATTACCCGCAGGTGCTACTTCGGTCTCCGTCCTATTTGCGTTTATGGGAACTACCGTATTCGATGGATCAAGGAGCTGTATTAGCTATACGGTGACATTGATTTGGTCAGACGAATGAACGCTCAGCGACTTCGCTGGCTGGATCATGTGGTACGTATGAATGCGGAAACTTCAGCTCGAAAGGTATTCGATACGGCAGCTGGTGGTAAACGAAGGAAAAGAAGACGGCCACTACATTGGCAGGACCAAATGACTGAAGAACTGTCAAATCTTGGTATTACCAACAGACGAAGGCGCGATCAAAGCAGGGGCGCCGGGAGACAAATTGTGCATCAGGCTGAGACCCAATAGGGTTGTTATGGCCAATTAAGTAGAAGACTTACACAGGTGATGTTTAGTCGAAGAAATGTATTACATAAAACGTACCTCATATGTAAATTACCAACATGGTTTGAAAGTAATTGCATGGAATCCTTGAAACAGGATTTCTACACGACATAACGGCAATGGTCTGTAGCATCCTAGGTGGCTGCTAAAATTTGTAAAGTGCATCAAATGAACATATAGGGTTTTTCAGTAAAACTGTTCTAACTTTAAAAAAAAAAAACTCAAACGCCTTTTATTTTTAACAAAACTTTATAGTCAACTGAAAGTATAATTGATTCAATTAGTAAGGAAATATGACATCGTTCAAATGACCTCCACGGCTTCGCTGGCAGCCCTTCATACGGATCCTCCAATTACGGGGGACTCGGGCGCGTAACTCGGGCGTCACGGTCTGCATTTCGGCATGAATGTTATTCTTGAGGTCTTCAATTGTCGCTGGCATTAAATTACAATTGACATGGCCGTTTAGTGATATAAATCGATGCGGAAAGTGTTTACGCAATACTCGTGTGACATGTTCCATGGTCTTAGTTAAAAAAATATGTCTTTCGCTTCATGGCGGCCATACTAGGTAAATAAAAACCGTTTACTATCGTTCGATATCGCTCTCCATTGACATTCTCGAAAAAGTATGGACCAATGATACCGCCGGCCCAAATTCTGTACCACCGTTATGGATGTAAAGGAGCTTCCATTCCATGCTGTGGATTCTCGGTTCTCCAAAACCAACAATATGTTCAATTAACAAAACCGTTGATCCAAAAATGCTGTTCGTTGCTGAGGATAATTTTGTCGCCAAAATGTTAAAGGCGATATACTCGAGGGCTCTTTCTAAGAATGTTTGGCGCTTCCCATGTTCCGAAGGCTTCAGTTGCTGCGTTAACTGAATTTTATACGAGCGCCTGCCCAAATTCCGATGCAAATTTCACCACATACTGGTCATTGATATATTGGCCGAAGTGTACATACAGCCACTCTAGTCGAACTGAACTCCCCAAGAAATAAGTGGTTTGCTAAACTTTTGTATTCAACCACACAAAAAACTAAATAAACTAAAATTAATTACCATGTTTTTTGATTCTATAACAACACAAAAGCCCTACAAATAAGACTAGTATAGCGCTCGATAAAAATACAATTTCAATTCACCGTTAAAAAAGGAATACATATCTTTTAGAGAAAAAGTTCTCGTTTTATGATTATGAATTATAAGCTATAACTTCTCTTTATTCAAATAGGACCAATGTGCTCCATAACAACCAACAACATCACTGAGATTTACGATTCGAACGTCTTGCAATGAAAACGATATTTATACCACGTCCTTCGTTAGCATTACCATTGGCAACCTCATCTGAAGAGTCTTTCTCGTCACCATCCTTGCTTTTCTCATCTTCCTCTCTTAATTCATCAAAAAAGTCTTCATTCACGAGATTATAACCCAATTTAGTTTCACGCACAGCAACACTGTACTCATCGAGATAATTATCACCAAAGGAGACGGTTCTATCGATTTTCATATAAGGACCAGTTTCATTTGACATTGGAGGCCATATAGGCACGCCGGCTGCATTTGGTATACCTGTTTTAGCAAAGGATGTCCAGAGTTGTACCATGCGTTTGGCTATTTTAATATCACGGTTCGAGTTAAGCATATTGAAACGTGGCCAAGGGAAGAGGTACAAATTGTCATCGGTCAATGAGACACCCAAATCGAAAAGCGTCTCAAAAGTATCATCCTCCACCGTTGAATAACGGTTCAATTCGCCCTCAAAATCGAAGGTGTAGAGGAAAGTGGCATTGTGTAATTTCTTTGCATTAGCCTGCATGACTAAAAGTACGGGATTTTTGTAGGGTATTGTGCTGCAAAGCTGAAAAGAGTTTGTTAAATGATCTACCTGATCTTCTATGATTAATTTCTAAAACATACATCAATTAAACCTGGTGTCAAATGTTGTAATGTGCCATTTTCAATATCGGCAGCGCTAAAAATCTCGTCCTTAGCAAATTTTGTCCAAGCGCCCGTGGGATCAGCACCGTTTGTCTGTTCAATAATGTGCGCAATGTAATCCACACCAGTCATATGCTCAGCGATAATCGTCTCATTGAACCGGTCAATGAAAATATCTGCGGAAGTCGGCACATATTAAGGAAAGAAGTTTCAAAAAAGAAACTTAACTCACCCTTCAAAATGAATGTGCCGCCATGTTTAACGCTACCGCCCAAGGTGGGATATGCCTTGAACTTGCCTGCAGCTAAAAGTTTGCCTGGATGCTCGGGCAAAATACCTGATGGACCACCGATGACCAACTGAACACCGCCATGTGAACCAATGCCGTTAGACTTCGAAACAACGTGTATATTGAAAGCTTCCAGCAAAGCAGTGGCATTCAAACGCTTCAAGCACTTGTTCAGCGCCTCAATCTTATTCACATTATTGCAGCCAGCAATTCGTGCAATATCCCTGGAGGCCGTAAGTGGTGAATCCGTTATAAAGGCTGGCGAAAGTGCCGTGGCTGATTGATATATAACACGTTGGAAAAGCCCATCCGGCACAGCTGGACTCAACGTGAGCACATTGATGAGAGCAGCGCCACCAACCTGGCCAAAGAGCGTCACATGATTCGGATTACCACCGAAGGTGGCGATATGCTTTTGCAACCACTGCAATGCGAGTATGACATCGTGCACGGCAGCGTTACCGGGTATGTCCTCTGAATTGGTCGAGAGGAAACCTAATGGGCCCAGTCGATAACGCACGGCCACCAAAACGATGTCCTCCTCAAGTAAATAGCCAGGAGCAGCTTCCACAGTATTGCCGTCGTAGAAGAAATCTCCGTGTATGTAGACCATAACTGGTACAGAACCGGTTAACTTGGGAGATCATTATTAAGCAAACTTATTAGAACTTGTAGCGAAGTCAATAAAATATATTTAATAATACTAATAACAGAAAATTCCCACCCCTGTACCATCCTCCTGCCACCTATTGGACTCTGTTCCATCACCAAGACTTTGTAGCGACAGGCTAATCACCTACCGTACTAACATAGGTCTCAGATATTCAAAAGACGGAAGAGTCTTGCGGGGGCCCCATGCTCCCAAAAGGAGTGGACAACGAAGAAAGTACACTAAAACTAATGAATGTAAATTTCCTTCTTTCAAACCACTTAACCAAGGGTTTGTGTAGATAATACACAATCCAGTAAAACCCCATCCAGACTCTATCAGTGTATGGACCTAAAATTAGATCAATAGCTCAAAGTCGTACAGTCGGTCGTCCTATACTCTTCAGGGATCTTGTGTATCGCTCTATAAAAAGACGGCTCAAATATAATAGGTCGACAGAACAAAAAAAAAAAACTTATTTCTAAGTTTATATGTACTACGAGTCAGGAACATTCTATAGTCGACTTGTTGAACTAATTAAGAATGTTTATAGAAACTTTTTGTGATCTCCGATGTCTCCTTCACTTTTACACACTTCATTTCAAACTTATAATAGCATTCACTGCGTGAAGAGTATAATAATGTCTCACTTACCGATTTCGTGCTAATGCTTAATCTAAGACAATCCTCAATATTCACATTGTCTTCGAGTAGCGTTTCAAACTTCTCCAAATCCTGTATGGTCGGACAGCCGACATGATGTTGATGTGCATTCAGAGTGCCTTGCCAAGGTTCAGCAAGTACAGAGGCCTGGGATAAATACAATAATCGACGTTGGAAAATAAAGTTTTTGTACAAATAAAAAACGAAAAACATTTACCCTAAAGCGCAATGCACCCACCGGTGCTTTTCCGTATGGTAAATCTAAAAACTGCAAAATATTTTTGCCCGTCCAATCCGTTTTAATCACACGGCCAAGCACGCGTCCCAAACGGGGCAGCGTTTTTGTAAAGAGTTGTTGTTTATGTGGACGTTGGCTTTGTGGACGTTGCCTTTGATTTTTCTGTACAATAACGCCATTGACTAACACTGAGCCTTGATTAGGTCGTGGGCGTTGTTGCCGTTTAAGAGCATCACCACCGCTGCCGACGACACTTTGTTGATGTTGCCCCGTGCAACCAATCGCCAGGATTACTAAGCTGCAAAAGATTAAGAAGTGAAAGTTTGCCATGTTAACGGTTTGGCAGAACAGCTAAAACTAATTTGAATCCACACAACTGACTCAAACCGTCGACTTTCACTCGTCGCAAAGCAAGAAAGTTTTTGGCAAAAAGGAAAACAAAAATTCAAGATTTTTCAAAGACCATGTCAATGAAAACAATAAAACAACTGCCCACGGTTCTACTTTAGATGAACAGCAATCAATACAGTATTTGTTGTTGCTGTAGCGCTTTGTTAGATTTAGGTCGTAATCTTTTTTTATTCTTCTGCATCTTCTTTGCTTTTGTTCTATTAACAGGGAATGTAAACTTTAAAAATGTTCTTCTCAATTAAGCATTAATTAATACAAAGGATGTTGTCCTTATATTTTAATTATTTCATCAATTTCTTTATCCCGTATCAATTATTTCATGGCGATTCGATAAAATAATTTTGGTTAAAAATACTTTTGAGATTTTAATTTAGAGTACCAAATTCAGTCAAAATCATTTATAAAATCCTTGACACTAATTTGTTTACTTTTTGTGTAATTTCAATCAGTCTTTTTGATTGAAAATGTTTATGGGTTGTTGTTGTTGTTTATTTTGTACTGGGGCCTTCATAAGCAGTTGCTATTAATGTGGTTGCTATTTTGTGCTGTTCTGGGACGCTTTAGACTGAACAGGTCCAGCGAGAATTGATTCACAAGCATCATGCTCTGCTGCCTAACCCTAAGTATCCCAATGCTATCTGAAAGCCTCTATTTTTAATTTTCAAAGAGAAGAGAGTGTTTGTTATTAAATAATTATTATTTAAATATTTCTTATGAGTAATTATAAGTAATTAATAATTAAACATTTTTTAAAAGTATTTTACGATTTAACTAGTTAATAATTAACAATAATAATTGCAATGAAATGCTGTCAACAAAATCGTGACGAAATCAAAAGTTGATTTAAAAAAGCGTTCTAAAGCGTCGTTCATGCTGAATAATTCATTGGACATTTTTGATGGTTGATTGATTGATGCTTTCACACCCACAAGCACTACGACTACGTCAACGTAACCATAAGCACTCGCGTATCTATGACGACGCCGAGTGAGAAGTTGGATAAATGCGTGGGCGTTCGACATGGCCGTCGCTGTTTCGCTCAAATGTAGTATAAACGCACAACCGATTTTGTGATGAGTGTATCGTTGTCATAGAAACTGGTTTCAATGGTGACATTGCCATTTAAGACTTTTGCTGGCATCATCTGTGATTCAGGCGCCGCTTCGATGGTCGATTGCCAAGTGTTTGTTGTATTGGCGCCAACAAAGCCCATTTCGAAGAACCATTCCTCCATAATTCGACCCTTGAAGAGCACCTTCTGGTCTAAACGAAAATTCTCCATCGACTCGATAGTGCTAAAGTTTATTTCACGTGACACGGCTCGCATATCAAGTATTTTCACTGGTACCCGTGCCTCATGCTCAACATCCGATGCGGAGAAGTCCTTAATGTCTTGCCAAATGATTTTGCCGGAATCTGCATCGCGTAGTATCATATAATTAATTTGGAAACCCTTCTGGATTTTTTCACCTAAATTGAGATCATCGGAGCCCATTTTCTTTCCGCGTTGGTTTCGTGTTACACAAACAAAACACAAAAAAGCGCCTAGCTATAAATATTAACTAAACACTCTTACTAATTCTTTACTTACTGCAACGAGTAGCACAAACAGCTGGTTCGGCAAGCGTGAGTTTGCTAGCTCTCTGCACACGTTGCGTTTTTCAACACTGATTTTATTCTAATTCGAATGAGTTCTTCAAGCACTGCAAAATCAGCTGCTTTGTGAACAAACTAAACCAATTCTGTTGGCTTCTTAAGAACTTTTAAAATTGATTTGCGAGGAAGAATTATGCTTATTTATGGCGTTTACATTGTAAGCAAATCGGGAGGTCTCATCTTCAATCTGGACCACAATGTGCCAAGAATCGAGCATGAGCGCACATTTACTTATCCATTGGATCTGGTGCTGGACTATGATGCAAAGAAGGTATCCGTGGCATTTAATCGCAAAGATGGCATAAATGGTTAGTACACGATATATTTTATCTACTTTTAATGAAACCACTTACCTTTCAGTTGGTCATGTGCTTGTCGCTGTAAATAGCATAGCTGTCAATGGGGCCGCCCTGGAAGATGGACGCGATGTTAAAACTATGCTTAGCTCCGCCGAGAATTATCCCATAAATCTGAAATTTAGTCGTCCAAAAATGACCACAAATGAGAAAATCTTCTTGGCGAGCATGTTCTATCCACTTTTCGCGATAGCCAGTCAACTCAGTCCCGAACCGAAAAGCTCCGGCATCGAAGTACTGGAGGCCGATACATTTACACTTCATTGTTTTCAGACACTCACAGGTGTTAAGTTCATCATTGTATCAGAAACGGGCATAACGGGTATGGATTTACTGCTACGCAAGGTATATGAGCTTTATTCGGATTATGTACTCAAGAATCCATTCTATTCATTAGAAATGCCCATTCGCTGTGAGTTGTTCGATAATAAGCTACAAGAACTTTTGTCTACGGTTGAAAAGACCGGAATTAATAATATAGATAAGTGAAATTTTAGTGTTAGTAAAATCCACTTAGTCTTTTATTCGATGTAGCTTATGTTATATCTGCTCAGTAATGTATCACGGAAAATGGTTCTATGTATTAATATGGTCAGACTTGACATCGTCCAGCTTCTACAATCCCGCTGTAGGGTACGGTCGTAGGTAATGGTTTTAGAAAGAATTCCTGTACCCTTGTCGTTAGTGTTACTTATTACTGATGTTACTGATGGCAGTCTTTCATTACCGTAACTTAAAACAGAGGAAAGAAACGGCGCAAAATAGAGTGGATTATAAAAGATCACATAAATTGGTGTTGACGTGAAACGGATGTGAGTAGTTTCCGTTTAGGAGTTGAATTCTAATTGGACACTGTGCAATGGTTTTCGAGTTGGTTTGAGTGATCTTCTCGATGATATCACGCAATTTGTTTTAACATATTGACTTTAGGTCAGAATGCATCCATTTTTTTTAGTGTACTAGTTTCAGGTTTGGAGATAGTGGTTAATATGGATTTTAATTGTCAAGTCTCGTGTGTTATAAATAAAAAACATATGAAAATAGTGATAAAATACAACATGGGCTAGTAAATTAAATTAAATTTTTTGATTACCCTGTCATTTCTAATTTAGTCAGCTGTTGTAACTGAAAACAGCAAGAGAATAACAATAAAAACAAAGGAATAGTACATATTTAAAAAAACAGCTGATCAAATGGGATAGAGCGATTGCTCATTCTTGCCAAATAAAGTTTATTAGAGGAGCACAATTAAATTGAACTATATTAAACACAATGGAACGTAATTTTTATACATCTACAACTCTTATCCAGACCGATGTGCCCGATGTAGGCGCAGTGAGTAGATACCTTCTATAGAATCAATAATACTTAAAACAAATTTACGCATGCAAACTCACAGCAAGCATTGCTGCAGGAACCGTCACCGGCGCCCATTTTGCATCTTCGCTTGGAGCATCATCCGAGAGATGATCGGCGCGTGGGCTTTCATGAAGGCGTTATCGATAATGAGCACATGAATCGCAAAAAGTCCAAATGTGAGTAAACAGCTTAAAATCGAAAAGCGGCAAAAACTCCGGGATCCCCTTTAAGATCACAGGTTGTACATATTTAACTTAAAAACTATTCCAGGTTGTTGCATTTATCGTAAACCACTTGCCTTCGGCGAGAGTTCCTCGGATGATGATGATGAGTGTGAACATTGTTTTGGTCATCCGGAGATGCGCAAGAAAAATCGCAAGCCACACAAACATGAACACACACATGATGGCGGTGGTTGTCCGGCCGACACACCAAATGATTCCTGCGTACAGCCAACAACGATGGCAGTCACAGTGCAAACAGAACAGCCACAAATCGAGTCTGTGCTGTTGGCTGAGTGTGCGCCACCAGTTGAAGAGCCGGAGAAACATAGCCCGAATGTGGAGCCGATGAAATAAACATAAAAATGACGAAATTCTTAAGTATGAAAAAATTTTTGATTCAAATTACATTTATTCTTCGTTTTGTTATTTAAATTGGTGTTAAGAAAAAGTCGAATTGCTTTTCGGTACATATTTAACAATGAGCAGACCTCCATTTCAGAGAGTGGTCTGTTACAACTTTTACGACTAATCAAATGAATGAAATCAAATGTTTTAATATATATATATATATAATACAGCAGGCACCGTTGTGGCTTAGGATTTGGTCGTCTTTAGGTCGAAAGATTCGGAAATATTCGCCGGTGTAATGTCGTAAGCGTCGGCTTTGGCACGCGAACGCCAGACCTGTGAAGTAGAGGGGACAACTAAATTAAAATCTTTTGTCACACTGAGGTCTTCATCCTGGAATCTACACATTATTTGGCAAAGGAATGAGGTGTGCAGATATATTTTTTTAAAGCGCAGCTTCTACAAGAGTATTTTAAGTGCATCTACTTGGATGTAATGGAAAAAGACAAAGATGGTGCCATTACTAAATTATGCGGTGTCGATCTGGTTCGCTTTTCCCTAGCGATAACTGTGGCGGGCGTCAAAACGAACGTTCTTTGCATTTCAACCAGCTGTCACCAATTGGCACTTGCAGACCATTCACAATGCAACCAAATTCTATACAAACCAAGTAACCTTTTACAGATGGCAAACACAGTTCGCCTGCCTCCTTCTTGGGACTCTCACATACGAGCATTTCAGCATTTTAAATGTATACACCTCTGCTATATTCCAAAGAGTCACTACAGGAACAAAACAAACCTTCGACCAAGGCGAACTGCTTTTTCGTTATAAGCAAGTGACGATGAATCACGCCGCCCAACTACTCACCTTAATTGTATAGTCATCGCTTGTGGTTACAAGCATTTCGGAGTCACGCGGATTAAAGGCAACACTGTTCACGACATCGGTGTGCTTGTATTTAGCTAGGCTAACGCCATAGTAACGATCCCACAAATAAGCGTGATGATCCTCGGCCCCACTGTTGGATAAATTGCATCAAAATAATGATTTCTGAAACACTTGTACCAAACTAATTGTAGCCGTCCACTCACCTTGCCACATAATCATCACAGACATCAAGAAATATGAAAAAGCATTCAGTACTCGATGTGTAGGCTTTGTGCGCGTGCAGCATGTTTCCAACACGCTTCAACGTCATCAGATCAATGACATGTATATCGATTTCTTGTGCTATTGGCGGTGGTTCCAGGGCATTCGAAATCACATAGTTCTTTGGCCAAGGGCGTGTATTCACATAGAGATAACGATGATCTGGACTGAGAGCCATGCCAATGATATGTCCATGTAGATCGATTATTTTGTCCGCTTTATCGAAACGATCTGCCACCGATTCGTAGTCCCACCAATCGGGATCGTTGCGTTGTTGGTTTCGTTGGTCGGCGGCAGCGCGACGCGCAGCAATGCGCTCCTTTAATGAAGGTCCCGGATCGAGTTTCTTTGGGAAGTATACATTGCGAATACGCTTAATGCCGATCTGATGTGGTGTATAAGTTTTTGAGCCAGTTGAGAATATCAAATATTTGGGTATAGCATTTTCCATGTCATCGTATTCCTCAGCGACATCCATAGCATCGTCTTCGGCATCTTCATCTGTTTCGAAATCATCGTCGTCTTCATTTTGTTCTCCATGTTCGCCTCTATATTCACGGCGATACTCATCCAGATAGTGTATAGTCGAGTCGGCATTGAATTCACTGCTGCTATGCGGTGGCCGAGCAGAAGTATTTAGATTCGACAACACTGACGTGGCCTTGCACTGGCCGCCGGCACTGGCACGAGACGTACTCTGTTCACGTACATCCTGCAGGTAATTATCCGGTGATGCGCTACGTTGTTGACGCCTCAGACTGGCCGCATGTGAGAGCGGATTACCCACTGAGCTAGTCGTGACAGAGGGTTCCTCGTGTTTATTGCTGGCGCTTATATCTGCCTTAACTGTTTCCTGTGGCAGTGGATCATTCGATTCATCTAACCAAGGACATTTGGCAATCATAATCGCACGCACTGAGCTCGCATTACGATTATAGAATTTATACAACTGATTCATGATTGGCACGTGTTCAGAGTCGACTTCTTGATTAGCTTTATTTAGCCATAGCATGGATGTACTAACCAGATGCGCTAGCCAATGTAAATCGCCGGAAATGAGATACTGATCACTGAACCAAGTGCCAAAGATGTCGTAGGGACGATTGACAACGCGACAACGTAGACTGGATTCTCCTGGCGGGTTTGGGAGATAAATATTACAGAATGGAAATGAAATTGCATTGGAACGGAGTCCTGATTGAAGATTTAACTCACCACTGTCCACTGTAAACACAGCTATTTCACCTGATGTGCTATGCGGTGAACCAAAGTGTACACCTGAGACCAAGAGCAACGTATCGCTTTGATTGAACTGCGAATATTGCGTATACTTCCAACTGAAGTGTTTCATGTTGTGCGAATATTTCTCCGTACACGGATGTTTAGAATTCCAAATCTGGCGAATGCAAAAGAAAATCGTTTTCATGAAAGCATCTGATTGCGGAAATTCATACGCACACACTACTCACAATCACATAGCCATCTTTGGAGCAGGTGGCAAACATTTCGCCATTGTGCGCAAAGCTCACGTGCAACACTTGATGTGCATGGCCCTCCAAGCATTGCGCCTGCACGAAGGGTATGTTGCGCACCAAACGTTTATACTCACTGCGCCAGGATTCGGCACCTGGCTTGAGAGCAATGCCCACCTCAGTCTGGTAGTGTTTTTGGAATTTATGCTTCCACAGCATTTTATCACTAGCAATCACATTCCAACGCTTGCAGGTCATGCTCGCATTCAACATCTGTCGAGTTGGGAGCAATTCGTAGATCTTCAGTAGAACAGGTTCCGGCAAAGCCCACCAAGCGCTGTCAATTGCGCCTTCACTTATGCCGCTTCCATCATTAGATTGGTGGTTGATGGAGTCGCCATCTACGCGCTCATCACCAGACGCGTTGTTAATAGCGTCGCCCTCGACGTGATCGTCATGGCAGACATGGTTGGTGCTGTCGACGGAGCACACTGGCGTTGCTTCATCCCAGTCGTCAGCATCGTCACCCAAACGCGCTTTTTTCAAGGTCAGCGACATGTTTTTTGTTTTTCCTTACTTTTCTATTGCGTTGAATTTATTGTGATTCTGGTTTTTGTTACCTTTTTATAGATATGAACAAACATATATGTATATATATTTTTTTGAGAATTGCAATGTTCGATTTACTTTTTATGCAATGATTAATTGACAAATCAGTCGCACGAACTAACATAAGCCAACTGATTTATTTGGGTTTGTTGTTGTTTTTATTTTATACTTTTGTTTTTTGTTTAGGACCATTAAAAATAACTTTCTCTTCTCATTTTGGTTTTTGTCCGTTTTTTATGCGATTTATTTATATATTTTTTGTTTGTTTTTTGGCTGTGGAAATTTTACCAACGCATTTTAGCACCCTAACATATGCTGCGTTTTAAGTAAAAAACATAAACAAAATACATATTTTAATTTTATAGATATGAATGTTCCGCTTACTTCACAATTATTTTTGGTATAATTCAAAATTTCAATAACCAAAGCGATTCTTGGGCAAAGTTTAAAAAGTGGAATCGAATTCTACACTTTTTTATTTATATAACTTCCACTTTTTATAAATTGTTCGACTTAATTTCTAAACAATATTTTAGCTCTAACACGCGAGCAGTTTTTCCAAGTGCTCGCTTCACGAATTTTTCAAACGATCCACATATTTTACTTCAGCGTTTTCGAATCGAGCAGCTGTTCAAGGCTGTTGTTGCGACGCGTAAAACTGTTTTAATCATCTGTATCTCAGCTGGCCACAAACAAAACTCAGCTGTTCGCGGAAATAGTGAAACAATGCCACGAGTAATCGCGTCGGTGTAACGAATGAAGAAGTTCGGTTGCTTGATGTGCAGCCATTTTGTAATGAATAACTATTAATTAAGAGGAGTTATTGTCTCGGTAGCTTAGCGTAAATGTACTAAGGCTGCCGGCACAGAGATAGTAGGTTCCTAACCCGCTATAGTCAGATTTAATGAAAAAAAAACACTACACCATGGTGCAATCTCCTGTGTTCACGCTGTTCCTTGGCGGCGTCAGTTAACACTCCCAATACCAGGTAGCGACAGGCTAATCATCCACTCTATTCCACAACCATTCGGTTAGCGTAACCAACGCAAGTCTCCCCTGTTCAAAAGAGCAGTGAACAAGGAAAAAACTAACGATTTTCATGAATTCTTTTTTTTTTGGTTATGTTTGTACACATGGTCCTAACACATGTTGTCATTGTCAGCCATTTTGAATTCTTAGTTTAAATTCGTGATTTTTTGGGGCAAAAAAATCATGCCTCCACTACTGTATTCACTGGACTTTTTCCTAAACTCAAAAGTAAAAGGAACCTTAAAGGGACGGAGGTTTGCCACAACTGATGAAATTAAGACCGTATTGCTAGAAGACGTAAAGGTCATACCAAAAAGAGCATATCAGAAGCGCTTAGAGGATTCGAAAGTGCGGTGGGGCTGATCTATTATTTCTTAGGGGAATATTTTTAAGGTGACAAAATAGACCTTGATTAATAAATAAATAAAAAAGATTTTTCATAACTGTGATTGCTTACAATCACGCTATGACCTGACCACTTGTATGTCAGAACCATTATTCTGTTAGTCCTAAAATGTTTGGTACTTTAAAAAAAAAAAAAAAGTATTAGACGAAATCCAAAATGCTGGAGATGCCATTCGCCAAGATGAGCAACTCTACTTCTGAATAATTGCGTAAAACGCTGTTTGGGTTATTCATTACGAAACTGAATGAGTGAGTCTCATACTCATTAAAACAAATTGAGTGAATGTATATATAGGTCTTCTATTTCAATGATTCTGATGGAAGAAAACGGATAGTGTTTGAAAGCACTATACTATATTATCAGTTAAAAACATTCCCCCATATTTTGATGAGATTGGAAGGTTTCTTGGTTTCCAGCGTGCACGGTTTTACTTATCTACTTATTTTAAATTATGCTGACCGTTTTCATATAATCAGCTTTCTGTATTTGTAAGGGATTAGTCCGTTACTTCTTCGATGGAGTAAAGGACAAATAAAGACTTTTGGTCCATGTTTAAAAAAAAATTAAAAAAATATACACTGAAGTCCAAAAAGTTTGGACCCTGAGAAGGTTAAACCTCCTAAATCTGCCATTAGGCATGATTTTGCCTGACGATAGTATCAAAAAAGACCATAGAAAAAAATTGCTTTGCGTAAGCGGATTATTTGAACTTAACGGTAACTGACAATGATGTGTGAAAAATTTTTTTATAGGTACATTGAAAATGCCTCTATAATTAAAGTGGGGTCTGTTTTATTTGTAATTACATTTATAAAGAAAATAAAGTTTTTATTTCAGGGCCAAGCCAGAAAAATATTGCCAACCATTGACAAACTTATTCAAGTGGGAAACACTTCTCTGATACACAACAACAATAACAAAAAATAAATAAAGTTTCATTTTACTAATTAAAAATATAATCTGAAGAGTATACAAACATCGTTATTGCTGCCAAAATCAGCTTCCATAGAATATTTAAGAATTTAATACTTTTTATATACGACATCAGCTAAAATGATGTTGTTTTGTGCAAAACTGGTTCTTTTTACTTCTTGACCTTGAACAATGGAAGATTTATAAGTGCATCTCAACAACAAAGAATCAAATAAGTGCAATAAAATGCGCTCAACCAGTATTTCTTTTCTTGTTCTCTTTTTTTTGGTAGGGCATCCAGGATGCTCTAAAAGTAAAAGTGCGTCTACGAGTCAATGAACTTTTGGCTGAGTCTGCATCGATGGTAGTCGAACGTGTTGAGCTTAAGTGAGACGCTAAAATGGGCCAACGGGAATGTGCTTATTCAATATTGGCAAATTATATTAAAAATGTCTTTTTTTTATTTAAAATAATTGTATATTTTTTAAAATATAAATATTTTTTTCTTTTGCGTAGGTCAGTTGTGTTTGAAGTCATAACGAGTGCTTACGAACGCCCATCGAAATTCACTCAAACAAATCAAGAAGCTTCATTCACTAACTTAGCTATCCCCCAGCTAATCACACAATTCCTCCACTCAATTAATCCACTCTATTATGCACACAGCAAGCGCTTTATGACGTCACAAAACAACGTTGAACTTGGATTTGAGCTGGCTTGTTTGCTTCTGCATGCATGAGCACAAAAGCAACAACAGCATTAAAATCACTCAGAACTCCACTTGAGAGTGTGTTTGTCAAAGTTGTTAGTAATTAAACAAATTTGTGTAATAATTTGATATAAGTTAGAAAAGGAAAGCACGCGAACTTAAGTGCGTATTGACTATAAATTGCTCTAGTTGTG
Organism: Cacoxenus indagator; assembly: GCA_035041755.1. Classification (NCBI taxonomy): domain Eukaryota; kingdom Metazoa; phylum Arthropoda; class Insecta; order Diptera; family Drosophilidae; genus Cacoxenus; species Cacoxenus indagator. The sequence goes on along the minus strand of JAWNKX010000218.1, from coordinate 1,043,253 downwards.
TTGTGTTCTAGTTCGTTGAGTTTTTTGCTTCCTTTCGCACTCGGCTCGTCTTATCTTTGTTTTCTTGTTCGGGGTCATTCGGCTTTGGCGATCGGAACATCTATATTACTTCTTCTTCTTCTTCTCCATCATCTTATTCACTTTTTCTAATGACTTCATTTCGTTTTCGTTGACTGTTGCAATTTCTCCATTTTTCTTAGTCTCGGACACCCTACACGAGTACTCTACACGATCATTTCGATTTTCTTACAGCTAATACAGCAAAAAAAAAAACGCTAAAAAGTGGTTTTATCGCAGGCAACTGTAATTGGTCAATTATATCTGGTTAGCATGATCAAAATAGCGGTTTCTTCATGCTAGTTCTGATTTCAATTGCGCTTTGTTTTTCGTTTTTTTCTTATGAACCTGATAGTTCTGTAAGTCCTCACATGTTCACAGCATTTTCTCCTTTCAGTGGTGTAGTGCATTTCGAATGCCAATAACCTTAATGTTTAGCATTTTTAATTCGTTCAATACGTTTTCAGCTGGGTCGTCCCGTTTTCTTGAGGCTGCGTTTAATCGACGGCGGTCGTAGAACTGTGACGACGAGTCCGATTGACTACCAAGACGACTTCGACGACTTGGAGAAAAAGTCGTGCCTGTCGACGGCTGATTTGAGAATAAAAAGTTTTGTTCTAAATGAACTCAAAGCCAGTTAGCTTGTTATCGCCTGCTGGAGCGAAGCGAACGATAGACTTTTCTGCGCTCGTGTTCTGTTGTTGATCGTTATAGTTTTCTACTTGTACAGAACGCTAATTTGCCAGCTAGTTATCGAGATTTAACGTACCACAATTAAAAATTACAGACGGTAATAACGATTTCTTTATTTCGAGTTTCGAGTCAAATAACTTCGAAACATAAAAAAATATTAATATGTATATATATGATACACATGTACTATATCTGATATTATTTTAAAACCTTGAAAAATCGTGAAAGTTGTGAACACAGAACAAAAATAAAATAATAATAATAATAATAATAAAAATAGAAATAAATAAATAAATAATATATATAATAATAAATAAAAAGGTCTAGTCATTCGAATCGCTATTAATTAAATGCAGCACCAACCAACGCTAAATGATTTTTAATCAATACATTTAAAACATTCAATTAGACCAAATTAGTGTGTTTGAGATAAATCATAGGCTAATTACGTGTTTGAGAGTGTTTTCCGTTTTATAGCGTGGAATACTCCATGTGTGCTTGGATAATTACAATATTAAAAAAGCAGATGTGAGCTTAAAGAACATCGCCCATCCATGGATGGCAGAGTAGAACTACGTGGGAGAGACGATTTAAGACCCACCCTGTATGTGCATGTATTGGTATAATTTGTGTTCAGATCTTTAATTCAATAACATACACTCTAAAATCCATGTTGAAGAATGGCGAAGTTGAACGACGCGAGTTATTAAATTGTCAACCAATATGCTCCATATACGAACATTTTATTACTTTTTACATTCGTTAAAAACATCGTTAACTTCTAAGAGCTGGTTGTGATTTTCCAAAAATATTTTGAGATTAATACTATTACCTATGGGAGTCAGATCTAAGCAATGGTCTACTGTAAGGTATTTGAAAAATAATACTACTTTTACTAACTCTAGTAAAAATAAGTAAAATTTGGATCAAGGCTCGGATGTACGGATATTCCGTATAATAGTAGATCACTGCCGCATTAAATTCTAGAAGTTATCAATTACGTACATTTTATAAGTCTATTGATTTGGTTATAAATATTTGGCTCTCTTCTGCCTAAAGATAAAGACATTTCTAAGCTTCTTAAAATCAAAAAGTTATGAATTTGCAGCGGTGCATGACTGGTGTACTACTTGGGAAGCGAACAAAGCATTCGAATCTTACTTGTGCAAAACTTCATGTCACCGACCCGTTGCTGGTTTTCTGTGCGACATTTATGGACACTTATCTGCCTCACAAAGTAATAATCTCACGAGAGGCAGGTTATGATTTGATACACGAAGTTGCTCTAATTACTTTTCGTTTAACCTAATATACTCTAAAATCTGTAGGTAATCCACTGTTTTGTATGGATCAAATAAATATCCAATTATTCTCCAATCAATACTGCTAAAAATACCCGAGTCGTAAAGTTCATTTAACAATAATTCTTGAGATTTATTCTGAATTTGATTAGGCTAACGAGAGTCTACTTAAAAACTCATTATCGAGTTTGCATATGTCTCAATTGAGTCTGCCTTTTTTTCTCAAGGGTCGTTAGCAATAACTAATACAATTAATTCGTTTACTTAGATATATTTGTACGCATCAAGTCAATGAACTCAAGTACAGGGAACAACGATCTCAGTGGAGTAGAGTGATGAGTAACGTCAATTGTGACTAAACAATTTTCGAATTGGCTGACAAAGTAACAAAAAGTGGTAAAAAAACGTCATTAGAAATGAATTTGGGTATTGCAGTTCCCAGTTTGAATTCTCTAGAATTCGACATCTTGAACTTAGCATGAGTTCTCTACAGTAATGAACAAATACGAGTAATTGGGAATTTGTAGTGATTGGAAGATATTGAAGAGCTAAAATAGAAAATGTGAAAACTCGCAAAACGTATGAGTGTTGACTCTCCCTAACCAAATACTAAACATTGAACCCAGATTATCTGTAATACTTTTTTTGGTTTTGCGAATAGTAGAGAATTTTGCCTCATTGAGTTCTTAAGTGCCTTCAATTTGTTTCGTCAACAATTTAAGCATTTTGATCAATCATTAAACTCAAATATTGATTCGATTTTAGTCATTGTTTTGCCAGCAATGAGTGACATACGTTGCACTTTGGCCTCCCCGGTTCACGCAGACCTCTTGTTGTGTTTGTTCTGGTCTATTCAAATGCAATCCGAATTGATTGAGTTACGAAGCCAAGTGCATTTATGGGAAGTACAATGATAAAAAAAAAAGAAACTTGTCACTAACGTTCGATTATGGAAATCAAATATAGGAAACATGTAAACATGTTGTAATACTTTATATCAAGTGGACTTAATGATTGTCAACAAAGCTCGTACCATCACAGTGACTGCCGACTCAAAGATTATGACTGTAACTTCCTGATATCTTAATGCTCTACAACAGAACAGCTTGAAGCACTTTTAATGTTAAAAGATAACGGAAAACCTAGTATGGTTTCCTAAGAGAAATTTTAAATAAACCAAGCCTTTCGGAACCTACGATGCTGATTTGTTAAGAAATGTATCTGAAATTTGTCCGGTTAGTTTATATATTTCCACATTTCACCCGTTAAAACTTAGACCTATCTGTTATATATTAAAACAATTTTATTTGAATCTAAATGGCAGTTTACAAAAATTGTGCCGCTAACACTTTCAAGCGAAACTCTATTCCACTTCATAGAGGATAATGAGAAAAAATTATGAAATTTCAGTAATATTAAGGTGGACCAAGTTAATAATAGGTAGCGACTGCTATAACAAACTGAGGCAGATCGGCCTTTCTGATCCTATAGTACTATAGTAAATAGTTTAATCTTGTTAATATGAGTATGTAATATCAAAAATTAGACTCAGAAGCTTTACCTTCTATGGTAGCCCTCTACTTGGCAGATGCTGGACTGTGGTCGAATCGACCGAATATAACGCACTTTTAGAGACAAAAACTCAACAACTACTTTTTGCGATTTTTCCCTCTTCCTCATTATTGCATTGCATGTTCAGCAACAAATTGAGTGAGTAAAGTTCTCGACATTAGTGACCTGATTAGAACCAGCTTATCAGTCGAATATGTGCCAATTGTGATTACGAGGACTTATTAGAAAAAGCAAAAAAAGAAAAAGCCCATGGCTAACTGTGGCTACGTTGACTATTTAGTACTCTTCACTTAGAGCGTCAAACTTAGAGCGCCAAAGTATCCGGTTGATAAAACTGAAGGGTCTTTGGAAAGTAGCTCTCTATAGCTAACAAGTCTATTAATGATCTTACACGTCGTACGCTGTGTTGGAATTCTTTTTTTAAAAATCTATTCTACCAACTATAAAGATGCATTATAATTAAGTTTAATAATATGCTCGAAGTCACAGTATTAGTTAGTTTAACCAGCTTCAAATAAGGAACCTCTAGACAAACTTAAATCACCATCACCAGTGGCAGGTTAATCCACCCATTCTATCAGAGAAACCATTCGCGACTAACATAAGTCCTGGAATTTAAAAAAATTGGGAAAGCGTTATGAAGGCCCTATGTTCCCAAAAGGAGTGAACAAGGTTAAAGCATCACAAGTCGAGAAAAAAATACCAGCCTATTATGTGAAATCCGTGTAATAATTATTAAAAAGTTATGAATATGAGCGTTTATTGCTAGATTAGGTGTGATTATGCCAGTTTATTCGTATATATATGGAAGAAATTGATAGTCACAGATATCAAAGATCAAAGATCACTAAATATCAATTCTTTTTTCAAGCATGCCAATCACTTAGAGGATACAAGAATTAGAGCGATTGAGTTACTCTGTTGTTAACCCCTCAGAAAACTTGGAGCTCCACCAAACGAGAAAATATATTGGAACAAAAGTTGTAGAACTGTTTAAATTTTCTTCTAACTGTTGTGGCTAGAAACATCGATCGGTGGACTGATCCAGACATGAGGCTAAATATCTGTGAGACTCTTCTTTTTAAATTCTTTAAAATAGGGGTGCCCTTGTCCGCTTTAAGTTACAACTTCTAACAAACATCACTGGTGGTCCACAATTTTTCGGTGCGTTCTTCCGGTAATTCCTTTAGGAATTTCTGTACTAAAGAGTGGGTTCTATTATATATTCTCAACTGCGTTGCACATATACTTCCTAGTAAATTAAAACACGCTTGACCACATGAAGTGTATGAAAAAGAAAAAAGTGGTAGTTGATAATTTCGATCGAACTTGCCCTTTCTCACCCACGAACGAATATGGCGCGCTTGTCCTATCTTTGTTTATTATTTGTTGTTGGTTTTTTGCTGTATTTCGCTTTTGTTTTGATTATTTATTAATATAGAATAAAAATTTTGTATGGGATTAAAAACATTTGGCCCTGTTTGTCGCAGTTTGAAAGTCGTCGTCGTAGCTTTTGCACTGCACTTCGGAATTCTTTTAAAATCTCAATTTTATAGAGTTTATAGAGGTTTTAATATAAGCTCCTAGTGTTTATTAAATGCAAATTTGAATAGAATTTAAAAATGGTAAATTGCATTTGTGTACTCAATTTTTTTATTTTATCTAGGCATAGTTTAATAAAAGATTTTAATCTGCTAATTACTAGAAATTTTCACTCAATTCATGTGAGTGCATACACGCGTGCTTGAGTAACTTTGCTCGTCTTAAGTGACTTTGAGCGCTTTGTGATCGTGCTGATGATGCTGCAGTTTTCGATTGTTGTTCTTAGTTAGTTTATCGAGGCATCGCGTGCGAAAACGACTTGCCAAGTTGCAATTTCAAATTGGAAAAGTGCTAATTTACAATGTCAGTGACGCAATTAACAAATTGGAGAATTGTTAGAAATGTTGATCGCAATGAAAATTGACAAGATGATAATGACGTTAAATAAATAATGAATTATTTATATTGGCTGATTAGCAGTATAAATACATACTCATACTCTATAGCAGCTCGATAAGATGAGTTGATATAATCATATCCACCTGTATGCAAACTAGATCCTCAGTTTTTGGGGTAGTGGGTTAAAATTTTGCACGATGTCCCCTTTTTACTACATAAAACACGGGTATAAACACTATAAACACGACGTATCCGACCAGTAGATGGGGTATCTCTTCTTCTCTTATTAGAAAAGTTGCTTTGTTTGCGGGCCTACTTTTGCTCTAAAGTTGTTTGAGGTCCATTCATGTACTAAAAAATGTATACGATAGGTTTACTGGATCGTATAGTCCTCGTACGAGGGGTTTTAGAGACTTTTAGGACAATTTATATTGTCGTCATCAAAGTAAACCTCATTTGACTATACACAAGTCTGTTAAAGATCTTCCCAACTATCAAGTTTTTTTCGTGAAAAGTATTACACCTTCAGCATAGTCGTAGTCGTTCATTTACCAATTAACAAATAATAATATAATAAGGCCGTGTGTTTTGCAAATCTTGAATGAATCACTACATTGAAAGCCCTAATAGTAGATAGCACTAGGATACAACTTTTTGTCCGCTTGAAAGGGGTATTCACTTGAGAAATGTGTTCACTTAACGGTGGTGCTTACACAATAATAGCGTGTACTTGAGAGTAATTGTCACTTAAAAGAGTTATTCACTTAAGACAGGTACACACTTAAGGAAAGTTCAAATTTAAAAGGCGAGTCTACTTAGCTGAGGTTTACCATTAAGAAAAGTGTTCACTTAAGAGAGTTGCGCATAGTTGCCTACTTTAGAAATATATCCACTTGAGTTTTGCCCACTTTAGACTTGTGTCCACTTCTGAGAGGTATCCACCAACCTGAAATAAATTTTAGAGATTTGTCGATTTAAAAGAGATACGAATATATGCTGGTGAGGTGTATTTATCTAAAAAGGTATTAATTTTTTTTATCGACGTATAAGAGGTGTCCACTTAATATAAGTGTGTGTTTAAAAGAGTTATTCAGTTAAAGTAGTCACTTAGGACAAGCATCAGCTTAAGTGTGTTTTCTTCTGTTGAAAGGTGTTCACTTAAGGAGTGTGTCCATTTAATAGAGGTATAAGAAACGTGGAAAATGTACGGAAAGTTCTCATGAAACGTAAATTACTTTAAGATAATGGTGTGATAATAATACGATTATATGAAGTCAATTGTTTTTAAAAGCATTGCGACTGACGAAGTTTTAAAACTGTCCGCCCAAAAGAAACTTCGTAAAAGACATAAAAATTATGATTTTTCGCTACTAACTTTCATAAACTTATACGTATAGTCGTCTCCACAAAAATGGTATATATGACCACTGTAGGCTTACAGAATTAGCTCAACAAATTGAATGTTTCTGTTCGCAGTGGTTTGGCAGACACTTTAGAGTATCTCTGGTGCGAATATCAGGCACTCCCTGCTTTGCGGGATTAAAGTGCCTCAGTACGAAATATGGAACATGAAGTCAAGCAGATCTTAACCTTAAGAACGGAGAGATATCACTAATAAGAGTTCCCGTTGATATTCCAGGCTGGCAGAAAAATGCCCACAATCGAACACAAACTGGATATAAATGAGGAATTACCCGAAGAAATACGAAAGTTGGCTGTGCAACAAGGCGAATGTGATGAGACTAAAAACCAGACAATCGAACAATTTCGGAGTTATATATTGGGTATGAAAGATATGCATTATTGTGTCGGACGACCCTCAAAAAACTATTGACTCTTAGAACATGATGAATGCCAGCCCCACCGCACCGATGACAAGTACCTAGAGAAATTTTTGCGCGCACGTTATTGGAAAATCGAGAATAGTTATAGACTGGTAAGTAGAACATCCTTGAAATAATACATTTTTTTTTTTACTAATAAATCTTGATGTCTCTTTAGCTCTGCAGTTACTATAAATTCCGGGAGCACAACAAATCCTACTACGAAAAAGTACGACCAATGGATCTGCGCTATCTCGGCGATCATAACATATTGACTGTGACACCTTATAGGGATCAGCATGGCCATCGCATACTTATCTACCGTTTCGGTCTCTGGCGGCCGAGTAAAGTCAGCGTTGACGATATATTCCGGGCAACAATCATATTACTCGAATTGGGTTCACTCGAACCAATATCACAGGTGATGGGTGGCGTGGGTATATTCGATTTGAAGGACCTATGCTTAGAGCATATTTTCCATTTAAGTCCGAGTGTGGCGCAGAAAATGATAGCCTTACTAGTGGTGAGCATAGTGGTGGAGTGGAAAATATCTGACAATGAAGAATAACAATGTCGGTCACTTTACAGACATCTATGCCTATACGCACCTCAGCTTTGCACATTGTCAACCAGAATTGGGTCTTCAATGCGGCTTTTAAGATTTTCAAGCCCTTTTTGAATGCCTCAATGCGTGAACGACTCTACATTCATGGCTCGGATATGAGTTCCCTGCATAAGCACATTGCACCAGAGCATCTGCCAAAGCGGTGAGTAAATTTTGTTGTCCCTTTCTTACCATATTCACCGTTACCATATATTCCTTCTATCCGTAACAGCTATGGCGGCGCTCACGAAGACTATTCGTATACTCTATGGCTGGATGTATTATCCGAGCACGCGTATGCGGGCGTTCAAAAGGAAATGGAACAGTTGGGCTTCATCTTTGATTAAATAGAGTAGAAGTTCCATGAAAACAAAACAAAAAGAAACACAAAATATATTTCCGGACTAAAGGATCGTCGAATGCTTAGCTTTAAGTACAATATGTTTTCTTTACAAATGAATTTTATATTAACCGGGAAAATATACACTATGAATTTTGCATTAAAAATAGTTTTTCCGTACTTCATATACGTTCTATTTCTATTTCACTTTCTCTGTCTTTTATCTGGCATTTCATTTTGAGATTTCCCTAGAATTGCCCCGAACCACTGAGCGCAGTTGCCGAAGGATATTGCGAGCGAAGAGTCATGCAACGTTCACGATCGATCCAAAGCGCGCGCCGTTTAAGCATTATTTCCGATTCCAAACGGTTTCGTATTTGCGTCAAATCTCCCTTGATCCTTTCGGCTTCAGTCAGCTCATGCAGCATACCCGAAACGCTTCTCTGTATGGTTGAAACTTCATCGATGAGATCCTGTTGTGCAGCATCGCGACAACTCTCCACATTCGGACGATAGCTGCGATTGTACATGCGCGACTGGGCGACTTTCATGGCGCTATCAAAGCTGCGTAAACAGTTTCGCAAATGGTCAATGCGAGTCTCCGTGTCGGCAAGGTTTTGTAGTATCTACGAGAAGATGGGACTTGAGAGGTAGGCAAGCGTTATAAGATAAGTCACGCGTTGTCACATACATTCCTTAGATCGTTTTCGAAACGCTGTACAGCTTCCTGAGTGCAATTAATGCGTGAGGTTAGGCCCTTCTCGACCACATCCGCTTGGGTACGTAAATCACGTGCGGCGTTCGTCATTAGCGCGTTCAATGTGGCGCGTAGTTTCATCTATAATGATTTTTGGTTATGAAACGTTTGTGGGGGTTGTGCTTGGTCAGGCTTACCGATTTCTGACGACACTTCTCGCATTCCTCTAGTGTTTCTTTGCTAAAATGCTCCCAATACGGCTCGGAGGATTGTCTGCCAAGGAAATTTTTGTAATTAACTAACCGACTAAACCAACTATAAATTCTCAACTTACTCCGGCGGCTGCCGTATAGCGCCAGGCCGAAACATTATAGTCCTCGAATTGTTATTTAGACCCACATTGGTGGTATCAATTTCATAGGCTTCACTCTTATCACTCCAATCATATTCTAAGCGTTGGCGTGCTGTGCGATTCTCGATCTGTTGACTCTCAAAATCCTCGAGTGTCTTTAGCATTGTCCGACGCAACTCCGCAATAAGTGCGACCTCATTAATGAGTTCTTCTTCGACTTTGTCACGCACGAGCTCTGTCTCTGGGCGGCCACAGCGTTTCTCAAGGCACCCCTTGGCTGTTTGCGGGTATATACAAATTTAATATAAATTACTCGTAAGTATTAACAATATGGGACAAACATAAATAAGGTGATGTCAGCCGAGCCTTCGTAGCTGAACCACAGCTAGCCTGAAACTTCGATAGCTAAAGACACGCTAGTTAAGGATTCGGTCGCTGAGATATGTTACTTATGATTATCCTGGACATTTGCATGTTATTGGTACATAGGAAATTCTTAATCTAATAATTTTCAACAATATATAACTTCTGGGAATGGAATTTTTAAATAACTTGTACGACGGTATTTTAACTGATATCCGAATCTTGAATGAGAAAATATGTCAATGACGCTCAGCTTAGATGGTTGGGAAGAGAAAAAACTTCGGAAGACTTAAAAGCGTTGACGCTTGTGAAGACCTACAGGTTATATGGTTGGAGACCTAAAGCTTAGTAGCTTTGGAAAAACAAAGTTGTGATGCTTCGGAATGTTCAAAACGAAGACGTTAAGCCTTGTACACGCTTGGGAAGCCCCTTAGTAAATGTAATGATAACAATTCCACAGAAAGTTGGCGAATATAACGTCACCTCTTAGAGCGGACTAGAAATGGATGCATAAAGCATCCCCTAGTATTTAAGCTTTTCCCTTTACATATAGATAATCACTACAAAGCAGAATTGCGCGGGAAAAATAATACCCACCAATCGATTCAGGCACACCCAAAATGACGAGAGATTTTTTGAGACGTAGACGTTGTTCTTCCATATCAGAGATTTCATCGGCCATGGCTTTAATGGAGTTTTCTAATGTGTTCTTCCACTTTCCAACAAGCATGGCACGCTGTCGTACTTTGTCGGTGGTCTCAGATTGTGTTTTATTGACAAGCGAAGAGAAACGCATAAGTTCTGTGCCGAAGCTGTAGCGGTTTCTGTAAAATTACGGATACATAAGACCACGAACTACACAAATACAAGGATCCCTCATACTTATCAGCTTTATCCAAAGCGCTATTGACGAGTTTCACGGTTTTCTGATTCTTGGCACGCCATTCGTTTGGACTATAACGTGTTATTGAATAACGGTCGACAACGGGACGCATACCGGTCAAACCGGCCATGGGACTCCAATCAACTTTGCCGGTAGCCCAGGGACCAATTGGACCCATTGGATTTAACTGATCCTTGTGTGGCAGCTCATCGCCCATTTGTGGCAAATAGCATGGCGGATTTTGTAAATTATCTGCATCAGGATCAATCGGACGCTTTTGGATGAATTTTGGACCAATATAAATTATGCGTGTGTCGCAAAGTTCGCAATTAAATAGTAATACCTACCGAAAAACGCACATCCTGGGTTATAATCGGCTTACGCTGCTGTTGAGCCTGTTGTTGTTGTTGCATATACTGCATCATCTGCTGTTGATCGTCTGTCTGCTGTTGCAGCTCCTGTACGGTTTGCACGGTCTCCTCTATGGGCTGCTGGACTTGGGCCTGCATGTGTGGTGGCCCTTGAAGTTCGGGAATTGGCAAGGCGACCGTAGCTGGAACAAGCGGTGGGTGATCCGGGCCACGATCGGCCTTCACCTGTGGCAAGGGGCATATTGGCCGTGCGGGACAGGCCGCTGCGTCTTTCACTGGTATATTAACCGGTGGTAGGTCATCACCACCGGCACCTGGCTGTAATGTGTGATAAAAGGATTCCGCCAATTGACGGTAAATTGTTGGCTAGTGCTTTGCGACGCTACTATAACTTACATCATTCTGTGGGCAATTCATGTTGCTAATCAACTTGTAGTACAGTTGCGATTACAAACAAAATCTATTATCTATTATTTTTTTTACAACTGATACTGAAATTCTTGAATATATTTGGACGACTTTCTGATTTACAATGATTTTATCTACACTTTCAAAAAATTTAGCTCACTTGTTTAACACTTGTAAATAGTAGAAAGGTTACTAAGTTTTCATTAGGAACAGCTTGGCTTGTTAGGTCCGGCGCATGCTTAGCAACAAGTCGACGTTTTTTCGTCAGTTGCTACCCAGACTCTGGAAAAACATAATCGAGAACTCGAGAACATTTGTCGGCTTATAGCGCACCAGATTGAGCACATAGTCATGAAGGAAATCGGCCAATTCGGGATGATCTTCCAGATATTTTGTGGCATTTTTATAGTTTAATTTCTTTTCGAGTTTGTACTTGCTTAGGAGTTCATTATTATGACGCCACATCAGCTCCATGCACGGCAAGATGCGCTCCTTGGGCTTGACTGGTGCGCAAGCGGCATGCACGACATATGTATAGCCTTGCCAATAGTGCAAAGCGATGCGTGCCGCTGGCGTCAGATATGTCTCGGAGACATCCTGAAGCTCATTGTTAAAGCATTGCTGATTGACAATGTGTATGCAATGCTTGTAGGTGCGATAGAAAATGCGCACGACCTTACGTTCTGTACGTACAACCAGTTTGCAGCGCATTACTCTACCTGTCAGACTCATCGTGTAGTATTCGAATTCGCCGACGAAATTATTGACCACTAGGTGACGCATAAGCAGCATAATGCCACCGTCCATGACAAAAACATGATCGCGATCCTTGATGTCGACGACCGCCTTGAACTTCTGTGTCTCCTCATTGATCTTAGTCTCACGCAGCGCTACCAATTGCAGATCATCGTAGTTGCGCAACTCTAGTGTTTTCTCGACGCGCGCATGATCGACCCGATCGAACTCGGTTCGCTTCTCACAGATCAGTAGAAATTTGTTGCCGTATTTACCCTTTAGCTGATGACCACACTCGGTGAAATCTTTGCCCTTGCGCATTTTGCTGTTGCTATACACGACGTACCCATCGAAGCTCTCCTCCACGTTCAGACAAAACTTGCCGATTTGCTCGAGTTCACGCTCAAAGAAGATTTTTGTTGTCTCAGTGAGTTTGCAGTTGGTATCTTTCAGCTTCGATATAAACAGCTTCTCCTGAAAGACAATCGCCTGTTTGTCATTTAGGAATTCCTTTGGGTTGATGCCCCAGTCGCAACGTGCAAATTGTGTCTCTGATGGTTCTATTGGACGCAACAGAGTGGAGAAAATACTCGATACACTGATCTCGTCCTCGGCGTCCAACTTGATCGTCTTTCCACAAGGGCTTTCCACTTCTTCTTGCTGCTCATCACGTGCACAAGGTGTGAATAGTGGTGGATCTAAATGAAGAGACTTTTGAAATTGCTTAAATTGAGACTACGCGAAGGCCATACCCATTAATTAGATTGGTAAATTTCAAGAAAGTAGAGATTTAAAATTTTTTTATTTTGTATGTAGAAAAAGGAAGTTGAGGTTCAAATAATTTAGAAGCAGAAATTTCATAGCATATTACACAACAAAAAGCTTACAATACACAATAGAAAATCACACACGTATTCTATCGACTTTATTCGCAAGATTTGTCATGCCAAATTGATTCTCTGAAATAAGAGAGCAGCAGTCCACCATAAGCATATTTTTTATATATAAAATTTATGATTTCAGCACTTACCATTCTTGTGTACATCATAGACTCGTTCTCTGGCCAAATGGCAGATCAGCACGAGTATCACCAAAGCCAGAACGCTTATGAGTGCCAGAATCATGTATAGAATTTTCCACCCTCCAATGATGGTAGTACTCGACTTTGACGGACGAACCAATGCACAAATTACATGTGTAAAATTTTTATGCTCCAACAAGTATCCCTTGTGGCACTCGCATTGCCCGAATTTGCAAATTGCATGTCTCGTGAAAACAAGTTGGTCCTCAGTATCGTTTTCACTGGAGTGCAGAGCTCCATGCTCACTGCTATCTTCTAACTCATATTCAGTACTCTCAGAATGTTCCGGTTGTTTCTGCATAGTATTTGGAGGGGCTGTACTATATTGCTCTTTTGAACTTCGGTCCGAAGCATCAGTGTATGTTTCCTCAAACTTACAAGAGGAATGAATATCTTTGGCATAACCTTCGTTACATTGGCAGATGCCAGGGGCAACACAGAATCCATTCTGGCATCCATCTTCGCAGATGGGTGCGCAACTGTTAAGAGACTCCTTGTGGTATCCCTCATAACACTGACAGCCTACAGAACCAATACAGAATCCATTTTGACAACCATCTTCACATATAGGAGCACACCTGTTTCTACTTTCTTTGATGAATCCATCGTGACACTCGCAAACTCCTGGGGCAGAACAGAATCCATTTTGGCAAGCACCCTCACAGACGGGAGCGCAACTGTTTTCAGTTTCTTTGATGAATCCATCGTGGCATTCGCAAACTCCTGGGGCAGCACAGAATCCGTTTTGGCAACCACCCTCACAGACGGGAGCGCATCTGTTCTCAGTTTCTTCGATGAATCCATCGTGGCACTCGCAAACTCCTGGGGCAGCACAGAATCCGTTTTGGCAACCACCCTCACAGACGGGAGCGCATCTGTTCTCAGTTTCTTCGATGAATCCATCGTGGCACTCGCAAACTCCTGGGGAAGTACAGAATCCGTTTTGGCAACCACCCTCACAGACTGGAGCGCAACTGTTCTCAGTTTCTTTGACGAATCCATCGTGACACTCGCAAACTCCTGGGGAAGTACAGAATCCGTTTTGGCAACCACTCTCACAGACGGGAGCGCAACTGTTCTCAGTTTCTTTGATGAATCCATCCTGACATTCGCAAACTCCTGGGGCAGCACAGAATCCATTTTGGCAATCACCCCCACAGACGGGAGCGCAACTGTTCTCAGTTTCTTCAGTGAATCCATCGTGACACTCGCAAACTCCTGGGGAAGTACAGAATCCGTTTTGGCAACCACTCTCACAGACGGGAGCGCAACTGTTCTCAGTTTCTTTGACGAATCCATCGTGACACTCGCAAACTCCTGGGGAAGTACAGAATCCGTTTTGGCAACCACCCTCACAGACGGGAGAACAACTGTTCTCAGTTTCTTTAGTGAATCCATCGTGACACTCGCAAACTCCTGGGGAAGTACAAAATCCGTTTTGGCAACCACTCTCACAGACGGGAGCGCAACTGTTCTCAGTTTCTTTGACGAATCCATCGTGACACTCGCAAACTCCTGGGGAAGTACAGAATCCGTTTTGGCAACCACTCTCACAGACGGGAGCGCAACTGTTCTCAGTTTCTTTGATGAATCCATCCTGACATTCGCAAACTCCTGGGGCAGCACAGAATCCATTTTGGCAATCACCCCCACAGACGGGAGCGCAACTGTTCTCAGTTTCTTCAGTGAATCCATCGTGACATTCGCAAACTCCTGGGGATGTACAGAATCCGTTTCGGCAACCACTCTCACAGACGGGAGCGCAACTGTTCTCAGTTTCTTTGACGAATCCATCGTGACACTCGCAAACTCCTGGGGAAGTACAGAATCCGTTTTGGCAACCACCCTCACAGACGGGAGAACAACTGTTCTCAGTTTCTTTAGTGAATCCATCGTGACACTCGCAAACTCCTGGGGAAGTACAAAATCCGTTTTGGCAACCACCCTCACAGACTGGAGCGCAACTGTTCTCAGTTTCTTTGACGAATCCATCGTGACACTCGCAAACTCCTGGGGAAGTGCAGAATCCGTTTTGGCAACCACCCTCACAGACGGGAGCGCAACTGTTCTCAGTTTCTTCAATGAATCCATCGTGGCACTCGCAAACTCCTGGGGAAGTACAGAATCCGTTTTGGCAACCACCCTCACAGACGGGAGAACAACTGTTCTGAGTTTCTTTAGTGAATCCATCATGACACTCGCAAACTCCTGGGGAAGTACAGAATGCGTTTTGGCAACCACTCTCACAGACGGGAGAACAACTGTTCTCAGTTTCTTTAGTGAATCCATCGTGACACTCGCAAACTCCTGGGGCAGCACAGAATCCATTTAAACATCCATCCATACAGGTGGGAGCGCAACTATTTGAGGAATTTTTAGCAAATCCTTCATGACACTTGCAGAGCCCTGGTGCGGCGCAAACCCCATTCTGGCAGCCAGCCTCGCAGTAGGGAACACACGTCCCCTCCGCATCCATTTGATAGCCGGCGTTACAAGCACATTTTCCCGGCGCAGCACAATACCCGTCCGGACAGCCCGAAGCACAAACTGGTTGACAAATGCCTTGTATAATTTGTGCAAAGTCCTTCGGACACTCACATACACCGGGTCGTACGCACTCACCATTCTCACAACCGTCTTCACAGTGAGGAATGCATTTCTTATCAACCGATTTGACGTAACCTTTCAGACATTCGCATACATTCGGTGCACGACAAACGCCGTTATCGCAGCCTGTGCTGCAGACGGGCTTACAAACACCGGAAGCGGTGTCCATTTCGTAGCCGGAAACGCATACGCATTTGCTCGGGGCCGCACAAAAGGCATTAATCAGAGAACAATTCTCGGAGCAGATCGGTTCGCAGATCTTTGTCTCAACATTCTCAGCATAGCCCTTATTGCAGGCACACTTGTTCGGTGCAGCACAATAGCCGTTTTCGCAGAGCTCCTTACAGACGGGCTGACAAGTCTTGTTAGCATCCTTTTCGAAACCTCTATGGCAGTTGCAGTTGCCCGGTGCAATGCAAAGGCCATGCTCACACGTATTACCGCAGTCGGGCACGCAACTATAAACAAATTTCAAAGGCTCAATTGATATCACCAAACTGAGTTGAAACGCTTCCTTACCGACTTGTGTTGTTGTTGCCATTGAATTTCTTATATCCTTTGTTGCAGGTGCACTCATTTGGCTTCGTGCATTTGGAATTGATGCAAACTTCTTTACAAATCGGCACACACGTCTTATCCGACTTCTTGTAACCAGGACAGCACACTTTGTATTTAATTGTCTAACGAAAATTGCGGTTCAATCTCTGTATCACCCTTAGAGCAGCTACTGACACGCTTACCCTGCTGCCAGCCTTCCGCGTTTTCCAGCAAAAATTTCCAGCTACAGTGGCAATGACAAAGCAAAAAATTACAATCTTATAGAACAACATAGTTGCGACTTCGACTTCTTCTCAGCGAATTATAAATAATACTAATTCTCTATGCAAATCGCGAGCGGGCTTCGAGCCCAGTCTTCTTTCAACGCCTTGTGCCCACTCACATACGAGTATATCCGTTCCTGATATTATTTAATAACTCACGCCTTATCGCAATTAACCCATTGGGAATCGCCGTCAACTAAATGGCATATAGAATCACCTTCACTGAGTTCTGAGAAGTGTTTCAGATATTTTAGAATTGGAGTGGCACTTTTTGCTCCAGAAGAACAAGAATTGAGATCAGCATCTGTAGCAAACCAAAGCTGGTTTCGGATTAAGTTGACCTTGTGGCTCTCTAAATGAGTATAATTATGCCTGATGACATAATTATAATATAATAATATAATTATGACTGTACGGACTCATTTATGACTGATGTTTTAATAGATATTCAGATAGAGAAGAAGGAATATATACATATCCACCCATTTGCAAATAGTATACAACGAGAAAAAGAGAGGGAGGGAGATATACAAATAAGTAATTTAATAAAAAAATTATAGATTATAATCAAACTCTAAAGAAACAAGTAGGTTATTAGTAGTATATGTAGTGGGATGGATATTTTTTACTGGAGTATAGAGACCGATTTGTATAAACCAAATAACTTCTATAATTATAGTGATTTTTTATTTTAGTGATTTGAAACATCTTTTGTTTCCGTAACGCTCGCATACAATTAAACATCGTTATAGGCACGGGGCGCTTCCCAAATATAATTAATTTATTTGCCTGCCGGAATGTGTGCGTTGACTCGATAGCCGACGTGCAAATGTATTACGGCTGACGTCCCGGAGGTCGGGGTTCAATCCACACGGTGGTTGAGAAAAAAATACTATTCATTTTTTTCAATTTACCCACAATCCCTAAGCTAAGCACTTTCACACACTTTTTTTTTATAATTAATAGACTGACATTAGCAAATTATACATACACACGGGACACCTCGTAAGGAGGCTACTGATCCAATAATAGCTAGACTTTGAAATCTTCGGGGTTTGTGTATATTGTTCATGTTTAAATAGAGTGTGTACAAACCTCAACTTGACTCTCTAATACTAACTTGAATATGAATTTATGGTTCGGTTGAGAGGTACCCTCCTACTGGTAAGGATACTGCTTTCAGTAAAAGCAAAACTTCATGGAAAACTTCAGCACTGACTTTGCATGCACATATATTCTGTGTTACAAACTTCATCACAAAGTTATAATTCTATTCACATACTCGTAGTGTGAAGAGTGTAAAAAGACAATCTCGCAAGCTCCTGATATGAACTGTGAGAGCGGGTTAACTAAAAATATGAATAATAAAAACTTCTTTGTTTTAAATATTGTTCTCGTACATGACAAACGCCTATTTTTGCAAGCCACTCAAGAAGTATGCCGTGATCTGGAACGAACCTCAAGCGCCTTTGATAAGAACAAACGATTGACTTGAGCAAAGTTGTTTGAGTCGATTTGCATTTGTACAAAGTCGAAATACAATTGGTTGAGTGCGTTGAATATTTCATTCATCATTTACAGCATATGATATATAAGTAAGTCGTATGAAATTGACCGCTTGGGTCATCTTATAATTAAATTTTTTAAATCCAAGGAATGCCAAAAAAAAATAATTTGAACTGTCCGAATTGATTCTTTTTTTGCTATAAATTTCTTTCTCCTAACCGAGTCTGGCATAATGAGTTAAAGAGGAGAGTACTTAGTCTTAGCACTGTTCTTATATTTTGATCTATTTGCCTATTTTGGATTTGCTGTGGTTTAATTGTGTTGAACTAGAAATCTACATTTACCACTCAGCAAGAATTAGAATTTGCAAAAAATATAATAAAAAGATAAATAAAGTGTGCGCGTTTCTAGTGTTAACCAATAAATATAAGAGGTTTCCAGGTTCTTAAGTGAGATAAATACTCAGCAGATGATGGTTTTCCCTCTTTTTAGTATTGAGCAACATAACCGCCACACGCTGATAACTACGGCATTGTCTAGCTTGTTCAGGTTACTAGAGTGCACCGTACGCAGCTGGGAGCAAGTAGAATCGACTTGAAGAAAAAGGAACCCCGAAGTTGATAACCTCGTAGTACCTTCGAAAGAGGGCGTTTCAATAGCCTTTACTATTTACGAGTATTTGGTGACAGAGTTAACTAACATAGAAAGCTTCTCCTATCAATTGATTGAGAAATTAATTTGCCTTTGGTACCCAGAAATTGAAATGTGAAATCACTCTGTTTATTTTGCTTATTAATTTGAAGTTTTTCTTATTGCCACAATCGACAATAAAACTATTCGATGAAGTCCACAGTAAATTTGTAAGGCTTGCGTTCTATACATATAGTAAAGGCTAAAGATCAAACTTCAATAAGTTATTATTAACTACAGATAGATCGAAAGACCGGCGTACCTTAACGAACACGAAGACATTGTCCAAATGAATTAGATCCGATCAACTCAGTTGTGATCCAATATTCTCTATGACTTTCAAACATTTGTTGATTTATTTCTTTTCATATAAATAAATATTTTCCCTATTTCCCAATGGAAGAATAACTTAGCCCATAACCGTAGATCACGGTCGCTTTTTATTCCACATTGCCACTGTTTTTACTAGAATAAAAGACCCTGTAATTACGAAAAACACAACATTTCACCTTTATATTAGTATAGATTATTGGCTATATCTCTCTGGAAATCTTCGTCAAATATATATTTTGTATTATTCTTTCGGTAATGATGAGTTTTTGTATCAAACTCAAAGGATCTAAGCTATTAGGAATGTCTCCAGAGTTCACTTAGACTAAGTGTTCTTCAATGACTTACACGTAGAGAATTCGTGATTTCACATTGACTCCATTATAAGCGCGTGAATCATTTGTTCTCGCCTCCCTTTCTTTTCTAACCTATCAGTCTTTCTTACGCCTTTGCTTTTGATAAATACTACAAGCAAATAAGTCACACAAAAAAATAATAATAATTCATGGGTGAAGGTCAGGGCGTAGTTTATCACAAGAAATACTTGCGGTCTCAACGGCACGCAGTCGTCTTGAAATAATAAAACGCCATTGCTGATGGGCGTCTGAATTTGATATATGTTCGCTATAGATCAAAAGTGTTTAATGGACGAGACGACTTCATTTATTTGTGTTGTTAACACCTTTGCTTGGGGGGTGAACTTCAAACGTTTCATGTGATTGGTCGGGGTCGGTGTACACGTCGGGAAAAGGGAAGATGTCAACAAAATATTTCAATTACATCATTGGCCGATATGTGTGTGTGTGTGTGTGTGTGTGTGTGTGTGTGTCGACATTGATGAAGGTCCTTTTTTTCAAAGCCTCTTTACTTATTTTGTCCTCGCTTCTGTTTACAATTTGACAACATTATTTATGTGATTTTGTGTTATCTGTGGACTCCCCCTTTTTTGGTCGCTTTGAACAAACAGTAAAGGTTATCTGTTATTTGTTGTTCTTTCTAAATAAATTGTTATTTTAGTTTCTTTGTTTTGTTTTGAAAAATATCGAGCTGTTATCAGAAACTATTCTTTTTTGACTGCAATAAATTGCATGCCACAGGAAGATACAGTTCTTCTCACATGTACGAAGGTATCCGCATTTGGTAGATATTTTGATATAGTATTTAAAAAATGTGGTTCAAACGATATGTTTTATGGAGGAGACAGTCCTGACTATTAGGTGTACAAATAAGTTTAGAGGACTTTTAGTGACTTTGAAGCTTAATTCCGAGGAACTGGTACAATGCATTTAATTCATAATACTGTCCATCGTTAGATCGTTTTCCCTCTATATATATCTTTCGGGCAGCATATCGATTCCGCGTTGGAAAAATTCCTCGTCTTTTAAAGCTATCCAAAACTCGAGCCATTTTTTCGCTTTTACGAAAGAAGTGAAGTTCTGTCAAGAGATATTAACCGGAACAATGTCACCAGACATACGGCGAGTGGGGTAAGACATCCCATTCAAGTGCCTCCTAAGTTTCCTTAACGACTTTTGCAACATGTGGTCGAGCATTGTTGTGAAGCAAAATCACTTTATCGGCCACTTCTTTACCACCACCGGCCACCCTTTTTTACTTACAGAATCGGTGGTATTTATGGCCGGGGTTCTAATTTATTTACGTTATACTAGCAAGGTCTGAGAGGCATTTGATATCCGTCCTTCATGATATGTTTGCTAGTGGTTCGGGATTCTCTCGAAAAATCAAATTGGCAATTTTTGTTCTCCGAGTAGAGTCTAAAATTGGTATAGCTATACTACAATAGTACTTGTATCATATTACAATATTCCTCGTTATGATATGATCCATATGCTAACCTCAACCACAGCTGTGATACTCGTAATTTCGCGAGCCACACAAGCTAAACCATTTGCCAACTGTTATTTCCGCACGTCATAACATAAAAGGCCAATAACAAAGACCAGAACAAATACGAAATACAAATAAAAAACCAAATACTTTATTGCCAATGATGTTTTAGTATCTCTTACGAAGGACAGATGAGCCCAACAAAAACTGCGCATCGGAAATGAACCATAGACGAATTTGTTCCGGTCAAGCGAACATATTTTTTTTATGTCAACTATATGCAAAATTAGAAGACACCAGAACGAACGAAGCTCCCTTCTCAACCCAACGGCAAGATTTGATCCAAGGCCAAGATGCTTTCGCCATTTCATAATGCCTAGTGATTTTTATGGTTATGGGGTGTGGAACAACGCATAAAATGCAGAATGAGTAAGCGTTATGAGGAATACTCGAACTGCAATCGAGTAGAGTTGAGTGACTTGACCGTAAAAAACGCTTTCTGCTCTTTTATTACAGCCCTGAGACTTGCCTAACGGGAAAACATCAACAGAAATTAGTGGAACAACAAATAAAAAATATTTTGCTGATCTCCTGTTCCCACCCCCGGTTCGATGGCGCTGAAATTGATTCTGATTTTGTGGCGTGAAAGAGGCGAAACACACATGAAAAGGACTGAAAGGACATGGAAAATAAATAACGAAAAATATGTTTGAAAGGGGGAAACACCTACTATGGGCTATATAGAGCATGTGATTCGCTTCATAGAGGACTTGAAGTCATTGTGGAATAAGAAGAATTTTATAGAGACCTCGATATTATGCAACATATCTCTGAAGAACATCGAAAAAATCGGAATATAAGAACCTTCATAGTATAGTTCACCAACAGCCCCAACACATGAAATTCAAATTCAAACCATTTTCCGCTAGAAAACTAAAATCGCTTCTAGAATGAAATTCTCATTAGATACTTATGTCACTCCCGTTCAAACTCTACTTTTTAATTTTCGTAATGCCTAGTAATTTACCCATACAATGTGGTCATATGGTCACATTGGCTAATTGTGGATTGAATCTGCAAAATCCATGTTCCTCACACGAACAACTTTACTTTTTGTGACAGAACAACGTCTAGTTGTATTGTAATAAAATGTATTTCCTTATGCCCCTTTAAGGTTCCAAAGTTCCTGAAGTGTTTTCGATTACAGGAGCTTTTTTGTGTTGCAGGTTCTCTTCCAAAATTCTATTCTATTAAATATGGAAAAATTTCATAAAACGTGAGTCGTCAACATCAATTTTCGCTCTATGGAGGCCATTTGAAGTAAAGCTAGACTATCCGATGATCTCTCATGTTTTTTTAGATTTTCGCATTTTAAGAACTAACGAAGTATAAATAAGCCAATATATAACTGAAAGTTGATTTTCATCATGAGAGTTGCCCCTCTTCGGTGTGCAACTGAATTCCTTAGCAATACAGAAAAAAAAAAAAATTTACAGTTAAGAGGAAAGCATTCTAAGCATGTTAGACCTCATCTCAGAATAGTAATCTATAAAACAAGTATTATTCCATGAAAACAGCAATATATAGACATTGGTGAAACAGGGGGTCTTTCATTTGTAGAGGTTTCAGTAAACTGTTGTCCAAAGGTGGGAAAGAGATTGGCCTACCGCAACCGAGCTTATTACCACATTCGAAGTCTTGAAATTCCGCAGTCTTGATTGTGTTACAAACTTCATCATAGCGTTGAAATGGTTTTTACTTATGTATACCCTTCACTTACCAAAAAAAGGCACGAGAAGATGAGTGAGAAAAAAGACAACGCGTCGAGACTACGGCATAATAAAAAACGACATTTGGCGATTACGAAGACAAGATTAAAAAATTTATTGCGAAAATATTTATGGGCAAGACGCAGAATTTTCTCTCTTTCATAGAAGGTGGACATATTTTTCTGAAGAAGGAAAGCAACGTCGAAGGGTCAACAACAACACATGGCGACGCACATTTGGTCAATGCATTGCGTGCATTGTGAGAGGGAGAGGGAGAGTGTGGTTGGGATTGGGTGATGCTGATGGGCAGACACTGCGCATGAGGTGTCAAAGAAATCAGTGTTCAATGATTTAGTTGCCCGATACTGGGTGGCCATAAATCAATTGAATGCGAATAATTCGAGTTATTAAAAAAGGTTAAAAAGGTTTCGTTTGCTTTGTTTTCTGGCACTACGCTTTCGAAATGAAATTATTTGCTTTAATTTTAAAATTCAAAACAAAATTAGCCTGATCTAAGTTCCAACACAGTTGTGGGCGTCGCTGGTACAACCTTTATGGACTTGTCACTTCGTTTGACAGTTGACAGCTTCTGACGTTTGAACTGTTCGCACGCTTCACGCACCCAAATGAGTGTTAAGCAGATAAGTAGGCACGCGATTCGAACGGTGTCTGTCATTAAACGTGCCAGCAAGCCAGCAACCCTTAAATGTCAACGGTCGACTGTTGTTCTGGGGTAAGAGAAAGGTTTTAAAATGGTTTGGAGTGTTTTGCGATTTCGTAATTTGTCGGATTAGAATGTCATTGTTAAAATAACATTTATTTTAATGAAGTTTCAAGCACGGAGATTTGATTGGCTGATGAATTGATTGGCAGATCTCTTTGTGACATGTTGCAATAAATTGTGTCTTGCCTAGTAAAAATGAAAGTCTGCTTGATCTCAAAGGCAGTAGCTATTGAATTAGCGTCATATAAGCCTGAACAACACCTGTACACTGCAATCAGTGTCTCCGCAGCTTGATTCTTGAAGTGTCATAATTATCGCAGTGGTCGAGGACGGAATGACGTGTCCCTAGTTACAGTTATGTCACCCGTTTATTCGAGGAATGTTCAAAAAATAAGTTTTCTTATTATTCCCGACAAATATTTGTTTATTCATTAAATGTTTATTTTTTCCCCTCAAAGAATTCCCCCTCAGATACACCTATGACAGCTCTTTTTCCAGGTGATCTGTGGTTGAGCAGTTATTTTAACCCTATGTCCAATATTCAATAACACCAAACATCTATTCAAGAAAACATTATTTTCTTACTTCCTGCTATGAGATATACCATAGGATCTAAGAGTGTAATCGGTCATTTACGAAATGTCATCCATCGTTTTGAACCGCATAGCAGTCCGTAGAATCCTTCATCGAAACAATATAATCTTAAATATATGGTAATAGCACTATCAGATTAATAATACTTTTTTTTTGTGATAATTAAGGATAACACTTATCGCAGTACACATGCATAACACGTTTGTCGGATTATAAATAATACTTTTAAAAAATTAGACTTAGACTAAGGTGATGACTATGATGTGCCATTAAGGCAATGACTTAGAAGGCTATTGATTTCTTCCTAGGGGAAGATCATGCGGGTGTAGCCTTTTTAGTCTACGCCTTGTTCAGATATGGGTGAGGGGGGACGCCAGAGGATTACGGTGCCTCAAAAGTCTTAAATGATAGCGGCTGCTGTGATAATTAATCACTTCCATAACCGTTGGCACAAAGAGGTCCCGGTGCAGCGTGGTGTTGCGGACGTACCTTGTTCTGGCACGCCTACACGCTTATGATGTTGTAGGCAACAGTGGTGCCATAAATTTGTGAGGCGTAACGCCAAGCAAGTGCCACAACTTGCAGATATATGAATAGCTATGGATAGCTTGTTCGAAAGGCAGAGGAGCCACTCTAGTTTCTTGTGTGTGCATGCAATGTAAGACGTTTGGCTGGTATCAGACCGAGATATCGGATTTGATCTACCTGAGGAATGATGCTTGAATTATAAGTAACAACCGGACAGACGCCTCGCCTTAAGATGAACGTGAAACGATACTTTTTTTTAAAGTCTTGAATATTTTAAATTAAATTTGCAGCCAGTGCCATAATTATCAAAATTTTACAGTGCCTCTCTTTGATCTATAAGGATCACCAAAACCTTTTATTCTTACTTCATTCTTAGAACCATTCCTAACAAATATTCACTGGCCTTCCTTGTTTAGTAGTGAATAAATATGTGTGTGTGCACATCACATCACAATTTCTGATCTAACAGTTTTAAGTTGTAGAGTTGGTAGAAAAACTTGCAAAATTAAAAGTGAATCGTTATGGCTCTTCTGATTATAACTAAAGCTATCAAATTAAAGAAATTGCTGATAGACTGAACCTAACAAGGACGTTAATTGAGTTTGGTCGACAACTTTATGGTGATGAATGGACATATCAACAAGACAATACGCCAATACACAATGCGAAGCTAACTAAACAGTTTTTTACGCTCTTGGACTGGCCAGCATTAAGTCCAGACCTAGACACCATCGCGAATCTCTGGGTATCCTTTCCGCCCAAGTATACAAAAATGGAAGATAATTTGAGACAACCAAGCAATTGAATGCCGCAATAGAGCAAGAATGGAAGAACATCAGTTCATGAATACTATAATTTTTGGTTGATTCCTTGCCATTTCGCCTAAGTCAACTAAAACTGTAAAAATGGACAGCCAAGTGCAAGTTAAACTCGCATTGAGAGCGTTCTGTACGATGAATATGTTACCATGTTTTTTGAAACATCACTGTCTTTAAATATTAGTTTGACAGCTCTTACCAAATGTTCCCTATCATGCATTGTCAGAATTGACTTAACATATGTAGTTCGTAAATGTAGGTAACGTACGTTAATCATATCCACTCATTCCGTTTTCGCTAAGCAAGTAACTGATACAATGCTCACTCAATAAGCCACTCAAACGTTTTTCGAGTGACTTTAATGATTATTCTGAGTGACAACCACAAATGTAGTATGATTTACCTTGTAGACCAAAGACTTTTTGGAGGTTTTCCTGAAATCTATAAGTAAAGAACTATTTTCAGTATTTTTTTTTTTGTCAAAATTTTAGACTGAGTGGGTTGGATGATAAAAAGTGACCATATCTTTGTGACCAGTCACTTTTTATATATGTTCTTAAATCACTTTAACTTATTTTAAAACAACAAGCTTTGGGAACTCGATATATATAATTACCCTATGCAGCACACGACATTCCCAGGAGGATACGAACATTAGGAAGGATAATCCCCATACAAGCCACAAAAGCTAATTCAAGTTCTTATTAAAAAACGCTTTTTCTTTTTTAATCTAAGAAGCTGATGGTTGGACATTTTAGGTCCCTATACAAAAATTCTCAAAATATCAATACCCTAGATTTAGTGGAGCCTTCAGTCCTCATCATCGAAGTAGGCCTCCTCTGTGCTTATGCTTTCGCTATCCCACAATATTTTTAATTTCGCCATAGCCGAAGATAACATTTAAAACTCTTGATTTGTTTTATTTTTGAACTCTTCTGTTTATAAAGAATTCATCAGCGTATTACACACTTCCTATTTAAGGTGTGACTGCCTTAAGTAAAATCCGCACGTGACCAATTTGACTTGTGTGTCTCTCATCTGTCAAGAATAAAAATCGATTTTCATTTGATTTACTTGTAATGGTTTGCGATAAAACACGATTTACATCTTGTTAAAATACGCTGTGGGTTTGTGAGGAAGGATACATACATAAAACGCTAAAATATATACAACATGAGTTCAATTTGGCTAAATAAAAAATTAAATAAATAAATCAGCATTGAAACATGAACCTGTTATTAACTATATAACTATATTTTGAAGCCGATACGAATATAGCAAATGCAACCTTCAAATGCCAACTATAACATAGGGGCATTAATCATTGGGTCCAGCTGTCCACTGGAAGCACACGTCAACTCCTTAGCTATCAACATGCCGGACATCAGCCCAAAAGGCGAAGCCTGAAAAGGTCCCATACCCTGGATCTCTCTTTTCGAACCCCGTATAGTTGATCCATTATTGTTCATACGGGTAATAGAGGTGAGGAACGTGCTGTAGACTTAGCGGTATGAATTTCTTAAGTGAGTCTTAGTAGGCATCGACTCGGTATTTTTTTGGCCCTAACCCAAAACCCTTTTTCCCAAAAATTGGGTTTTGTCGTCATCATTTACAATGGATGCTACTAACCATGCTACTACCACTCAACATGATGTCGTGGAAGATCCCAAGTCGTAACCAACCAATGTAATTCATGAAAACCAGTCAAGCCTCTTAATAAATAAGGCGAGAAGTCTCTGACCAGATGAAGCGTACACTAAAAGAGGCAGCAGTCACTGTAATATAAAAATATGTTTTGTGTGTAATCTTCCTCTGACAATATTATTATCCTTATTCACTCCGCTTGGGAGTATAGGGCCTCCACAAGGCGCTTACATCTCTGTTTCGAGCTGTTGTTTTTGAACTGTTCCTCGTGCAGTTTGCCGCTATTAGCCCGCCTAGGGTCGACATTCGCCAAGTGTTTTTGGATCGACCGCGGCTTCTATTATACTACCTTGCAGTTTTCTTTATTCTCAGGTTCCATTGTCCAATTCGGGTCCTGGTTCGTGTGCTAAATGTCGTCATTGTTGGGGAGACTGTTGTTGCATATCCAAGGCTTGTGTTGGTTACAAAAATTCATTATTTATTTGATAGGGTGGGTGATTAGCCTACCGCTATCAGGCATTGGTGTTGGTTATCACTGGCGCCATCAAGCATCAGCGGAGGGCGTCTACTCTTGGTGAGTAGAATGTACTGAACATGTTTCCTCCCAGCATGGGGTTTGAACCTTTAAGTTATTTTTATTTCTTTTTCAGAGAACTCCAATTTTGAATCATATCATACGACACAAAGATGACCACAGCCTAACATGCACACGCAAGTGAGTGCTGGTTTCATCTTTTCAACAGAGTCTATAATCTCAAGAAGTTGGCCGTCCTAGTTTATGCAAGAGATCTACTCGTATCAGCCGGTAATTTACGAGACTCATATTTCGATTCTTTCTTCGGTTGTATACGGATTTTTGTTAGGAAAATGTCTCGTTGATCGAGACCCACAACATTTTTAGAGGAACCAGATTTTGGCACTTTGTCATTAGCCTAATTATGATCGATCCTTAAATGGACGTACACCCGAATTAAGCGCCTACTTGTGATATTGACCCTATGTCTATAACAATCTACAAGTATTCACTCTTCACCGCCATGCTCCCTTTCAATCGAATTCAATTCCCATTCAAAATGCGTTTAATCCCGCTCAAATTGAGCCATCGCTCTTTAACTGAATGCCACACAATAATTTCATAACAATTGATATTTGTACTTATTTTTTTCTTTGAATGCGGGATTGAATGAGACAGCGCCAAGTGAAGCGAACAATGAGACGATTTAAGGCTTTTCAAGCGTTCAAGCCCCGATTTATTAATCGATATCTGCATTTGCGGCAACGGCGTTAAACGCGATTTGTGTAAATATTTGTAGCGCACACGCAGCGTCCAAAAGGCAGCGCACAAATCGAGGCTGAATCAAAGCACGTCAGACAACTGACGACAGACGACAGACGACAAACGAATTCATTACAATAGAATTAGAGATACGAGTACTTCGGTAGAACGATGTTGATATTAATGACGACGAAGGCTTAGCATGAGGGTTGTAAGTAAATAATCATTTGTAACTGTGATTACCAAACTCATACACAAACACACACACACACACACACACACACACATACATACACATACACATATATACAAGGATAAACTCAAGCAAGCCAAGTCAACACTTGATGACATGCAAATGGCACCTGCAAAATCGACTGCCGTTCCATCTTATAAGACTCAAATGATGAGTGCTTAAGCGTGCGTCTGTGTGTATCTGAATCTGTATCTGTATCTACGGCGTTAAATGCAAACTTTGCAGTTTTTCACATTGCACAACGTCATTCTCATCATGTCCCATCATCATCGTCCTCTTCATAGCTAGCGACGTCTTTTTCTGTTGTTCTTGTTGTTCTTGTTGCTGTTGTTTTTGCTGTTCCTTTCGCTGGTTACTGAGCTCGATTATTATTTTAATTGGCCTTAAGCAAATATTTGCGCACCTTTAACCCTTTTCATTTCGTTCTTCATATCTGTGCGTATTTGTGTGTGTGTTGGTGTGTTGTAATAATGTTAAGTGCTTTTTGGCCTTAAACACACTCACACGAGCCTTAAAGCAATGAAAATATCTGCGTCCTAAGCCAAACCTAAATCGGCTTCAGAATTGCATATTTTAATTGATAGTTCGAAGGGGGCTTGAAAACTATTTTTGAAGGGTTTTCAAAAATGCGTTTTTTACTGTTATAAATTTTATAAAAAAATTTTATTTGTTTACTTATTCTTTTTTTATAATAGCTTTAATTGGGAAACATTAAGGACAGATATATATATATATATAGTGTCAGATGACTTAAAGTCTAAGTAATTTAAAGTTAAAAGGTGTGTTATGGAAAACAGAACCCACGGTCTCTTTGGCGTCCTTGTACCCAAAGGTTAATAGTGTGAAGTGTCTTGAGCATCTTTCTGGAAGTATTTTTTGCAAAAGCGATTGCTAGCCTGTGGACATGAGTCCTTAGCCGGCCTACATACCGGCTTATATAATAGTTGATCTGCTCTCCGACCGAGGAGTTGCGCAGGTCCTGGGTTATGACATCATTCTCGATGTACCAAGGTACGTTAGTTAACGGTACGACGAAGGGCACAGCTCTACATCTTCTAAATAAGATAGAGCTTGGACACAGCAAGAGTACCCCATACCATAACTCCAGAAAGGTACCACTATCGCCTTGTAAATCACTAATTTGTTGTAAGTAGGCTATGTTATCTCCTAGGCCCGATGAGTCAGTTCAGCTTTCTCAATTTTTGGCAACAGTTTGCAGCAGTTTTGGCAATGTGGTTGCGGAAGGCTAGGTATAACAATTTAGTTAAAAATTCGTATTTCTTTTCGAAGAAAAAGGATTTCCTTGAGGTTTCCCCAAAATTCATGTTTAGCTTATTTAGCGTTTAACATACATAGCTGTCATTAACCACAGATAATTGAGAAGGTCATTGAATGTATTGATACACCTTAATGGCTCCATACGTTAGTGGTTCGGCAGACCCAGCCTTTTTATTTCCATTTTCTTTTCATGAGCTCTTCTAAGCAAAAGAAATACTAAAGCAAGCTACTTAGTGTGTTTTATATGACTACTAGCAGAGGTCCGGGCGCAGCTCGGGATTTGTGTAGAATGATGATGTAAATGGTAAATATTAAGGCAAAATGTTATGAGTTTACGTCACCGAGATGCTCTTCTTTACTTCTTCTGTGTTCATCCGCTCTCCCTCTTCGTGTGCTGTGTTGTGTTATTTTATATATATAAATTAACATACATATAAACGTTAATACTCCTTGTCTTGTGGTAATTTAAACTTAACCTTGGCGCTAACTACACTGTTCCTCAGTCTCATTGACTCTACGATCATTTATTGCCTTGCTGCGCGCGTACTCCGACCAATATTTTGATTTCGAGGTCTCACTGGAATTTTTTTCCACACCAACACACTAAACCGATTTGAATTAAACTTTTTTTTTTATTATTTTTCTTTGACAGATTTTCGTCTTCGAATTTGACATCCCTTTCAACGGCAAACTGGTGAAGCAATATTGATTTCATTAAAAAAAAATTTATGTAATTTCCCGAGTTTCGCGGTATAATAACGCACCAAACCTAGCCACAAACATTCTCCATGATGACAAGTACCAATTTACATGGTGTTCGGTCAAACGGTGTTGGAGTCTATAGGCCCCGGACAAGCAGAAAAACATAGATCGTTTTTTATATATATAGATATGAATATTACTGATACATCATAAAAAGTAAGTAAGATTTACAGACTATTCTAATACATAATGAAATTCGTAATATGTTTTTGATTGAATTTCGGACGAATCATTTTACCCATGTCACACCGTCATATTTATTCACCATATTCTTCTCCACAGAATAAATACCATTGAGAGTGCTACAAAATAGCAAAATATAAAATAAAATACAATAACAAAAATAATAAATTGTTGACTTTATGGTGACTTACCATTTATAGCAATTTAGGAACCACCAACGTCTATGAAAGTAATCCGCACATTTCTTCTCATGGTCTCGATCAAAAGTGAAAAATATCATATTTAAATGGTACTTAAGTGAATCAATAATAGCACTTCCAGAAAATTCTCCCAGTTTCTTAAGCGCATAAGAATTACTCTCATTGTCTACCTTAAAATGATCGTATTTTGCGTATGACTTCTTTCCATTCAAGTCCTCCGTAATGATTAATATAATAATTCGTGCGGTGTCGTATGGGTCAACATGTAGCTGTTCTCCAAGCCAAACCAAAATTCGCTGTCAGTATTGCCAAATCCGTTATTATAATCCTACCAGGGTCGAGTAAAATTTTCGGATCCATCTTTGCGCCTCTGAATGACTAACCAGCCACCGTTTTCGTAGTCCTGATCACAGTGCACTTTGAGTGTGCCGTTTGGCATTCTAATCTTATACCTGCCAGTTATCATGGGTGCCTCGAGGCACTACTTTGGTAGACCTGCGGTTCAAGAGTACAACTGTTAATTTTAGAACTTATCGAACAACCATTAAACAATTCTCATCATACCCAATAGTTTAAATGTGACTCGAGTTAGTCAATGTAGTAAAACTAAAAAGAATTTTGTTCAGTATTGATTGCTTAAGGGATAACGTTATTCAAAGTGAAAACCATTACGTTTCTCCTTGCATCATTGCACTGGCCTTCATCTCAGATTCAAGATTCTTCCGTGAGATCTTATTAATTTTAAGGATAGCATTGGTGACTTCCAGTGCCCTTGTGAGTTTGGTTTGGTGGGAATCGCAATTTTTCCAGTTATAGTGCGCACTTTCATGTGACTCCTTTAAAGTCCTTAATTGGCTTTCTAGGTCCCTTAAAAGTGCAGATACTAGATAATTATATATGAAAAAAAATTTTTTTTTTGATGATGACTGATGTGATATCTTTGTAAGTTCAAAGCATTATAGCTTTGTAACAGAGTTGTTAAAAGATATATACATTCAGATACAATACATATATATAAGGGAGTTTCGAATATCGCGTTCGCTTTTAAATAAATAATTAAAATTTAAAACAAAATGTGTTTTGTTTTTATTTTTCGATAGTATTTTAGTAGCACTATGTTTAGTTCAAAAGCGAGGCTTTGTCGATTTGGGGTTTCCAAAATATTACCATTATACATTAGATATAGCATGCGACAAAAATATAACTATAACTGTGTCTACAAAAATTTTAGAACTCTGCCAGATATCCAGCCAGCGATACTTCCACTTCATCACAAGCCGCTGCCTGATAAAGAGATACAGTGCAAGGCTCAACGTAATAGGAAATGGATTCTGAATAAATAAAATTCGCTGGGAATAGATTTTAGTTTCTCAACATAATAAGTTCTAGTAGCTGGTCTGACTTTGGCGGTGTTCTCATAAAGAAGTTCGGGAATTTTGTGAATACCGCAAAATAGCACAGTATTCATATCTGCTCGCCGAAACCTAACCTAACCTTTTTTTATATTTCTAATTTTTTTCCCACTGTTCGAGATCTAATGTACAATAACTGGATGTTGTAGAATGCTTTGAAACCGGAAAATAAGCAGATTGGAGTTTGGAAATACATTCCACAATTTAATTTATTTCTCCTCACGAGCAACACCTCCAGCTTCATCATTCAAATTTCTAATTGTGAACCACTCTTAGATATAAGTTGAAAGTGTATCCTAAGCGTCGTTCAACGTGGCATGTTCAGTTTTCTGTTATATTTAATTCTTTCTTCGACACGACGGTGTTTTGAGAAAAATGTTCTGATTGTCATCTTATGCAAAACTCAAGGTCAAATTACTACAAGAAAAGGAGTGGTAAAGTTTCTATGTATGTGCATTTGTATATGTAAAAGCAACCACAGAACACGAAGAAGGAGAGCGAATGAACACAGATGAAGCAAAAAAAGAGCATGTCGGTGATGCGAACTCATTACATTTTGCCATAACAAAAATCGCTCGAAACGACTAAAGACGTATGCATTTGCCATTTACATCTTTATTCTACACAAATCCCGAGCTGCGCCGGGGCCCCTGCTAGCTGTAATATATGTTTATAGGAAAAACAAAGGAATTACTCCCAAAGCTATAC
Organism: Cacoxenus indagator; assembly: GCA_035041755.1. NCBI lineage: Eukaryota > Metazoa > Arthropoda > Insecta > Diptera > Drosophilidae > Cacoxenus > Cacoxenus indagator. The sequence goes on along the minus strand of JAWNKX010000218.1, from coordinate 1,010,081 downwards.
GTTTAATAATAACATGGCCTACCCTTTTAATTTGGTTCAAGAATACAGATATTTCAAATCGTAGATGGCCATGAAAACAGAGTCATTTGCTAAATATATCTGAATAGAATAAAAATTCTGAAAATAGTGAACAAGAAGTAAAAGAATTGCTTATTTCTCTATATTGTTGAGAGAGTCTTACTGTCATCCTACAATCCATTGAAAAATGGTTAATAGAGGCGTGGTGTTGTGTGTATTTAGTTTGTTTCTGATTTTGGGATTAAATACAATACTACTTTACTCGGTAAGTGTGCGATGTTGGCCTTTTTGTTGAAGAAAATTTATAACCAATAACATTACAGTTTCCCAAAAGCACCAATGAGGTTACGGATGAAATAATATCAGATTTATGGGGTATTAGGAAAGACCACAAAGAATGCGAAGCGTAAATGATTTTTTCTTATTATAAAATTTTGGTTTATCTTCTTTTTTTTTTTTTTTGTAGTGACTTGGCCAAATACAAAGCATTTAGCATCAATACGATTTTGAAGGCTTTTCGGAAATGCCCCTTTGAAAGCATTCTAACTAACATAAGAACATTTAAAGTAATGCAGCATGAAACGAAGAAGAGCTTACGCCAATGTGAAGAAACCACTAATAATTTGTCCAAAATAATTTTGGATATCGAATTAAACTTAGATCGCTGCGAGAAAACTCAGAAAATTATTGAAGCAAAATGTGGACAAAAGGAGCAGAACGCAGCTAAGACTGACACATTTCTAGAAGATATCTAACTATGAAAAATCTTAATATTTAACTATTTGTATTTATTTAGATTAAAATTTTTAAATTAATAGTGCCAAATAACAGTAACAAATAAATAAGTTTGTATCGAAGATGTTTGATTCGGTAATCGCAGGTTGTCATTTTAGCTCTTTCTGCCAATTTTCTTTTAAAGCCTCTAAAAGGCCAATTTGAGTTCTGGGAAGAAGAAAAAAAATTACAGGGGGCCATATCTGGTGAATACGGCCAAAGTAATGGAAGCTTTTCGATGTTCTTTTTGCATAAAATTCAACTGGTTCAGAACTACTCGTGAAGATACGCTTCTTATGCTCAAATCTTCAGATAAAATGTTATGCACGGACATGTGAGACATGTCCACTTCATTGGCCACCTCTCTAATACTCGGGCGACTATGACAATTTTTTTAACTTTTCGATATTTTCGTCAATACGTAAAGTATTCGAAAGTAATGGCGGTCGGCCGGCACGCGGCAAATCTTATGCTCCCTTTGCTTTTTTGATAGGCATGACATAGGCTTTGGCACAAGAAATTTTGTTAGAAACGCAAAATTTAAGTCGTCAAATTGGTGTTGTAATATCTTTGTGTGCTCAAACGCATGGACGTTAGGTACTCGTAAATTTGACTATGGCCGAGGTTGCGTGAATAGTATACGCATAGCCGCAGTGTAAATTTATACTCGTTTTATTTCGGATGATCGATTGGTGTAGTCACTTATGAAATTAGCACAGATATTAAATATACATACATTTTTAAAGATCATATCGCCTAGCTTGAGATCTACAAGATCGATTTGCATAACTAATGCGAAGTTCATTTTACGCCTTTCGCATGAAAATTATTAGATCTCCGGCGCAGCCGAATTTGACGGGTTCTCTAATAACATATGTACATTCTTTATATAAATATTTACCAAAAATTCTTCTTGAGTAGTTTTCACTAAAATGAAACTATTAAAAAAAAAATTATTTAAAATAAATATTTTTTAAATATTATTATTTATAATTGTACATACAATATTATATTATACAATATTAGGTGATTGCATTGAAACTTAGCCATTTTAAGGCATTTTTAGGTATTTATTTGAAAACGTGTAATAAATGAATAAATCAATTAATCGAAGTATTTTCCATGGCTGGCTATAGATTTCTCTGGTAATTTGCATATACCATCCAGATAAAATGACTGCGGTTTCGAGGCTACATATACATTTATACATTTATTTAACCATTTTTGTACTTTCTTAACACTTATGAAATGTGCCGCTCAGTGTGCGTTGCATAGACCTAAACACGTGATAGTTACATGGTGCCATGTCTGGAAAGTAGTGAGGGACAACCTCTCTTCACGTTGTCGGATACCAGGCACTCATTCAAATTCTCCAATTGTAGTTGTAGCGATCAGCAGTCACAGTTTAATTTATTTTATGCAGCTCATGGTAGACAACTCCTTGCTGATCCCACCAGATGCAATCCGACATCTTACGCTCGTCAATGTTGCTCTTTCGCAAAGATTTGGAGGACCCACCCTGGATTTTTTGTGCTTAGGAATATAAAAAAATTTCAATGTTTCGCCCATTACGAATCGCCCAAAAAAAAAATTTTTTTTCCGTGATAGCAAAGCAAACAAAATTGGGCCGGAACACAGTAGCGCTTTCGCCCAATTTATGCGGCAGCTATTTCCCATCCCTTTGATTCTTTCCATGACGCGTAAGCGATGGAAAACTGTTGCTTCATTAGCATCCAATGGCTTAGCAAGGTATTAAAGCGTTTGAGCTGGATATTCGTTCACTAATATAAAGTATCTAATTGTTCTTGTTCAAACTCCTTCTCAGCATCTTCAAGGTTTTCTAGGTTTAAATTTCCACTACTGAATCTTGTACGCTAATTTTTAACCTTTGAATGACTCACATAACTCTCGCAGGGTGTTAAATATATCAAATCCGTAGCTTCAGCACAACTTTTCTTCATTTGAAATGCGTTAATACAATAATTTAGTTTTGCCAGTTCAACATAATAATAAATGAAAATTTATGAAATTTTGTTGTACGCTGAAGGGCCAAATACACCTCCAGACATTTGATCAAATGCGTGATGTGACGGGAAATCAATCCAATGGGTGAATGAAATTGAAACGTTTTGGTTTTTGTCACATCGCTTCTTCTTCCACGATGTGATTTTCATTTTTTCGTTCTAAACAGACGTATGTGTATTGCGTAATGCGTTTCGAAAACGTACTAAAAAAAGTCCAGATTTGGTGAAATGGATTTGAAAGGTGTGTGGGAACGCATCACATTACAACCTCACATTTGATAAAATGTGTAAATGGTGTATTTGGCCATTTAATATCAGAGCACAATATTAATTATAACTAACTTTATCCAACTTAGTCCAGGTCACTTTTCAGTAAGTTGTTATTATTTTCTTCGTTTCCTTTAAGTTTAATTTAAGTTGTTCTTTAATAACAGTAAAAGTTTAATAACAGTATATTAACCCCCAAAAAAAAGCCAACTAACTTTTTTTAACCGCAGTTTTCAGAGCCGAGTTTCAATGTAAGCACCTAGAATATAATATACTAACAATGCTTACAGAAATAGTATTTAACAAAATACAAAAATAATTTTAAACACAAAATAAAAAATTAAACATTACACATTTTAAACAAGAAAACTCTTTGAAAGTTGAGTACAGTTGCAATTTCCATTTTATTAATCCTAAACCTTGAATTATCTTTTATATGATTTATTAAATGAGTACATACTATGTACATACTATGTACATACTATGTACTCGTGCCAATTCAAATAAATCTTATTTTATTTATCTTATTTCTTGATTCATTTGACCTTAGCGCCATACTCCTCTATGAGCGAGAAGAGCTATAGTAAGACCTGACTTTGTTGGAGGCGATATTTTAATACAACTCAACTAAATTTACCTGGTGTTTAAGTAATATTCTAACAGTTGTGATGTACGTTCAGCCCTCTCCCAGGATACCTTCACAGTCTAAAGTCATTAAAAGTTAAGAATGTTAAAACAGAAAATAATTGTCGTAACTGAACAAAATGTACCGAATGATCCTGTGCAATTAAGTAATCTGCTAGCCGAATTAACAACAGCACCGACCAAAAGCTGATGATCGACTAAGCGCTTCAAGCGATCGTTTCTAACTTTTATTACTGTGTGTGATCTGATTCTACATCTACACTCAGATAAGCATAACCACAGCAAACACTCATTAAGCTACTTATTGTATAAAGCTAAAGGCTCGAGGGCCTCGTTTAAATCCATGCTTCCACTTTCCAATGTGTACTCAACTGTTTAGCTTACGTGGCATTTTTAAAAAATATCTTTATTGCTCGAAAATAGAATGAAGATAATGTTTGTAGTGGTGATCATAGCAATACACAAGCAAATATGCCTCTGAGCTAAGCAGCATTCAGCCTTTAGATGGTTACTGTGAAATTTGGTGCGAGAAAAGCGTCTAATTCACTAAATACTAAGGCCAACTCAATTTTCAGATGCTTCTCAAACTGTATGGATACAAATAAAACATAAAAACAAAGTAGCCCCTTTGCAGGCGGTGATGCTCAAGCTGTACAAAGTCGTAATATTCGTATGAAAATAATAATCAAAAAATTAAGAGTACAAAATGAGACCCAAAAAGTCAAACACTGGAAGATCAACGAGATAATCGCAGCAGTAGACAGGACGCAGAGCTGCTGAAACATCCGAAGAGCGAGACGCACGCGAAGACAGCAACGCGCCGGGTACCTGCTAGTCAAGGAATAAAACCGTTCTAAGCAAAAAAGAAAAAATTCAAATTTTTTATAGTCTAACCGACATATCAAAATTGTGTATTGATTAAGTTCGACTTGGGATTCCAGTAAATTTTGATAACTAAAAGTTTGCGATAGAAGTCGATTTTTTATGGTCCCAAATCAACTACGACGGTGCACAGATCGTCCTCCAAAAAGTAAATAAGAGGCAAACAAAATTAAAAATGGACAGAAAATAGGACAAAATTAAGTTTTATATTTATTAATCTCTTCTATACCACAACAAGTTGTAGACTGTAAGGGCTACAACCGCATTATCTCCCTCTAAGCAGGGACCAAAAACCTTCTCAGTCGCTGGCTTTACGGCGCAGTAGCATTATTGTCATCACCTTAGTCGAAGTCTAATTTTATACGCGCTATTATTTATAATCGAACAAATATGTTGTGCAGTTTATTGCTATGAATATCATTCTTTAAATAACACAAAAAAAATCTGATTGTGGACCGCACTACACCTTTAAAAGTACATGTCATGTTGTTTGCTTCAATCATACATCAAGTGTTTTTTAATATCTTTAATAATGTGTGCTTCCGCTAATACCGAAAAGTGCAGAATAACGTCTGGCGGGCTAAGCTAATAATTATAATAAGAAGCGAAATCATTTTTTTTTCTCCTAACCTACCGAAGCTACCGAGGAAATACAATACAAGACGAAGCTGAGACAGAAAAAATTAAACCAATAAAATACCAAGCTGCTCAAAAAAGAAAGAAGATTAACGAAACGACGACTCTATATTGCGGTCACAGCATGACTGACCCATGCGATTACCGCTTGCTTTAGTTTATTGCAGTTAGACCCGGCACTACGTTTTAATGCTTGTACGCTCTCATTGTATTCATAAGTGAGCACACTCATTTCTCGTAAATATCCGCTCACACTCTATGCAAACAACTCACAAACACAAACACTAAAATGAAGAAGAAGCATAACAGACACAACGAAAAAACGTATGAAACTGTTTGTGCTTGGCCTTGCAGTAGTTTTGCAAACATTTAATCCTAAGTAATAACATATTTTCCTCTAAAATAATCGAATATAGATTATTAGATCATTGACTACGTAGCATTATACTGTTGAAAGAATTTTTAAAATCGGATAAGTAATTTCGAAGATTACCTCTAACATCCAAACAAACACTACCTCTTTATAATATTACATATAAATATATAATATATATTAAATAATATTTTATTGGATACCTCTTTTTTATATAAGTATAGATATAGATAAGTTCAAATATCTTGTCTGGAATCGATTCATATAATTTCTGAATGTAGTCAAGGGAAATGCACTACAAGAAATATATAAAAGCATCAATGAGTTCACATTTACTTCTATATTGCTTTCCGGTCTCATACACCTTGCGCACAAGCCATCCCCATACATTTTCATTAATGTTTAGTTAAGCAACTCTACATTCTGTAGTTCAATCCAGGATTTGACGACTCTAGCAGTGCGGATTCGAGCGTTATCAAGCTGGAGTCTTCACTACAAGTTTCCAAATTGTTCACTTATTTTCAAAAAAAAGCAGTCTCTAGTACTGTTTTGTAAGACATTGCGTTCATTTTTGGAGCCAGAAAGTTACCATAGTAAGAAATTCCTCCATACCATGACACCGCCCTCATGGCTATGTCCATACGGCTTAGAGGGTGTTCCTCCTTCCGTACATCGTGCAAGTAGTAATTATAGCCATCGGGGCCCTCCAAAAAAAATGTTTATTCATCGGACAATTTTACACGGTTACACTTTTTATTATTATTCAAAGATATGTTTGTTCGGCAGAAATTAAGGCGATATTCCTTACGAAGTATGTTAAGCGGTGGCTTTTTTTATTTTTATTTGTTATGTTCTAGATGTGCGGCATTAGAAATAACCCGTTTTACAGTGGATACGCTTGCACAAACCCAGCTTTCTTCTTTCTTCTTTGATGCTGGCGGCAGAGTTCTGCCAATTTGACCACTTTCTCTGAATAGCTCTCTTATGAGTATCTATAACTACATTCATCTTTGGCCCTACATATTAGTCCCATATTGATTTTTTTCCTATTGATTTTCCTATTGATTTTGTTCCCGCTATATATTGAATTGACATGCCACATTTCTTGTAAGTCTTGACTTTTGCCTTCTCCTCAAAATCTAATCATTTTGCTCGACCCATATTGTTTGAAAATCTTTTTTTAATTATAATATCTCCAATTTAGAACTTTGTCTGTATATGCAGATCTACAATATCAATTCCACACAATACCATAAAAACGAGGAGTTGCTATCAAGTGAACCAAAAAAATGTAGAGTTTTTCAAAAGCAGCAAATAAAAATAACGGGACCATTCCAAAGATTGACTATATTTTTTTTATGAGGTTCAAAATCAAAGAGTATACAAGATATAGATGTTCTATTTCGCTCTTAAATTTGGTTTGTTTAAATTCGAAGTTAGTAACAGAAATGTAAAGGTACCACATCTCGCCGACGTCGGATAAAAATTCCAAATAAGTTGTAAGAGATGAATGGAAACTCTATATCTTGTATACGCTTTGTTCAGAATGAGAATAAACAAATAGAAAACGTTAACCGTTATATGCGCAGAGGTTCAAGGGTTTTTATAATTGTTCAGTGGATTAGGGGGTTCTATTCAAGCGAGCGAAAGCGTATGTCTTGAAAAACTTCAGTGAGGCTAAAAGTCGAAAATTTTGTTTATTTTAATTTGTGATTGTTTATGTAATTTTTGTTCACATTTGATTGGCAATATAAGTCATACACTCACACAAAAGGCCTCAATCTATTTATTTGTTTCCTTTTGACTGGAAAATGAATGAGGCCTTGTAAAGACGATGTCGCCGACTTCTACATTTGGTCTAGCGCCCCCACGGTTCGTTTGTACCTACAACTGTGCTCAGAGAATTGTTTTACGTACCGAAAGGCTCAGCACATATATGTATTGAATTTTAAAAACATTTCATCAGTCTACAAACTATCAGAGCGTAGAAAAATATTAATCTAATGTGATCGATGGTGACTCGCTACTCTCACATGTCATACTTTCGATGGGAATCCAATGATTACGAGTTGTACGAGTGCTTGAAATTCAGGAACCGCCCGCACCAACAACCTGCCGCAAACAACAGCAAGAAACAAATGGAGCATGCCAGGATAATTCGATTGTGTTCAATTTAATTTGTACAAGTTTCGTTTGCTGCTAGTCAGCACGCCCTCATAACACAGCCTCCCAGCGTGGTTACACGTCGAGCGTACATTCAATGCTTAACCACCCAACCGGCGCGATGCCAGCTTGTGACGCTTTCTCTTAGGCGTACACAACAAGCAAACAGGATACGTGCAGTTTGATGGTATTCCCCATTTGCTTGACTGCCTCTGCGCTTGGGCGGCTTTAATACGATTACGGCATGCGGCGTACGGTGCACGGCGGCTAGCGAACTCAACTATTCAATTGAGCCACAATTTTGTTCGAGTTTTTCTTTATTCTACAACCGAACTTTTTAGCGAAGATTGGGGGAAGAACAAAAACATAATTCCCAAATCACTTTCTATGCGGCCCAATTTGTGGTTATCGAATATTTATGGTTATTTATAACAAGGGGGCTATGGAAATTGCTTTGGAACTTTGCGTGAAGTTAAGCGCGAAAAACAAGGCTTTGCATGGAATCAATGAGAGGTTCCGCTGTATGCTAAATACTTCAGATTTTTTTCAATTGGAAAAGGTGAATCATATCTTGAAAGGTCATGCCACAAGAGCTCTAGCAGTCTCAAAAATTGAATATACATTTCACCTACATTTAGTAATACGCCAAATCTAATATCAACCTTATTCCACATGCTTACCATACTGTTATTCGACATAGGATGAACGCTACCCTACCGTCCAAATTAGATGTTCTTTGATTGAAGCATTGAAGCTACGATAGAACTTATTTCAAAGGTGTTTTCTTCTTATCGTACTGAATCGTAATATAGTAAAGAAGACATCGTAGAATAGATTACTCGCCATATTCATATGAGCTTCTCTCTGTTCATTTGTAAACTATGTAATATATACCTAATTGAGTTAGATATTGAGTTTATAATTTTTGAGGGATACCATTAGCAGAAATTGTAGTTTTATCAAAGCTAATCTAAGGGGTACCTTCAATTCAAAACGCAGATTTTAATTTAAGTTTTTTTTCTTTTTTGTAAACATATCGAACTGAAATTTGGACTGATGTGTTTTTAAGTCCATTCAAATAAAGTTTTAAAAATGTGAATATGCTATCGATAGTGGCTCGTACAGCACCCAACCGAGGTGTTTTCGAAATATGTATATCGGACCATATGATTTGATGTTTGATAATTTCTTGAAATAGAATTCTTTTATTTTCTTTTAAAATTAATTTACGCTGAAAGCTTAGCAAGTACATTGTCGACGAGTAACATCAACACACAAGGACCATAGCACTATCTACGATCGATCCCACAACCTATTACATAAGTTAATGAAGCTTTAAATTGCGATGCGAAATGTTCTATTGTTGTTGTTATATGTTGATATTGTTGATTTTCTACAATTTATCTTAAGAATTAAATTTTTATCGCTCTTGACTAAAAAAATTTAAAAGCAATTTGACTAATCAATTTGCCCGTAACTAAAGGAATCATAAAGAATCTGTAGAATACGGAGACTCTAGTCCAAGTTTCTACATTTCAGACTTTAATTATTTAAGTCTTTGTAGATTCTGAATGTCACAGACAGTCAATAAAAGAGCTGCCATTAAACAAATTTCGACCAACCAAAGCAAAAAAAAAAAAATTGGGCAAACTTTTAGGCGCTGTGACTTGTTGCTATGACATAATGGCTGGTCTAAGATCAAATCAATAAAGCAAATGCATCTAACAATGATGTATCCCCCTAGCGTTTCATGTATTTGAGCATCACTGGTTTTATATAAGACAAAAATTATTTTATTCATGTACTCGTTTGTATATAGAAGAGCAACACTTATCAGTCACCAGCTTCCGCTGACTAACGGACCTACGCTGGAAACTGGAACATTGGATGATAACACTACCCGACCAAAATGGTATACTCTTTAACAGCACTTTCGGCTCTACAAAGCCAACAATGGGCTACCCCAGACTATGAACGACCGACTAATACGGTGCCAGCGCTGGAAAGTACATACAATTCATATGTTTTATCTATACGAGGTGATTTCAGTTAAATAACTCACGGGAAGTGTATGGGAATTTGGCACTGGTAGAAAAAACCACGAATGGGCGGAGCCGTTGTTGGTACATTCCTACATATATCTGTATCGTCTATATATCTATCACCCAGAGCATAAAAGATATGGTGCTCTATGCTCTCTGCTCTAGTGCTGTCGGCAATTCAAAAAACGCCTACTTCACAACAACAAAAATAATATGACCGAACACACATAAACAAATCGACACACATCCACCAAACAATTCTTAGGCGAGCGCTGTTTGTCCGAAAATCGAGCACCGCGAAAAGTAGAGAGAGACTCTTGTCAAAAGAGAGCCTGAGCTTTTTACACAGCATGCTCGGACTACAGTGGGCTGTAATATGTCAAGTTATAGGTTGAACCTTTTGAGGAGTGACTGCAATCTGCAATAGAAAGACTATCCATTAGTCTTTACGTTATAAAACATATATTCTTAACAACTCGCTTCTATAATGAAACATGCTGAAATTTTTATTTGCTACACTCTTCGCTTTAAACTTAAAAATAACGCGAACTTCATTAGATCATCTTGTACCAGTTGTTAGTATAGAACCACCGTATTTGGTATTTGTTCCTTAGTTATTTAAATTCATATGTTTATTGGGGGTGATATTCTATTGTTGCCAACGGATGAATAGATTTTATTAATTGAGTAATCCAAACCAAACCGCCTTAGTGGCCATTTAAGCCCTTCTCGAGTAGTCTTGGCCCAATTAAAATAAAATTTTTTTTCCCCCTTAAGGAATATGTATATAAAATGTCACATTTTGCAAGGTTTGCTTATTTTGGTATCATCGAGAACAACCAAGTGCGAATTGGCCTCACGTGGAAAGGGTTCCGTAAGTTGAATATGTTACCGAATATATCCATATCCACTCATTTTGGTTTGGTTAAGCAAGTAAGAGATACAACGCTTACCCAATAATAAGTCACTCTATCATAACTAAAAGTTTTTTCATTCAAATTTTTTGAGTGACTTCAAGAAATGCGAATAAGGACTTTTTACTATAATTTACCACGTTATGTTCAGGTCATAGACTTCTTGTATATTTCCCGTAAAATTTTAGCCTTTGAAGTTTCGATGATTTTCTTAAATAGCTTTATTTATAAATTATAAAAAAAATATTTATTTACTTTTATTTATTAAAACTAATTATAACACATTACATTGTAATAATATTACAACTAGTTATTTAGAGCTACGAGGCCTTATAAAAATATATACTTGATACCCTTGCAAGAAGCACAACTTAATTGGACCAGTAAATTCGAAGCAAATTAGGTGTAAAAGTGCGACAGCAGTTTTTTACTCGTTTTTTACTCAAACTCACGGAACCCTAAAAACAGGTATAAATGGCAGCCAAAAAATCTTACATTATACTTCAGCTGACCCTAACATGTGTCGAATTTACAAAAAGATTTCTGAAAATCAAAATGTTTTCATAGTGGACATTGAATTCTAACAAACATCTAGCCAAAATTGATACTGCTTAATATTTTCATACATACCATACAAGATTGACATACTTAGTTCGGTTTGGCTAATTGAAGATACATATTGTTTAGGGATATACTGGTATTATTATTTATTTAGACTTTATATTACGTAATCATATGATTTGTTTTAATGTATATACAAAAATTAACAAAACAACTTAAATAATAAGTGGGGATATAGGATCATATGAGGAAGAATTTGGGGTCGGAAATATTAAACTTGGGAATACTGAATATCAGCAATACTGAATATCAGCATGCCAGGAAGAAAAACAAACTCTTTATATTAAAAAGATAGGCGTACGAATCGTCAATTATCAAAAATAATGCCTAAGCAATACTTGAATGCCGATTTAACTGAAAATGTATCATTTTCTTTGGTTAACAAAACATTTTAAAGAGTTCTTACAAGGAGTTCAACATTTTCTTTTTTTTTTTTCAAATTTCTAGTCACTGTGCAAGCACAAGCTTTTTTCTATGCTTTATGCGAGAGCACAAGTGTCTGTAATTATTACAGAGTGTCGTGGGTGTATGTGTATGCAACTTTATTGAGAGCACGCGCCCTGAGCGTCAGGTTGTTTGCCAAACAAGTGGTGTGTTTATGTTAATGTGCATGAATGTTTGTGTACGTGAGTGTTGCTTGTACGCTTTTGAGCATGCACAAGCGCCGGCACAGAAAAGGGTGCAACACCAATACCAACACACGCTAAGCGCGACCAACGAAGCTTTCCAATGGCGCAGTCAGAGGACAAGTCGTGGCTTCTAGTCGCAAGCTAGAAGCGACGATACGCAATGCGATGAGTAGACGAATGAGCTCTCGATTGGGCGTCGTATGGTGCGACGAGGCGAGAATATATAACTGTGAAAAAGTGCTTGAATCGGCCATTCTGCAGAGCAGTGAGACTCAGACTCGGCCACGGCCACCCTTCGCAAAATCACACACGCATTTGTTCAGTCGTAACCGTTAACTCTTTGAAACTGGTCGACGACGACAACGGCAACGCTACAGAATACCGAGAAACGGAAATCGAAAACCGCGAACTGCAAGCAAGCCGTTGATAAACTTTAAAAGGCAAGACGCTTAGTGGTGAAATGTTCAGAATAGTCTTGTAAAGTGTTTCAAAAATTTTTTAAGAATAAAGCCAGAAAAAGAGTAAACGCGAAAACGTTCGAATTTTATTCATATATCCGAACATTTGAAAGAAGCCCGTGTTTAGCATAAAACCCGTTTTGATGTGCCAAGTGCCGTACGCGCTGTCCAAAGACAAAGACCGATCACCGCTGTACCCATTAAAATTGTCGCGTTGCCTAGCCTAGACTTCGTTCAAATGAAAATGGAAGATCCGAATTTAGCCGAAGAATATGTTCAGGAGTTCGTGCTCGATCACCTCGGCGATGACGCGATGCCGGTCGCGGCAGTTGGCGTTAAACGCGAAGATCACAGTCCGCCAACACCGTCGAAGCTTAGTTGGCCAGCCGAAGCGAATGTCAGTGGGGCCGATGAGGATAGCGAATCGATTGCCGCCGCAGGCCCACCGGCATCGGTAGCGGTATCAGTAGCTGCACCAGTCGAACCGCCACTGTTGAAGATGCGCGCTTTTCCATGTGCCAGTTGGCATATGGATGAGCGACGTTTGCCGCCACTATCGCCGCCACCGGAAATCTATACACACGGTCCCATGGCCGGACAAGCGATACTCGTGAATCCTTCTTCTGTACCAGGCGGTGTGCCATCAACACCACCAGAAACCCCACCCGTTGTGGGTTCGCCAACAAGCAGTACCTGCGCACCACCATCAGCGTATGCCGCACAGTATGTGCGTGCACCACCGCCACCCAGCGCAGGTCTAACCCAGGAAATGATGTGGCTACCAAACTCGATGCGCGCCGATCCACAACCGCTTGATTTGCGTCCGCTCGCATGCCCTACCCACGATCCTGTCGAGGAGTGGGAACGTCAGCGTGAGTACATGCAAGTCTCTGCAGCACATCATCATGGGCACCACCTGATACAGACGCATCATCATCATCCGCACCATCCACATCCGCACGCTCACCACACACACTTTCAGACGCTCGAGCATGCACTGACACCCATCAATATGCACACACCCTATGCGAATGGCATTGGCGGTATTAGCAGCGCCGGCGTTGGCGGTGGCCCCGGCGTCATTGGCGTGCTCAGCAATGGCAGCACAACTCCCAGCCAAGGTAGCAGCGGTTCCAGCACCAGCGGTGGCAACGGAGTTGCCAACGGCGGTCTGGGAAATATGAACAGCCTCGCAATGCAAGCTTCTAACAATCGTCCTATGTCGGTCAGCTCAACGCGTTCCTCCACCAATTCGCCGCGTTGCTCTGGAGTCTACAGCAATTCGAGCGCTTTGGATGACTGCATCAACGATGATCTGCTGACCACACTCACGGTTCGCGAGTTAAACAAACGCCTGCATGGCTGCCCGCGCGATGAAGTCGTACGTCTCAAGCAGAAACGCCGCACCTTAAAGAATCGCGGTTATGCACAGAATTGTCGCTCCAAGCGGCTACACCAGCGTCACGAACTCGAGAAGACTAACCGCCAGCTCAATCAGGATTTACATCGTCTCAAAATGGACTATTCACGTGTCTGCCAGGAACGCGATCAACTTAAACAGCGTCTACAGCTTCATCTACGCAATGCCGGTGTTGCCACAATCGGTGGCAACTGTGCGGCACAGGCGCCGCCGCCTCATCATCATCTCAATTCCGATAGCCAAAATTCACCGGAGTTCTACCTCTGACGCCAATTAACGGCAAGTGGTCACCCTCATCCGCATCCTCATGACATTGCAGCAGCAGTCGTAGCCTCGTCCGTAACCTCAACATCTGCCAATGTTAATGGCAGTCAACACCACCACCAACACCACCATTCACACAATCCACACCCCCTCCAGCAACATCGACACTCGCATAATCAGTGGCCGCCCTCGCGGTACCAACAACAGTTACAGCAGCAACTGAAACAACAACAACAGCCGGCGGAGCCTTCCAACTAAACTCAGTCGGTCAGCCTAATGGCACTATATCATTCTAAGGTTGGAATAATTGCTTTATGATTTACTTAAGCTACTTTTAAGAGTTTTCACTAAATCTCCTCATTTCCCTTACTCTCCCTCCACAAAGCACTTTCGCAATTCTGGTTGCCATTAAAGCGCTCAGTATTCTTTTTAACTATATACTCTGATCTCTCAATAATATACTTCAGCCACAACTGTACATATCAAAAGATTTCCCCTCTTAACTCTTAACTCAAATCCATTCTGATACATTTTAAATACTGATGTTGAAGGCTGCCCAACCTCAGTAACTTCATTGATATTCCATTCAATTCAAATACTGATTCTTAGACACTTTAATCTTTGAGATATCTGAATTTTGAATTTAATGAAAAAAACATTTTTTTTTTGTATTGCATGTATTTAAAGAGAATTTTTCACTGAAGAGGAGCTAACAGGTTTTTTTAGGTCCGAATAAATGTCAATTTTCAGTTTACCGATACTAGCGTCCATTTTAAATATTGAATCCTTTAGAAAAGAGTTTAGAGTTTTTAAATATATCCGATTATGAGCAATAATGAATTCAAATCTGATCTAAAGAACTCGAACTACCACTTAATTGTTAGTAGCGGCGTATCGTAAGATATTTGGTAGTAATGATTTACATATATTCGGATGCTTCCAGTCGATTTCCAGAAATTGTGAGAGCACATAAACACATTTTAAATTTCGCTTGTATTTTGGTATTTGTATTTTCTGGATATTCGTGGATAAGACAATCTACCAATATTCGCATTTAATAGACATTTTTGAGAATTTGTAAATTACAGTTGAATGGTTGACTTTTTCTATGGATGAAAATATCTTAAATTCGAATTGATTTTCTAATTTCACTATACTCGTTATATTCAGGTCAAATCTGAAGCCGTGATTGAAATCTTATTGTAATGGAAATAAGAGAACATATATACATGTTTGATTCAATTTATTCTCCTCTACTATATGTTACAAATGTAGTAGAAATGAACCAATTTATTTAGAGAATGAAATATCTAACAAAAAAAGCGCTGAGTTTAATTAATTTGTAAATTTTCTATGAATTTAAATATTTGATTGTGTATTTATTCATTCGATCATCGAAACCAGATTTCAAAGTTTAAAATGATCATTTCAATATATTTTCTACATTCCGTCATTTTTACCCTATTCTTGAAACAATATATTTTTTCAATTATGACAATAAATTCAAGTACTTTTTAAGCTTATTTAGTTAATGAATATGAAGTAAGGCTTAAACTTCAAGAAATACATACTTGGTATATTTGCCTAAGCACTTGGAAAATAAATGAAACCCACTCAATCGTCAGAAATCGGTTTAAATGCACTGATCGCTGATTTTGACTTTGGTATTTCACTCAAAACTTGTGCGATGAAAAAACTATATGGGAATTAGTGTCATTGTACATAAATTGTTGCCCTCTGCTGATAATAAAACTTGCAATGCAAAATCCTAAACTGATTACAGAAACAAAAAGGTATAAACCAAAACAAATCGAAAAAATATATATAAGCAATGATTGATTAAAACTGTAAATTAATTATAAACAATTACATTGTATTACAAGTTAGAAACACGCTTATTTGTTGATTAGTTATAGATTTAGTTTAGTCACCTAAGCTGAAGTAAAATATAAGAAAATTTGTTGAAAAAATGAAGGTGGCAGAAAACCATAAACTTCAAATCGAAATTGGACAAAAACAAACCCCCTCAATTGACAACCGATCCAACCAACTCAAACATTTATCAGCACATATTTTTGTTCTGCTTATGCAAACAATATGAAAGAAACTATATAAAAATGGTTGTGTTATATTAAACTCACTTTGAAATACAAAACCATCAATAAAGCAGAAATTCTGTAAAAAGAATTTACTTTGAGTACACAGAAAATATCCTAAATAATCTACTTGTGACATAATGAAAGATAAGCATAAAATACATTGTGTAAATATGACTAAAATAAGTTTAAAAAATTATAAAAAATTGTGTAAATTAAATTAAGCAAGTTCTTTCAACTTAAAATTGTGAATAGTATTAAGTGTGTGCATAAAAACCTAAATAAAAACGAAAAACATTAATTGAATTAGAGTGAATTTCTTTATGAAGAGCTGAGAACGCCATATGGAATATTGGTTGAATGAAAAAGGAAACTTCAAAAACATAAAGAATATTATCTACGGCTATACTGAATGTGTAATGGTCTACACCAAAAAGTGTTTCGGTAATTGGGAAGAACGTTAGCAAATGTGTGTATCATAAAATTGTGATTTATTTCGATAAAGACAGAATACATTTTTATACTCGATCCAGTATAAAGAGTATGCCAATTAACCTTAAATAACATCAATGAAATTAAAACTCTATAGGTCCATAAAAATTACTAATAAGAACTGTGTTTTATATAAACGATTACCACTGTTAGTATAGTATGCAGCAGAGATAACTTGAAAATTGAAAATTTGTATATGACGAAGACATCCAGAATATGAGACTAATTTAAATGATACTTCCAGGTTTATATAGACTGCAATAGAGCAAAATAGAGCAAAGATCAAAGAGGATTCGCAAACTGAGACAAGAATTTAGAATTCATCTTGAAACATAGTTTATTGTATAAGCCTATTTAGTATTGTCTATACGAAGAGGGAACTTTATGCTAAATTACAGCGCCCTAGATATGTATATACAGACAGACAGACGTATGGCCAGACATAGTTGATAAAGAATATATGTACTTCTTGATGACCCCGATGTATCACAAATTTCGTGTTCAAGGTATAATAATACAATGCGAAGACTACTACAACAAAGTATTTAAAATCAAGTACCGACTTCAGATCGGTTTTATATTTTTGCCGTCTTCTATCCATAATTTATCTTATCTTAGGTTAAATAGAGTTATACACTAATTTTGTCCTTCCCAACCCTGTTTTATATAAATCAGAACTCTAATGCAACTATTTATCGGAACTATTCTATGGTATACAAGAACCTCAGTAGGTGTGTGTGGTCTTTTCGTTTAGTAGATACCAGTGACTAATACGCACGGGTGAAGGGCAAGCAGATTTCTCGAGTGTAATTCGCCTGCATTAATTCTTCTAAGGGATACAAATATATTTCAAAGTCAAGTTAAAGTAAAGTTAAAATAGAGGAGTCAAATCGTACCACGAACTACGAATTACAAATTATTTAATTTATGCCAAAGGTGCTTAAAGTAACACCGGCTGTGGTGTGGTCTCAGTAATGATCGTAAAAAACCTTGAATTTTCATCTAAGCTTTTCACATGTTAATTTCACATGTCAGATAAACGAATATGTGACTGAATGACAAATCCTAGTGTAGCAAATCAGACTTATTCTAAGCGGAAGATTATTCTGCTAGCATCCCACTGATCTTGGGTTTATAGCAGAACATGATGATATCCTATTATACGGAACAATCAAGTTTCTAGTGAGCTATTGTTCGCTTAAACACTTCCATAGAAATGTTTAATATTCCCTTATTATAAGGAATGTCTGTTTGTTAGCACCCAACAACGTTGAGTTATTTTGCAGAACTTTAAACTAAACTAAATTATTAAATTCTCTAAGGATATCATGTTTAACATTTAAATGGAGCTATTGTGAAATACATGCCAAGCTGCAGGCATTTGCATGTTCAACCCACACAAGTTTGCAGGCATGACATCAGCTTATTAAGAAAATAACGTAAGACTCACGGCTCTGCGAGGTAACCGATTACAATTTTTAATCTTTTTCATTCCAAACCTGATTATGTCTATGCATATCTGTAAGTGCCGCTTAGCAAAGATGTGTGGCCCTCGTCTGACAGTGGTCGGGTAGCTTCGGGACAAAAACCCGTTCACTCCTGCGAACCAGAGATTTCCTGTTTAACGACGGATGATGCTGGGTTTTATTAACTATATATTTTTTTTAATATTATTATTAAAACACCCTACAAGCAAACTGACCACCAACATTTCGACGAAACTAAAGCTGTTGGCAGGGCTACTATAAAAATAAACAGTGATGCATAATCTCCAAGTGGCCTGCCGGCTACTGGGCGACCACCGAATTGAGCTGTGATAAATAAAAGAACCTAAAACAAGACCAACAACAAAAACAAACATAAGAACCGAAAAATAAAATCCATTGTTGGAATTAGTAAACAAAAATCAGACGAATCGAACGCTTGTAACAACAAACAAGTCCAAACAAACCAAAACGTCCCGCCATTTGTCAAAATGTGGCTCGCATCCGATTACAGAGGCAGCGGCTTCTTGATTGAAGCAACTTCGATGCGCTGCAAAATTGTTTATGCGCCGTTATAAAAAAAAAATAATCAACAACAATAACAAATTTTGATTTCAGATAGCGAAGTTTTACAAAAAAGTAACTCAAAAGTAACGCTTGGCTTTGAAACTGCACGAGCGCGTAATTCGGTTTCCAATCTGCGGCTGCGTGGGTTTTGTTCGTGCGCCGGGAGAACGGTGGACTGTGCTATGTAGCGCTTCTTCACTGAGGCGATTTCATTAAAAAAAATTTGTATGTACAACTTTGTTTATTATTATAAACAATCGATCTTTAGATATTTTCTTTTCAAGTAACTAAGCCCAAATCGTACTCAGATTCGATTCGATTCCATTGAAATTTTCGTAGCAGCCAAAAACTCGTTTATTTAGTGCAGTGCTTATGTAACTGCAAAAGTTTATTTGTTTGAATACTTTTTTTTTTTTGGTTTGTGGAATATTTTATTATATTATTTAAGCAGGAAGTGTCCTATTACCGGAGCCCATGCTCCAGTCACATGCCTGGGCTTTGCCAAGACTTTTTGATAAAAGTTAATGTATCTGATTGCCTCATGCATTGTTTATGTTGACACTCTAGATGTCGTTCGAAATCAAATTCGATTTATAAAAATTTGAAGCTATAAGTTTTCACTTCAAATGCACTCAAAACTGTGTTTATTTTTGAATGTTCGAATGCAGGCCTTTCAAGAGCTTTTAGAAATGTTTTTTCGGTCTTCACTAAACAACTTTGAATTGATTCTTATACTAAAATATACAATACCTAAATGAAAATTATGTAAGCTCGAAACACCATACGGCCATCGATCAAATTGAGTGCTAATGAATACAATTAGCAGCAATCGCAGCTCTGTATAGATGGTCTTCATGTTAGTTTAGAACTTCTTATAAAAGTAAAATCAATGACATCATACAATCATTTTCCTTGCCCTCTCCTTATGGGAGTATAGAGCCTCAACAAGGATCTTACATCCTTTGAATATCCCACACTTGTGTTAATTACGTTAATCGAATGGTTTGTGCCTGATAGAGTGACGCCGCCAAGATGCATCGCGTCTACAGGCACAATCGTATCACCTTTAGAGCCGTGGTATTACTTCCAAATAGAAAGTCTAGGTAAACAATGTGAAAAAGTAAAATAGCGGAGGAAAATGGACACAACTCGACCTCAGCAATTATAGCACAGCTCACTGCCCATTGCGGCACTCGTACCAAAACCCCATTTATATTAAAGAAGTGGAACAGTAATGTAGAGAAAACTTTGTTGTAAACCTTTACAATCTTTAATAAGTGTCACAGGAAATTTTCTGACTCCCAAGTGTATTTGCAAATTTAGCAAAAAGGAATACATACTTTTAATATGCCACCAATAATGTACAGTTCAAATAAAGTGACATAACATTGGAAGATTTCTTCGATAAATAAATATACTATAAGATAAATCTATATACTATATATAACAACGTTTGTGCATTTGTTAGAAACGCGTGTTCTCCGGATCTAATAGAGCTATCGAGCTTAAAGATAGATGACCGGGTAGTTGGCCTTGGGATAGGGATATTTAAATTATTGGGGATAAACGTAATTATTCTTATGAATTGTATTTTACTATTTACTATTTTGTAATCCAAGTTGTAAGTAACGTACACCCTTTTTGTTTATCATGTTGAAATGGGTAGTTCTGTTATTCCCCACTCCCTCACTTACTATTAAATACAGACAACACAAATTCGTTTCCTATTAATATTTACAAATGCATAAAGGTTTGAACGCAAAAGAACGTTTGCGGGTAAAGCTAGTGGTTTATAAAAAAGGGTTTACCGAAATGAAAAATAAAAATATTCCAACACCATTACGGAAGGTACATATGTATAATTATCAAGTTTGGCATGATTTGGATGGTTGAAAATTAGTCATATCTCAAAGCCGTTCTAGTTTAATAGAAATATAATCGTTTTTCAATCTTTATTTACTGCTATGTTCAGATAGTATATTGTAGCAATTCATAACAAATGGCAGCTGCCTTACAATTTGTAACGGAGATTCGACTTCCCAAAAAGTAACACTCTGGGAAAATTGGGCTTCGATAAAACACACTGAATAGATACAGCGCGTGAAATAATACAACAAGTTACTTGGCGAAAGTTAAGAATAGTGTCATGTCGATTAAGGCAACCGAATAATAATATAGAAATACAGTCGCGATTCCTAAAACAAGCCTGACACTAAAGAGATACAGTTTGGGTTTTTCATGCTGAACCAAATACAAAAAAGTTATTTGCGTTCGAAGTGTTGCCAAACAAGTGATGGTGGCATGCTTTTTCGAATATCTGAATATGTGATTGTGCTGAGTGAATTAAGCAAAACAAACAATCGCGTCCTTCGTTTTTCATCATGACAATGCGGACATCCGCCGCACAGGATTGATTTGGCATTCAATGAATTCGTTTTATTCCCGCAGATCCAAGACTAACAAAGTTTTTTGACTGCAGAAGCCAAGCTTTTTAGTTCTCCCAAGCGAAATAAATAAAAACACAAATGCTAAAGAATATCGGTCAATGGAGAATATTTTGAAAACCATTTAAAAAGAAAGAAATGAAACCATGAGGTTTTTTGTAAAACCTTAGCAAAAGAACTGAAGCTAGTTATACCGGAATAAGAAAAGTTCTAAGAGAGATCAGCTAATTGAGTGTGAGGTAGCGGCGAATTGGCCAAATTCGAGCAACTTCGGTTTGTTGTTGTAGGGAAGTTCCTGTGGACTTTTTGTACTTTTCCGATCTTTTGAGGCGACGAACGATTTTAAATAGTCCACATTCAAGTTATCTGCCAACAACACTCTTCAAAGTGCCTAGTCGACGTCTTTTTTCTACATTTCCCAATGCGAACTTTTTGAAACATCTTTCAACTTCGCTTTTGTGATGGGTTCTTCACTAAAAAGTCCTTTAAAACCGCGAACTTTAATAGAAGTTTTGGACTAGAATAAGGTGAATATGGCTACCATTGTCGCGGAAAAAGCCGCATTATGTACCAATGCTTTATTTTTCCTATACATCTAATTTGTTTCATCTTCCAATTTGATTACCACCTTCTAAGAAAAATATTGCATCAAAAATATTTGAGGTATTCAACTGAACCAGGTTCAAACCTAAAAGGTTCAAAGATATATGCTACGGCTCCGAAACTAACCCGAGTGAACCTTTATCAAAATTTTAGGCTAAAACAGATGGTAATCTGCATAAATAAACAACAGCACCTCCCACAAAGGATTTCAACTGAACATTTTTATTGCTGTTTCAGATGCTTATGTTAACCACTCAGAATGCTCCGCTTCACTGGATCTCTTCAATGCTCAAAAAAACTATTTTTGTAAGCAAGCGAATTTTTGCAACTATGCAGAAAGCGAGTACCAAAACAAGAAACAGCAGAAGAAAAATGAGAGAAGACAAAAGTTAAAGAAAAAAATGAAGAAATTACAAAAAAAAAAACAGAATAATTACACAAAAAAGAGCATTCCACCTGTTAATGGAGCGCACTTTTTTATTAAATATTTCTGCTCATATTTCAATGTAGATGCGCTACCTGCTTGTGATGCCAACCTCGTCATACAAAAAATCAAAAAAAAAAAAACTTATAAACATTAAAAAAAAAGCTAAGTAAGTCAGACTAAACTAAGCACTGAAATATATGCAACAATGAAGGTTAATTTAATGAGTAATAAGTGGCACAAATAGCAATAACAACAACAACAAAAAGAGTTCGCCCTGCGAGGGGTGAAGACAGAAACCATTTAAGGAAACAGCTATAAAAAAACAGTACCGAACAAGAAGAAGAAAAATTCACATTTATCCAATTTGTATTGACATTGAATGAAGATGTACGAAAATTTAACATTATTGACATGCAACACTACTAGTCTGCGAACGTGTATGTGCGTGTGTGTGTTTTTATGGCGGCCAATGAACGAAATACACTCAGCACCCCAAAAGTAGACTACATAAAAAAAGCAAAGCAGTTACGCATTGAAAAAGTCTTCAAGGAGAGCAAGTAGTAGCGAGCGTTCTAACAACAACAACAACAACAACAGCAACAACAACAAAAAGAGGAAGCAAGAAAAAAGAAAATGTGATTTAATTTATTATTACAACCGTTAAAGGAGTCAACGAGGGCGATTTACGGAAACGCATATATCTAGTTGGCAGTGTCATTGTCTGTCCGTTCATTCGTTTGTCTGTCCATTGGTCCATATTGAAAGTCCAGTTCGCCAGCGTTTGAAGAAAATGAGTTCCATTTATAGTATTGGTCATTACGGAAATTATGCGCCGCATACACCAGCACCAAAAAATACCCCGGCGACAATATGGGCATAGAACTATGGCATGCGGTAAAAGAAGCACGGAAGCAGAATAAAACGATAAAGATACATTGCAAACGGAAATACGAAAATCGCCTTTGGGACAGCATAAGACTGAGTAGCATCGAAACTGAGACAGCGTTTCAGAGTGAGACTGACCGACGGAACGTCGTCACGTAACTGCGTGATGTGCATGAAGTCGTAAAAAACAGAGCGAAGCCCATCAATAAAATCAAACACACTCACAGTCAAAAAAAAAGAAAGCGAAAGAAAAAAATGGACTTAGGCAAAAACAAAAAAAAAAAGAATTCCAATAGCGATGCCAACTATCGATAGCTGTAGGGTGTCTCTCAAAACAAAGGAAACCCCAAGCCAAGACAAGACAAAACGAAATAATTTGTAAGAAGTTGAAGCATTGAAATGCTCAAAATCCATCTTTAACTTACAACTACTTATTGCGGATAATCTACTTATTACATAGCGGTCCAATAGTTAACATTGTGAGGAAACACACATGTTTGATGGCTTCCCCACTAAGTGGTGTTGAGGTTCTAAAGACTCTAAAGTGGTTTTAAATAAAGACGAACCATGTTTAGTCATCAGCATCTATAAATAGTTAATATAACAAAAATAACATGGCAAGCCAAATAAAACAGCCAACAAAATACAGTTAACCAGGTCAGGAATTCATAGCAGTGACCACGGATAGGGTGGCAAGTATGCTGGACCTGCCAATAACAAACTCGACAAATGTATATAAAAAAATATTACATTATAGTTATATATAGATAATGTTGTTACTGTTCACGGTTTATGTTTCATTTCTATAAAAAATTCGATAAGGAAGAACAAGGATCTCAATAAACAGTTGTAGTATATTCTCAAGACAGATAACTGTCTGAAGTTGTACCCTCAGCTTCTTAAGGATACCGAGTAGCTCTTTTTCAAAAATTTCCTGATAATTATAGGTAATGATAATTATATAGGTAATTTAAGATTAATTATATAGGTAAATTAAGGAGACATTTTTGTAGTTCCCTTCCCTTTTAGTTTTATACATTTTCCCCTTTACATTTACATTTATAAATTCTAATCTATCTATATCTATATATATAAAATTGGATGTATGTTTGTATTTCATTGTCTATCCATTGGTCCATATTGAAAGAAAACAACATTGGGCCATAAAGATAAGAAAAGTGATGTGGTTCATGCAACCATACTCAAAGGAAAATTCAAATGTGACTAAGTTCTCATTCTCATAGCTTCAATGAAACAAATTTCATGCTAACACACCATTGAAATAATTGATTTTTGTAGTTTTATTGAATTTTTATATTCTTTACTAATACTGTAAAGGCCAGAACAACGGCTGGCGGGCTAAGCTAGTCTCAAATGTTTGAATCCTCATCACTTGTGTTCCTTATTTTGGGGGCAAGGTTTATATGCAAAAAATATTAGAGATACGCTTCGGAGGAGGTTTTTTTTTTGTTTTAATTTTAGTCCAAAATATTAATTTATGAACACAGCCCTAGCGAAGTCGGGACGGGCCGCTCATGTTATATATGATGTGTTAATAATTTAACCTAATTGGCACTAGGACACCCCCAAACTTACAAAGCCTGTAATCTACAGTGGTTATGTCTGATCACTGCATATTGATAATCACGAAAAAAATACAATTTGAAAATTTTGAGTTATGATCCTATTCGTGTTAGTATGCAATATATTGACAAGATTTACCTCGTCCTCCATCACTTACTTAATTTCATGGTCGAAATTGTGAAATCGCTAAATCGCTAAGGTGGGAAACTTTAAACAAAAATCTTTAACTGTGACGTCCATTTCAATCCCAGGTACCAATACATGCATATATGTTCCCATATCTCCAGGTTTATGAAAAATGACACCTTTGATGCAGCATTTCTACATATTTACTTGTATATATATTTAGTAATATCTATTTGTCTATGTGTTTAGTTATATACATGCCTATCCATATGTAGCCTATGTATTTCTCTGCTTATATATCATTAAATCATTCTGAAAAACTGAAGAATTTCTTAAAAATGTCTTTAACAACTTCTATAAACATTTAGTGGTTTATAAAGTATTCAACAGTTTTAAGCAGTTCTTTAATTAAATATAAATACCAAATCGTTAGTTAGGCGTCATGAAATTTTCTTACCAGTTGAAATTACTATACTCTACAGAAGGAGAAGACGTAGTCAGCACAAACGAATATTTCAGCTATGTCATAGGGACAATCCATTAAAGTATATCGATCAGTTTTTTATCGATGACAGCTAAAGCTTTAAAACGTAATCAGTAAATATTTGAAGAAATTCATTTTTAGGTTGTACTTCAGTACCGATCTCTTAGAAATAAATATTATATAACTCAATATGTTTTATTATCATTATACAATGAACATTTGTTATGATTTTTAATGGTGTGTAAGTATCGCTTACAACGACTGAATTTCTTAGGGTTTCTTTAATCTTTAAGATAGACTCTGTAGATACAGTAATCTGCTTTATTAGTGAGCAAACTTTGTCAACTAAAACTTCGCCGTATCTCATTAGAGTCAAGAAGTGTCAATGTATCTACAGATAGGACACAACAAGAGATTAAGATTCAAAATAGCCAATTCATTTAGCTAATTACTTAAGAAAGTTCTCAAGAGTATACGAGTACATATACGAGTATAAGCTCTTCATAGTTGGTTTTTCAGTTGTGCATTCATCGAAAGGTTGACGTGATTGATAAACTTATAACTTGCGTAACTTATGGCGTTTGTGTCCGTCTTTACAGAGTTCAAACTGCGCTATAAATTTCCTGTCGCATGAGAGATTTACGAGTTATTTTTAACACACTCATGGACCAAAAGAGACTAATGACCTTTTGAATATTGTTAAGCGCAGATTCATTAAGTTAATGAGCACAAAGTTGACAACAACAAGGAACAACAACACATAAATTCAAGCGTTTCTTACAATGGGCGACAAAACTGGGCGGATTAACTGCTTTGCTGCCAAAGTCAGTAATAAACTCTTATGTATTTTCTTCTTTTTCCTATGAATTTCGAATGTGTGTTAAAATATTTGAAGTACAAAATTGAGTTGAATATGGATTTTTGTATCTTTTGACAAGACTATGAAACGTGTGCGGCATGACAATAAATGAAATCGAAAGAGGCAAGTACCTCCAATCAGTTCATTGCATATGAGCACTATCAATCGATTGAATTAGACAAACAAGGAAGTGGGGGTACCCTTAAGCTGGCCGTGTGTGAGTATGTGTGCCAGAAATGAGTGTAGACAACTCACGTACATAGACGACGATATTGAAAGATACTTAAGTGTTGCGTCTTGGCCACTTGAGGCTGCTTTTGTCTCAATCAAGGCGTACTCGTAAAAAACGCACACACCCCCATCAAGGCTATCGGTACGAACCTCATCAACAACGCCATCAACACGTCGCCGCATTGGAAAAAACCAGGAAACAAGTGAGGAAGCATAATCGCAGTATATGTAGCAGATAATAAAGACGCAGTATGTCCGTCCAATTGTGTGCCAAACTGTCCGTCGCACATCTTTGTAATTCTACATTCTGTCTGCTGTCTGCACTCATGTTCAATGATTCTGATAAATGCGTTCGTCGCTGCCGTTGCCTCTCCCACTCCTGCATCTTTTCCTGCAACTGGGGTTGTGATGGTTGCGTTCGAGGTTCGGGGAGTAACAATCAGCAGTCAATCCTATATGGCCGTTAAACGAGTGAGTGTCACTGTCACTCTCGCGTGTCGATAATTTTTTTTCTTCTATTTTTCATACTTTTAGTCCTCACTTTTTATCCTTTATATTAAGACCTTTTCAGTTAGCGCATTTCCCATTTCATTGAGATCAATTGCTTTAAACAGAATGAACACGATGAAGTACAAACCTTCAACTACAAGCTTCCAACTACAAAGTTTGTCTGTCTGTAATAGGTTCACTAATTCCTTTTGAATATGGTGCAATGTGTTTGTAGTTATTCCTAATGTTTTTAATTATATGTTTGTGTAGAAAAGGATTTTCGAAGTCGCAGAAAAAAACCTCCGTCCTACTAATTTATTGAGGTCTACATTTTGAATATGAGGCTTTTTAAACATTTAATACTTTAGGAGTAGCTACCTACCAGCATCATAATTACCACTGAGAATTAATTCAAGGTTTTAGAGACTAGCTGTGGAAGATCAATTAAATGTGATGGCATCACGAAATAACTAGTACAGAATAAAGAACTTAGACTCCTTTAAATGTTACTTGGAATGGATGGGTTTCGATGTCATGAACTCTAGAATAACAGATGACCGGTGAGACCTCAGGAGAGTAGAAAAACACCGGGAAATAATTGAGATGTAATAACTAAGGGAAATGAATTGATATATTATAGGAAATATATTCTTCATGAATTACCGAAACAACTTCGTCCAAAGAATTCGTGGTTATCAAGCCGAGGTCTTGGCTTTGATAGATATGTAAGATAATGTATCTACCCTGAGTTACCTTTTGCATGACGTTTGGAGCCTATTTATAATAGAGTATTTACTGTTCACTCAAAACAAAATTGTTTTTATGATACACCTTTGGTTTCAGTAGGATAAAATTTGCATATAATTTTGCAAAGGATAATGCTCGCGTACAATCAAGCATCGTAACGATCACATACAAGGCATACGAAGTCGTTCAGGTCCCTTCCGACACACAGTTAAATCATTGGACTGCTTGAATGTGTGCGTCGACTTGGTAGCCTATTGGATTTTACTACGGTTGCCATCCCAGAGGTCCAGGACCTATCCCCACATCAGAAGCTCGTCAACACTAAACACACGCACATATATATTTCTTTTAAACAACACACCAAATTAAATTGTATTAGGCTAGAAACATTAATAGGTTCAAGTATAAAAAGTAATGTATAAAGATATGAAATAAGCATTCTCGTCCAAGTAACTCAGTAATATTTAAGAAATTTTCCTTTAGACTTCTAAATTATTGAGAAATTCATTGATTTGGAGTTTATCAATCTGGCAGTATTTTTCTGCTTTCATTAACGTTCAGAAAAGAGGTCCTGGGTTAATCTTGGTAGTTTAAGTCTGTTACTTTAGACTTACATTGATTATTAAATTATGTTCAAATTCAGAGTATAATTTTAACTGAATTTTGGAGCCCTATCTGCTTATCCAATACTTTTAAGCGAAACTGAGAAGCCAACAAAACGCTTATTCCGCCGGTCAACTGGAAAAATGTAGAAAGACAGAAAAAAAAACTATTTTCATAGACCAACACCACAAAAGGTCAACAATCAAAGCAGCACACGACCAAGCAGCAATGTATCTGAGCACACGTTTCAATTGTATCTAGATGCTCGAACATGCATGTTTCAACATGTTTAAACATGTGTGCATGATTGCACAAGTGATTCTTTGTATATGTAAGTGTGAACAAATATTTATAGGGTGTCTTTTAAGCCATGTGGGTCATCTACGTACGTGAAGAGAAATATGCAGCACTTGTCTGTATCTGTGTATCTATGTATGCTTGTAGTACTTTTCAGAAGTTAACTTTGCAACATTTTTCCATAATCGTTGGTTAAACATGACGTACAATACACACAACCACGTACTCTGACTCAGGCCAATGGTTCGCCTCTTTTTCGTTGGTCACTTACACGATTTCTGGTTTCGGTCATTTTGTGGCTGCTTTGGGTGTCATTTTGCTTTTTATGATTATAATCCTTTGCTTTCATGGTTTGAATTATGTTTCATATTCTTATTCACTTAGCACACACGCAAGCTCGGGGTCAATCCAAACACGCGGCAGTGGTTTAATCAAATTATTGTTTATCTCGTGTTATTTGAGGCGACCTAACAGGCCAAATGCAAATAGCCATAAACGCAAAGATTAACCGTTTCAAACATATCGTTTTTAGTTGGGGTTCAAGGAAGTTTATTAGAGGGTTTAATGCGAGTCACAATTTTCCTAATTTAGGGTTATTATATTTGAAAGTGTTTAACAGTAATTTCAGATTAATTTTATTTATGATATGAGTATTGTATTTTGCTATAGTTGCAAAATTGGTTCAAAATCTTAGACACTGTTGAAACCGGTTTGGAAATTCTGTTTTTCAGAGCCTCTGTTCTAAAAATGGTCCTTTACTTCTATCCATAATGCATCTAATACCTGGCTTCATAACTATTTTTGTTCCGTATTATCTCCTACCTATTTCTATCTTATTTCTATCCATTATGCATCTAATACCTCGGAATAATGACTTCTTAACTATTTTTGCTCCGTATTATCTCCCGTAATACTATTATTAATATACTTATCTGCAACTTCCACCTATCAGTTAATCAAAGAATTAAAGGCATTATATTCACTTCTTCAAATACCGCGCCGAATAAATCCAAGCGATCCCCTTACTTTTTTGAATTGAAGTGGGAATTTTAACTTTTTAGTGCTAAAAAATACCAGCTGAAATACAATTTACCGCAGTCAAAACAAATCTATAAATACAATTGATAAAATCATCCATGGAGTACTAATCTTTGTTGGATGTGAAAATTTTATTTTATTTTTATTTTATTTTTATTTTTTAGGTTTTGTTGTCTTTAATTTTTATTTATTTTTTATTCCAGCTTGTTCCATTTTTTCTCAAACACTTGGCGGGAATTTCATTGACAAGTGTTCTAGGAACATTCTCTTTCCTCTCCCTTAAAAGACTCTACTCTACTGATTTACTAACTCTACGAAACTTACTTATATCGACCTAGGAGTTATTTTCAGAATTTGAATCCTCAAGTGTTGTAAAATATCTACAAAAAGTCGATAGGGCTTCGGAATGTGTTTATAATTTTAGCTTCTAAATCGGAAACTATTATAAATCAAGACCGACCTACCCCCCAAAAAATTCACTACATCAAAATAATAACAATAAATTTTTATCTGACCACAATGGAAAGGAGACAAAGCCAGTAACTGCGAATTTGTTAAACAATGTGTGATGGTCACGAATGACCAAAATTCGTAATAAAAAACTAAAAGGAAAAGGACACAGATTATTATGCAAACGCAGAGCAGCTCAGAGAACAGGGTTGATTTTTTATGAGTTATAAGCGTTTAAACATTTGTAGGAAGGGAGCTAGTCGACGTGTGTCTCTGACGTGTGTGCTTGTTTGCTCTGGTCTTATCACGGTACATGCAGTGTGTCAGTGTTGGACACTGACTGATAGAAATCTTTGAACACTTTTCATGGCCCCACATACACAAGACGCAAATAGACTCAGACAATAGCGATTTATGCAAGAAAAGGATTTTGTGGTTTATAATTTCCCACTCCTAAATTTCATTACGCTTACAGTGTTGTGCAACAACATTTAAAGGGCATTTAAATGCTTTCATGTAATTTCTGTATGACGGAAGCGGAAATCGATAGGAAGGAAGGCGTTTACGAAACAATGTTACACTTAACAAACCTGTGAATACACCTTTTATTGACATAACTACCATTCCAAGCGGACTAACCCCCGACACCCCGATGCCGCAAAAACCCAAAACGGAAACAAGCCGTCACAATTAACTTTCGACAGACAGCAAAACGAACAAATTTGTCGAACATTTAAATGAAATGAGGGTCATTAAGTCGCCACAGTTACGCAAGTAACACACGACATGGGCAACCACATTTGCCCCCAAGATGCCCCCGGTTAGTTGCTTCTTATGTCACGGCATAGTTCACCGCCTATCAATGTGTGCTAATCTCTTAATGCGTTTAACGCTTGCTAATTTCTATTTCCATTTTGTAAATGAAGCATACACACACACGCACATTAATGGATCTGTATTCGAATTCATTCATTTGGTCAACTATTCTTCAACTCATTTGTCGACTTTTGTTTGGTGTTCGACTTTCAGGTGGCACGCAAACTGCCGCTGTTGAAGAAGTCCGTCAGCTTGAAAGCAGGCCGGCCTAATTAAAGTGTTTGTATTACATCTAAAAACATTGTCATGGCCAATCGAAGACTTTGGAAAATCAATCGATTGATTGCGTAAGCTCTTCTTGTGTGTTCTTTGTAACTGTAAGCAGGGCTTTCTGTACGTTGATATTCGTACGTGAGTGGAACAGAATAATGCTATTCGTAGAAGTATATCAGTTGTATCAATTAATACTCAAAAGGATTCTCAAAAACTTGAAACGATAAAATACCTGTTGACTACTAAGCAGATTTCAGTACAACTGCGTTTCGTGGCTAACGGAATAAATATACGGAAAGATTAAAGTTATGAGAGTTGATTACAATAAAGAATTCGACAATGACTAAGCAGAAGGTGAAGTTCAGTTATTAGCAGCTGATTTAGAGAAGGCTTAGCTACAAGTATGCGTGCATTTAATTTTCAACTCAATCTTCAGTTTTGTGTAGCTGGATATATAAGGTATCTAAAACACTAAAAAAGCAGAAGCTAATTGAACCTTATAACAACCAAAAGACCAAGAATTAGCTTTAATAACGAACGAAATTCTTCATTTGAATCAAGCGCGACAGTTGTGCAAGAATCTGGTATTTTATCTACTGATGAAAGCAATTTTGGTCAAGCCTGTAATAAAAGTTCACGCTTGTTATCAAGTAGCGAAATGGATTATTACAATATTTTTAAAGTTGTCGAAATTGTCTCCAAATTTACCATATGTGTTTTTTTAACGGTTTTTGTTAATGTAAACGCGTATTGCTTCTTCGACGATCAGCAAGAGAGTATCCCCATTTATTGTTCACATTATTTTTAGCTTATCACTAATACATTTACATCTAAGCAATGCGTGCTTTCCCGTGTTGAAAGACAGTCCTTTTACAGTGACAGCATTGTAGCATTGTACAGTATTGCTATTACTATTATATCGGTTATGTACAGTAAGCTGCTTACATAAGGAACATATAAACCGTGTTAAAAATTAGTTGGGTGTACTTGACTGACCTTTCCAAACGTAACAATCTCGTTGGAAAATCTCTCACAGAGACAGAGTACTAATAACTATATTTTTTATTCTTAAAAAGTAACGAAAAGTAATTTGATTAGACTTTATTCTACCAGATCAACTAGCCCTGTTCTTTTAAATCTTTGTTCGCGCCGTAGTTTGGAAGTAGGTTGATCCGATATGCTTATGTTGTGATACTTTTGGTAGATCTGATTTACGAGTATTTAGTTCATTTCGTCTGTAATAATGGGCGCGTTCAGCAGAAGCCAATACTCATCATTTTCTCTGACTTAATAATCGATTACTCATTTGTCTCTGCTGAACGCAGTGATGCTAGATTTGTAAAATGACGGCGTTTGGCTATTTCGCAAATAGCCTTTTTCATTTCTACGTTAAATATTTTGCCAACAAATAACGTATTCTCCATTCCACTCATCTGTTAAATACATATTAAGAACATAAATACATATAAACAAAAATTAAGTAAATAAATTTAATTACATTTCACTTTAAAAGCAGATAATAACAACTTTCAAATTATTTTCTTTAAAATTTGTGTCTTTATTACTTTATTTACAAACGGAAAACATCTGATTGAAATGTGATGACGTGATTATCAAAGAATTTTTGTGATGAATTTTTAGTCATCACAATCATTAAATTTTCAACGAAATTTTGAATTTGGCATTCACAATGAGCGAAAAGCATTAAAAAAGGTCATCAAACGCTGAACGCGCCCAATATTTCGAAAT
The DNA here is from genome assembly GCA_035041755.1 of Cacoxenus indagator. Classification (NCBI taxonomy): domain Eukaryota; kingdom Metazoa; phylum Arthropoda; class Insecta; order Diptera; family Drosophilidae; genus Cacoxenus; species Cacoxenus indagator. The sequence goes on along the minus strand of JAWNKX010000218.1, from coordinate 977,207 downwards.
TATTTTTACTCATCTACTCAAAAAACAAGGTTCTTATATACCTTGCCGACAGATCCTTGTACTTCTAACTTAAATCACTAGTCACATTTAGCTAAGTTCACTTTACATTTCGCTAAGTTGTTACGTAGTTGTTCTTCTCTTCTTAATTTAATTTAAGTTGTTTTCCAATTACAGTAAAATTAACGTTATTTGTACATAATAAAAATATTTTAAAAAAAATATAAAAAAAGCAATGAGAGCATATTTTGTTGTAGTTTCAGTAACTTTTGACAACATTAAAAGACTCAAATTATTTATAATGTAATTAGTCCTTATATCAAATATCTAGATCAATAGTTCCCCATATTCAAGGAAGCATCAACTGAAGGTATACTAAGGAAGAACTTCTGCATCTCGGCATTTGAGCCAATGGTATCACAATAAGCCTATGTTGGTCGAAATGTAACAAACTTAATTTTACTTCTGATGGCATAACTACATTTATCTGAACTTCAATTGAAATCGGTCTTTAAGCTATCTTGCAGTACCGAGCGTTCATGAAATTCAATTAGCTAATCATGAGGCACTGGAATATACCCAAAGAGCTTAAGTATAATGAAACCTCACAATTTGTTTAAAAGTGGTGAGCTCAAATGAAACCAAGCCATTGAAATGAAACCATGACATTTTGTCCCAGACCTACAATCCAGAACGATGAACATTGGCCTGTGTCCCTTTACTCGTATTATGGTGGCTGGTGGCTGGGCTGGGGAAGTTTAAGAAAACAATACGAGTAATTTTATTGCTTTGACTAACAGTCACTGAGATACGGCGGCTTGGGTTACACACGGCATAAATTACATAAAAATGAATTGATATGCGTGTTAATAACAAAAACAATGGCCATAGTGGCCGTAACAGGGATGCTGGTCCCGGCGGAAGTGGTGTCTCATAAAGCCAACAACAAACAGGAAACGCAGACAAGCGACCACGAAATAACGGCAATTTCGATTTTACGGTTTTCTGAATCCGATTTTCGATTTCAGATACACAAGTCATTTTAACAGCACAACGGGGGAAGGGATCTCGTTGACCTGGGTAGCCGTTAGGGAGGCTATGCTGTAATTAATAAGTTTATAAAGTAAGCTTGCTCTGGCTCACAGACTAGCAGACTGACTGTCTGTATTTGTGAGCATCGTTGTGTGCTTCTCTGTATGGCTTTGTATCTGTATATCTATGAAATGTTTATATTTGTACACTAATATTTGCAGTGCGTAAATTTTCGACTCGATGGCATTTCAACGTAATGTAACGCAACTCAATTAAATGGTTACGCAAGCTCATTTGCATAAGTTCATAAATTACATACGCCACTTTGATTTAATTAAATCGTTTGTAATTTAATATTAACTTGATTGAGTCTCTTTATTATTCAACTAAAATAAAAAAAGAATGCAAAAAACCAAACCACAAAAAAACGGCTTTCCGCCAACCATCAGCGAATTTTATTTTTTAAAAACAAACAAAATGAAAACGTAAAGAAAATTATTTTAATGCGAATTCAGCATGATTTTGGTAATTTTTTCTATATTGTTTTAACCAATTCAAATTTCAGTTAAATGCTCGAAAAAAAGAGGTATAATATATATATTTAGCCATAATGAGGTTACCTGCGTTACTTGTGTCGTCGCCATCGACATCGACGCACTGTCATCATTTTTCGCGCGCGTTTGTAATTCGCCGCTCACCACTGCCCTTCTCACTCAGTGTCTCACTGTTTACTCGCCACCCCCTCGCTTTTGCACCATTCACCCTTGCCCCACATCAAGTACCTGTCGCTATTCTTCTCTGGTGTATGACCGTTCGACAGTCGCATCTCGTACTAGTCCGACGGTATTAGCCTTTTGACATGCACCGCTCGACACACGCTTCTCTACATTCACCGCGAGTCACTCGCGTCTCATCCATCAACACCAGCCGCTTACCTCTAGTCGCTCGTCACTCGCCGCTCGCCATTAGGCACTAAATCATTGAGTTCGTTGACCAGCGAATGCATCGTTTGCACTATTTTCCAAGTTGCATTTTGCAATCGCAATCAACGAAAAACAACAGAAAAAACTTTGTATTGCACCCGATCGCTTCTAATCAGCACTTTTTTCTTTTCGTCATTTTATACTTCAAACAAGTGTAATTAATCAATAAGTAAATCCGTTTTAAGGCGAGATTTTTTTTGTTTTTAAAATATTTCGTATAAGGTTTACCTTCCTTGTGTGCTACCCTCCGTGATACTGTAACGGTTTGTTGGTAGTGGTCTCACACAAATGAATGTATATCACTCAGATTAATGATCAGCTAAGCTCAGGTTCATTGTTTTTTCTGCGCCCACTGATATGTCATCAGCGAAGCCAATGATTCTTGCTCTGTTGAAAGCGCATATCCCTACAATTTGATGCCGTGAGAAAGGTCGTTATCACATTCTAAATTGCCTTGCAAGGAGATTAAAAAATGGTTTGTTTTTTAACTTCTTGGACATAATAATAGGATAACTAGGAGTGCGCCTAAGTATTCCAGCCATTTTTTTAAAATATTTTTTTTTTTAATTTGAATTGCATACAAATTACTATATGCACACATTTAACACAAATTAGGAAAAGGCGTTTGTTTCCCTCTGCTGGCCGTAATTTACAAGCAATGTAATTAATTTTTATTTACAATCTAGATAATTACGGTACGAACTGGATAGACGAAAAAATTAAAAATATTCAAAAATCGTTTGAAAAAATGGGAAAGAGTATGCTCACGCTTATGTATGAGCAAATATTTAATATTTGAACTTAAACAGAACAAATATTTAATTATAGATCTGTTTAAGTTCACGCTTTAAGTCTCATTGACTGTCGTTTAAGTAAATTATTAACTCTAACAATTGCCAAAATACAATTATTTGTTTTGCGTATCATGCCAAGAAAATTTAGTATTAATGAACAATATATTAATGCAAACAGCAGCATTTCAGCCAATCACCTGCTCTGCCCAAAAACATCTATCATGGTGCCTGGACTGGCAGTTCGATTAACGAAACCACCACAGTCTCGATTATCAGAAATTGAAGTGGATTGTGGCCCTGGAGGCCCTATACTGCCTTGTGGAGTAATGAAGGACGATAAAAAAATATTATTGCAAGGTGGCAAGGTGCTGGCAGAGAAGAAAAAAATCAAGTGTTCGCACACAGCGAACACAAGATGCTCGAGAACGCAGTGTGTTTCAAGTTTATTCAAATAAAGTTTGTTTTTGCCTGGCGGAGCGGACGGGGTTCTGCTAGTTTATATCTGAATTTGGTTAGTTCAGATTTCACACTGGATTTGTGTATAGCATCTGCAATGGTAACCATAAGTACCACAGAAATATTTTCACGAAGAAGTGTATATATACTTTGATCATAGAGCTTGAAGTCGATGCCAACTGCTATATACCTACACCCAGATTGCTGCCTAAAAATGCAAATTTTCACCATTTTAAGCAAAATTGGAAAAACATCATTTTGTGAAATTCAGAATTTAGATGAAATTGATGATGATGTTGAGCTGTTCACAAGGAACATCCACACTGCTGTACAACAAGCTTCTCCTTGCTCCTCATTTCCGGGTCGCGCTTCTTCAAAGCATGCCATCCATGATATATCAGGTGTGCGGGAAAGTTTTTTTTAATGAAAAATTTATAATTTAAAAAAAATAGAAAAAGTTATTTGTCCTTTGAGCCAAAACACTTATCGACACTTTTTTCGAATTCTTAAACACGCCATCGCGTGTCCAATTGATGCAAAAAAGTGATAATCGGACTGCGATATTACGTCCCATCCAAACGCCTTTCACCGGTTTTGCGTTATATCTGGACGCAGAACCTTCTTGGTTATTGTGTATGGAGGGGAGAAGCGCGAAAATCACAAAAAAAACTCTCAAGGAGGCCAAGACCGATGTTTTGACAACCTCCAAACAAAAAATCTGGCTTCCCTATTGAGCGAATGGATGGTTCTTAGTGCTTCTCTAAAAAAAAATGAGAAAGCAAGCTTTTGCTGACGAATTAGAGGACCCTTTCACATTGTTCACTCTCGTAGATGCCCAGGACGAGCGTATTTGTTTGTCCCTGTCAAATCTCTTCCTATTACGATGAACGACATTCAAGTCCGTCAAAACACGTCTGTTAAATATTTGGGTATGATTTTGGTCCAAGCATGTTAGTACCATAAAAGCTACATGTAACAGCAAGCTGCAAAAATTAAGTCTGCTTATTCGACACGGTAGCAGACTCAATATGGCTATTCCGCTTATCACTACACCGTTACCTTGGCATGCCGTCCTTTAATGAGCAAAGTAACTGCCATACCAGTCGTTGAAATGATGCACTAAGTGTACGTCCCAATCCGCTAGCTATGACACTTACTTCAAAGAGTTATCCGCAAAAGTTGAAAAGGCTCCATCTTTTGGATCCTTTAAATAATTTTAATTATTTTTAACATTAAAAGTTACATAAGTTAAATTCCTACTCTTTTTGTTAAGTCACGCACAGTCAATGTTGTTAAACCTAAATAAATTAAAATTTAAAGAAATATATATAACTTTAAAATCCAGTCTAAAAAATAGTTCACTCTTTATCAATAAGAAGATTGTAGAGCTTGTACTACAGCATTCATGACTAACACGACTTGTATAAATTTTTCTGCTTTATGCAAAACTCCTCACAAATTTTAAATAATATATTGTAACAGACACAAAAGATTGATATACGAGTATATGAAGCTATATGACAAATTACAATGAGGAATACAAATCAAATCGATTTTTGAGCTATGTCATTTAATCATAGAGAAAATCGCAACTACAACGGAGTACAATTCACATTTCCGCTAAGAATATCTGCAAATATAAACAATTCCAAACGGAATAAAGCAAAAGACGAAAGGAATTTCATCCTTCAACGGCATCGATGCTCAATTTAAATGTTGCACAATCGTTCAAACAATTTTGTATTTGTAGTTTTATTGCCACAATAAAACGGATTAAGGAGCATTGGATTGTACAACGATACAGGAACCAATACCAGCAGCAAAGAAACCCCACAACAAAAGGACGCAATGAACTTATGTGGGGTGCACGCTGCTCGATGTGTGTATCCTTTAAATTGACTGAATTTCCGCACGAATTAAATTTCTTCCTACTTTTTTTTCTTTTTTGTTGCTTTGCCAAATATTTTCCGCATCAAATCGCCTCAGTATGGAGTAACAAAATTAGAGTCCTTGAATTGAAATTTTTCACACTTGCCAGAAATGTCGCCGTGCCAGGCTGAGCTCAATCACTGACACGTGCCGTGGACGAATGGGGCAAAAGACCAGCATAATTTCAAATTTCAGTGGAAAAGAATAGAAAATCACAGACTACAATAAAAAATCATAAAGTTTTGAGATTTTACACGCCCAATCTGTTCGACAAGTAAGTTTTAAATCGAAGTTGTGCCCTTTTTTACCAGCATTTCGGCTTTGGATTGTTTTTTGTGAAGTTTTTACGCTTAAAACCAAAAATTGAACTTTGTGAGGCTCTTTGAGCACAACTTAAACGATTTGATTTATTTCATAAATTTTAGTTTTTTAAGAAATTTTTTTAAAACTTTTGGATTAGTTTGAGGGGAAAAATTTATAGCACTATAAGTCGTGCGTAAGAGATCCCATAAAAATACATAATATATTCTTTTTAATCTTCAATCAGTAGATATTGTTACTATTACGAGTATAACTAAACACATAAAGTTTGTATTGTAACACAGAAAAGGAAATTAGGAAGGAAGAGCTCATAAAGTAAATAGATCCCTGATCAAATTGGTGTTGGCTGAGTTGCCCGTTTGTCCATATAGACCCTTAGTTTCTAACTTCACGTACAGACTTTTTAAAATTGTAAATGACAAGTCTTGACAATGTCTTAACGGAACTATTATCCATTCGATGAAACAAATGTTAGATACTCTTCACGTATATCTCGAAAAAAGTTCTGTCTACGTTCCGGTGTCGGAGCATTTTGCAATATTGATTTGGCTTATACTTAGGGAATGTCCACTACACATACTGCAATTTATACTTTAGGTACAAACTCTCCAATTTTCAACTCGATACGTAAAATAAAATTATGTAAGTAATAAATATTGACTGTACTGTATTGTGCCACAAATATACATATTGACATGAAAACAAGATTCAGCACACATATATATTATAGCTCCCTAGCTCAACAATGAGGGACTACTTTGTATACACACAGACAGGCCGACGGACAGACGGACATTGCTAAGTCAACATGTGTCTGAGATCTCCTTTCACTCTGTTAAAAACTTCATGAAAAAAAGTATAAAAATTCTATGGTAATTCCTAACGAAATCTTGGCCCCACCAAATGCCTTTGAACTATTGAATTATTTTCAAATGAAATCCCACAAAAGCCTCAAGTTATTCTATTTCAAGTCACACAAAAAAAGACTTCCTCTTATCCAATTAAATGAAGTCATAACTTCATCAAACTGAAAATATACTTCTTCAGAAACAATATGCTTAAATAACTTATGTCAGACCTGCGATTAAGCAAATCATGCATGCAAATAAATTTCTTATCACGCGTATTCATCACGCAGCTTCGTAGCTACAATGACACACATTGTATCTGATACAAGTGCGAATGGGGAGCAGTCAGTTAACTCAGTCTATTAAGGCAAGTATTAACCGAAAAGTTCCCACATAAAAAGATTTTTTATGATAACAACCACCCCCGGCGAAAGTTGCTGCCGGGTTATTTCAATTTGCCGCATTATTTTTCATATTTTTTCCGACTTGAGCGCATCCGATTCTATTTAAGAAACCATAAATTCCCGCAATAACGGATAAAGTATGTTTATTTCGATATTAAGCCAAGTCAAGTCAAACCAAAGACGTTGAAGAAACTTCAACAAAAAAGGGGTAAGTCTCAGGATATGCGTGCGTGACTGCCTGAGTGGGTGAAGGTGAATGTATGGTTGGGTGAGTGTATGGTTGGTTAGTTGTGTGCCTTTGTCGGGTGTTCTTTAACACTTGATTTAACTTTTTGACTGCGTCACGGCGCAAAGTATGCATGAAATATGAATGAAAACGCTTTGCTACCAAACTCAAACAGACAAGGTGCGTGTGTGCCTGACAAACCTAAATAGATTTCGATAAGGATCAGACATATTTGTTACAATTGTGCAGACACAAATTGACAAGTTCAAGTTTTGAATTGTTTTTTTTTTTATTATTATTTATTTTTATCTTATTTCTTCTTTTATTCTTTCAGTTATGAAAAGCGACTGAAAATACTTGAAAGCGCAAATTGTAAAGAAGTTTTTCTGAAAGTGGCGTTCATAAAAAATATTCTTCATTCGGTATATAAAAAAAAGATATAAGAAATTTAGATAAACGCTCTTTGAGGCCTTTGTGTGGTCATATTTCGATTGTGGGATAAGCTAAATGAGAATTTTAATGCGCACTTTTATTGAATTCAGTAACTTTGAAGTACACAAAGTGATGAATGAATTTTTTATGCCAGTGAAATTATAAGAAGTTATTTGATCAGATTTTAGAGATTAAGATTTTGGCATAAATATCTGAAGACAAATTCGAGACAAAATTAATTACATGGAAATGGGCAGAGTGAAGCAGGTACATTACCAAAATCATTAAGAAGTTTTGATCTATTGTAGACATTTGTTTTCCTTGCACTGATATGTTTTGCAGACCTTTATGTTTTTACCCGAACCTGAGGTTCCTAATACTTGGCAGGCCGACACAACTGGTAAGCCAGCTATTAGACTTAACACCGAGTCATGGACTAAATCATGGATGTAACCTTTCATACAGTAAGACATGACCTGTTTTTTCTAGGGGAAAGTTTCAGCACTTCGGCATAGCCTCAGCAGTGCTAACCTAACCTAGGATCCTTATGTATTGGGTAGATCTTTAGATATTTATTCCAAATTTTGGAGCTAGTGTGAGCTTCCCCCAGTTGTAATCGCTTAGGTTCGGGTTGAAACTCTATAGTATTACAATCTATGCTACTTTGAACACTGATTGAAATTGGATGGATATGGAAATTAACTTTCAAATTTAAATAGCACTATATCATCCCTGCGATTAATAGAACATTTACTACGTAAAACCAAAAACTGACCTCTTCGAACTACTTGAGATAAATGAAAAATATCTAGCCAAGTGCGAGTTGACTTCGCTTGGATAGGGTTCTGTACGTTGAATATTATAGCGCATATATTTTTGGTTTTCTTTGTACTCTATTGAAAACTCGACCATACCTAACGAAATGTTCAATCATATCCACTCAAGTAACTGATTAGCGCTCGTCAATAAATCACTCAATCATACCTAAACGTTTTTTCACTCAATATTTTTGGGTGATTTCAAGAAATGCTGCATATTTAGATTTGTATGATTTACCACGTTGTGTTCACACATTAGACTTTTTGTAGGTTTTCCCGAAGTCTATAAGTAGTGAACTATTTTCGGTTGATGGGGGGGAAAAGGTAAGTTTACATCCATTTTCTGAAACTAGTGTTCGCCCAGCGGTTGAAATTCAACCACAATCGTAATAACATTACACTGTACTATGTCACTTAGTAACCACATGCGCTAAGGTAATTTAACAAAATGCAAGCGTGTATGTGGCACTTTATTGTAGTTGTGTAAGTGATAACTTTTAACTATATTTACGCCCACAATACGAAACTAAGTTTAAAAAGTATATTGTGACAATCTGCAAATGAAAACCTGTCCAAAGGTACATTTTTTTATCAAAATCGTTATATGGTTTAGGCGTAAACGGATAGTAAAGAAAATGTCTTGATCTATTTGTAAAAAGTTAACTTTAAAAATATTCATTTTAAAATGATAAAAAAAATATATTTGAGATCTTTGCAACAATCCCTTTCATTTGATATACATAAAGTAGTTGGTCCAGTAAATTCGGATCAAATTGGCTGTAAAAGTGGGACGGACAGACAAACGAGTGATCCTATAATGGTTCCGTTTCTCAATGAAATGTATGGAACCCTAAAAATTTATAGAGTGAACAACCAGTGAAGTGTAATGTAATTTCACTATCATAAAGAGTCTTCACGAAACGTGGTATATATACCACGTCATCAGCAAACTGACCGTAGCTCCATAAATATAACAAAATAATGTTAACAATGTCGTATACTAGTCACACAATTGAGTGTGATAAACGAATAACTCTGAGTGTTTACAACATTATTGTGAATTTTTATATATTTTGTGAATAGCAAGTCTGCTCAATCATATGGTAATTGTGATAAAAGAAATGGCAGAGGTAAGTTGCAAAGTGCTTGTGTTACGAATTCAATTTAATTACCAATTTATGGCATTTTCTGTAGTTATTTTAATTATTTTCCTCTTTTCGTTTGCTTTCGTCATTTTAAAATTGTTTGCTTACATTTGTGCATAGGACAACAGCTGATTTACGACGTCAAATAACGAAATGGGTCGTTCACGAAATGTAGCTTTTAACTTTATAACTTTTATATATTTATGACGTTTCGTGAAAACCCTTAATATTAGCGCTAGGTATATTGTGTTACAAGAAAGTTATATGATCAGCACAGTATTTATATCGTTAGATTTTGGACAGAAAGGAGGAAAAGGAAGAAAGATGTCTATCCGAATCGAAGATATTTATCACTTTTGTATCAATCGAAAACTATAGAAAATATGAGAATAATACATCCCTCCCCTTAAGTGCCGCATACCAAGCATCATCGCTGGGAATTTCTTTTCTAGCGATGTACAACACAACCTGATGATTGTTTCAGGTAATTCAGAGTTTATCTCTGAAAATGTGGACATTATTGCAATCAAATATGACTGGTTTTAGCTGTCAAAATTATATCGTCTTGTATAAAATAAATTGAGGATGACTTTGTGTGTCTAATGGACACGTCTATCAACAATTTACTCTATTCCCATAACTTCAAAATTTAAACTTTACCCAACAAACCGCAAATAGAAAAATAAATATAAGGAAATGCAAGCAATCAGTAAAAAACTCAGAAAAATCGATTGAATCTGAGCCAAGCAAAGTTGACTAATAAAATCGCAATGCAACGAGAAAAATACTTCGCGTGCCACAGCCGGGACGACCAACAAAAATGAAACAAAAGTGCATCCCAATCACAATTAAAAAGAAGAAGTTGCAAGGTCAAATTTTTGCAAACGCGAGATATGTCGTCGTCATTATCACAACTCGACTGTCCCTAACCGCTCCAGTCGTTTAGCCAACAAAGTCGCCATATTTGAAATTGTTGCAATTTCGCATAAAATCAGTTTTTTACATGGAATGCAATCTAAGCCAACGACTGCCGACTACCGAATCATCTCAAACCGCATACCGCATATCCCGAGACGCCTACCCCAACGAACAACAGCAACAATAAACTAGTCATCGAGTCACACCGAGAGAGTGGTTGAGACAGAGAAAAAGAGATAGCGAGTATGGTAATAATTTCTCAGCACTTGCTAGTCTGGGAACCAACCAACCTTTTGCGCAGGTCTGCAACTGGAAATAAATCAGCATAGGTAGTAGAAGCGAACTGGGAGAGAAGTGGTGCCAAAGTAAGTAGTGAATCCAACAGTGACGATGTTGTTGCTGGTTCCGCAGCTTAGGTGTGAAACTATGCCATTCCAAGAACGGTGAGAATAATATCAAACAACAAAAATAACAACAAAACGATGGCAGCTCAGACAAAGTGGAAGCATTGAAATTAACAACGAACGGTACTAACGAACGATTTAAAGCGAGCAATACAAACGAACAACGCTCGAACGAACGAATGCGAGCTACGAACGACGACCGACGATGAGCATCGAAGTGGAGTACATAATTCATATTTTACACGAATACACTCAAAGGCTTTCAGTGGAGCACCGCCCCTCGTATTTACTGCAGCAGTGTCAGGGTAAACATTAAATACAGCAGACCGCCGCTCTTGTTATTTATGGTTGCATCTCATCGTTACCTATCTCTCTGTTCGTCTGTTCGTCCTCTACCACTTCCTTTGGTGACCATCCTCCCATTGGTGTCACAGTGTTAGATTTCTCAGCACTTACTCTCCAGCCCTCTGAATCTTCAGTTGCGAGCACCACATACCCCACAACTGGTTGGAGTATATAAGAAGTTACATGTATTACAACTTATGTGTATATGCCATTGATACCGAACATGGCTACTGTACATGCGACACCTGCAACTTTTATAGGTAGGGTATGTTGTATGTGGTGCCGCTTTGGCATGTTGATTCGTGGGTACTCGTAAAAACCGTAAAAATAATTATATTTGTTTTGCTACACGAAGCAAATGTTGAATTATTAACAACACGACTTGCATAACTCATAAGGTGCAAGACAAATATTTCATATTTGAGAAAATAAACTCATATAATAATTGTCATATGTGAAAACATCAGAAGTTAATCCTCAAAGTTTGTGTAAAGGATAAGTAGAGAAATGTGATAATGGGACGTGATACACAGTAGCTAATACTATAATGCTGTCACAGAGCACCGATCAGTTCTAGGGTATGGCTACTCCTAAGCGAGCACTGTGGATCTAGACCACAGGCGATGCATACCTTTGCCCAAACTGAGGTGTGATGCCAATTGGGGAATATGTCTAGATTTCATTTGTATTACACCACTTGATTTCTGCCCGTATGAATACTGTATTCAACTTTTATCCCCACCTCCTAATAGCCTTGGCAGAATTACCAACCGTCATCCAAATAATGGAATGGCTTGAAGATGAGTAAAAAAAACGATACAGTTAATTGTAAGACCTAATAGAGATGAAGGTTTTTATTTTCCAGAGTAGGCTATAGGCAAAGGAAGGCCAACTTATTGCATATATTAAATACCCACTAAAAATCATAGGTAATGTTTTAATTACTTTGCATAACATATAGCTTACGTTTGGTTACGTTAGATCATAAATTTTAAAATTCCGTGCCCTATCTAACCTCTGCAAACGCGCTCTGTAAATTAACACTGACTATCAGCCCAAGATTTTTCAATGGGAACGTTTCTCCATTTGATCATATTACGAACACCCCGACATATATAGCAACCAACCATAGACTGCTCTACCGAAAAATAAGGAAATAATTTCTTGAGACCCTACGTTACACTTAGGGATTTACGTCTTCGGTTTCTGTCTGATTGTCAGAAGTCTACATAATAACTGATAAACATGAAGACTGGTCTCAAAACTGAGACCAACTAACTGAGTAAAACCAAATGAACATATTTCCATAATTTGTGGCTTTTCACAAATGAAGACCATATTTAAAGACTGCTAACCCCTATTGGAACAGCAGGGAACTCTTAGTAGTCAGTCAAATCCAACAAAAATATTTCTAACCAATATTTGTAGGTATGATTTTTCAGAAAATCTAAGGGGACGTCCAGAATATTTAATTCATAACAACCCTTCTGATATGACAATGGGCATGTTGAGATCAAGTATGTTCTACTGGACAATCACCTATCAATACTTTAGATGTGGTTAAAGTTCAACCAAGACTTGAACCAACGGGTTCAATAAAATTCAGTTGTTACGGAACAACAATTCTAGATGTAACTTTTTTTTTCTAGTATCCAATTAAAAATATTTCCAATCTTTATTTTCCTAATTTTTTTCCTATTTTAGTTGGACAACATTAACAACCGACTTAGCGAATGAAAAATAAAATAAAATTCCAAAAAATTTGATAACACAATTAGCAAAATACATCATACTCCAATAAGCTACAAGAGACTTGCCACAAACCTCAGCAAAGCGGCAGATTCCGAAACCAAAAGCGACCACATAATGAAATCCACACAAGAGAGAAATCATTACAAAATCGTGTTGCCCATTAGTTTTTCGATGTGTTGGGAAGGAGCGCGGAGTTTACACAAACGACCATTACGTCGAACACGCAAGTCAATTGATGCAATTTGTACGCCGAAATGCTACAACCTGTCGACAATGACGACAACAAGAATGATGAGCTGACAATGATGCCGAAGCCGAATGGTGCAGGCAACCCAGCATGAGAACCATGAAAGTTAAGCGCATTTCCCCAGTGACAATTTCAACGAACAATGTATCTGAGTAAAGAAGAACTCATTGTGAGTAGTGCAACCCGCTGTGGCATTAGGTGGGTTGAGAGGATGGTAGTAGAAGTGAAGGTGGAGGTGGAGATGGTCGTGTAAACCGCAATCGAGTACTCCGCAGGCACAACTCAACAGTTTACGCCTGATTTAAGGGTTGCTGTCACATCCGGGGGGTTTGGGTGAAAATCGGTTGCGGCGATTTATTGCGGTAATACTCATTTAGTAAAGGCGGAGTTCAATCGTTTGTGACTTGATTCAAGTACAAATAAAATAAAGCGCTGATACCACGACAGGTTCTACTTCATTCGAGTGTGTTTAGTTATCCCCGTGGGAAGTCCAAGTTTAATAATGAGGCTCTGACTTTGACAGCACAAAAGACCCCAAGTTACAGCTTCAAGCTAGTATTTTGTATACCCTGATAAAAATTTAAGAAGGCATCATGTGAATTAGACACCAAATTAACTCTACTAAAAATATGTTAATAGAAAATGGAATCTAGAAATTAAATTAGACCGATACTTCAAATGCAAAGGTTTTTAATTTTTCCTGATCCATTCGCACATACTCGTATTATACAATAGTATTTTATCATATTCGCTTCTTTATGCATGGCCATAATTTCATAACTTGTACATACATATGTCGATATATCTTATTAATAAACCAATTCATTAGAGTTCACTTTCACAGTTTGTTAATCAGAAAACTCCCTACTTTAAACTCGCATTGTCCAAGACCTTCGGGAACTATGAAGTATATATTGGGTGAGATTGCCGCTTCAGTATACACTTCGTATAGAAACCCAACGCCTACTCTCACCTTCGAGTTTGCTGAAAGTTATAGTGAAACTTAGGGCTAACAAGAAAGACGTAGCGTTCATCTGGTCCATCAGGTAGCATTAATCCGGCCGGTTCCGAAACCAACTAACTTGACATACACTAAATCGGGATCAAGCTCGATAAAGCTTTAGGACTAATGGATGATGAAAGCAGCAGATCTAAAAAGAGAGACAGAGAGCCCCCATTATGTCCATTGTGAAATGCAACCATCATCGGGTGTGGGCATTGAGTAAAGTTGATCGTTGCTAAACTGCATATCTATTTCTTATGAGCCAATAGCTATTGTATGGAAATTTCTCACTGAATGACTTTCACAAGATCCTACTTCTTTCGAGGACTAACATTTTTTGGAAATTCTCTTAACGCTACTCTGGCAATAGGTTTTATGTTGTCAGGATATATATTTTTTCACATATTTTATTTTATTTTGTGTTATTATCGCATTGATGACTTATGCACATTTTATGTATTGATACTAACGACTGCTTTGATGAATTCAATATTAAATACGTATGTGCAAAATATTCCCTGACACATGACTTCGGTTGGTATTCATGTCACTGACACTGGCAGCACATCGAGACGACTCACTCGACCGACACTCACACTGTCTATGACAATAATCACGATAATTGGTTGTCACAGAAGCCGCTGCTCCTCTGCTGCTGTGGACATCGTAGTCATTTTCGAAAGAAGTACGTGATGGGCATACAGTACAGATTAGCTGTGATAAGATACAGACGTAGTTTCTCGATAACTGCAATTAATTATCGAACTTCAATGAATAAATTTCTCTCCAGCTAACATACAGCATTCTTCAGGTACTCAATTCGGAGTAAACTTAATTCAAACCAAAAGCACTAAATCATGTTTATAATGCGCCGCAGTTAGGATCCATGTGTCTCTCAGAAAATGAACTCAAAATTCAATTATGTCGTCGTGATAAGCGTCTCTCCAGGCCATCTTCTACGCTATCACACTCACGCATAAATCACAAAAGGCACCAAGTCTACCTTCTTTCCAGGCAAAAGATGAAATATTTAACAACTCCACCTTCCATTCGCTAATTTGCCTGTCCTGCTGCGTTGTTTGATTTAATGCACAACATTTTAAGCAGCTTTTCTCACCCAACCATACCAGAAACTACGAATACCGCACCACCAAAGACTTCATTATCAATGGTGAAGACGTTTGGAAATTTATTTCATGATGGCTTCTTCATTTATTCATTTTTCATATTTTAATTTGGTTTGTTATTTATGACCGCAAATCCTGACGCGAGTTCAGAGCAATTAATTAAAATAGAATAATAGAAGGAGTGATATGCTAAAATGATTTTGAGTGAGGCCTTTGGTGCTTTGCTGATTAGAGTTCGGTTAATAGGTTTACGTTTTCATAAATAGTCCTTGAATTGACCGCACCTCTACTCATCCTGTTTTGCTTTTAATAAGCGTCAGTCGATGTCAACAGATGTTAATCTGTTTAGCAATTGGATAGTTCTGATACCTTCGTACAGCTCTTGAAAGCTTTATTTTTATAATTGTATTACTGGTTAAGCAGTAGAACATCTCATTGGTGGAAAGAAACTTAACCAACCTCTATAAGGATACCACGTGTTTTTTTGCAAGGCACCCCCAATTATTCGATGTCTTTGTCCCATGAGGTAGGTGGAAAACATAGTTCACGGGTCTTAGAGCTTTCGTCCAAGAAGTTGCTGGGTGTCTAGAGTCAAATGAACAAACTCTCATTCCCTGGACACAAAACGGTTTTCGTCGTGAAATTCGAAAATAAAAAGATGCCCCTAGTAAAGAGATGTGCTCCTACTCCATAGCCTAGAGTGCAACCACCCTATATCGACGACACGCCGAAGTAATCCTCCCAGATCATGGAGACAATGCCCAGAATTTCAAAAAAAACATTTAAACAAAATATGACAAGTTTTCTTACTTCTTTCATAATATCAAAAGGACAACATCAAATTTATAACGCGTTAAGCATCAAACGCCCCCAATGAAAATACACTCAAAACAATGAAGAGGAAACACTTAATAAACTTAAAATCCAACTCAGACCAATGAAAACGGTTAGAAACATCAAAAAGCTATGAATATTCAGAAAGGACTATATTGTTTGGAGTTGGGTTATTGAAGTTGCGCTCTTCACAGTCTGGTGGTGTAACACCAACAACAATGGAAACAACAATAATAACAACAACAACACAACTTAAATGCACCGTTTTACAAAACCACAAATCAGACACATAATTTTATCCCATTAAGAATGCATTTAAATCACTCACGCGCTCGGCTGTCGCTAACTTCCTGCTGTCAGCTACACAGCCACCGTGCACTAGCGTCATAGGCAATCGAATATAAGCCTTGCTCAACACTGTACCGACATCAACCGTAATACGAGTACACCCTCTCATTCTCTCTTACATAATTTCACTCCCCATTTTGGTGTGACTTTAAGCGCTTTACTCATCGTCAATGAGATGGCTTCCTTCCTTATCCCTCATAGCCTCTGCCCAAGGGCGAACTTAAAAATCAAAAATTCCAACAACAACAGAGTACTCACTTTGGGGTCTATAAATGAGGCTTTGCACGCTTGTTCATTTATTTTCTGTTGTTATTTTCTGTTGTTGTTTTATATTGAATTCATATCCCAGCACGTTCACGCACCACGCATCGGGCGTACTTCTTCCCTTGTTTGGGAAAGTTACCGTAACAATTACTTCGTTTAATTTAACCTTTTGTGGTTTACGGGCCTCGTGCTTTGTTCACAACTTGTTCACCATCATCAACAACGATTAATTATCCTATTACCACTGAGAGAAATGGGGCAAGGATTGCGGAAGTGGGCAATGAATTTTGGTATGGGTTTTGTATGATTGGCAGGAAGTCCTCATTAAACGATTACTGTAACGGTAATGTTAACTAATGCGTGTGTTACTGTGGCTAGAAGATTACAAGCATCTGAATCTGAAGAAAGCAATGGATCAAAGATAGAGCCTGGTGATCAAGGATAGGCAGCTTAGATGAAACTATTAGGTTGGGGAGTAAATCGTAGCATTTTTACATTTTCTTTTGTTTTACAACGATTGTTTTGCTGTTTCAGAAAATGTATAACAATAATTCGATAGAGCTCTTTCTGCTCTACAGGAGGTAAAAAGCAACATTTTCGACACCTGCTCTTCTTTGCTTTTTATCGACGACACGTCCCACAGCGGAAGACCTTCTGAATTCAACGAAGCCTGTTTCAAAGCACTTTTGAAAGAGGACGGTCACCAAACAAGTCGTGAATTGGCCGAAAAATAGAACTGTGATCATAAAACAATTCTCAATCATCTCCAAAACTTGGAGCCTGGGCGCCTCACGAGCTTAACGAAAACAACACATAAAATCGCCTTCAAATTGCTTCTCAACTTCTCGTCCACCATCGAGCAGCATGCGGTCATAAACAACGGTTCGTGCACCCAATCGTCACGGGAGATGAGAAATAGTGCCTATACATAAAAATATGAATATATAGAATCAAGCCTGTCCTCCATCCAAATGAGAACATAATCTGCTTTTGGCCGGACTGGGAGGGCAGGGTGCACTGAGAAATGCTCGAATAGAATGGCACGGTCAACAAGGAGCTCTACATAGCCCAGCTACACCGCGTAAAAGAGGCTATTCGACTGAAAAGACCCTTCAGCATCCGACGTATTATCCGGACCTTATACCAACGAATTACAATCTTTCCCGTTACCTGTCCAACCATATGAGGGGCGTTACCTTCGACAATGAAGAGAATCTTAAAAACTGGCTTAACAACGTCTTTAATATCAGACCGGGCGATTTTCGGCGGAACGGCATCTACAAATGGGTCGAGAGGTGGGCGGAGGCCGTAAATAGCAACGGCAATTGATAATTTATTGTTATAACTATTGATTTTTATCGATTTTATTGATGTACGGACTTATTCCGTATTATATTATTTTTACCGAACCGTCTATTAAAAAAACCACACACTGTCATTTGCTACAGAGATCTGTAATGAATCAGAAAAAAGAGTTGTGAGCTATTCATAAGCAAGCCAAGTGGAAACAAAAAGTGAGCAAGTGTGAATACAAAGAGAAGTTCGGCTTGTGAATACCTTCGAATGTAAGTATATAAGCATAAATGTATTCAGAAGTATGAACCACTTTTAGATTTTCGTTGCGCACCACTCACTCATGTCAATAAAGTCACTCAAAAATGTAAATAAGTTATGAGTAAACAAGTCATATTGTAAGTAAAATGAATGTATGTACAGAGGTGTACAGGAAAGTTCTTTCCGGTTTTGACATTCGCAGGCAACGTAGAATCATAACTCGGGACTGTCAATTGATTTTTGTGTTTTGTTTTTTTTGTGAAAGCGAACATAATTAGAGATGAGTTTTACGAGTAGTTGAGCAGAATCGCAAGCTGAGCCACTCACTGTAGGTGCATGTACTTAACACTAACTAGCGATATATGTTAAGTGGCAAAGAATCAACCAGAAAGAAAACCAAAAAGGTTTAGGTTACATTCAGTTCACATTAAGTTTCTAAACTCCATCTATATTACCGTTTGATGCATCAAAAACCAAAGAAGTATGGTTTCAAAATGCGTACCCCGGATTACCAAGATTCCTTAAGGATAACTAAGATTCATTAAATTATTGGAGCTACCCTCCTACTAGTCGGATTCGGCCGGACGGACTGCCCACAGAAAGACTGTGAAAAATTCAAACTTTTTTAGTTCAAAAACTAAGTGATTAGCTTGCACAGACATATATATACATATATATATATATATATACATATATATATATATTCGTAGAGCTGATCAAGATATACAGTATGTGTCGGTGTGTTAACTTTGAAACAAAAAATTTTGAATACAACACTTTAAGTGGCCGTCTTTATTGGCCTCATTTCTGATACTAAGACTTAAATCCACACTATTCCACCATATCCGAGTAGTTTATATTAATCTATTTATTTATTGCAAAATTCATGTGGATAGTGACGGTCATCTTATTTTAATGCAAAATGTCATCAAAATCAAAAAAACAGAGAATTTATATAAGGAATATATCGTTCCCACAGACAAATATACTAAATTATTTATATATAGCATAACTCGCTTTTTACTAATTATTACTACTCCAAATAATCAACATAAATGGCTTTTTTACCCCAAGGAACCACCAGCTTATTTCGCACTTCCATTTAATTGTCACCCCAACCGCACCTCTTTATGCTAATTGGAAAAACGGATTAATCCTCGAAATAAACTAGCAAATTTATATATATTTAGTATCTGCTTATGTAAAAGAACTGTAAAACACTTAACCAAAAATTAAATCAACGAAAATCAGCTTAAGGTAATTCAACAAAAGCAAAAGTTTTCTGTATCGTGGCTTGGACATAAAAATCTTATCGTCCATGAACAGGCAGCGGAGGTCAAAGGTCGTCAAAAGTAATTTTGTCATAATTACAAAGGAATTTGTGATAGTACAGCGAAGAAAGTGCTTGGAGTGGGTTTAGGCAAATTTATTTTAAAAACGCTCACATTTTTAATAGAATAAAGCGATAGTCAGAGGCTTGAGCTCCATTGACAGTTTAAAATGACGAAAGGGATGCTAGTTACGCTCACATAGTATAAAAATATACATTTGACAGATGAAAATATAATTTTTTGGAAAAACACCAATAGTGGCTCTAATATCACTTATATAAGAAAGGTACTTTATTAGCGAGATTAGTTTAGAGCAGGGACTGCAAATAACAGTTATCAATTTTAAAACTAAAAAAAATATTGTGAAAAAGAAGTGGTGCATTGAAAAGTATACCAATGTGATCGTGATCACATTAACTACCCAAATATAATTTTTATTTTTTATATCAATTGGCAACAGTTTTGCATAGCGTGCCTGCTACACAAGTCAGTGTAGAGAGCATTTTCTGCATTAAAATTAATTTTAACAAGCTTAAGATGCAATTTTACAACTGACTTCTACCAACTCCTTTTTGCTAAATTAAATCAAAAATTAATACACATTTGTTTTTAGAAAAACAAATCCTCAAGTTTTATTTCTTAAGTGAAAAAATAATATACAAGAATAACGATTATTTTTGAGGGAAAAAAATCGAAATCAAAAATTTTTTAAAGTTTAATTTTCTTTGCATACCTATAACTTATAACCGTTACGGTTCCTGGTTTAGAGAATTTCAGAAATTCGTATAGACGTACCTCGAATGCACCCACACCCACACATGATTTATTCGATTAGCCCATATAGAGAGAGGTATTTAGAGAGAAAAGAACAGATCATGTACATAAGAGACATAGTTTCAGTAGCATTTTTTCCCTCACCGTTCGTTGAGAAGTCTTCAATGAGATGCAAATACAATATTATTTCCATGAAATATGGTCTTATTCTCTGACTATGGAAAGTAGAAATATATTAAGTTTTTCACCTGTCTAAAAAATTGAACGCAGAAGAAAGCTAGAATATTTTAGGTTCTTTGTCACTCTTAAGTAGACAAACTCCTAACAATCTGCATATACCCAAATAAAACGTGGAAAGGTTATGAAAATATTTACTCGACCATTAAGTCACTACAGCCCTAAGTTTATTCAAAAAGAGCCCGCTTAATTACAACTTTTGTTTTAGGGCCATATGCAACTTCGGTGACAAATGACCATTGGGTTCGTCGAAATCCAAAAATATCTCCATATTCGCGGTGCCACTATTTTCAATACGATGTAAGCGCTGTGCCCGCGCACGAAACTCAGCCACTGTGCCATCAAAATCAATAGGAGTTTCGACTTCGCGCGGTGCTGCAACATAAAAGTCATCTCCTAAGGCGGAACACAAAATGAAGAAACAGATAAATAAAAACCGCTTTGAGCGCATCCAAACCTGGCAGAACCGACACCATATTGTCTGTACATCTATAAATGACAGGCAGATATAGCGTAATACCCTTCGAGCTGCGCCGTCGCGCAAAAGAATATAAGTCGTTATAGGAGTTAATGCCCAATAGACGTGATGTTTCATAAACTTGTGGCGGCAGAAAGAAGATCTCACCGATATAGTACGAATGCAAAAGTTGCCTAGGTGTTTGCCACTAGTCGAGAAAAAAGACAGACCTCTATTAGAACATCTTATAAAATGAATATTAAAATACATGATTATTACCAGACAAGACTCCACCTCGCTTGGCTCGGGTAATAAGTTTGGCTTTTCTGTCAAGAATGTAATGAAGAAAACCACATCAAAGCTACGAACACAAAAGAGAATTTATAAAGTAGTTATTACGCTTACATAATAGCTTCCAATGACATACCCCTTTTTAAAAACAGCCGGACTCGCCCACGCTGACCACTCGTAGAGCGCCCACACATCAGGCACAACGCGCAGCTCACGGCACAATTGTAGAAAAGCATGGGGATCTGAATGTACACGGTTCTGCCAATAGACTCTATTAAAATCCTCCACAAATTGAGTGGGCGCTGACAAATCGTTCAACTGATCATATTTGCGGCAGATCAGTACACCAACCTCTTCGAAAGTCTCCCTCAAAGCAGTCAAACGTAATGTTATCTCTCTGAATAAAAAAATAACCATTTATCAGTTGTACTTTGCCCAGAAACACCGACGAACTCACCGCGCCCAAATACGTGTACGCTTGAAAAATCTATCATAGCAACCGGTGCCTTGGGGTGCCAATATACGTGGCCTGTCATCGACGCTCAGCAAGATCAGATCCCGCAGCGCAGATTGCGTGATGCCACATGACTCAAAATACTGCAACCATTCAATGTTTTCATCCGCATCGGCAGCCAGTTTGCCGCCCGGGAAGACGGCTTGGTTTTGTGCCCATGCTGTACGATCTGAACGTTTCATCATGAGTAGCTTTAGTGGAAGTTTTATGAATTCGATATAGATAAAATATTTTCACAAATCCGATTATCTCAGCTTACGCTGTAATCATGATCAGTACTATTGGTCTGTGAAGTCTGACTCGGTGCTACTATTATTAAACTGGCTGCTTCGTGCCAATTTCTTTGTGTATCAGATGTCATTATGGTTTACAAAAGGTTTTTTGCTCGCACTTTTTTAAATCCTATTTTATTTAAACCTTAACTCTTTGCTGATTAGAGTCTGAATTTGGCTTTGAAAGTATATTGTCAGCTGATCAACAGCTGGTAAAGCACTGATCAACAACTAGCCAACTAAGTACGGTGTTGCCACAGCTGGGACTTGCACAGCATGTGTTTTACAAATAGGAGCTTTGTCGATATAAAGGACTTTTCAATACATATACATACATAAATTCTGGCTATTACGAGACTACTTTATCGAAAATCTTGGCAATTTTATTCCAACCGCCTATCACAGGACAATTTTTCCAATTTGTCATCGTCATTCCAGTTGAAAATAACAGCAGTTTAGTTCAAGTTCTCGAAAATTGCAAATAAAAAGTCAGTTTGTAAATATTTATAGAAGGCTTCACAGTTGTTCTGTGTACGAGGGTCGTTCAATAAATCTTTGGAAAAATTAAAAAAAAAAACAATTGGAGGCACATTTATTTATATTTTTTCAACGCAAACCCCTATTTACTTTCCCATTTCTTTTTCTAATTTTTTATACTTTTTATAGTAGGAGTTTATATACTCATCATTATTTGTAATCATACAAATATGTCATGCAGATATTTTATTCTTTAACCAAACTCACCTTAATTTTTAGACCCACTGCTAGATCTCTTTGAAATTCCTCCGTATTTAGAGAACTCACAAACAACAAGACATTTATTATCATATGAAATGTTTCGAAATTATTCATTTCTAAGAACAGGGAGACTAACTTCTTCATCAAGACTAAGTCCATTAATTAAGGATTTAACAAATTTGCTTTATTCGCCATTTATATTAACATTGATTATATTGCTTAAAGCTAGAAACTAAGAATTAATCCCAGATTAGACTTAATGTATAGCTGAGTTATTAAATATTTTGAGCTTAATTAATTATTTACATTAGTGTATTTACATTTAAATTACCCAAGGAAACATGGCATAAAACCTTGGACCAAAGAAAACAAATCTAGAATAAAAAAAGTTGAAGGCTGGTAAATCACGAAAGCTAGTCGAAAACTAAGAGGGGAAGTACCTGTACGCTGGAGCTGTGAAATATTAATTTTTTTGGTAAAAATTTACTTGTATCACGAGAGACGATGCCATCAATCATCATTTCAATATTAGATCTTATATGCAAAAGATTTGTTGCATAAAAATGTGTCGAAGTTCATTAAGAATTACAATTGCTAATCTGTAGGGCAAAGAACTATCAACTAATAAAGAACGAAATTCAAAAACTGGAGACTTTTAATTTAGTTATCTGGATCAAATGGATATCTATTAAGCCTAACTGATGGGTTCAAAATATTCAAATCACTGCCACATTCTATTGAACAAGTTCAGTTTAAGAATATCTTAATATATAAAAATCACGTGTCACGATGTTCAAATGAGCTCTTGTTCAAAAATACCCAATCAATTTCAATGAAATTGTGGGAATGTGTATAACTGGCTCCCGAATCTATAATAGGATAGGACATAATTGGTTGTCGATATCTACACATGTTTTTAAGTTACGAAACGATTTTAACATTTTTTTTTTTTTCGTTTTTCTCTTTGTTATATTTTAATCGAGTTGTCCAAAATTTTGATATTAGTGTCGCGAAGAAGTAAAATCAACTACGGATGTCTGTGTTAGATAATTTTTTAATGGAACCAGATGTATACACCAATGGGTTGCAAGCTTTCGGCGTAACTCATACAACCATATGCTCTTTGCAGGGCCTTTATAAAAGCTGTTTTCGTATGATACCAACTCATTTTCATAAAGAATCCATCACGCAAACATACTCAACCTTTTCTTTCGTTGATAAATAAATTCAATTACATGATGGCGTATTCGGAAGTATAATTTTCAGCAGAGTTCGCCAAATTCCTTGTGACTCTTCAAAAGTCACCCACAATAAATTATTTCTCGATATTTTCACTACAACTTAAAAACACTAAACTTAACTAATTTTCTGCTAATCGAAAAACCACAACCGAAACGACTTGAAATTCAATCAGTTAAGTCATTTGAAATCAGAAAAACCGCCAGTTCTAATTGAAGTGTTCGCACTAACGTTACTCGCAATGAATAAAACCGCATTATGTATTATTTTAACAATAATATCGATGGGCACTGCAGAGGTACGAGATTTGCAAAGATGTTCTCTTACAATAATCAAATATTGTTGAATACTTTCAGAAAAAGTACAGTACATGTCATGAAGCACTTAAAGCCCCTAATAACAACGGTACTGGTGTCTACGATCTCATGATTGAGCTCAAACTTAGTTCTATAATGTGCGATGACGACTTGTATGGAGGTCTCTGGATGGTGATACAGCGACGAATAATCGGCGACACGAGCTTCCAACGTAATAAAACCGAATATGAAAATGGTTTTGGATCTTACCAAGGGGATTTCTGGCTCGGTTTAAGCCTCATCCATAAAAGTAAGTATTTTCATACTGCTCTGTGAATTCTGTGAATATTATAACAAATTGTAGTATATTTATCTATGTGATAGTCATTGAATCATAAACACATTGAATACCTCACAAACTGCATATCCTTGAGTAATTTAGCTATGTTCGTCTGTCACTTAATGTTTAAATTTCTGAGCCAGGTTCGCCCACCTGAGGGGTTTACTCTCCCATACAAATCATAGAAGGAGAATCAAGTTCTTATTAGAAAAGATTTTTGGTATTGCGCACCTATCTAGCTGATGCATTTAAGCTCAATAAATCCTGGAAATTGGGTCTCAAAGGGGAAGTGAACGCGTAATACACGAGGGTACAAGCCACACATAACCTCACCTACCCAATACCTAGTGCCACCTTCACGTGCTGAGCTCTGATCTCCTGAGCAACTGGAGAAAGATTATGGTAACCAATCCCAGTAGAATACCGGTCAAGAATGCCAGCGGCACGGATATATTGGTCCTCCAAAACGGGGGTTTGGCGTTGGGCGCACAACTCACCCGGGAAAAATGAACTGTGATGAACTTTTTACATAGTCCTAATAAAAGGCCTCGGACACGAAAAAGGCTAAATTATTTGAATGCCGGAACGTGGAATATAAGAACTATGCTCAGAGGGGTCACCATGCAAGAACTATTTCTGCAGATCCAAAACTTTGGTTTATATATTATTGCAGTACAAGGAGTGCTATGGCTGTAGTCAAGTAAAGAAGCCGAACTTCAGTTTATATTACAGCGGACCAAGCAATCAAGGTACTAAAGGAGTAGGCTTCATGGTCTCTAAGAAACTCTGCAATCCATACTAGGCTCTAAAAGAAGGCATTAAGCCAAATAAAACAACATATCTTTATTATCGGTATATGCCCCTACCGAAGAAACAGATGAGGCTATAAAAGACGATTTCTATGGACAGCTAGAAAACGCAATGAATAAAATCGGCGCATATAACACAGTGGTTATACTCGGAGATTTCAATGCGAAAGTGGCCAACGAAAACAATCAGGTTGCAGGTACTCAATCACTGCACAATCAATCATCACCAAACGGAGAACGCCTTTGTCAATTCCCAGCCGCAATGGGCATGGACATCAGTAGTGTGTACTTTCCTCACAAAAGAATCCACAAGGGCACGTGGAAAATTCCTGGTTCCTCTGTAGTCAACCAAATCAATCATGCCCTGATAAATAAGTGACGAAAAAGCATGATCATAGATGTGCATACGTGCAGAGGCGCAAATATAGTGACAGTGATCACTGCCTGGTCAAGACTAAACTGAGACAGAGAATAACCACTATAAATGGACAAAAGGACACGAAACGTATAAAACAGATTACGATAATCTGAAAAGTGAAGGTACGCGGACGACATACGTAAAAGTACATTACAGTAAAAGTAATGAATCAGGAGACCTGACGAATACGGGAAAACCTCGCTAGTAAATAGTACAAAGGAATTCATAGGCGAAGAAAAGATAGAAAGGAACTACGAATGGTTTGACCAGGAGTGTATAGACGCAATTGAGATTAAAACCAAAGCCAGAGCAAGAATGATGAAATGCGATACAAGGGCTAACCGGGAGTTGTAAGTATTAAAAAGGAAAAAAGCCACTAGAATATGAATGAAGAAAGAGCGCGACTCAATTAAAAAGAAAGTTCAGATTATTAACAAACATTTCACCAGGGAAATTCTAGAGAATTCTATAGAGGGCTGACAACGCAAGTAAATGGCTTTCAGCCGAGCATCAGCGCATGTAAGGACAAAAATGGTAATATCCTATGCGAAAAATATGGCATTCTAAAACGTTGGCAATAATATTTCCAAGATCTATATAATGTTGAACAATCATATGACTGGTAATTAGTGGCGGACCCAGTATGAAGAACCAAAAATCACCAGGCGAAGATAATATGACCGCAGAGCTCCTTAAGAACCTAGATGTAAACGGCAAGCAAAGAATACACGAAATCATCGTTAAGGTGTGGAAGAAAGGGGAAAAACTCCAGTGCGTAAAATAACCAAAAAATCGAGCAATTAACGTGTGCTACATTCTCGGGAATATTCGCAAGAAGACTCATCGCAACCGCGGAGACGGTACTTTAGGATTACCAATGCGGTTTTAGACCAGGAAGACCTGTTATCGATCAACTATTTGTATTGAAACAAAACCTCGAAAAATGTTATGCGTTTGACATAGACGTGCACATGCTTTTTATAGATTTCAAGCAAGCATCAATCGCCAAAAAAATCCGGAAGTATTTTCTGAGGTAAGTTAATAAAAAGCTAAAAAATATTGACAATGGCAACGTTAAAGGACACTAAAGCCAAAGTTTTAATTCCACAAGAAAGCAGCGAAAGCTTTGAGTTAAGCACTGTAGTATGGCAAGGGGATAGCCTATCAAAAGTTGTATTCAACTTATGCCTGCATTTTGCCGTCAAAAGTTACACCTCTTCTGGCAACGTACACAACCGCTTGGGACTAGTTGTAAAGTACGCGGACGGCATTGAAATCCTCGCGCGAAATCAAAGGTACCTGGAGAAACATTATGACACGCAGTTGGCCTTGTACTCAATGGCCATAAGACTAAGTATGATTCTCTCTAGAAGTTCAGCACGAAGAGGAGCACGCCCAGGACAGTATACTTTTGAGAGCGTAGAAAAGTTTATCTGGGGGTGTTTATGACGACCGAGAACAGCGTCAGGGAATATATCTAAGATCGCCTTATAGCTGCAAAAACAAACGTTCTACGCCCACATAAGGTTCTTTAAGGCTGCTTTCTAGAAGATGCAAATTAAACAATTTACAAGACGTTAATAAGGCCGGTGGCTAAATATGGCTCTGAAATATGGACCCTGATGAGTGATGAGGTAAAGTCACTACTACGAGTAAGATCTTGCGGAAAATATTTGGGCCAAGACTTACAACAGAAGGAGAATATGCTATTCGAAATAACGCAGGACTACTACAGCTTATGCAAGACGAAGACATAGTCAAATACGTAAAAGCACAGCGCCTCAAATGAATTGGGCATGTCTTAAGACTGAACAAGACGAGAGCACATTAGGCTGACTGCAGAAGGGCCACGTAAACGCCTAATTGACGGCATAGAAGAAGATGCAATAACTATTGGTGCAAGCAACTGGAGAACCCTGGCAAAGAACAAGGAGGAATGGAGAACTATTGTAGAGAAAGCCAAAACCCACCCCGCGTTGTAGAGCTGACTGATGATGAAGAAACCCAGACAATTGCAATATCTTATAGTTACAGGATAATAATGGGAATACGAGCTGTTTTGGAAAGCTTCAGAAAAATTTATTTTTCCATATTCCAACTAAGCCTCATTTGATGCTACACATATATCCTAACGGCATACTCTTTCTACTTATTATTATAGTTCCACTAGTGGATCCGCTAGACAGACGTTGTTCTGCCTCAGAGAGTAAAGTTGTCCGTATGAGATTTACCTTCTTAGCAACTTTTTAAACAAAATTTCTATCTCGACAAGAGCGTTATACATTATGTCCAAAACTACTATATTATAGATTCGGGACGCAGTTATACACATTCCCAAAACTTCAATGAAATCGGTTTTGTATTTTCGGAAATTAGCTCGTTTGAACATCGTGACACTTGATTTTTATATATCAAAATTTTAACTTTTTTTTTTTAATAACTTATTAACTAAATATTTAGTACTCAAAAGAAAACGGCACGAATTGATTATAGCAATGGAAAATTGGCGTGGCAGAAAGTTTTTTGCAAAGTACAATCAATTTTTAATCGGTAACGAGAAGCAAGATTTTAAAATAATCGCTTTGGGCAATTTCTCTGGCAATGTTATGCGTGATTCGTTCCGGAAGCATTATGGTCAACCATTTTCAACGGAGAATGTCTGTGCAACACGTTATAAGGCCGGCTGGTGGTGGTCCAATTGTTATGGAGCGTGAGTTTTAAACATCTTTGCAATTTTAAAATTTATGAATTATTGCTATTATTATTATTTCTAATTTCTAGCAATCTGAACGGTATTTATCCATCAGGTTACTTTAAGACCGCTATTTCAGCGAAAAATATTATGAATTGGGTTACCTACAATCTACACGAACCACTAAAATTCGTTCAAATGATGATCAGACCAATGAGAAGAAATTACGCATAGGAGAATACAGATCTGCGTAAAAAGCAAATCGATGACTTCAAATAATACGAATTTTTCAGCGTTTCCCCGAAATCTATTCAACCACAATTAACTTACAAGCTAATAAATGCTCTGCCTGCAAATTGAATTATCACTTGTTTATTTTTCACTCATTCCCAGCCCCGCGTGAAATTGCGTGGTTCCAAAGGTCTCAGTTGGCCATCTTGGGAGTCAAAATTCAGTTTCAATGTTGCCTCATGCTGATTCAGATGCTCAGACCGATGTATTTTCGTTGCACCAGCACGGAATTCCGCAATGCTCAGACCAGTTTTAATTAACTCACTGGATACATCAGGTTCTTTGGGATATCGATCATCGCCGGGCAATAAATGTACATCGCCATCAGTGCATTTATATTGCACCGGATGCATAAGCAACAAGCCGTGATCAGCACGCTCCGCAGCAAACTTCCGTAGTTTGGCCAGCTCGTTGTAGTGCAAGCAACGTGAAAGTTCGTAAAATTGCGGCGGAGGCAACCATAATTCCTTGTTGAGGTTGGCCTTGAGGTAATCCAAAGGAGATTTCCACTAATGAAGAATTCAGAATTATCAGTGTATATTATGATAGAGTAAAGAAAAAGTAAATGGTATGGATAATTTAAAAAAATATGCCCTCTTCAATACATAAAGTATGTATGTCTTTACAATAGTGAGTGGTAGCAATTTTATCCTATTATATAGTGCACATCATAATCTGGTCCTCACACCACTTAACCATGATATGAATGTCGACAGCCTTGGGGATGGTTCAATTCAGAATAATTCAGAAGCGGAAAATTCAATCTCTAACCATAACAAATTTTTCTTCTAGCAGTTTGCCCTGGCACTTGTACAGTAGAAGAATAGTTCATCAACTCAAAGTTGCACTACTTACATCACAATTGGATACTTCCTGATTTTCAGGAAGCACATGCGGAGTTTGATCTAAGGCTGTCAGATAGAATGCAGTCAAAAAACGTTTTTGGAATGTCGAAGGCGTTAACCAAGCAGACCATTCATGTAAGTTCCAGACATCAGGTAATACATTGAATGTTTGGCAGAGTTTAAGAAACTGTCCAGGGTCATCATGCACCAAGCCCTGCCAATACGCTCGATCAAAGTCCTCTTTGGAGTGAGCAAAGACGCAACTACTGTCATCATTAGGACCACGACAGAGCAAGATGCCAGCCTATAGATAAATTATAACAGTAAATCTGGTTAACTTGACAAACATTCGTTGCTTCATTTACCTCCTCAAATGTCTCACGTAATGCAGTAATACGCAACGCGATAGCACTATAAATAACGCAACTTTCATTAAATAATTCAATTAATTCCATTGATTGAGTACTTTGACAAACTATCGTTTGATTGTTTGCAAAAAATCTGCGGACGTGGCCCACGTGTTGTTGCGATTTCTTCTAACTGAGCCCTGCTGACGCCAAAGTGCTCAAAATGTTTTATCCAAGCGGGCGCTGCATCGGCGTCTTCACGTACGCCTCCAGGAAACACCATCGAATTTGGCATGAAGGTCGACTTAGTCGAACGCTCTAAAAGTAGCACCTTAAATGGACAAAGTACTAAGTAAGAATATTTATTATGCATTATGTAACTTACATTATAATCAAAACGCTTTGGTTTTACATTTGACGTTTTCGCAAGAAGTAATAAACTAGCGGATTCACGCCATTTCGTGGTCACTTGTTTTGCCATTATTTGCAGATTCGCTGCAGACCGACTGATCGACCAAAACAGTTGCACAACTTCGTTTTAGCTTAACAACAGGTGATATGGCATCTTTTAAATTCACATCACTAGTGAATGACGAATTGCGAAACAGATTATTTTTGATTTGTTGAAGCGACCTTGATCTTCGACCTAAAAAGTTCGAAAGTGCTTCTAATTAGTTTGGAAGGGCAATTTAATAACAACTCACTTGTGATTTGACCTAATATTAGAAAAGTGTATTTGCAGTACATTAAACAAGTAAACAAGGACAATGAGTAAGGATATTTATAGACCTTCAGCGAGTCTTATTTTAGCAGCGAGGCAGACAATAAATATTGCGCTCCCAAAAGTAAACAAATCTTCGGTTCAGTGCTACCAAACATTCAGCCAAGAACAACTCAGAGAGGCAAAAGCTGCTACAACAACAATAAATGCTGGGCCGACTCATACAGCAGCCAGGTCTTCATCCCGAACCCGAACGAATACGCCCCCCACTGGAAAAATAATAGCAAATCTGGATTGCCGGGATCGTAGTATGTATTCCGCCAATTGGTCCTAGTGTATGTGGAGGTTTTAGGAAATCTTATGCTATTCCATAACTGCTAGCCGGAGAATGACGATTCTCCTCAACTGCAAAGTGCAATCGACGCTGT
Organism: Cacoxenus indagator; assembly: GCA_035041755.1. Classification (NCBI taxonomy): domain Eukaryota; kingdom Metazoa; phylum Arthropoda; class Insecta; order Diptera; family Drosophilidae; genus Cacoxenus; species Cacoxenus indagator. Next base: position 945,986 of record JAWNKX010000218.1, on the reverse strand, counting down.
GGAACCTGCGCTTGCGCTACTTGTGGAGACCTCTTACAGAGGTGACGTCCTGCATGGAACTCGATACCTAACGCTTGCTTGTCCTTACAACGACACCTTCACCTGTTCCTAATAACAGGCAGACCATTCCGCTTTAGTTAAGCAACTACTACAACTACAAACACATTCGCGCCACCCCAATTTACTACCACACATCCTTCCCTTCCTCTTTCCTTACTTCATCCTACTGATCCCAACCATACCAGACACCCCCAGCCATCGTTCTCCGATTTCCAATTGTATATTCCGTTCAAAAAGTGTGTACATACTCAAATTCCGTTCGCTACAAAATAATCTCTCACGCACAAATACCGGTGTTGTGGACAATTGCAATCCCCTATAACGCTGTAGACTCGGTGCTTCTATGATCTCCCGTATAATTCACCACTATACTCCTAATTTTTCTGATCTGATTCCCTCCTTTCTGTGTTTGTCTGCTTTTCTTCACCTATCTTTGTCCATACGTTACGATAGCCACTACAGCAAACACAACTGAAGATCAGGAAGATTACAACTACAAGGTCAGAGTTTGAACAAGTGAAACTTCATATGTCAATCAACAAAAAATATTCACAGTTGCTCCTCATCAAACGCAGCGATGCAACCTCCTACGCCAACAATCATTGCGTATTTCCTGGTGGCGTGTTCGATTCAACGGCAGATGACAGTGACGCTTGGTTGCGCTATTTTCGCGACGTTGGTGTAACAGACGAACAACTGGACCTGCTCAAAGTGCATTCAAACACTACACGCCCAATACCTCTTATGGCCAATGGCCACACATTTCCACGCGATATTTCGCTACGTTTGACTGCTATACGTGAAACATTCGAAGAAGTCGGTCTTCTGATCTGCCGGAAACCGGAATCACTTACAATGTTAAAGTGTACTCAAGCAGCCCAAATTTATACAGCGGAGAATTACGACCGTTCACATTGGCAGCAGATGGTGCATAAAGATGGACATAAATTCCTTGACTTATGTCGAAAATTGCTTGTGCTACCCGATTTGTGGGCACTTAGCCAGTGGTCCATATGGCGCAGTCCAGCAACAGCGGCTAGAAAGTAGTATAGTGTTTCAAATGAACTTTATTTTTCATTTATTATTTTAACTTAAACACAGATACGATACAATTTACTACTTTGCGGCGCTGGCGACACAACCGGCTGCACTTTTACTTGAGCCGAACGAAGTGCAGGCAGCCATGTGGCTTAATCCGATGCAATGCCTACAACAATTTGCAGCTGAAGTGTTTTGGTTGCCTTTTCTGTTGTTCTATGAAATCTCGCGCATTAAATGCTTTCAAAAATGGCAATCTTTAACGGACTTTGCTCAATCATACCGACACAAGGGTTCTACGTTCATCATGCCTGTCTATTTCCGCTGTGATGAAGCTTTGATATTCGTATTGCCGGGTAAGTCTACCATATCGGTACCTAATACCTTTAATAAACCAACTTTTGACCAACCTTCAACAGGCGATAGTCTTTATCCAAAGAACCCGGAGGCATTTACGGAAACAACCATTATAAGTGGCAATTTGAACGCGCTCGGAGGCAAGTGGAAACACCGAATCATTATACATGACATGCATTCCATTTCGATAGAATCAAATGTACCAGAATGGCAGGATCACTTAACTCCGCAGCTTCGACCAACAGCCAAGTTGTAACTGAATACATATTTATGTTGTGATAGTTTCTTGCGAATCAAATATCCGGAGATGATTCTTGGCCAATTGAATACCTATTTGTACCGAAACGAAGAACTATCCATATTTTCAGCAATCTGTAACTTTACATTAATATTGTGACCAATCAATTATAATATTTCATACATACTTTATATAAACTTTATAATTATAGTACTACGTCATTATTACTACTGAAATCCGCTTGTATATTTCGACATGCGTGACAAAGATTACGTAGATTTTTTTCGCCGTTTGCGTGTAGACGTTCGATTGCTTTATTCTCCAAATCTTCGCATTTTTCTAGCCGTGAGCTCAACTCAGAGACAACACCAGAGAACTCAACAGCCAAGAGGGTTTTTGAATCCACACAATCCAAAGGCGATTGGCAAAAAACACATGACTCATACGCATCATTAGAGATATCCAACGTAGCCAACCGCTGCTCCAAAGCAACATGGTTGGGCGCAATTTTAGAACCCGTGCGACACACTGTTGAAACAGTTGAAGTGAAATTCTGCTGCAAATTTGTCACAAAAAGACGTGTCAATTGCTGTAAGCTGGCATTGTCACTCAGAACCTCATCAGACTTTTCTATCCTCTTCAGTGGTTTTAATTGCTGTGCATGCAAATACAAACGAACCTCAGCCACATTAAGGTCTTTAATTGGGCGTATGAGTTTAACGCCTTCGCAGAGCCGATAATCGAGTAGCGACACATCCAGTGCTGCACTGCCTCCACGGCCAAGCGCCACTGATGTGAGCAGTTGCGCAGCTATTGTTGTACTGATTGTCGGCATAAAGGCATAACCGCATTGCAGCTTATGTGCCACCTGACCAATCAAACGTTTACGCCATTGTTGTATATAATCTAGACGTGAGGTCAAACTTTGCAGTTTATTTAGTTTATCCACAAACTCCGATTTCTGTTCACTGATATGAAGAGTCGGCATTTTTTGTAAGTCTTCGGCGTCTGTTGAACCAAGCGGTATAAAGTAGAAGTCGAATAAAGAGTATTTCGTGCGCAAATATTGTAATTCCTCAAAAGGTATCGCCTCATGAGCTTCAGCCACATAAAGTACACATGCCGTGCAGTGGAGCCTTTTGTGTGTGTTTTGTGTTTGTGCATGGGCCAACATGTCCAGCAAAACCAGCGACTCAGCACTGTCATCGAGGACAAGCAGTACTTTTGCTCCTCGCGGCAGCACTTTTGACGAACCAAGTGTTGCACGAAATTTGTGTCTGACGTAGGCCAAAAAACAATCTCTACATTCAGGTTCACGAAAATTTAATTTATAGATTTCATCAACATTAAGCGCACACTTGTTGCAAGTACCACCGAACGTGGTAGAGGCTTCAAGTGGTTTCTCAGGCATCATGGCATGTAACCCGCCATCATCGCCAAAGTCGTCTTCACCAATGCTGCACATTTTTACGAAAAATAGGTATGTAAATAAATTAGAATAATACTCTTTGGAAAAGAAAGAACACGTTCCCGATCCAGTTTTTTTTCGACTCCTTTTTGTAGTTTATTTTAACTAGAGATGGAACATTAAAAAGCAGTGTTGATTTTAGTAATTCCTAGAAGTTTGTCAACCCTGATTTAACAACTTCTAATGACGACATCTGTCAATCGTCTCTAGTTACACGAAGTATAAGCTCAGTGAAAATTGTAGAAATAAACATTAAAAATTTACCACCAACGCTTTAGTCTAGTTTAATTTTGTAAATAGGCGTGCAAGGTTTGTGTTTAACATATTTTAAGTTCCTCTCTCAATCTACATTTACTAAAAATTCATTTGCAAAGTACTCGCCCTTCAACTAAAGTGTGTCGCGTAGTAAAATCGAGAAACTTTCTTATTACGGGTCCCGTGTACTCGTTAATTAAACAAGTAATCGAGTACTTAAAAAAGTAGATTTTCGTACTTATATTTCGTACACATCAATTACAATTGCTGATAAATTAACAGCGATAGAAAATCATTGCCTTTATAGATATCAACACACGTAGACAGAAATTTTTACATAAAAATATATACTTTCAGTACAAATTAGAATTTTTGCTGTATAATCAAACATTGAATTACTGTAAAAATACACGCCAGTGAAGGGTAGCACCGACCGAACAATAAAAAAAAACCGTGAGAGGTCACTTTCAGTGCTGCCTGAACTAAAGGGCAATCTTCACCGTCGACATTGTTCGTAATTTGTTGGTTACCTAGTCGCTGGATACAAAATGCTGATAAACAACGCTGATGCGCTGAAGAGCTGGCTTGTGGTGGTGCTTGAACCGCTGTAAGTAAAGAAGCAAAAAAATAATTTTTTTCGATAATTTGAAAAAAATATATAAAAAATAATTATATGTTTTTTGTCATAGTTGCGATGCCGACTCCTCTGCTCTTGCGCGCTATGTGCTCGCCTTGGTTAAAAAAGACAAACCCGAAAAGGATCTCAAACGCATGATGATAGATCAGCTTGATGTGTTCTTGGGCGATGCAACCAAGGATTTCGTTGAACGGCTATTCAATGCGATAAGTACTGAAGAGTATATGAACCTGCCGACTATTGTACCACCCGTCGCCAGTAATGCCATTATTACGGCAGCAACAACTGTAAGCAATGATATGGTTGTCATCGATGAATTTCTAGCAGATACTGCTCCAAACACAGCATCCTTAGAAAATGTGATAAAAAATGACGCAAGTCATGAAAACAATAGCAATAAAGAAGCAAAAGTGGCTACATCCCATCAACAGAGTACCAACAACAACAATAGTGCCTCAATCATACCACACACGACGCTTGCACACGACGTAAGTAAAACCACTAAATCAGCGCAATTTAATCTTTAATAACAATAAGCTCTCTCAGCAAAAAACCAAAGACATTCAACAAAATAACGCGACCAGAGTACAGGAAACAACCTTTGTTGTCTCGGAGCGTTTAACCGCCGGTGCTCATCACCATACACAGCAACGCAACAACAACAACAACAACAACAACGTATCACCTGTTGTCAACGCTTTGAGTAGTGGTAGTGGCCATCAAGGCTATAACAACCACGTCCGCAGTGCCAGCCCACCAGGCCGCATGAATGCCGACAAAGAAAATCAGCCACGTGATAATCGTCGGCGTCGTGCCTCCTTACGCTCACGTTCGCGTTCGCCTTCACGTTCACGTTCAACAGAACGCGCTTTACGTCGTTCACGTTCCCGCGATCGACGTGCCAATGAACGTGAAAAGAATCAACGACAGTTTCGCAATAAATCACCCAGTGGTGGAGATCAACGTCATTACATGAGCGGCGGTGGCGGCAGACGCAATTTTGATCGCAGACGTCTGGGTGGTGTCATTGGAGGTGGCAGCAGCAGTAGTGGTGGAGGTGGCGGTGGCATGAACGATGATCGTTTGCCACGTAATGGTAGTGGTAACAACAATATTAAGAATCGACCCCATCGTTCAAATTCGCCACGTAGTCGTTCACCATCTCCGGAACGCCAAAGAAGCAGTCACTTACACTCGTCTCCCGATCGACATCAACAGCATCATCATTCACAGCAGCAGCAACAAGGACTGCCTCTACATGCGCACAGCATTGTGCCTCTCAAGGAACAACGTCAACGCTGTCGCGATTTCGATGAGAAAGGTTACTGTGTACGTGGCGAGACTTGTCCATGGGATCATGGCATTAATCCGGTCGTCTTCGAAGGCATTAATAACACTGCTCTTATTGGCATGTCAATGCGTGAATACAATCCCGATGCACCAGATTTATGGTCACGTTCTGCTCCCGCGCCAAATATACCACCACCACAACCTGGCAGCATAAATCCGTTTTCGGGAAATGTACGTCCGGCATCAATGTTAAATGCCGTACCGGTTGGCGCACCAATCGCACCCACTGCTGTTAACACAGATTATGTACGCGGTCCTGGTGGTCCAATGGTGCCATTCCCATTTAATACAAATGCGGTTGCAACACCACTCCAACGTCAACTTGTGCCCATACCCGTTGTGGATGCAAATGCGGGCGGTGCAGCTGCAGCAGCTGGTGCTGGCGGTGGAGAAGCTGGCAAACGCCGTTATGATCTAGAGGACTCGGTAGCCATAGCTGATGGTCCACTGAAACGAAAATTACCAATCAATAGCCGTCTTGGTCCACGGGTGGACCGTGCCAGTATGCAACACAATTGTTCATTGGAACTGCGTAAAGTACCACGTGGGCTTAACACTATTGCACATCTCAACAATCACTTTGCCAAATTCGGTAAAATTGTAAACATACAGGTGTCCTACGATGGCGATCCGGAGGCCGCAATTATTACATTCTCGGCGCATGCCGAAGCTAATGTTGCCTATCGCAGTACCGAAGCTGTGCTCAACAATCGCTTCATTAAGGTCTTCTGGCATAGTCAGGATAATGCGACTGTTAACGATGGCTCTAGTGCGAATGCCATGTCAGGTGGTGGTGGACGGAAGAATACTAGCCAATATCACTTGCATAATGTGCCAGCAGTGCCAACACCGACCGCCGATTCGGCAAAAACAACGAATATTAGTCACCCAGCAGCACTAACCGCCGCAGCAGCAACAGCGGCTACCCCGCTAACCGAAGGTGCAAACAACAACAATACTGCCGTCACACCTGGCGGAGGTGATACTACAGCAACGACAGCATTACCTGCTTCGATGCGTCTAAAACGCGGTGCCCCACCATCCGCAGCCATAATACGCAAAAAGCAAGAGGAACAAGCCAAGGCTGTTGTGCAATTGGCCAATGGTCTACGCAAGCGTAAACAAGAGCTTCTGCAGAGCTATGTGAAGCAAATGAAATCCGCATTAGAACTCATAGAGCGCTGCGATCAACATGATCCGCAACGCGCCAAAACGTTGTCCACCATTAAAGTGTTGCAGGAGACAATTGATAAACTGCACAAGGAGATCGCCGCCGATCAGGAGCAATTACAAGCACAAATGACCAACCAACATCCTCCACCCCCAAAGAAAACAAAAGAGCAGCAGAAGAAGGAGTTGCTTGACATCGAGCTGGAGTTATTTGCTCAACAGCAGGAGGGAAATGATACGAGTGCCATACAGAAACGACTCGAAGAGTTGCAACGGAGTCTAGGCATCCAACAAGTCAATGCAAAAGTGCCACACTATATCGCCAAGCCAAAACCGCGTTCGACATACCCAGAGGGTTCGACGCGTGTGGATCGTCGACCAAAAACAATTGTGGTCACTGGATTTGCAGCCGAAGATGCTGATTTTGTGCTCGGGCATTTTAAAGTGAGTGGGCAATGTTTTTAACCATATACAGTTTAAATCACAACCAACGAAATCCGACCGCTAGGAGGTGATACATACAAGACCTGTTACTTCTAAGGGCGTACTTTTAAAGCCTTCAGGAAACGTCATACGACAGAGACGAAAGATGATGTATGAGAAATTTTAGACCGCATTATTACGAATTTTATTGTGTTCGAATGTTCAAAGAAAAAAACCGCGGAACACAACACAACGCGACTCAGAAAATAAAACAGAAAACGACGGACAGCAAATGTTTTTGTGAAAGAGCTTTAGTTATTTACATGACGGACGTTAACGTTATCAAACTTACGAACCACATGCATTACATCAATTCTGACAAATGCATGCGACTTTCGAAAGCGGTGGTAATCCTTGCAAAACCTAAAAATTCAGCAACAACCTTTTAAATTATATTATATATGCATATATGTACTGTTTCTGTATACCCTTAACTAATGCACTCAGTTGCACGCGAGTGTTTTTTTCTTTATGCATATACAGCTTCAATCTAACATACCTATTTTGAGACACATACACACGAACCCTGGAAATGTTAAAGCCATGCCCCAAATAAAATAAATCATTGGTCAAATGGTTCGGTTCATATGGCATTCATATGGTTCATAGCTCCTTCGGATATGCCGTAGTACACCTTGTTGACTCTTATTATATTTTTTTATTATATTTTCTATCAGCACTTTGGGGAGATAACCAAACACGATGTGGACCGCGAAATACCACAGTTGATACTCTCGTATGCGACACGCATTAGTGCTGAACAGGCTGTACTACGTGGCAAAATCTTTAAGGATACACGCTTGCAGGTGGCTTGACAATACCTAGAGTTATAGTACCTCAAACAAATCTTATCTAAATCCAAATTATGTACTCCTATACTCCATTCCCACATAGATATCATGGGCACCGGTTGTACAACCAATGACCCAACAACAACAAACTAACAGCGCCGACAAATGCATCCAAGAGAGTACGGCAACGATCATGGACAATGACAATACAAAATTGGATAATGCCAAGCATTTGGCAAAATCGGTAAGCGATACGGATTCAATCATAGCGGCCGAAGCATTGCCCGCATTGCGGCTTGAAGATGAGGAAGAAGATGATGAGACCGAGGATCGTAGCTGGCGACGTTGATCGTGGTTCATCAAGTCTACAACACCGCCGCCAACAACAACATCAACGCCGGAACAATTTTTAGCAATAATTCTTTGGCGTAACCGAAGTAGTTTATGATGTTTGACAGATAATGCGTCTTGTTGTTAGCGCATTAAAGTGATAAATAGAATGAGAAAAAACAACACAACCATCAATAGGACAGTAGAAAGAAGATGAAGAAGCAACACTTTCAATTGTTTAAATGTGTTGTTAACATTAACAAACAACAACAAAAGAGAAAAAGAAAAGATTGAAATTTTTATTACCGCACATGCAAAAAAAATTTCAATTAAATATTTATACATAAGTTATTATATAAAATTAAATATATATAAACTTATATATATATATATATATATATATTAAAGTAGGCTGCAGGTTATAGAACCATACAATAATAACAAAATCAACAACAACAAGCAATGCAAATTCAATAGATTCAGCATGAAATAAGTCAAATTACAATGCAATCTAACACGCGAACAACAATAAAAGATGAAAGGGTGCGGGGGCATTAACATTATTAGTAATTGCATGCAACAAATGCACAAGATCAGCAAGAAGAAGTAGAGGACAACAGTTTTTTTGGCGATCATTGACATTTTTTTATGTTTGTTATTTGAAACAACAATATTACAACAAACAATTTGTTTAAACTATAAATAATCTATTAATATATTACGTTTCCTTTAAATATTCTTTTAATTTTAAACACTTTCTTGCTATCCCCCACAAACAAACAAAAAAATGTAATTTTTTTTCTTAGAAATTGTTAAGATATTTTATTGTGTCAAGTTGAAAAAGAAAGCAAAGATTTTTTAAATCGCCAACAGCAAAAAAAAGTTAAAGCATCGCGTAACAAAATAAGAAAGAAACAAAAAAAACGGAAAAAATCGTTAAAGAAAAAATATGCAACAAAAGCGGAAAAGAAAGCAAATCATAGGAAATAATTAAAATAAAAAGTAAACAGTTTCTTATTTGCTAATAATTTCACATAAATCTTAAATGCATTTTATTATGGGAATGCTGGGAAGGAAAAAGTTAGAGGAAGCCAGTTTTCAGATTCTGCTTGATCAGATTAGGTGAGCTGATGAACTTCGAAATTTACAATCAAAAGTACGTAGAATGGTTCAGTCTATGACACTAGCCAGTAATATTGGACCAAGGACCATTCAGTAAGTGCTTGAAGATAGGTCTATATACATAATGGGATCAACTTTATTTACAGCTCTTCCGTAAAAAGTCGTGGGACAATCCTAGTTGAAGTAATATTCATTTCCTTCTATATAGATCTACGAAGTTTGTGTAACTAATATTCCTACTGGAACACTCCAGCCGAATACTTACATCCTAAGTCGACAATCTACAATTTCTCTGTTTGGATTTGTGAACTAAAACCCAATTACCATAGGAACGACTGCATTTTCAACGAGGTATAGTGTTATATAGTGGTATATATGACACAAAGTCTTCCATTTCAACGTAGACATATAATTAATTTTTCGAAAGATTTGATCCTTTGCATTTGAATGTAATTCAAATAAATTCTTGTTCTTGGTGTTCGTAATTTGCACGAAGATGTACAGATATATGTATGTATATCTTTATACTTTTTTCTTGTTATCTCTGTTTTATAGAAGCTTTTAGTCAATTAAATTACTTTATTATTTGCTAAAACGTCAATTGACTTAAATTAAGGAAAAATAGTTGGAGGAAAAAAAATAGTAAACTGCGTAAACACGTAGTGAAGTCGATTTGCATATCTGTATCTTCCAACAACCTTGTATAAAATCATCGATTCTTTAAGCTCTTGATCTATTTTTTATAGAAACTCTGAAAAAAACAAATTTTTATTATTAACGAACGAAACTCCTAATCCCTTGTAAGTCTATTTTTCATTTAAACTTTAATTTATTGGTCAAATGTGTCACTTAAATTAGTATAATTTTAAAGTCCTGAGTAAAGAATATATCAATTTAGGTACACAGCAGCCAAACATGAGAATAAAGCGAGAAAGCTTCTGTGCTAATACATACACATGTGCTCTATGTATGTCGCATTCTACTATACTCGCAAGTTTCAACTAAAATTGTAAAGCTCATTGAAAGCATATGCAGACAAACTAAAAGTGCCGTATGGACCGGTCTCCATGACAATTTATGGGGTGGACTTTAAGTCGATAATATGAATATAAGACTCCTGTTGAAAGGAGTGACATATTGTAACAGTCAAACGCAAAGTACGATATAGTGGATAATGACGATGAGAGGTAATCTCCAGTGGTTAAATAGTGCACTTTATGCAATATGAAAGAGGATGAAAATATACGCCACTTCCTGGGCAGATGCCCATTACTTAGAGAATTCAGATGTAGATACTTGGGGAAATCCCAACTAACAGACAATGAAATTAAAGACACTTTGAACGGTGTAGTAAATTACTTAAAACTAGCTATAAAATACAATTTTATGTAATAATTTAAACTGAAGAAACTCAAATGTTGAACGATCCACTATTTAGCCAACGCAGGATAAACATGGGTCCAGAAGCAGCAGACAAAATTCTGCACAACCATTTAAAAATATTTCATATAACTGCATGTATGATTGCGTCCATTCAACTTTGACAAGCCGCATCTTGAAAAATCACTGCCACAAAAACCGCAAAACTGAATAGCATGGACATCCGCCTTTAGAGAATTCGGATGTAGGTACTTGGGGAAATCTCAACTAACTATAATTGGGCAAAGCTAGCTATAAAATACAGGAAACTAATGATAAATTAATATAATAAAGTAAAATGTAATGTAATAATTTAAATTATTTTTATATTAGACCTTGTAACTCCCAAACGTTGAATGACCCACTATCTCGCCAACGTGGAGCAGGCGGTTGTAGTAAATGGGAGACGGTAAGTAGCCATCTAATTAACTAAGTAAAGTTCCTTAAAATTGTCGAATTGTTAGCCAAGCCTCCTTTGCCTGAACTGGATCGTTTATCATCATATGTATGTAGCTCTTCTGAGCTCAAACACCTGAAGCATAAACCATGCCATACATTTATACATTTTCCATTCCGTTGTGTAACTTTACGAATTTATATAATTTGTTACAAATCTTAACGTCAAGCCAAATGCGTTTCAAGCCAACCACCTCCACAAAACAAATGTGGAAGCCAGAGTAATGTTGGAGTGTTAAACAACTCCGAATTTGGAAGACGGTTGGATGCTGGTAAGCTGGATCTACCACCAAATGTTACCCAAATAGTGAGGTTGTGTTTTCTATATCCCTAAAACAATATTTAATACGGCCATATCCACTATTGTTAAGCAAAGAAAAAGAAAATTTCAACAAAAGACTATCGAGAACACGAAGAACCATAGAAAATACTGTCAACATATTGTCTGTAAGGTGGAGAATTTTGGGCGCTTTATTAAACATGGGTCTAGAAAAAGCAGACGAAATTCTGCACAACTATTTAAAAATGTCACATGGAACATTCTGTTCGTATCAATATGGTAATAGGGACGAAAATGGTGACCTGAAGGAAAAGTGACGACGGAAAGACGAAAATGTGCTACAAAAATCGCCAGATTTTCGTCCAATTACTCCTCGAGGAGCGCCTTAAATTTAATAGCCACCGACACCGTAAGTCAATATATCTTTCAAAATATAAAATAAAACAGCTCCTTAATTTCAACAAGGCGTAGACTGAAGAGGCTACACCCGCATGATCTCCTCCTAAGAAGGACTCAGCCTTCTATATCATTACCTTTTCGGCGCAATTTGCATCATTTTTAATTTAGTATAAGTCTAATTTTTTTTCACGTCATTATTTTTTTTAATCCGGCAAATGTGTTATGCAGTTTACTGCGATAAATGTTATAATCTAATTATAAAAAGAAAAAAAATTCCCATATTTTTTGCTTCATTATATAAATAATTCATAATAGACATTTTCGCATCGTCAACTTTGTCGCTTGGCATCTTTTTGAAAAAGTCCTTACACACCAAAAAAAGCTTGGTGTTAGTCAGGTTCAATCGGACAGAATCGCTTTTCTGCGACTTCTGCCATTTTATTAAGAAAAGCCGGAAGATCATCAGATTTTGTCGTGTTGTCGTTGCACACCAAAAAAAAAAACGTTGTTGTTCGTCAGGTTCTGCGGGAGCTTCAGTTAGACAGAATCGCTTTTTTGCATTTTGTGCGTGTTTCCTATTGAAAAAAGTCCGAAATTCATCAGTTTTTGCCGCGTTGGAACGCCTGCGTTTTCTTCCTTTTGTTTCCGCAAAAAAGGCAAAGGATCCACAGACGAAGAAGGCGAAGGTGGCAAAGCCTGCAAGGGAAAATAGATAAAGATTAAAGAATAGACGTTCAATTTTACCATACCAATAAGTCTTCGATATAATTTCAGAATTCATCAGTTCTGGTTCATCTGAAGAAAACCGGTCTTTCGAATCAGTTACACCAGTTATTGTTCTGAAATAAATAAATCTTATTTTCCAACAAGTTCATTACATTTATATAATAAATGTACATGCGTACATTCATGAGACAACATGCAGCCGGAGAAAATCCATTGTTTGAAAATACCTCCATTGGCATATGGCATGGGGATCTGCCTTAAGTCCAAACTCCATACCATTCGGTTTTGACATTAAGCGGAAATTAATGCGGTTGTCAAAGGTGAATGGACGCATTACAGTATAAACAAAGTTGGTCAACTTTCTGTGGCAAGATGCTCAAGATGCTGCCGAAAGTTGCGTTGGAATGTGTATATGATTGCGTCCATTTATTTTTGATAATTCATCTTGAAAATCCATTGCTGCAAAAGTAGAAAGTTGATCTACTTTCAACGTCGGCCGTGTCTCGCACGGAGGCTATTGAGTTTGCTTCATATGATTGCATGCATACATCACAGCTGATGCGTGAAACGCTAATCGTCGAATACGTCTGAAAAGCGTGGTGTGGAGTTTGGTCTTTACGATTTGGGCAACATTTAATGTGAATTATACGCTCAACTGTAATATTAACTAGTTAAGAAATCATCTGCAATGTTGTAGATTATGTTAAGTAACTAATTTTTAAATCATCTGAAATAAAACATCGCCGCTCAAATTTTAAACTGGTCTGTTTTTGTATTGTTATATTCAAGTCAGCTTTCAGAATACACAATTTACGCAAGCCGTGGCTATTGCTACTCGAAAGTAACCATTTCTCGTAGCAGTCGTCAATTCTTTACATCACTAACTTCTTGCTAGCAATGAAAGACCGCGCTTTTTTTAATCCTTGCAATATTGCTGGTAAATGCACAACATTTTGAAATGTTTTCTGCTGCGACACCACATCAGAGTACGCCACTACGTTAAGCAAGGAGTTGAAAAAGTACAGGAGATGAAATATTTAAATGTGGCCGAGAAACACGATGCGGCGAAGACGATCGCCGGCTTGCTGTCCAACGGCACTGCACGACGGGTAAATAATGTATAGTAGAAGAGGAAATTATTGAAGATAATCTAAATATACTACTTCCACTTCCAGCGCGAAGGCTTGTCTGTATACAATAAATTATTCGACTTCGAGGCCACAGTGCGCGGCACCAAATCTAAAATGGTTATGACATCCGTATCGGGACACTTATTGGGCATGGAGTTTCTATCTTCCTATCGAAACTGGCGTAACGTCGACCCGAAGTCGCTCTTTGATGCACCGGTACGAAAATCATGCGCGGAGGATTATCAGCCGATCAAACGCACGCTGGAACGTGAGATACGTGGCTGTCAGGGTTTAATTGTATGGACGGATTGTGATCGCGAAGGTGAGAACATTGGTTTCGAAATAATCGAAGTCTGCAAAGCCGTAAAACCAAACATTGCCGTATATCGTGCCATATTTTCGGAGATTACAACGGCGGCCGTGCATCGTGCCTTGGCACAGCTGGCGACGCCAGATAAACGACAAAGCGATGCAGTCGATGTGCGTTCCGAGCTCGATCTTCGCACGGGTGCAGCCATCACGAGATTTCAGACAATGCGTTTGCAGAGTTTATTTCCACAGAAAATTGCCGATAAGCTCATCTCATATGGTAGCTGTCAGATTCCAACGCTCGGGTTTGTCGCCGAGCGTTACAAGGAAATCGAAGCATTTGTTTCGGAACCGTTTTGGAAATTGAAGGTGCTACATACAATCGACGAATTGACGGTAGAGTTTCTATGGGCGCGAAATCGTCTCTTTGATAAGCAAGCTTGTGAGGATTACCTACTGTTGTGTCTGGCTGATCCCAAAGCAACCGTAGAGTGCGTAACGGTAAAGCCAAAGCACAAATGGCGTCCGACACCAATGGATACGGTTGAGATGGAAAAACTGGGTTCGCGCAAATTAAAACTTTCGGCAAAGGAAACCATGACAATTGCTGAAAAGCTTTACACGAAGGGTATCATCAGTTATCCGCGCACGGAGACAAATCAATTTTCAAAGGAAATCGAATTACGGTGAGTTAGATTTGTTTGGCTAACTACATCTTTTTCAGCACTTTTTCTATAAAGTTCCCTAGTCGAACAGCAATCGCAGCACCAAGTTTGGGGTGCCTTTGCTCAGCGTGTCCTGGAATGGGGACCAAATCCACGTAATGGCAACAAATCAGATCAAGCGCATCCACCGATACACCCCACCAAACTTGTGACAAGTAAGTAGAACATGTAAACCTATTCTTCCTTCCAATGACACTCATAGTTTACAGATCTCGAGGGTAATGAGGCTCGTGTCTACGAATTGATTGTGCGCCATTTCCTTGCCTGCGTTAGCAAGGACGCCGTCGGCTCCGAGACAGTGGTATATATAAAGATTGCCGGCGAGAAGTTCACAGCAACGGGTCTGTGCATCTACGAGCGCAACTATCTAGATGTGTATATTTATGACAAATGGAATGCTAAGCAAATACATAAATACGAAGAGGGTCAAGTGTTTGAGCCCACCGAAATCACCATGCAGGAAGGCGCCACTACAGCGCCCCCATTGCTAACTGAAGCTGATTTGATTGCCTTGATGGAGAAACATGGCATTGGCACTGATGCGACACATGCCGAGCATATTAACACGATCAAGGAGCGAGGCTATATTGGTGTCGTCGATAAAGGTTGTCTTGTGCCAGGCGTCATTGGTATGGGTCTCTATGAAGGCTACGATGCTATGGAGCTGACGCTTGCCAAACCCCTTTTGCGTGCCGAATTCGAAGCGGATCTGAAACGCATCTGTCTCGGGGAGAAGCAGCCTCAAGAAGTGCTACGTGAGCAAATACGGAAATATAAAGATGCATATCAACAAATCACGGAAAAGATTACGGCAATGGATGCAAAGGTAGCACAACGTCTCGGTGAAACACCAACAACGAATGCAAACGATAATGGCGCTGACGGATTAGAGAACAATGCCAATCGTATGCAGGAGATGCACCAATGCCCCAAATGCAATGTGGCGCCATTGGCTCTGAAACAGAAAAAGAATCAAAGTGGTTACTTCATAGGTTGCCTCAATTTTCCCGACTGTAAAAACACCATTTGGCTGCCGGATGAATGCAAAGAACCAAGCGTGCTCGATGAATGCTGCGAGAAATGTGGTGTTGGTTACAAAATGCTCAAGTTTAAGTTCGCCACATCCTACTATCGGACGATGTTTGTTGCGCCCTACGGTTGGTATAAGACCTGTCTGCGTTGTGATGCACAATTCAGGAATACATTCAACATTAATCTGGAGAGCTTAAAACGTGTGGGTGGTATTGTAGGCAACGCACCAGCAGCGCCAACGGTGACCCCGGCACCACCCACAGGAAATACATCAAATAATTCCAGACCAAGAAGTAACCCGCCTACGGCTGGCAGGGCTGGTTCTGGTCCTAGCAATGGACCTACAAAAAGGCAACAAAAACCGAAGAAACCTGGTAATGATGAGGGTGGCAGTGACACTTTGACAAAATCAATACGTGCAACGAAATCCACCACAGCGAAGCGAAAAAAATCTACAGATACGACTATAAAGAGGTACTTTACCACTAGTAGTAGTAGTAGTAGTGCTGCACGTGATAATTTCGCCGCTTTGGCCAATGAGCATCTCCGGGATGTGCCACTCGATGAATTCTTTGATAGCAATGATGGTTTTGAGGAGCTGGCGCTGGCAGCCGAGGCCAATATCGCAAGTCGCGAAAACATAATGTCAACAGCCGTTGAAGCTAGTTTTACGGATGACTTAGCAGCAGCATTTGCAGCGGATGATGATGAAGATATGGCAGCATTTGCCTTAGATAATGCTGTTCCAAGTAGTAGTACGGGTTTGTCTACACCACCTTCGATTTCAAGTGCCTTTGATGATAGTTTTTCTACACTCTTTCGTGCTCCTGAAGTTGACTTCAATAACATGCTGTGGGGCACGAAAGCACGTGCGTCACAGCGCACTGGTGAGTTACCTGCCCCAAAAAAACCGCGTGTGGAGACTGAACCAGAACCATTGCTCTATGACGATGTGGAAGCTGATTACGCCTGGGGTACACAATCACAACGTAGCATTCCGCCGGCACCGGATGCGGTGAAATGCAGCGGTTGCCATCAGCCGGCTAAAAGGTGTATGCGAGTATACATTTCAATCTTTCAATCATTTTAACAAACATATTTCTGGCGGCAGTTGCACCGTGCGGCGCGATGGCCCTAACAAGGATCGCGAATTCTATGTTTGCCCAAAGAGCAATCAGTGCAAGTTCTTTCAATGGGCAGATGAAGCACCTGCGGCCGTCAATAACAGCACACATACTTCTAGGTCTGTGCCTGCTTCTACTAGCAATCGTGGCACCACCAGTACAGGCGTCACGGCGAATACTGGTACAGTTCAGTGTACTTGCGGTCAGCCCGCAAACCGTTTAACGGTGCGCAAAGAAGGTCCAAACAAAGGCCGTCCGTTTTATTCCTGCAGTGGCATGTCCTGTAATTTTTTCAAATGGGCCGACGAGGGCGAGGATCTTGGTGAGTCTGTACAACGAAAAGTATCTATACCCATCTAAACGTACGTCATTACATAGCCTCCACATCCGGTACTGCAGGGAGCAATACCGCAGGGCAATCAAGTAGTTCTACAACAAGCAAAGCACGTAAATGTGGTCTTTGCCGTCAGGAGGGTCATACGAAAAATAAATGCCCACGTAAAAGTGAATTTGAATATTAGGTAAAAAAACTTCTTTTTTTATGTAAATATAAAGTTTAAGTATATTACTGTGTATCATAGCCCTAAGTGTCTTCCGAGGAGGTACAACCTCTTTAATCTTTATTAACTTGTCCATGTAGAGAAGTTAATCGATTAAACCTATAGAATAATAAGTATTTAGATAAACAACAAGTAGCTTGAAATAACACAATCTTACAGCCATGACAGCGGCTAACACCTGGAGGCGTTTTAACCATTTTATTTTATTTTACTAAGAAATTTAAGAAATTATGGTCAATGTTTTGGCTGTTCGGACTTCGACTGTTAGCTCAGAAAAATCGTCCATCATCATATATTAATTGGATTTTTCGATTTGTGTTTTGTTAACCGCGAAGTTGGGTGCAACCATGGCATGAATAATGTACATCTGGTATAATCCAACCCAGTCGCCAGTGGAATGACTTACACCACTTACCTGGGACTATACTTGCCCAGACGATTTGCTTATCTCAACAATTTAATGTCCATTTCCATAGTAGTTATGTAAAATATTATTTAATTCGTCCTCGCCATTAAAAATTGGCTCCTATATATGACCTGGCTGCATATATGACCTATTTAAATAAACGAGTTTCCCTAATAAAATGATTGATGAGTTTTAGAAAAACATGGAATGCAAAACATTTATACTGAAACTCGAGTTTTCAAGCGGACATATATCAATGGCATTGAAACGATTATAGCTACGGAATATAGTTCATATAGCAGTTAAGCCGTGTCCTCAACACATATGGATATAATTGGATTGTTGTTGTTTATATCTGGTAAATTAATCGGGCATGGAACAGGACCTAGCATGCTGCCTCAAAATACTCCAGAGTGTAAAGTGTGTACATCGAAAACTTCCTTGATGTTAAGAATACCGCAAACTGGTATATATATGCAGAGCAATATGTGTACCATGTAAGCACTTTCACACGAATTCCTGAGACGGCCAGAATAATTCGCCTAGTAAAAAAAAAAATACTAAACCAGGATGAAAGCCTGTAATGTATGGGTACCTGAGCTCAACTAAGGCTTTAAAAGTACTAATGCGTCAAGTCCACAGGTTTATAACGAAGAAGTAGCCAGGTTTAAGTGTTAGCAATTTTTTCTTATATTCAAACGATAATTTATACAAATATAAATTAAGATTAAACATAAATTTTCATGCAACTTCACGCTTTGAAAATAGAGCAAGCATTCACTTTGGGTGGAGCTTAACATAAAAATGCTTTCCGCGTTTCTGGACTAAGCGATTAGAGGAAAAATAAATTTTAACTTAAGTAGGAAAGTCACAGTTAAACGAGAATTTACTAAGCACAAAATATATGTATATAAATCCTATAATTTGTTTGGCTGAATTATAGAGTAATGATTTGTTAATTAAAATACTCGTTTACACTTTAAATGTTTCATTCGTAGTTTGTCCTAAATTAGCGCAAATTCTATGCAAATAGTCTTCAGCCGCTTTTTGTAAGTTTTATTCCGCTGCGGGGTTTACCAATAAAGTGATGAGAAAATGATATTGCGTGTTTGAGAATCGAAAGTCCCCCTACTCTTGATTCGAAGATTTTGGTGTGCAGCGTTGTCTTCTGTTTACCAAGGGTGTAACACAAATGTACAAATTTCCTTATTAGTTCTTTTGTAGTTTTAATGCGTTCAATCGATTTTCACGGCGCCATAGATTTTTCGTATAAAACTATATGCGGCAAAGAAACCGATTGTGCCCGTGAGTAGCCAAAATGTCAGCACCATCAGACCTGTGAAGATAAAGAATAGTTTGAATGTTAAAATAAGTAAAATCGGGCATGATTACGTTAGTTTACATACTGCAGAGCTAATCACGGGCACCTAAGGATATTTTCAGTAAATGCTTATTGAGTCATTCAACTCAATCTAATACTTGCTCATAAAAAGAGTCACAGAGAGCGAGCAACAACCTTCTCAATAAAACGGATTTGGCTGTAGGATCTTTCCACCTACCACCACTATACGATTTGGTTGTATGGCCTTGCTTCCATTGAGACAAAATTTTTTAAGTTATCCGGATCCCAAAATAAATCTAAACAATTGGAGGCCCACTCAAACACACACAACATATTTAATCAAAAGCATCCGTATACCAAAATTGTATATATAAAGAAGATATAACTTGTTATACGCAAAGCTTGTATGTAGATGGGGATTTAAGCCGTCTCACCTAACTTATTTGTTCACAGACGATAAGTCTCTTCTAATTGAGTGGTTACCCTATAGTTTAAAGAAATTACATAGAATCTCCTACTAAAATACTACTTCACATCGCCATAGTTTATCATATATTAGATAAAACATACCCGTATAGCCCAAATAGAGCAGTGTGGGTATGAATTCTGTAATTTCCAACTTCGTGAAAAAGTAGAAAATGCTATAAAAGAGCACATAAGCAGCTGATCCCCCGGACACAATAAAACTGCGCCACCACCAGCGGTAATCCTGTAAAAGAAAGATTTATAAATAAAAGGCTTTAAATTTTGTTAACCTTGCCTTACCTCGCCGCACAATTGAAAGTAGGTCATAACAATTGATATTTGACCACAGCTCACGACTAATATGCAAAAAACTAAAAACAGAAAACCAAAAAGATAATAAAATTGATTCTGCCAAATGGCAGTGAACACAAAGAAGAGCTCGATGAACACGGCACCGAAGGGTAGGATGCCAGCCATAAGGGTGCTAAAAAGGAATGGTAATGCTTAGTAATTACATAGACAGAGGAATAACATTAAATATACCTCAGTGCAACGTTCATGTACCAATGCTGCGCGGGCACTTGGCGTGGTATCATATTCGTGCGGACCGGATGCTGATATGCTTGCTTACGATAGCCCATATAGAAGCCAAGGTACACCAACGGCACCGATATACCAAACCAGAGCAAAAGCAACGATATCATTGTGGTAAAAGGTACAGCGCCACTTGACGATTTATCCCAGATGAAGAAATTCAAAAAGAAACCAGTGCTGTGTGAAATATTGAGGAATTTACAATGATACGACTCATCATGACGATATATTCAATAAGCACCCAAAGACAATGCCTGGATAGAAGGTGGCGGTAAGAAAGGCAGCACGTTTCCATTCGCGGCCCTTCATCGTTTTATAAAGACGCGCTGCAAAAAAACCCGCAATCGTACCCATAAAGACGTACATAAAAATACCCGAAGTCATAAGAGCACCGCGCGATGAGGGCGATAACATGCCCAACATAGCCAAGACTGAAATTGTAGACTTAATTATAATAAAATGGTTATAGTTACGGTAAAAGTAAAGAGTAACTTACAAATCGTAATTAAAGCCATAAAAAAAATCTGTATGCCGCTGCCAATAACTGCGCCGAATAGACGTGTATTTTTCGGTGGACGGAATACATCGCCGTGTACCAATTTCCAACCAGTCTCCTCGAGTGTGTCCTCTATACTATCGTCAGTATTATAACGTGCAATATCACGCCGTAGTGTACGTATCATGATCATTGTGAGTATGCCTAAACGATGAGATTACTGCACTATCAAATTAATGATGGAAAATGATTTTCACTTACCTGACAAAAAGAAGACAACGACAAGCGAATTAATAATGCTAAACCAATGTATCTGTACATCACGCATGCCCAAATAGATATCCCAGCGTGATGCCCAGCTAACCTTTGATTCTTTCCACTCTACGGAATATGTGAAATAGAGTTGTGTCTCGCCATTCGGGTTAACCAACTGTGGACGTGCGCTGTCTGGGAAATTGCAAGCGTCACTTTCGAATTTTATTTCATTATAGTTGACCGATGCTGTTTCCACTTCAAAGCCCACAACGCGATATTTGTCTCTGGAAAACATTTTTAATATTATTGTGTTTGATAATTTGACTTCTTAACTATACATTCGACCAAACCGTTCACTCTTTAAGAAACTCATTGTCGCGTGTTTACTTTTTTTAACGGCGCACAATAAACACAAAAAAGTGTCAATTTAAGAGTTATATTAGAATGTGCTTCGGAATTTTCTAAGACTCTTCTGTGTATCACTTTTCATGTTTTTAAACTTTTTTTAATGCATTCAATTAATGTAGACTCACTTGACTCGTTCTAAAAATCTTTTTAATAAGCAGTCCGAAATGTATACGAATTCTTAGTATAAATTCTTCGAAAAAACATTTGAATTAAATCATTGGGTAAAGTCAAAAGTTCTGAACACTATCTGTATGAAGAAGTCTCACTGTGAACTCAAACCGTCTGAATTGATATTATTTTAAAGAATAATTTTTTAGAAGTACTCGGGAAATAGTTTGCTGTTATGATGATTATCTTACTTGGTGTGTTTGTGATAGGAGAGTATAAATTTAAGATGATTGTTTATATAAATGTAATCGCCATCGACCTGACCCAACCGATAGCCATGCTCGTAAGTCACTTCGTTGGGATTATTTAAATTGACTATACGCGTCGCTACTGGTAGATTATCAACGAGTCTGGAAGAAAATGTTTTGAATTAGACCTAAATCAATAGAGCTTATCATTAATATTGAAACCACTTACAAATGCACAAAATACTCGTGTTGTATGCGCTCGGCGACCATCTCCGAGTCCTCCCGGCTCCAATGCAGCGGCCGATCCTTTTCATTGCACAGCAGTTTACAATTCACATTCATCGCCATTTTCACTTCGTATGGTGTATTCACAATACGATCGCCTCGCAGCACTTCGCCGAGATTCTCCGACTTGAAGATGAGCGTGCCATTTTTGGGATAGCAGAATTTCAACGAATAGTACTGATACGGCAGCTGCGTACGACTACTTGTCATTTTTACCGCTTTAACATCGATTTTTTGGCCATACACGAATTCCACGGGCGCCACTCCGGGTACATAGAAACAATTCACACAAACGCCACAGCTAATGATCAACGGTAGCAGCAGTGTTGCGTGCTGAAATAAATGAAAAAATATGTAATATAAGTAATTCCTACATTTGTTGACATTCTTGCTGCCGTTGCAGCTGCTTTTTGGCGTTGTTGTCACCTGCAACTGCATTCTGTTCATGAAACATTATTAATCTGACGTGTCAAAAAATGGAATCTTCAGTTTTCTGTGTTAGATACATAGTTCGCATATGTACACATATTGAAAGATTTCAAAACACACCTGCATTTTGTACTTATAAACCTAATATCAATATAAATATATAAACTAAAATTTTGTTTAAGATAAATTCTTATTTGCTTCCTTTATGCAAAAATTTTTGGTTTGGTTCAGGACACTACGAAGCCGCTTATTTTTAACAGACGACGTTGGGAAGGCATTGAAACAGCCGTTCGTTAGGGTTGTCATTCGTATTTATTTTTATTTATTTTATTTTATTTGAGTTTATATGAAAAACAAATACACAATCGTTAACATAGAAATAATGAGAGATAACATAACATAACAACATAAATTCCGTTGGAAGATAAACATTAGTGTGAATAGAAGGTTCCCGCTAACTAGATTATTTAGCCATTATACAAATCTACTGGTACAAAACTACATGAAAAATAACCAAATTATTAAATATAGCGATTTCAAAATTAAACATGGATATAATATAGAAAGCATATTTTTATGTATTTTCATGATCAGCTCAAACAGACATGTTAATTTTATGTAGGTCATTTTGAATTTGTGAAAACTCGTCCCACAATTTTTGAACTAGGCTTTTCTTATTACCATATGCTATACTATATAGATGTTTCATTTTTAATTCTTCCCTTCTAATTAGATAAGCCCATACTCACGAATTGGAGAAATTTGTACAACCCTTTGAAATTTGATTACATATTTTTAAGTGAAAATATTTATTTTCATTCTTTTTTTTTTGTTTTTTTTTTGTAATATTTCCACCCACACACAAATACCACCTGTACATTTAACTTCCAACTCTGGCAACTCTTGCCAGAACTGCAGTTCTTGTTTTGTGTTAGTGTGCGCGTTGAAAAGTTTTTATATGGGAGCAGAAAAAGCTGCATTAATTTATACACAACTGTAAAAAAAAATTAAAAATATGCAATAAACGTAAACAATAATTAATTGGCCGAACATAGTGCCAAGCTTTTGTTGATTATTTATTAAAATGAGCGCTGCGGGCTGTTAAAAAGTACAAATCTAAACGCGTTTGGTGTTTTATGTTTTCTGTGTACAAAAAATTTTGTTGGTCCTTTTTCAATACACTTTTTTGGTTGTTGTTGGTTGTGGCTTCTGAAGGATACGGGCGCAACAATTAGTACGTGCAACAAGGTGAAGTCAAAAATCGATAAAATCTCTGCAAAAGTGATGTTTGTGTTTTTAGTGGATGTGGTAAACAGGCAAGCAATAGCAGCTACAGTTGAAAAGCGAATGAACCGACATGTACAAAATAAATAAATAAAATATTTTTCGCTTTATTTTTTATTTATTATTTTGTTATTTTAAATTTATGTAAATTTTCAGCTGTACTCGTTATACATAATATGGATAGCGCTCACAACACATCCACAGGCGATGACAGCGATAATGACGTTGTCACCGATTTTCTTACTTCTTCCTGTAGCCCGGTAAATGGCGAGGTAGACAATATAAATTCCAGTACCTCCCGTAACACCACCACCACCTGTTGTCCAGTAAACGGTCAAGATTACAACAAGGCCAACAGTAAAACAAGGAACCACAGCCAAACAGCACAACAAAACAATCCTCCGCAATCCACAGCAACGCGCGTTGCCTTAGAAAGCCAAAATTATTGTATACCTGTTGTAAACGCTCCTGTACCTAAAATGACGGCCAAAGGGTGCCTCGCTGACACCACCACTAGCTCAAACCATAGTATGATACCCACCATCAATGTAACACCTCATAGTCCCGCTGGAGCAAACAAGTACAATAACATTTTTGAGGACACACTCAGCCAGCTGCAAAGCATACGCGAAACGGTTGTGCAAATGAAAAATTCGAGCTTCCAAATGCAAGACGGTCTCTCCAACTATGGTCTACTTAATGCTGCTGTATTAAGCTCATCGTTGCCGGATTTAACTGCCGGCAATGGCAGCATCAATCCTGGGGGTAGTATTTCTCAATACCTGATGTGGTCCACTTTAGCGCCGCAGCCATTTTTACTGGGCGCTGATCGTCGCAAGTCATGGACTGCTGTGGATGATGTGAATGCAATTGGCGAGTGCCCAAATAAAAGTGTTAGTTTGTCGAGTTTGGATAGTGAAGAGCAAGAAACAATACGTGTGACCGAGCAACGCAGACGTTCAGCGCGGAATAGCACTGGTGGTATGCTATTTTTTACCAAACTTAACTTTGTGTTTGTGTGTGTCTGCTTTATTGGAAAATGCCAATAAATATTTAAAGAATGACAGCAATTTTATATTTCGCCTATGTGATAAGAAATTTTACAAAGGCCCATTATCAGTTGCTCGCAAGTTCTAGGCATAAGTGTTTAAATCAACACACACACAAACGCACACTCACTTTAATTGCCACTTATTCATGTATTCTACCCCTTCAATGCAGGTATTTCAACACATTCGCTCAACGAAGCCGAATTGGCGCGCGATTTCGAACGCATTACCAAATCAAAAGGTAGCCTCGCCAATGAGATCATAAGTCTTAGCCGCATCCCGTTACAAAAGAGCATTTCGACATCATCGATAATCGCTAAGGAGGACATCAAGACTATATCACGCCACTTGACTGACAGTGAGGATGAGAATCAGAGTTTGTTGCGTGCACATGCGAAGATTGAGGTGTACGACAACGTAGAGAAGCGACGCAAGCGTGGTTCGTTGTTCTTTCGCAAGAAGAAAGATAAAGCCAAAATGAAATCGATTGCTGGCCAAGTGAATGCATGCGATATGTGTGGTGCCAGCATAACCCTCACACAGATAAAGGAACATCAATTGGAATGTGGAATAAAGAACAAAAAAATATTTTTGGGTCAGCAGAAATCGGTATCGCTGAGCGGCTCAAAACGTGATGGCCAGGACACGTATGATGGCGGTGACATACAAGTTTCATCAGGTGGTCACTTCAGTGATGATACGCCTCTCATACGAGCTGAATTTCTCAACGAGCGCCCCATCGAAGCGGAAGATCTTGGCGCAGATCCTGCTTTGGGGATCGTGCTCAAGGAACACGATTCATGGTCGCCTGGTGTGCCGAAAGAACTCTTGAAGAGCATGAAGGAACTGCAGATCAAGCGTCAGGAGCATATATACGAATTTATTATGACCGAAAAGCACCATTGTCAAACGCTGCTGGTTATGCAAAAGGTATTCGTTGAGAGTTTGGAGCGGTACTTTCCAACGTTCAATATCAATGGTATGTTTCCGCGCCTTGCTGAGCTCACCGAACTGCATACGGGCTTTCTGAAGAAGCTGCGGAAAAAGCAACGGGAGCAACATGTGGTCGACAGTATTGCGGATATATTGTTGGATTTTTTTTCATTGGAACAAGCACAGCATTTGAGGCTAGCCTATGGCGAATTCTGCGCCAATCATCGCACAGCGCTGGAGCAATTTAAACAGTGTCTGACCGAGCAGACATTCAGCGAGTGGTATAAGCATTGTCTGGCGAATCCGTTGCTTAAAAAGAAGGGCATACCTGAGTGCATTTTGTTTGTGACGCAACGTCTGACAAAATATCCGCTGCTCATTGAACCTTTGTTAAAAAGTGCGCGCGACAATAAACTTGAAATCGATAAATTGCAGCACGCATTGAACCTCGTCAAATCACTGCTGGTCGATGTAGACGCTTGTGTGGCGGAGAAGGAGTTACGCGAACGCCAATTGGAGATCTACAATCGTGTAGACGCAAAATCCTTTGCTATATACAAGAATAAACCCTTTCGTAAGTGTGATTTAGGTGTGGAGTCGCGACGCCGTTTGAAATACGAGGGTTTGGCAACGCTTATGCAAGGACGCGCTAAGACGCAATTAGTTTTGGTTGTAGTCCTGACGGATTGCTTGTGCTTTCTCAGCGAGAATTCTGCGCATAATAAGTACACGTTCTTTACCCCTGAACATAAAGCGGGCGTTGTACCGTTACAGAAGCTGCTCATACGCGAAAAGGCTGGCACGGAATCGCGAGGTATCTACATCATCTCTTCGAATCCCGATTTTCCGGAGATGTACGAATTAAAAGTGCAAACGCCAAAGGATAAACATGCTTGGATACAATCCATTAGACAAGCGGTTCTCGAGTGCCCTTCAACAGATGTCATAGAGGCTGAGGATCTGACAGCTGAGGAGAAGTTGCGTATTGGTGTGAATAAACGTGAGACAATTGAAAAGATGCGTCAGAAGGATATAGAGCAGGCGCTACTACTTGAGGAAAAACTAATGCTTCAACTGAATTTGCTTAAGGAACAGCATCACTTCAACGGAAGCGCAAGTGACACCAACGATGGGGGCGGCGGTGGCAACGTTATAGGCGCTGCCAATTTTCTAGCAACCTTTGGCTCATATAAAGATCTCGTTGGTAACGAAACCGATACAACGGAATTATGGAAACGTGTGCTGAACACGGTACAAGATATAAGCCAATTAGCTGCCACCGTCTACACCGCGTGCACTGGTATGCCCGTTTCGCGCACTGTCAGTTCAGTGGGCGATAAGCAGTGTGATTTATATGCATCACCGACATTGCCCAAACGTGCGGAGACTTTCGCTGGTTTCGATGAGAAACGTGGCAAACACACGGCTTTTCCCTGTCGTGATGCTTCAAAATTGGCAACGCTTCAAGTACTCACACCGCGTCTGCAGGAGTTGGAAGAAAAGCGGGAACTGAAATCGAATACGTGTACAGGAAACTCACAAACCACGACCTCTACACCCACGCCGATGTTACCGGAGGAAAAGGAAAATGCCAGCTCGTTAGATGCTGCTGCCTTAAAAGAGCACAGCTATGCCGTACTGCAGGTCTCCCATCATTTACATACGTTGCTCTGTATTATCTCCCAACAGATGACCTCTATTCAAAGTCTGCAATTGCAACTGGCTTTGTATAGAGAGAGTCCGCGTGCAGCTTACACACACAACGATCAGCTGGAGGAGCTACGTAATCTGCAAGACAAATTGCAGGAGGAGAAAACGGCCTGGCTGCGTCAAAAAGAACAACAGGAACAGGATTTGGCTGAGACGCGTGCGGCACAGTTGAAGCTGCAGGAGCACATCAAAGCTGAACAGGAGGATATCAAGCAACAACGCGAACAGCTCTATCGCAAAATGGAGTTGCTCTCCAATCAAGGTTTGCTTCTCTCACCAAGCACTCCCTTGCCCATTGCATCACCGACATATGCTGCAGCTACGGCAGCCGATGGCCATGATAGTCGTGATGAATGCAACTATACCCACCACACCAGCATCATTACGGCAAATTACAACAACTCAACCATCGGCAGCACAGTCGATCGGCGAAAGGAAAAATGGCGCACCGCATCAACCATCTCGAAAACACCACCAGTCAATCTGCTAAGCGCGACGAATGCACCCAAAGTAAACCCTACAAGCGTAAAGCAGAAGTTGCCCATGAAGTTGTCCTCACTGTCATCGAACAGCAGTACATCAACGAATAAAACAAATATCGATAAATCAGCCAGTTTCAATGCAAACTCACCAGCTGGTATTGTCGGCGCATGTAGTGGTGGCGTTGGCATTACGCAGCTCTTTCCTCTAAAGTTGGCGGATAAACGATCCAGTGGGGCTTCCTTAGTGCCACATCATTCACGCACTGGCAGCTCACCAGCGATTATTCAACATCCGACACCAACTAGTGTCTCACGTACGGATTCCGTTGGTATTGCTGCCGGCATCTATGGCCAGCAACGCTTGCCACATACGCCCACTAGCAGTCGCATCGTTGCTAACCAGCCGAACGCCTTGAAGAAGCCAACTGTGCTTGGCACAAAACCACACAACAACATGGCGCCACATGCTAAATCCGAAGAAGAGGAGATCTACTTCTGACCAAAATTTACGCCAGAAGTGGAGATCTAAGGCGGCAAAGATATATTTTTTTTTAATCTCCTACAAACGTAACCAATCAATGCTTATATTTATACTCTTTGATACTGTTTTCAATACGATTGCGCACCAAAGAGTATGAATACCCTTTGTTGCGCACGTCTACTACACCAATGCATCTCAAAACTACTCGCTGTGTTCAGTGAATTCCAAAGTGTTTTTCTTTTCCTTCTGCTAGTGCATTCAAAACTGTATTTGTTGCATTCCAAAGAGAAACAAAATTATTTTCCTGAACATTTTTTAATGAACAACACAGAGAGAACTTATTCATGGATTAATACTCTTTGGAACAACATATCATAATTTTATCATATCATGTAGCATGTAAAAAAATGACTTGAGATTTACTGCTGCTACTTGTACTACTACCATGCTAGAACTTCAATTGACTGTATTCTGTCACAATAATAGTTTGTAGGTTTTTTAAAATTTAATAATTAAATTATTATTATTAATTGCAAGTAATTTTACCTTAATTTTTAACATATTTATTAAAATTTCCATATATACATATAAACATAAAAAAAAAAATTAACGATAAAACTCTTCCAAATACAAAAAACTTGTGCTGAATGAAAACGTATAAACGAAATAAAGAACTGTGTACTTAAACTGAATAATTTTAAACGAAAAGTTGTACTAAAATGAAGCAATTCTGACTTAAAACAAAAACAACAAATAAAAAAATAGCTAAAAACAACAAATACTTATGCAACTAAAATATATTAATTCTAGGCAATAACAATTGTTGAATTTACGCGTCTATATAGTCTGTGACAACATATACATACATATTTACAAACAAACAAAAAACTAAAGTTTATATATTTGGCGTTGAAACTTAAACAAAGAAAAAACTAAAAATGATGGAATAACATTATGAAAAACTTGTTAGCTTCGGCCAAGTCGAGGATTTTGATATTCTTCACGTGGTGTTCTTAACACCTAATGACTCACTAAAAAGTATAAAAATGTTATATGCTGAGTGTTAACAATAGATAGTCTTAACTACTAAGACACTACTACTACATTAAAAAGTATTGAAAAGAATCCTAAGCTTGTTGAAATAATGGTAGAAATGTCCTTTGATATATTTGTACCCTGGAAACTGCCAATTGCAGCTCATTAGAGTAGAACCTGCCTTGAGTGAACTTATAGAAACGTTTGTTTTGTTTTTTTATGCATTGCGGAATAATTTGAGTGTCACTTATCCCTATAAGTTTTTCTCTTTATTGGGTTTAGCCTGACTTAATTTTAATTCCCCGATCCGCCACTAAGGCGGATTCTGAAATAAGCCAGACTTTTATTTGGAGGTTTTTTAAACAAAGGGTTGACTAGTTTTAGCGGAATGTTCTGTTTGTGTTGTTTAAATAGTTGGTCACGTCCAACTTGCACCAGCCGATCCAAGTAGAAATCGGATGAGTATGAAAAAAATCATGTGTTAAAAACTCTTGGTATATGCGAACAGAGAACATAAAAGGGGATTTCAATGTTCCCAAAATTGGGGATGTTCTAAACCAACAAGCTGCGGCGTATTTAGAGCGGCTCAAACATCACCCAAACCGACTAGCTAAACGCCTTCACAGGACGCGTAGAAGGAGAAAGCTCCGGACACTGTATCCTGCGGACTGTATATTGCGGAAAGATCATTGTAATTCCAATGTAAATCACTAATCACATTTAAATAAGTTCACTCTTCACTAAGTTATTAATTTGTTCTTCTTTTTTAAATTTAATTGCAGTTCTCCAATAACAATAAAATTAAAGGTATTTGTAAATAATAAAAAAAACTTGCTTTCCAATGTGAACAGATAGTTTTTTCGCAATAGGTCAAACACTTATACATACATAATTGGCAAGTTCAAAAGCAATGGAATGCTGAAGTTTACCTCCTTTTAGCAAACTGTCACCTTGAGCTGACCGTCATCATCTTAGCTTCTCTTACCCCTCTTGCGCAAAAATTTTCTCATTATTATTCAAAAATTGTTAGTCTGCATTCCCACTGATAGAACTTCAAAATCTTCTTCATTTCATGACACACAGATTGTAGACTAAATTATGAAAACATTCAATCGTGAAGAGTATTAAAAATAAAATCTTTAATGCTTTAATTTTGACAATTGAAACAAATTCAATTACATTATATTTACACATAATCCAAAATGTTAAAAATTATATTAAATTGTAATTGTAAGTTGCGTTTTATGCCAATTTTAAGCTCCAATAAAAATGTTTAATTTCACTAAAATGAATTCCGTACTCTGCCGTAATATTCGTTTAGAAACCGTGTCAAATGGTGGTTAGTGGTGGTTAGCTATCTCGTGTGAGAAAACAATTTAAAGAAGTTCATAATTACAGATAATGGTATTCAAAAGCAGATATTAATGCATTTACTGTGGATATTTACCATGCTCATGCCTCGGTGGACCAGTGGAAGTGAAATGTGGTTGCCGACCTCAAAGGTTGGAGTTCGATCCCCATTGGAGGCAGGAATTATAGTCATGGTCTCCATACCTCTAACCTTGCGTTGTTGTTTCTTGACGGTGTCACATGGCGATCCCATCACCAAGGACTGGTAGCGGCGGCTAAACACCCACCGTATTAGACAAAAATGATTCGATTTATGCAACCACCACAAATCTTGGATATTCTCAAAAAAAAACAAACAAAAATTTAACAACGAAATATATAATTTACCATGCTTGGAAGCAATAGTGTTGAAGTCTCGGAAGATCTCGAGTTTTGAAACTCTTCGAGGGCACCGAATAATGGACGTATGAAGACAACTCAAGCAAGTAGTTGATTTGAACTATAGAAAAAGAATCAAACCTCTAGCTCAGAGTATAATTAGCAATGGTCTGAATTGGCTGCTAAGATAATAGGCCTTTTCTAGTCTTCGACGACACCCCTTCAACCCCGATGTGGGCGTGACCTCTTTACATCCAAACTGCTGGTCTTTTTTTTTCTTATTATAGAGATATTCTGTGGCAGCTTGCAACCTTCGAATCGTATACCTGCTCATTACATTGCGTTTCAGATACTGTAAACTGACCGCTCAGTGTTGACCCAACTCATCATTAAAAGTTGTGAAGTTTTGGTCCGAATCGATGTTACAATTAGTATTGATTACAAACAGGAAAACTATTTAAGTTTGACTACCCCTTCAAGCTAAATTATAGAGCGTATGGGATTAACATGCAATACAATAGCACCCACCATGACAAAAAAAATTTTAACATTTCTAGTCATCCAAATTCAACAATTTATACAACACAAAGCAAAGCAAAAGCCGACTCAACAAAAGTTGCGGCTCGGTATGTTCATAGGAATGTGAGACCGTTGCCTTTCTTCAAGCGTCTATATAAGCTGTTGAATCACTCTCATAAGCTCAGTCTTATTCGATCTCTGGTAGTGAAGTACAATTCAATAACTTAATCTAATAAACCAAAATGTGTATAAAGTTTATAATTTTGCTTTGCATTATCGTCGCGATATATTTTCATAGCAATACAAATCTTTATGTAAGAAAAATTTATGACATCGGAGTCAGAGAGGAAGTCAATTCGAATTTAAAGTGTCAGTTAAAGCTGTAGTGAATATCTATAGAACTAAAATATATTTTATAGAAAGGTTATATCTACTACTCATGCTTTCGTTTAGGTCCACGTCCTGAAGAAATTCTCCTGTGATTTATATAAAAAAATGTCTACGAGTTCTTGTAGGGATGACGTATTGAAAACTATAATTTTTGTAAGGGGTCTATGCGTTTCGAACTTATTCCTTACTTCAGATGAAACCTACAATTGGTTGGGTTCCTGGGAACAGTAATAAATGAAATAAAGCTGCCTAGGACCAGAGCGGAGTCGATATTATATACAAGTATCATTTAATTATTACGGAAGAGGCAACGTAGATTCGAAAGTCCTGTCACAGTTCCAATGTTACAATGTTCCCGCTCTTTGGCGGGAAATGTTTTTGCAGGATACTCACTATTGCTCACTTACGTGTCTGGCATCTGGCGATCATATTCAACGCTTGATAATTAATATGATTTCGAAACATAATGATGAATTTATCATCTTCTAAATGTTGAGGCTGCTTGTTTAACCCAGACGTATTCGTCAAAGAGTATCATTTTTATAGTATATGAAGATTTGACGTTCATCTCTCCTGAGTAACACATTTCCTTCATCTTATTTGATACTTCAATCTTATTTCTAGGACTATGTTCGTGCCAAAGAGGATTTATGGCAACCCTATCTTATAATATTTAGATCACGAAAGTTTTGGAATATTATACTACAAATACAATTCAAGGTACGCGTATATAAATATATTCAATGAATCAGGCTATAAAACCATGATTTCTGCCACATTTAGCAGCACCCCAATCGAGAGCCAACACACCAAAATAATTTCTGGAGAAACGTGTCAAAAGTTTTGAACTACTTCAGTAGCTCACCGGGGAATTGTTTGTTCGATTGACTTAACAATTATAATTAAGGAAATTCCATTCATCACAAAGTAATTCCTGAATGAATAGTCATCAATGCGTTATGGCGCAAAGTTTGTGCTACACGAAAACCAATTTACAAAAGTCTGGTGGAGCTTTAATAGAGTTTGTAATATAAAAAAATAAGTTAATCCTTTTCATAACGAATTGCTTTAAAATAGCAGCTCGAATAAGAATTTATAGAAATTTTGTTATTGATAAATATATATACATATGTATTTAATTTTTTAATTAAAATTCTGTACACTGTAGTGTTTAAAGTAATTTTATTTTTCATAATTTGTTGTTTGTTATTTTTCTTTATTTGTTACGTATTTTTTAAGTTGTATAATTTTTTATAATTTTATTTTTGCATTATATTATTATCATTTTCATTATAATGCATTTTGCATAATAATATCTTATTTTTCAACTTTTTTCAAATTAATTTTTTTAAATTAATATTACTTAGATATTTATTATTTCAATCTTATTTTTTTAATTGAAGTTCATAGCACACTTAATTTAATATATTAAAAAATCTGGTTTAATTTCATTAATTTATTTAATTAACTTGTAATTCGTATACATAAGTTGCAGTTGCGTTTTGTTTATTTTCTTGCTATTCTATTAAAATTATATTCTAATTATTTTTTATAGAATTTTATTAAATATTTATTGACGAAAATTGTTTAAGGACTCGATTTGGAACTGTTAAAATCATTTTTAATAACAATTATAAAATAAGTTTGATTCTTAAACTATCACAATTGTTACTTTTATTTTTATTTAAACAAAATTAACTACAAAAAATTGTGTTGAATTACAAAAGTATATATGTATATATTGCATATGAGCAAAGAAAAGGATACTTTCACTTTCAACCGTTTTAAATTAAATTTTATTTCATTGTGAGTTTATGGAATGTGGAAAATCTATGCATCTAAGAACTTAAACAAAGTATCTAAAAAGACACTCGGCACAGAAAAAAAACGAAGCGAGAGAGATGCAGATATTAAAGTAATGTCAAATTAGAAAGAGTAATGAAAATAAATATTGTTTCCGAATCGAATTTTTAAGGTGAAACTTCTAAGGGCGCATGGTGGTTTTAAGAAGTTTCACTTCTACCATGCGTGAACTGCACACATGATTTTTTTTTTCAATATAGAAATCTCGATAATTTTGACTACGACTTCTCTAATGATTTGAGTTCTATAAGCATTCAATTTTAATAGAGATTCTCGCGTACTATGAACAATAAATGCCCACTCTGGTACAGCCACCAATTTTATTTTTTATTTTTGTTAAACGAAATTGATTATTATTACTTTTTTTTGTGAAAGTCCAATTTAGATTTAAAGCCTGACAACTCTAATGAATACAAATTAAATTGCTTAAGTCCTAAAATAATATAGATTCCTTTACCATACACTGGACACATTTTTATTTTTTCTCCGGGTGGTTTACTAGCTTTACAGTCAATTAAAGGTGGCTTTACAAAATATCTAGTGTAGAAACTTATAGCGTTATAGACACGTACGCAAATGAACTTTTTTAATTGGGAATATATACATTACACAGTGCTTAAGTTGAAATGGGGCATGCAGCTAACTAGAGAATTGTTTAAAAAGTACTGTTAACTAAATGAATTGCTTAAACAGAAGTTTTTGTTGTTAATAATTGAGTTGAGCACACTTTTTGAGCTTAATAGAATCGTAAAAAAGATTAATTACCTAGAACAGTGTGTAGCCTTGTAGTGTGTAAGTTATTGGTTATATAGAGTGACACGTGGCAAATCCTAACGAGTTCGCTGATACTCAAATTGAGCGTGGCGAAGAGCAACATTTAGAATCACTAATTGGAGCTGTGTGTAACGTGTTTGTCTTTGTCGATAGATATACTCCTCGAACTGTTTTCAGATAAGTCGAGCTTTTACGGTGTTTACGAATCGGTTCACCTCATAGGGTTCCGATTCTTTAAACGCTAGCGATTCCGTTTGGTTTTACGACTGACATTGCCCTCGATGATGATCTGAGTTTTGGCGTTAGAAAATATAAAATACATTTTATTTTTATACACAAAAAATACTTCAGAAACACATTTGGTATAGATTTTAAGTGATTTTTGTCTCAAAAACATTACGCGGACATTTGCGTACCTGTAGTATCTGACTTGCTTCATAGGCCGTACCCGGTAAAAGTATCACCGGCGATGTAACATTGCCCGCCTCAACGCAAAGCATATTAGGAAATTCATCATCGCCAAAGTCACCCATGTCGCGTGCCTGATCGACCCATGGGTTCCAGATTACTAGACAAAGGGTATGTTATTATGTTACGTATATATATGCATCTATGAAATTCATTATTAACTCACCCGTATCCGGAAAATTGTACTTTTGTATTCTCATTTTACGACCAGAGACAACATTTGTGACGATATGCTCTTGCGGCGTGTGCTGATAAATACGATCGGTCCACTCATTTACCGTAACAACTTCACGCCCCTCCTGGTATATAGCGTTATCGCGTGTCTACTCATTATAGTCAAAAACCACAATCAGTTTCTTTGAAATCTTGTAATATTTTAAAAACTACCTTGTCGATAAACGTGCAGCCGTGTAGTCCAGTTATCTGACAACGACGCACATCAGGAACTTTCAAATAGGTATGCAATAACATATTGAATGTGAACGATAGGTCTTTGCTGGGATTGAAGACGCCAATATGGAAATGTAATTCCTTTTCGCGCAATATTAGACGATACGTTATGCGAAATCTGTTGCAAGACGAACCATATTCAGATTAATTGTATGCACTGACAAATTCGCTAATCTATATTTCCGATTAGGTTAAATTGGATGTCATCTTCCTCAGGAGACATATTAAAACCTATACCCCTTGCGATACCACTTAATCCGTTAATCCCTTTTATCCGTTGAACCACTTGTAGAATGGAGGCTACCTGTCAAACAAGTGCTGCTTATATTAGATCTTGTCAGGATTCCTTCACAACATGATTTTTGTTAATTTTTGTGTTTTTACCTCAAATTATAAAAATTTTAAATTCTTAGACCTCACACTCCTTTAAGAACCTTGGTCTGCCATCTTTATTTGATTCATTTAAAATACTTACTTTCTATCGCTTATAGAGACTATTCTACAAATAGTATTTTCCTTTGTATTGTATTGTAGTTTTAAACATGGACAAAGTTCTTAGTTTAAGTCTTAGTCATTTGAATTAAATTGGACCTTCTTGAGTGGGTCATCGTTTTACCCGTCGTAGAAAAAGTTTTTCCGCAAAATTTGAAAAAAATACATTTCTTGGCAAAACGACATTTGCTTAGAAATGAGCAAATCTTCGATGATAAACTTAAGTGAAAAATCTAACCTTTTTTTATTTGCATTTCAAATTCCGTCATTTAATCATTTACAATCATTCCCCAGACCAAACACTCCCCCTGAGCATATGGGAATTGACTGACATCTGAGAGTTTTTAATGGTCTATGCTTTTTGTCAATACTTACTGATAATTCCAAATGGATCTTGTAAATTCATTATCCATCAGAGAAAACATCGCCTCAACATCGCCCGTGTGCAAACGTTCCGGTGGACGTTCCAAATTCCAGCGTGTGATGCGCGCAAAGCCATGCTGGGGGCCAAAAGTCCACGGTCCAAATTGTGCTGAGCAGAGCGAGGATTGCTTGAGTTGATTGCTTGTTTAGAGAATTTATTTTTTATTGTACTTACGAAAGACAAAAGGAATACCACCACGTATTGCTTTTTTACCATCGAATGAAGCAAGTTTACTGAAAGAAGAAATTAGAAAATGAAACAAAAAACAAACATTAGAAAGTTCTTAAAGCCATATGAGAGTCAAGAAAATAAATATAAATAAAAAAATAAATAAACACTATAAAAAACACATTCTGTAGACATTAAGAAATTTCATATCAATGGAGACGACGTGGCTGGCTAAGCAAAAAAGTGTCTGGCAGAATGCAACTGCGTATTGAGTGAAGGAAGGCGGACAAAAACGCACAAGCAAAAAGTAACATTTTTAATGTGCTTTGACTTCTTGAAACAGTAGCCAAAGGAGTTATTTTTATAAAGATCACAACAAAAAGCAATACAAAAAAATAAATAAATAAATATAAGCTATTCTCCCAACGTGTGGCTTGAACATCAAAGCCCACTTCGAAATTGGCCTTTAAAAGATTTCAGTAGTGAAGACATGAAACTACAAGAAAGACATGAAACTTTGCCTCTGGCAAAGGATCATTTAGTTGGTTTCTCAGTGCTGCTTCGTGTTATTGTTTTTGCTTCTGTTTTCTTTGGCTTGGTAACTGCAAAAGCGGTGAATTTAAAAGAAAAGGCTTTTAGCATTTAGTAATTATTAATATCATTTAATATTTTAAGCAGAATTTAAGATTTTTGTCTTTTTGATTTCATTTAACGACTAACTGTGGTCTGAAAGTGTTGCCAGTGATGAATCAAAACGTTTGTATGATTTGTATTAGATTCAAATCTAAAAATGTCAATTCTAAACACCAACTGTCGGTAGGTCGAAACAAACGACCTACCTTCTGCTTTCTCTATCTCTTTTTGATTTATTCTTTCACTAATCAACGGTTGGTCTGCCATTTTGTCCTTGTCTATTTATTCCTACTCTTTTTCTTTTTTCTGCTTTGCTTGACACAGTGCATTGCACTAAGCTGCTAGCAATCGAGCAAACAAACAAAAAACCCAACAGCAGCAGTGACAGTGCTACGGACGTCCTTTTTTGTTTGAATGGCTTCAAAGTTACAGTTCTTTGTTGCCTGCAATCCGCTGCGACTATTTTTCAGTTTCAGCTTCTTCAGTAATGTGTTTCTTTTTTGCTTAATTTAGTTTTTTTTTGCGCGCGCGCAACTTTTTTGCGGCTGATGCGCACAAGCTTTTTTACACTCTCTCGCTTATAAACAAACACACACTCAAATAAATGCACCGAGCCTGGGCAGCATTTGCCGTTAAGAGCAAGAAAAATAATGCTTCGAATCAGTTACAAGCAAAAAATATATTACATACATAGTAAAGGAGGTGAAGTTGTCGAAAGAGGAGTTAGTGTATAGAGTGTCGGAAACATGAAGGCACCAAAGAATAACCAACCAACGAACAACTTTTGTAGCTAAACAAATGTTGAGAAAAACATACATACGTAAATGTTGCAAAGCATAAGAAAAAAGTAAGTTTGAGCGCCAACGCAACACAAGCAACACTGCAACGTTTAGTGTGTGTGGGAACAGAACACGGGCAAGCTACCAAGCAAGCAGGGCAGGAGCAGACATCAATTGCTGAGTGAGTATAATAAGAGGGGGTAGAGTTATTTCTAGTCACATAGTAAGTTCGTAAGCCCGAAACCAGGATTTATCGATCTAAATTCTCGACGACACAACCAAATTCCATTCATAAAAACGTTAACATTGTTTTTGAGAAATGACGACACAACTGCAAAAAACAATCAATGAAATGCAACAACAACAATAACACCACTAGAAGAGCGAGAGCGGGAGAGACAATGACTGAATAAGCGTGGTGAGTGTGCGTTTGCGTGTGAGTAAACAAAAAAAAAGCAAGTGCATAAAGTTTGCCATTGCTGCTTGCTGTCGTTGCTGTCTGCCTTTGAATCTGATTGTTTTTGTGTGTTTTGGTGTCAGACAAAAACATTTGCCGCCAAAGAGAAAATCGCCAAACGCATTCGTTCGTTAGATCCATCCTTCCCTTGTTCATTCCATTCTTCGTTTATTCGTTCATTTGGCCCTTCTTCATTGTACACTGGACGGGCAGCCCAAACGAACACTGGCCGGTCTCCTCTACATTGCGCTTCGCTCACTATTTGTGCGCGTGTGTGTGTTTATATGTTTTTGTTAGCGCACAGGAAGGCAGGCAAACTTTATGCAACACTTTTTTGGTTGCATACCGTGGACTCGCATAAGTTTTCACTCGCCAAAGTTGCAAATAATATACACAAGTTTAACCAGGATTGTTCAAATTCTTTGTGTTTCCACAGCATTTCTACAACACCATTGATGACAGTCTTCGTTTGAAGCTCTATACTTTTTGGCTATTTTAATTAAAAGCGATTTTTTGTTGTTGTCGTGGTTTTTGCCTTGTAATAGTTGCCTTTGTGGGAAAATTTAAATTTGAAATTGGGTTGACAATTGAACTAAACTTTTTTAGAAATATACGCTTTATAAGCCAATAATTATAAATGGCCTTTTCAAAGGGTGTAGACAGTATTCTACCAACAAATAATTTTGGTGTTGTCCAAAGAGAAATAAGGATTTTCAAAAAGTAAACAAAACTCTGCTGTGCCGAAATTTTAATAATTTTCGCGCTCCAATAATCCTAGTTCGTGAATTTTTCCGATTAA
Source organism: Cacoxenus indagator (assembly GCA_035041755.1). Taxonomy (NCBI): domain Eukaryota; kingdom Metazoa; phylum Arthropoda; class Insecta; order Diptera; family Drosophilidae; genus Cacoxenus; species Cacoxenus indagator. Next base: position 906,573 of record JAWNKX010000218.1, on the reverse strand, counting down.
TTACTTAATAAACACATTTTTTTAATAAGAACTTGAAGTTCACGCATAATTTATATATAAGCAATACCATTTAGTACTAGGATCTCATGGCTATGGTCGTGGTACAATTTCTGCTAAAACATTGAGCGCGTTCAACAGAAGTGTTTGATGACCTTTTTTTTTAATGATTTTCATTTGTGAATGCCAAATTCACAACTTCGTTGAAAATTTAGTGATTGCGATGACTAAAAATTGATTACAAAAATTCTTTGATAACCAAGTCATCACATTTCAATCAAATGTTTTCCGTTTGAAAACAAAGTAATAAAGAAACAAATTTTAAATTAAAATAATTTCAGTGTTCTTATTAGTTGCTTTGAAAGTGAAATGTAATAATATTTATTTAATTTTTTTTTTTTGAACTCATTGGCATTTTCAGTTTGTTTAGAACGGTTTTAAGGAGAGGTCCAGAATTTTAATTTTTTTTTTTTTAATGGGATCGTTCTAAGGAAGTCATCTTTATAACTCACCTCACAAAAAGCTGTTCTTGATTATTAACACGCCATGAGACAACAGTAGCACCTAAAAAGAGAACAAATTTATAATTATATTAGATAAGTAGATTTATACATTAAAGATATAGAAAAAATATAGATAAAATTTAGCCAATCGTTTTCAACTGACATTCTCAACCACTATCTCTTTGATCTTACAGCAACCGGTGTCTGTTAATCAGGTACTGTCAACTAAATATGAGCGGATGACGTATAGAATTGGGAAGGGAAATCCTTGTTTCCAATCCGGCTGAAATGTGCTGGGTGAAAAGGTAAAATGTAGTTAGATATTACAAATAGATAGTCTCTGCCGTTCTAGTCTGGAGATTAACTTCATTCGATGTGCTGGTCAACGCTGAACGTTTACCATATATCCTTAATTGTATCAGCCTATTCTATATTAAAAGCCCTTTCCATTGAATCAGAACCGATGATTAGCTTCTTCTATAAAATTTGCAAATTTTAGCGTCAAATAGAATAATTTTAAAAATTCAAATCAAGCTAATCTTTATATATAAGGTTATCAATATACAGAATTTAAAATACTCGTATTAATTAGTATTAGAACGTAAAACTCGTCTCAGAATTGACAAATGCACTGAACAAAGGGGTCAAGTGTGTTTTTTACGTTTGATTGTGAATATAAAATATACATATTTTGAATAGTACAGTACACACTTCGGTAGATGGATTTTGTGCACATACGAGTGAGGCACTTTCGTGCAGAATCTAGGCAATACTGGGAATGGGACCCAAGGGACAATAACATAGCGCATACAATGCCTACGCTACCGAAGCCTTAATTTAAAGGCTAAACATTATGGTACGGTACTACAAGAATGGGTCTACATATGGCTTAAGTGGCCGTTAACTGCTGTCACTCGTCGTAAACTAACCTATTGGGCTGCGTTCAAGACAGCATCCCAAATATTGTAGATTAATTAATTTCACTATACAGACTATTAAGATTTAAAGCTGTTAGGGCTGGTCTCAATGTACAAATCAAGAAGAAAATACCCATTGGAATTAAAAATCGCCAAATACTTCCAATGGTGTCTTTCCGCAGCTGGCAATAGTACTCTGCAGCATTAAGTCAAGCCTTACGCATATATACTTGTATGATATATCTAGATACATATGTATGTTGCTATATATGCACATTCAAAAGTGTTTGTTGTGTACTTTCAACAATTATAGACTGCCACACAGACAGACACAAAAACTGAGCTGCCCACGTAAAAAATGAGTAACCAGCAGACGCAGACGGACGGATAAAACGACAAAAGACAGTAGGACGGACATACACCTTACTCTTTTTTAAGTGTAAGAAAACTGTATTACACACAGAGCATTGAGTTAAATACAGAAAACATATTATTAGTTTTGACTTTAATGAATTTCTAATGCGCTATACGGCACTTGGGGGTGGCCACCTATGAGCATTTGTGGAAAATGTTTTTCTTTATTCTGTGGGATTGAACCTTTTCTTCCATCCACACAGAAAGCAGAACATATTAAATGTCAATTACCCAATTGTATTGTAACAACACACCCACCAAAGTAGCCGTAGGGTATATAAAATTTATCTATCCAACCAACCTTTATTGGCAACCAACAAAAAAAGTTGAGTTGAATAAAAAGTAGGCACAAACGTCGTAACGCAAATTCGACTCTACTTGGCCACCGCAACAAGCTAAGATCAGACTTCGTCATCACAATTATCATCATCATCATCATCATCAACTGCTTATGTACCTGGAGATCTTGCTAGGTTTGTACCACTTGCTAACGACGAGTTGCTGTGCATGTGGGTAAGTGGAACTGCTCTTTGTACGTTACTCATTGCATGTGCCCGCACTCCGTAGAAATCTATGTACTCTTTGGTCGTGTGTGTATCTTGTAACTCCATTCAGACATTCATTCATCCACTCAGGTATGCCTACATTTAAATACCGAAAGGTGTTGTACAATTTCTATTAACATTTGAAGTGAATTTTTAACTCTGAGTATGAATGTAAAGTGAAACCAGAACAATTTTCTGTCGATGTGCTAAAGGGTTACAATGCAAAGATTAACTTTAGATAAGTTTGGAAGTTCGTTAAATTTATTATTTTGTATTTTAACCACAGAATAGCAGATGTTACCCTCATACTAAAATGTACTTATTTACCTACAGCTGGAGAATAACTGTTACAATCACACTTCCCTATAGCGAATCCTCACGGGACCAAAAAATCACTTCTTTATATGAAAAATTCGTTATACAGAATTGATGTGTACACTCAAAAGCTGTGTACTTTACATCCATTCTTAATTTGAAGAGCTTCGTTGCATTAAGGGTTCGTTATAGGGAATTTTTATTGTATATCAAATTAGTTGAATCAGCGACTACAAGTTTTCGTTTTGATGTGTAACCGGGTCTTCGTATCGCAAGTACCCCACATCCAATAGGTCATATTGCATACTTTGTAAGAAAATCAGGCGCTATCAAAACAGCAATGACTTTTTATCACGACCATTTGTGGACTTAACAAATTTTAAGAAACGCAAAGATTGCGCTACCATCATTTCGTATCAATCGTATAATGGTGAAAAAGTCCTTTCTGCTCACGAAACTTGTGCCTTATACGACGTACACCTTCTGTCAGTCAATCCTAATGCTTTCGCATGATAGTACGCGTATCTTTCTGTTAACGAACAATGTGTATTAAACACAAGTTACCGAATTTTCAAAAGGAACCTTACAATTTGCCACACTTAATTTTGGAACCATATACCAACGTTCTCTGTGAACTGGAAACGGACAACTAATAGAAGCTCAAATCCATAATATGTTGTATCCGATCTCATCTCAGCTTTTATCTTTCATCTTTACTTGGGGAGAAATAAACTATATATGTAATTAAAGAGAGATCCGAAAATCTTAATCGAAAGTTCGTTTTTTTTCATTGACTTCGTGAATTGACTTCTTTACAAGTATCTACATTTTTTATTGAGTCTTTTAATATAAATTCCGCATCGAATTGCAATCAGACAAACAATACAATTCTTATTATTTCCCGAAAAGATTACAGAGAATGTGGGCTACATAGTTTCAAACAAAAGTACTCTCTGATACGTTTGTAGTCGGAGCCCTATCTTTTCGGCGCTTTAATAGTGCGTTTGATAACCTGTCAGGGTCGTTCAATGTGACTCGATTGTGACTTGACAATTACTATTTTAAGATACGGAAAAAATATCATTTTCTTAATGACAGAGGGCGGAAGAGTAATAGGGTATTTTTGTTTTTGTAAGGTCTTATGTTTTGTAAGATTTAGTAAGAGTCAAAGAATGTGAAGCGATTCTTTTTTTTTTGTCCGACTGTCCGATCCTTCAAAGGACTAAACTAAGACTTCTTTAGCGAACAAGTCCCTGACTGGCAGCAGTCAGTGTGCTTTAATTATCTGACAGAAAAACGCAGTAACGCAAATTCTCCACGAATTAAGTTATCTCCAATTTTCCCAAGTTTTTCCTCCTAGTCGTTACACCAACCTCATTTATAGATCACAGCGCTTTCTTCTTTATTTAAAATACGATCTGGGTATAAGCTATAGAGTAGGACCTTAACTTACAAAGGATTTACATGCGTCTACTGGTTAAGCTACAGATTTATTCTATAGCTCTAAATATAGTGAACTGACTAAACGTGAATTATTCTGACGTAAACTAAGATGTAACAAAACGAAAAATCAGAATTTTCCACAGTCGCAGTTTAAGGCTTTACTGCCCACATTAGAATGTGAAAGCCGCAGGTCACTGCTCAAATATTATGTAAGCATATTCAAGGTGAAGGGAAAGCTTAATTTTTCCTCACTTTTTGCTGACATATATGCATATGTGTGGAGTTACACCTTACATAAGAAACACATACGTACTGGAAACAAGGAAATAATCAAACGAGATTATATATAGTACGAATATTGTAAAGAATATATTTATTCATATTTATATTAAAAAAAAATAAAAATTTCTTATTAGAATTGTATTTGTTTTTATAAGTGGAAAACGAATCAAGAAATTCTGACGTACAAATTATTGATCTCTTGAACATTTTAAACTAATATAGAAACCGCTGAGTATTACAAGTAAACAATTTTCAATGGTTCTTGTCCTCTGCCCCAATAAAAAATCCGAAACTCCTACTCCACAGGAAATACAATTTCGATATGCAATAAAAAAACAAATATAGATAAAATGAATTTTTCACGTAAGAAATGTTGTAATCTCTAGTGGTTCCAGAGCGTAAAAAGGGCAACACATTTGTAGCGGTTTAGGTAATTAATGGAATGTGCGTTGGCGTATAACACGCGACCATGGTGACGAGGCTGTCAGATACATAAGTTTTTTATTTGTTGTAACATTGTCAGAATTTCAACTAGAAGTACTTTGTGTGAGAGGTATTCCGGGGGAAGTACCGTATCAGAGGGTTGGCAGACCTGAGCATGTTTCCTTGAGTCGGTTTATTTTCTTCATGGTACATCTTATGGCTAGGATTCACGTCCTTGGCCGCTAGCCTGTTTAAGGGTGTAGATTCGATCGGAATAGCAGTGTGAGTCCATTTGTTGTCTGACTTGACCATGAAGGTCAGCACTCAAATGAATAGATAATTTTTTTTTTAGGCATAAATATTTTACTCCTCTTCTTATATGGGCAGTTAGAGACCCACGTTAATGAGAATATGAAAATGTTCAGATATTTGCATAGTACCAAAAATTCTAAATTTCAGTCATTTCTCTTGTCTTATTTAAAAATGCCTCTTATTTTTTGCCGGCCAGTGTTAATTAATTAATGTATGTTTTTATGTATGCATGTATGAATTACGCTTTGCAAAGCCCGCATACATTAATCAAAAAGAGTAAAAATATAAAATTTCAATCATACTTCAAAAATACATTCTTGGAGAGCTATAACCCGTAAAAAGACGAGAAAACAGCAATCAACTTTTTTGAACTTAAAAATTAATCTTGCAAAACAAATTTTGATAATTATGATTAATTGGTTTTTTGTTGTTATTTGTATTGTTGTCACCAGAGCTTTTATTTTCTTTGAGTTGCTGCAACAGCAAAAACATGTGCATATTCCTTACGAAAACCAAATTTAAGAACGGATTGGCAACAAAACAAATTATAACAGTACACAAAGAACATAAGCAAGCTTACGACGCAAAAACTCACCGTGTAAATTTATCGTGCACGTCGTGTTGTTGCCACGATCAAGTACAACAACACTTGTGGCTGCATTCGTATTTGCCGCCATACTCTCTCCACGACTTCTAACACTTTCGCTCTTTCTTCTTACACACACACTACACGTGGAAGGAGTAAGTTGGTTTCACTGACTGTGGTGTGTGATGCCAAGTGCGGGCTTTTGAAGGGCGAAGAAACGTTCGTTTTCGGCTCGCTTATTATGATTTCGAATTCGAATAAATTTCGTAATTGGCGTCGTTCAATTAGACACACGAATGAGATAACCAATTAGAATAATGGCGCGCTTACATACAAGTTCACCTTGAGAACAGCGAAAATAATGCGTTGAAGAGACAGGAAGAGGTAAAGCGAAACGATTTTGGGGCTTGAACAATTTCGGGGGAAACTGTTGCGCTTGACTGAATATGAGACGCAATCCGAATGTATAGAGTCAGAGAGAGCGCGAGCAGATCAGATCCATTAGATAATAATTAAAATTTTCTGTTGTTGTTTTTGGCTCCTATTATTTGCGCATTTACATAATTTTTGCAAACAACCTTACACAAACCCACATACACAAATAACACACGCGAGCGCGCCTTTTATTCTTCGTACGCTTTTGTTTTTGTTTTCGTCAATTCAGTGTTAAACAGGCACAGCAACAGTAGTTTGCTGAAACGCTGGGGTTGTCTGTCGCTAGGGCGGAGCGGGGCCTACGTACGTACAAAAACACACTACTAGTTTTTGCCCACTCGCGCTTTTTTCTTCAATGAAAAAGTACGTATGGAAAAAATCTCGTGCAAAAAACAGTAAAGCACAAACGAACTAAGTACCTACTTCGATACAAACTCGGATCAGTTCCAATTGGAACTGATTGTTTTTTCAAAACAGTTTGTTGATGTACTTTCGCACTCAGTTGAGAGTTTTGAGAGACATTTTGGAATGAAACAAAAATGTTTTTTGATATGGCAACGCAAGCAATGCGTTATGTTCAGAAAGATAAAATAGAGATATAAAACCATTTAATATTTCTTCTTAAAAATAAAGGCAGTATGCAGGATTGATTCTGTATTAAAACATAAATCAATTCAATAAAAAATATCAATTCAAAAAAAAAATAGCAGATTTTTAAAACACGTTCAAATTGATATTCATAAGTGAAATTTAAAAAAGACTGTGTATTAAGGTTTATTTTTGTTTTGTTTTTATTATTTATAAGTCATATAATTATATTCATAATTTTTAATTTAAAGCTTTATTTAATTTCGTATGGAAACATAACACACTTCAATACAGGCAGCAACCAGTAAATCAACATATGTATCATGTTTGAATAGTTTGAAATGTGTATATAAAGCAATTAGTTGCGGCCATATATTGTTGATAAATCAGTTTGTAATTTTTCGACTAACTGTCATTACATAAATATTTTTAATTAGCTAGGCAAGAAGTGTTTTTGCCTGGCGGTTAAACCGAAAGCAAGAGAGGAAAAATTGTACGCTACATTTCTTCTTTATTTATAATTGTATTATACAACGAATTCTGGGCTGTGCACGAAGTCACACGAAGTCGTTCGGGTCGTGTATTTCAATTTGCTTTTGGTGTTTGTCCGAGAGTGTCGCATTGTCTAAAGAAGCAACTGAATATTTAAGTTGTAAGAGTTGTATAACACAATTATAACATTTAAAAATGGATGAATGAATTAACGTGTGCACTCAGCATTAATTGTTATAATTGTGTGAATATTCATGTTGTAGAACTCTTACAACTTGAATATTCAGTTACTTCGTTCGACAATGCGACACTCGCGGACAAACACCAAAATCAAATTGAAATACACGACCCGAACGACTTCGTATGCCTTCGTGCGTGAGCCCGAAGTCGTATAATAGCCTATTTACACTGCGGCTGTATCACTGAATCGAATCTTGCTGTTCACACTGTCGATTTGAAATCATGATTAGCTGTTCATTGTTTTGGTTATACGCACGTTCACAAATTGTGAGAAGTGAAAAAATTTAAAAATTGCGATTTGTAGAAAAAATAGATATATTAGAATCATTTGTAATGTGTACAAACGTGTTTTCGGACTTAATTGGACTTATTTTTATTTGTTCCATGATCAGCTGTGTATTGTTTTGGCCCACAAAAAACTAGTTGAAGACTGTTGATAATGGCAATTTCCGACAAAAAACTTTACAACACTCTTAGAAATCGGCAGCCCTGTTTCGAATCGTTATGGAATCCATTTAGTGATCCGCAGCGATTCGGATCGCATTCTACAACAACAACCACTGAATGACGTCATTTTTCCTTGTGGTTGTTGTAGAAAGTGATGAGAATCACCGCCGAATCACCAGCAATTCGAATCTTAGCCCAGTATAAATAGGCTATTACACAATTATAACAATTAAAAATTCATATGAACCAAGGTGTGTGCTCAACATAAGGTCCATTTACATCAACCGTGTAAATTTCAATACCGTAGGTTACTATTACCCCGTTTATATGAGAGCTAAAGCAGTTTAGCTAAAATCACTTCGACTTAAAACTCTCATATAAACACTTTTCCAGAGCGGTTTAACGCAGTAAGTGCATTAAGCGTAGGTCGCTTTTTACACCCGACGGTAGACAAGTTGCTATTCACAGTCAGCTTTATGTGTTGTGCAGAGTTGCTATGTGGCGTCATTATAATATAAAATAAAATTTTCATTATTTAATGGTTTTGCGAATTTAATACTGAAAAATCATTTTAAAACGTTATTAAAAATTAAGATAAGCCTTATACATTTATATTTTATTTCATACAATGTGTTTTTTTTTAAATAATTGATATGTAAGGCACATGACATTTTATGCCCATGGAAACCCTGAAGAAGAAAAATAAGAACGCAATTAATACCCACATATAAAAACTTCCAAATAAAGTGTTCTAAGGCAATCCGAATTTAGCTAAACTGCTTTTGGCTGCCAATATAAACTTAGTATATATAAGGTTTTTTCGACAATTTCAGGATATGTTTAACGCCTGTTGTTTGTTATTCGATCGGTGAATTGATTTGTCACGTCACTCGTCTAAAGGTGAAATGGAATGGAAATGAGAACCATAATTTATATTAGTTCACTAGGACGACAATCTGGACTCCGGCAGTAATTACGACTTAAACTGACGGCTTAAAATTTCAGGAATTCGGATTCGACGTCCACTCAGGGGGAACTAATGATTGGGCTCTATGTCCTAATCTCTGCTTGCAGATATTCCGGTTAGTAGGAAGGTTTCGGAATAACTGATCGAAATTGGCCCCACAAGTACCAAGATCAATATTTCGTTAAATAGGAGGTAATAAAGTTAACTCAGGGATCTTTAAATTAAAGACCTCTTTGAGCTTCAGTATGTTATTTTTCTCTCGTTTTGTATCTTCTGCTACACACTTGACAACCCTATGAACAGCTGGTAGGTTTGGTTACATTTTATTTTTCTTTTGCATACATCAATCGTAAACAAATGAGCGTCGGCGATAGTAAACGTTTGTTCCCAATCGATTTAAAAACCCTTACGGATAAAGAACGGCATGAATATGTCCTAAAAACGTATGTTCTAAATAAATCAGAAAACTTAGAAAGCAAACGCCATAAACGTGATTTGGATGTTATTGTCGCAAATCATCGGTTTCTCTGGGAAGATGATGACGATGCGATACCTAATAACTGGGAGCAGCGTCTGGCGCGTCGTTACTACGACAAATTGTTCAAGGAGTACTGCATTGCCGATTTAACGAGGCACAAAGAGAACAAAGTAGCGTTGCGTTGGCGCACAGAAGCGGAGGTCGTCGCCGGCGTAGGCCAATTTCAATGTGGCAGTCGAAAGTGCACAGAGAATGAAGGCCTACGTACATGGGAGGTGAATTTTGCCTATTTGGAGCAGGGGCTCCGAAAGAATGCGTTAGTCAAACTGCGGTTGTGCCCGCAGCACTCGTCTGAGTTAAATTACACATCGAAGAAGCGCGAGGTGAAACGATTAAAGGAGCGTCAACGTGCGCAACTACGACAGGAGAAGCGTGCGAAGAAGACGTCACGTAAACATGATAGACACGAGGAGGATATATCAGAGAAACGACAACATAAGTCAAATGCACTTGTTATAGAGAATATGAATGATGTTAAAGAGGGCGATGAAGTCGCTACGACATCAACTGAAGTCCCAGGGTTAGATAACCATCAAGAGATGATAGAAAGCGACGATGATGCAGACGTGTGGCGTAAACCTTTGGTTGCACCAGAAGAAACAACACGTGAACAGGAATTCGAACGTTATCTGGAAGATTTGTTGCTGTAAGGCGACTGATTTCTGACCCAGGGGGGAGAAATTTGTTAACAGTCTTAAGAAAGATGATAAATAAAGATGATTTTTTTGGATGCTTTGTAGCCTTAAGAATTCTCTTGCAGATTGTCTGAGATTGGTTTAAAAGCTAAACAGGTATTAGTTGTTGAACAAGAATATATATATTTAGTATTTTTTCATTTTATATGGCGAACATTACAAGACGGACTTAGCAACAAGTTAAACTGATTTTATAGTTTCACTTTTCTGTTTTAGTTTTGTTTCCAACACCACTTAGAGACTATTTTTGACAGAGTCATAATTTAAGTGCCGAACAGGACTATACACAACAACACATTTTAAAAATGTTGTAAAATTACAACAATAGGCATCACTGGCTTTCGATATCCGTTCATGCCAAACTTCTTTGTTTCCATCGTGCTACGCCAGGAGCACAGCGATTAAGACAAAATTATATATAAGGTCTACATAGATGACGTGCGATGACTATTGAGCCTTTTGTAGGAGTTCAGCGAAAGCCGGTGGTGGCTTGAAACTGAGCACTTCGGAGAATACAAGCTCCTTCCACTTCTCCACCGGTAGATCTTTCTCTTCGAAGCTTTGATCGTACAACGGTGCAGTTTGTTCATCGCTTGGGTCATGATATTTTTCCATGTACGTGTGCGCCAATGCCTGCTCGGCGGTTATGCGATTCTCGGCATCGAGCTCGAGCATCTTTTCGAGCAAATCGATGGCCAACGGGTTAGCACCGCGAAACACTTCACGGAAATTACGACGCTGCATCACGGGTAGCGAACGTATGTAATTCCGTGCGCTCTCAGATGATATTTTATTCATGAACTCATCCGCCGGTGTGCCCAATATCTCCATAATCAAATTAAGCTGATGTATATGATCAGTGCCCGGGAATAACGTACGACCGGTAAGTAATTCCGCCATAATGCAGCCCACCGACCATATGTCTACCGTTTGATTGTAGTGCATCCAGTTGAGCATGATTTCGGGCGCGCGATACCAACGCGTTGCCACATATCCCGTCATTTCGCTCTCCGCCGGTCGTGCCAAGCCGAAGTCCAGTATTCGCAACTCGCAATCCTCGTTCACTGCGATATTCGATGGCTTCAAGTCGCGATGTATTATGCCCGCGCTGTGTATATATTTGAGACCGCGCAATATTTGGTAGACTAGAAACTGAACATGATCGTCTGATAGCTTCTGCGTTCGTATGATGTTATTCAAATCCGCATCCATGAGATGTGTCACCAGGTAAACCTGTTGAAATTGTTCGAACGAATTCGGCGGCTGGCCGGGATGAAAGACATCAAGTAGGCCGATCACATTCTCATGGTCCATGTGCTTGAGCAGGCGCAGTTCACGATATGTGCGCTTCGCATGCACGGCCGATTGGAAGGGGCGTGACAACTTCTTAATCGCTACTAATTTGACGCCTGTATTACCCTTTACCAGTGCCCTGCACACCTGTCCATAAGCACCACTGCCAACTGATTGCAGTTGTTGGTATGCCTCTGGTATTTCCCATTCCGTGCGATTTATGTCGAGTTTATAAAATTTCGACATTGCAATATTTATTTTTGTAGTTTTTTCTATGTACACTGTTCTTCTATTCTATTTTTTCACAGGCACTGGCAGAGAGAGTGAGGGCCGATTATACGATACACGATAGCGTAAGCAGACGATAAGCATAGGAGATAAACTTTTCGATAACCTAAACAGAATTTTTTTTACTGCTGCTTTTTATTCACAATTGGCAAAGAAAGCTATCAACAAGTTGATTAGCATTTGAGAATATCCATTTTTTTAAATTATTTCAGAAATGTCATACAATTATTGGTCAACATAGCCCATAAACGCGTTAGTTTAATACTAATAATATTTAAACATAAAAGGGAATTAAGTTTATGAGTACATAACTATTTCCGGTTTCAATACTAATAAAAATTAACACATCACTGAAAACTTTGCGAATTGTCATCAATGATCTTGACGTAATTAATTTAAGCATTTCTTAAAAACTATGGGTAATATTATTAGTTTATTGGCGAAACAGGATTAAGGAATAAGATCGTAATTTATAAGTCGTTTATTTCTACAATTTTATAAAACTATAAATACGATTAAAAACTATTTTTGAAAATAATACATTATTGCCTTACATATTAGATTATTAAAAATGTTATGTTCAACATTCTAACTATATTTTGTTATATTTAAGAGGGAAAAAATTTATTAAAAACACATTTTTAAAGTGCTTTGTGCCTAAACCTTTGTGACACACTGTTTATCTTATTAGTGTTGCAAAACCTTTTTTTGTCCAATTATTATTTCATTATTTTATTATAATGATATCCAGAAATTAAAATTATAAAGTAGCTTTCAGTACTAAAAAAATCTACTTATTTACCTTATCCAAAAGAGTGACCAAACAAGAATTGTAAATTTTTGAATTAATCAACACTGTGTTTCCTTAGAAAGTTTTTTCTGTCACTCGTTTGTGGTGGCTCGAAATTTTGTTAGATTAAATACATGTTAGATTAAAATGCAAAAATGACATGTCACGGGTTGCCTTTTGTGTTCTTACACAAAAATTGGCGTTACATACGTTTCAGTTGGAAAGTGCTCTTTGTAATATTTTTAGGCTGCTTTGGAATTATCTGCATTTATCTCAAATCGACGGAGTTGGAGTTTACTTTGTCTGGACAGACATACGATGCTAAAGACTACGTAAGGGTATTATAAAGACGTAAAATAATTGTTAACATATTGCTCACAACAACAAAACAATGAAAAAGAAAGCGGAAAACCATGGCTTTAGCTCCTGTGATAAGGCAATTTGGTGGAGAGTCGTCCACCGTGATAAGAATTTTTTAGTGCATTGTTTTTATTTCTGTTTTTTTTAACTAAATTATATCTGTGTTAAAATTTACCACAATGGTTTTCACAGCTAATATTAAAGCAAAACTACTTTCCCGCAAATGACTTTGATCATATCTACTACAGTCCCAATACGGAAACAACTGGTGCATTTATGGAAAATGTGCGTCAAGAACTGGAAATAACACAGGAACGTAAGTAAAGATATGAATTTTAATTAGCCATTTTACTGAGATAAAGAGTTCTGTCAGGTTACAATGTCTTCGATAATCCAGCGGAAATGCGTCTTATAATGGAGCAAAAATGCCAGGGGACATGTTTTGCGATTGAATTTGAACAAATACCGAAACGCGATGAATCAGGCAAATTAATCTACGCAATTAGCTCGAATCGATTGCGTTTATCGCCCAAAAAACGCTATGTCAATGATGAGGAGGTCAACGGGAACAAAGGTAAACGATCACAGATCTTTCAAAGCATCAATAGAAATTCTTTTTGTTACCCTATACAGACGATGATGATTACATACGCTCGGGATTTCTTACTCTACAATACACCATTGACAAGCAGTTTTTGCGCTTACAAGGCCTTAGCCGTGACTACGATGTCGAATTTAATTCAATGCCATCAATTGAAGTGAAGCATATGGACAGCAATCGTTTGCTACACTTTGGCACAATCTTTAGTATCCTCTTCAGTGTGCTATTGCTAAGCACATATCTTGTTCCATTAGTTGAGGAGAAACAGGATGGGCTCAAAGAGTTTTTAACGCTTGCCACACCCATGAGTTATCTAAATGGCTTGACATTCTTTCTCTTGCGATTCTTTCTGTATTTGACCTTCACAATAGCTGTGCTTATTACGGCTTATGAGTTCCGCGCTCTGGGCGTGGCTCCCTTCGCGTTTATATACTTGTTATTCCTTTTGTATGTGATTTCGGCGATGTCCTATGCCTATTTGATATCAGTTTGTTTTAATTCAGGTAACACTCCATTGAATACCGCTTTGTATCCCAATTCATAAGTTCTCTTTGCAGTGTTTTACTCGAAAGTTGGCGGTCTGCTATTGCTTATCATACCCTACATCTTCTATTTAGTGGATGGTGGTGTATCTGGCATGGCTTTCTATTTGTTCAGTACCAAAACGTTTATGGCGGGTTTGCATATATTTCAAACATTCACGAATAAACGTACGTAATTTATTTATTTATTTTTGTTTGTTTTTTTAGCTTGTATAAGTATTAATAGACAATCCATTTACAGATCATAGTTTCACGACATTCGATTTATTTACACGCATTAAAGATGATTCCTTTAATGTATTTGAAGTTTATTTGGTTTTGATTATGCAAACCTTCTTTTATACGCTACTATACAACTATTTGGCCTATGTTTTTCCTGGACCTGGTGGTCTTAAGCGTCACTATTTGTTCTTCTTAAATGTAAGTCCTAATATACCATTCAAGCGCACTTTAAACTAAATCGTTAATTCCACATTGCAGCCAGCATCCTACAAGCAACGCAAACGTAATGAGTACACTACAGGCGCTCGAGGCACTGATGCGATTATTGTACAGGATTTGGTGAAAAAATTCAAGCGTTCGGGACGTGAAATTCTTATATCAGATCGTTTGAATATGGCTATCAAGAATAAGCAGATCACAGTGTTGCTGGGACACAATGGGGCAGGCAAGACCACCACGCTGAACATGATTATGGGTCTGGAACCAAAGGATGCGGGCAAAATTGTCGTATGCAGTGAACGCGATGTTGCCTCCTATAGGCATCTGATTGGCTTTTGTCCGCAGCATAGTGTATTTATGAACTATATGACCTGCAAGGAACATTTGGTGTTTTTTGCGCAGGTAAGTAAAATTAAAATATGGTGAAATTCTAGTGTAACGGATCCTTAAAAACGACAATATAATTTTTTTATAGCTACGTGGCATGTCTATTGAAGAGTCAGAGGGCATAGCTAAGAACTTATTGCAAGATCTAAAACTAGAGGAAAAGGTCGATGAGTACGGCAAAAATCTTTCCGGTGGCATGAAACGACGTTTATCTTTGGGTATAGCTCTAGCAGGAGCTACAAAGTATGAATCTAACAAGAAAATATGTACGAAACTTGGTAATGATTATTCCCAACATCATTTAGACTTGTAATACTCGATGAACCTTCATCTGGTCTTGATATTGAGTCACGCCGTGAATTGTGGGAAATTTTGCTGAAATTACGTAAAACCAAAGCCGTACTTGTGACTACTCATTACATGGAAGAAGCCGAAGTGTTAGGTGACACCATTTGTATACTAGCGAATGGTCGTCTACAACGCACTGGCACTCCCTTGGAGCTGAAACGTAAATTCGGCACTGGATACAGGCTCAAATTGCTGACTAAGACTGGCAATTATAAGGATCACGACACACTTCGTATGATACAGCAACACATACCAACGGCAAGGGTTCTGGTACGTACACCTGCTGTTACATGACAGACCATAAAGTAATTGTTTGCACCTGTTTTGTAGAATCTTGTACCGCCTACGGTTTATATTAGCCTGCCCTATGCGTACAAGCAGACTTTTCACAAAATGCTGCTCGAATTGGAGCGCGCAGCGGATTCGCTCGGCATTGACTCGATATCAATAACGGATACTTCGCTAGAGGATGTCTTTTTGAAGTAAGTTTTATTTAAAAGTTTACAACACATTTCTTCCCTTCCTGTTTGATATCAGAAACCTATCTTTTGCCAAAAATCTTTTTAGTTGGCGGCTAATTTATTAAATTATAAGAGACCCTAAAGCTTTACTAAGAGGTCTTTTGTTTTACGACTAAACGATAAATGAACTTGGTTGCTTTTTGGAGAATCGAGAACTCCGATTTGTGTAGAGAGACCCAAGCCCTCGCACCATTTTTATTATTCAAAACAGTGGAAAATATAAAACTTTGCCTGATAAAAAAGATTAATGTGAAATTTGGTAAATGTTTAGGACTAGTTCCGTTAGACTTGATTCACAATTAACAGTCCTAGCGTGCCGACAGTAATTTGTTTATGCTAATAGAGAGCAAAGACACTGAAGATTTGTGGCGACTCCGTAATTGAAGCGACGTTTTTACCTTAATTCTAGCAGCACAGCAACCCCATTAAATATGTTATAAAAGAATACATCATTAACTTAAGTTGTCTTCTCAAACTTTAAGTTGCGCTGCCGAAATCGATCAAGTGGACTCTCCAGATTGCAGTCGCATAGATGCTATTCAAGTGCCGTATCAACCATTAGCTAAGCCACCGCAAGCGACGCGTCTGCAACAGTTCAATGCAATTGCCTACAAGAAATGCTGGTTTCTGCGCAATGAGTGGCTCTATACCTTCATAATGGTATGTAGGCCAGATCTTTTAATATAGTTGTATATTAACTAATATTTTTATTTTTTTATCCCTATATTAAATTTAGTTGGCCTTGCCATTTTTCTGCATTGGATTTGCGATCTTCCTAATGCATACCATGTCTGTGGTAACCAATGAAGACGTATTACGGCTGAAGCTTAGTCATATGCGCGGTGGTCTTATTTACATCTATAATCCTACGGCACAGAATACACAAGTGGAGCAGCTTTTGTTTGACGAGATAACACGATATGATATTAGTGCACAAAAACTTGAGCTAACTGGGGATAACAGCATAGTCGATGAATTGAAGGCACTGCAAGCACGGAACTTATCGAGCTTCTTGCAAAACGTTATTGGCGTTGTTGATATGTCGAAGCAAAGTAGCACTGGTGGCTTACTTTTCAGCGTCTTTAATTCGGGCAACATTTACCACAGCTCGGTGATTATATTAAATCTCATTGACAGCGCAATTCTGAAGTCACTAAACGAGGTTGGCGACATTCAGACAACTTATGTACCCATTAGGCGTTTCATTACCGATGTAAGCCCAACAAGGCTGGAGTACTACGCGGTGATTGTTTCAATTGGTGTGTTCAATGATCGTTTTTCAAGACAAGATAATTATTAATGAATACTATTTAGGCATGTTCTTCAGCATCTTTTATTACGTCTCATTACCCTTCCGTGAGCATGCAAATGGCTTCAAAGAGTTGCAACCGATGCCGCGCTTTTATTATTGGCTGTCAACGTTTATATGCGATATAACGTTGCATTCTATATTCTGCTTTATATTGTATTGGTTCCAAAAAGCCATAATGCCAGTCGAGCTGTACGACACAAAAGAACAGATGCTCATTATCACCTCGATATTTTTCTATGGTTGGGCATATTTGCCCATTTTGTATTGCTTTGCCAATAGCTTTCGTTCAATATCGACAATTACGACTTATTTGCTCTTTATGCTGATCATATCAGGTAACTTTCTGAATCTCTTAATTAAACTAATGATGAATCTCTTCATTGACCTACCAGCCATTGTACCGCTCATAACCTCGAGCAATGTCCAATCAATACTACATCACGAGACGGAGATTATGTTCTTATCGCTGCTGCCCGACTTCAATCTGAATCATCAACTGCGTTTAATCAATGAGAACTTCATCATAAAACGTCGCAATGAGGCGAGTCTTAAGAATGCGGCAAGCAAATTGCCCCGCGTTATTGCCGCTCACAATGAACTTGGAATGGGTGGGTTCTTTGTGACTGCCATTGTGGTGTTTTGTGTGGCAATGGTACGTAGAAAAGAGATAAAAAAATTTTACTTTCTATAAACTCCCATTTTTAGGTATTCCTCGTTTACATATTGGATAACAAGTACAATCGTGAACGTCTCAGTGACTTTCTCACATGCCGCAGTTGTCAGCGGTTGGGGCCCAAACGCACATTGAGTTCGTTAGGCACACCCGAAGAGGAAGAAATTCAATGCACTGAGGAAAAGAAAACTGTTATGGATATTTTACAGAGTATGTTGCTGATATATTTTCTGTAAAGTAGACATTGACCAAAAGATAAGCTAAAAATTGAGCACAGAACAGTAGTAAGAAGATAGAACTATTGCAGACCTCAGCCACAGAGCAAGATATTTATCTTTCCAGCTTAAGAACTAGTCACACAAAACTTTCCTTTTTTGGATATCAACATTTCTCAATTCTAGAATGTAGGTTACAGACTAGCGAACCCAGTTTGTGGGAATGGATCTCTTTGTCGATCGATTATAAAATATGGAGGCAGAAAATCCCACACTCTATATTTGGAAATGTCAGGTTCTCAACAGATTTCGATGAATGCAAGTCTTCTACAAAACAAAGTAAAGTAAAATGATTGATTTGGTTATGCCCATTACTAAAAAAGAGACCAATAATGAAATGTACCGAAACTTGTCTAAAACTGGAAAAAGTAAAAAAAAGTCTAGAAAATGGAATAAGCAAGTAAGGAAAAGTAGGGCGAATTGTTAGGCGAAGCGCAAGTGAAATTTCTTTCTAATCAGGGAACTGCTTTGGATGGTTTTAAAACTTAATGCACCATCATATTCCATAGCCATTGGTTTCATACTAGTTGCTGTAATTCGATTCGATAGTACTGCCATGGAATTTATAGTTTCTCGATTTACTTTTCTCGTTTCGCTTTAGTTCAATTTTCTAACGCTTCTTCACCGAAGTCGAACTCAGAGGAAATAACACAAATGCAGTCAAATAGTCGGAAGGAAATTTCTGTCTCAGTATTTTCATTTTAGTTGTGTTGCCTACTCCACCATCACAGTTAGGGGATAATCTCAATTCCTTATAATTGGTTTATTTGCGCTTTGAAAAAATTATTCATTCCATTCATTATTCATTATCAACTTCATTATTACTAGGAAAATCTGAACTAGTCAACTATCCGTTGGTTGTGTCCACACTGCGGAAGCAGTACAATCGCAAAACAGCCGTGCGTGATTTGAGTTTCGCAGTAAGAAAAGGCGAGTGTTTCGGGCTTTTGGGCGTGAATGGCGCTGGCAAAACAACAACATTTCAAATGATCGGCTCCGTAGTGACCAAGACAGTTGGTACCATTAAAATCGATGGCTACGATATCTACGATAACGAGATGCAATACAGATATCGCTTTGGCTATTGCCCGCAATATGATTCTCTGAATAGCTTCATGACCGCCAGACAGAGTCTTACTCTAATGGCCAAACTACGTGGTCTAGCGGATAAAGAGTTGAAGAACGAGGTAAACTATTGGTTGGAGAAAATGGATTTGGAAAAATATAGAGACGCACAGATACGCCACTATTCGGGTGGCACAAAGCGTAAGCTGTTGGCAGCAATGGCTATGGTGAGTTGGATTAAGGAGTGTCTTAAGTTTAATGTTTCAATTGGAGTTTTCCTCTTTACAGATTGGCGGTCCGCAATTGGTGTTGCTCGATGAACCCACGACCGGTGTTGATCCGGTGTCGAGACGTTTTCTATGGAATTCTATACGTGATTTTCAACAACTTGATAAAACTATTGTACTTACTTCGCACAGGTATGCAATATGAGTGAACACTTCTATAATTGGGAATCCCCTAAAGAGAATGGGAAAAAGTTGGAGGGACTGAAAACGAGAAATGGCTAGCATAACGAAATTTCATAATGGACTTTTAGGGATCTGAAATCTTCAAATTTTTAGAGTTTATGCCATAACAGTTGATTATAAGAGAACTTGAAGTTGACTTATGGGATGTATGGCTGGCTATGAGGTTGGTTGTATTCTGACCGGTTTCGTTGACGGTGATGAGCTCTTACTTTGGTGGAATGTGTCCGGTTGGACGGTAGTTAAGTGTATATACCAAATTATGTCTCAATCATTTACATCTCAACCATATTAGTCGTCGAAACAAGTCATTTGGTAGGAAACAATACTATAATATACAAGTGGTGCTGTCATTTTAAATAACGTAGAAAATCACTCGAAGGCGGTCCACTCCCTGGGTGAATAGTTGAGGTGTGTAATAGAAAATTTCAAAATTTAAATTGGGGGATACTCAATAGAACTGTAGGACGGAGTTTAGTTTCAACATTATGAATATGAGTCCAAAAAAGACTTTATAGAGTGGAAAAACAAAATTGATGTCGACGTTATTTCGGCCAGTGTGGTGTGCTGTTGAATAAATATGAACATTAATGCTTTTTCATAGCAAGAGAGTATTCTGCTTCAATTGTGAAGTGATGGGAACAAGCAGTAAGGAGAAAAAACAGAGCCAAATGGAAAAAAAAGAATTTTTTAAATCCTTCTACAGTCGATAGTTTAGACGACTGCTTTCTTAATCATCAAATCAAAAAATCTTATTGATTAGAAAATAGTGAAATAAGCAATGGTCACCTTATAGAAATTTACTCTTATTTAGACTCTGTTCTAATCCTTTTTCTGCTCTTCTCAGCATGGATGAATGTGAACAACTCTGCAATCGTCTGGCTATCATGGCCGATGGGAAGTTCAAATGCCTCGGTGGCATTTGTGCGCTAAAATTGCGCTACGGTTCCGGGTTTACAATTAAAGTTAAGATGAAGGACGGCACCGATACCGAGGAAAATGTAAGACTTATAACAGAAGATTTGGGTGAATATTTTCCAGAATCGGAACTACGTGAACATCATGCAGCTCTACTCACATTTTTTGTGCGTAACAACAATCACATTGAGTGGTCGAATGTCTTTAAACGTACCGAACAGTTTCTGTACGATGTGAATGCTCGATCGGACGAACTCGTTGAGGAATACTCTGTGAATGAATCGACTTTGGAGGACATATTTCTGAAATTTGATAGGCGTAATCGTATGCAGCATACAAATGGTGAAGTCTAATTTAAGTGGAAGCTAGCTATATATTAAGTGTCTGTGTCAGTCAAGTGTACGTTTATGAAGTCACTTAGTGTCGCTGGCCGTACTTATAATTGGGCGCAATCAAAAACCCAGGATATAGAAAAAAAATCACACTACACTCCACACATATATATCGAATATATCTGTGGGAATCTCAAGTTATTCGTAACTGTAAATACCCATCTCACTATTAACCACTTGAGTAACATTCCATTGGTCCATTTGTAAATTACATACACACGATTCTCACTAAATTTATATCACATACATATATACATATAATATATATATATTAGTTCTTAGCATGTAAATCGGAAAGAACTTAAATCATGCTACATTATTATTTATACTTGGTTTAAACAAACCAAGAATTTCCACAGACCCATAAAACACTACTAGTTAAAAAAAGGAACAAAAACATTAATCTTCACTACTGTAACTCATATAAATTAAAAAAGACTATTTTTAATAAATATTAAATATTAATTTTAAACCCAAATAAATGTGATTTACCGTTCATATCTATGCAATAGTTAAGAAAAAAAAAAAGAGATGTTAGACTTCTTTTTAGATGCCTGACATTTTTACTTGAAATATTTACTATAATAATTTAAAGCATAATCATTATTTTGGGTCAATGGCCTCGAGTCGTTGGTCATATTTTTTATTTTATAACTATTTATAATTATATGAATAGCTTAATAGTAATAATAATAAGTGGACTTTCAGAAATATCGTGTAAATCTGAAAGGGAGAATTACGTATATTTCCGAAAATATAAAATATTTTATTATTCATCAAAATTATTTCACCTTTAAAGTAGTAACCATTTGATGAAACTCCCTCTTTTTACTGATCGAAACGAACTAGTAATATCGTTTAAAAACTTTTAAGGTCTCCATTTTAACCCCTATATGAGAGGTTTTCGAAAATTTAATTTATATCATCGCCAAAGTAAGCCTCATTTGACGGTACACTTATGCTAAAGCTCCTACTTATCAAGGCACTTTCTATAAGAGCTTAACCCTTAAGCTCATTCCATAAATTTTATTTTATACTTATCAAAACATTTTCCGGAGTTTTGCCTCCATCATTATAATGAAAGAGTTAATTTTCTTTATTTTTTACCATTTCTTCTTTTAAACCCACCAATAATGACAGGCAGTATTTATAGTATCTTTTCTTTCTTAAGATAATGAGTGAACAAAATACTTTGCGCATCCCAAAAAGCGGAGGCCAAAACTTTATTGGCCGACCTTTAGATTGTTGGTCGCCTTGGGCGGCTTTAGTTGGTGCTGTCCACTCCGCTAATTACAGATTCAACTCTGGAGTAGAGTGATGGATACCTGTTTCATCCATTGTTGCTGGGCCACGTGGCACCCACTTCGAAAGAAGCTTTTTATTGGACAAATACTCCAAAACGATTTCGTTTTCTTTTTTATATATTCTGGAACAACTGCCGAATTCGAGCGACTAGGGCGTCGGTGATCGTGCAGCCAAGTATAAAATCAACAAACTACTTTTCTACCATTTGTCTATCAATGGATAAGAGCCGCATGTATTCCCACAAAATACAATGATTTTGATTTTAAAATTATAAAAGTAACATCACTAAATCCACTTTAAATTGTAAATTAATATTTGCAATATCATCCAGTTAAAACATATATATTTCTCATAAGGTTAGTACTATCCAAAAATCGTATATGGTCCATACCGGTGTTGGCAAAAACGTTCAAGCCATTAAACTTGTCCGGTCATGATATTAAAACAATAAAGCAATGGTTCTTTGATGAGGAATAAATCAGAAAAAGCAAAACACAACGCATGTGGGATAGAAGCAAAAGAAAAATATTTTATAGCAACAAAATATTTATTTAAATTTTTAATTTTTTACATGGAATTAGAAGAAGAAGGAGAGAACAATATTCATCAACAAAATAAATAATTAAGTAAAAAAAAAAAGAAATTCAGTTCATATTTTATTACAGAAGAGAAACTTCGAATAATGTATTGGCTCTGCTCTTTAGGTCAAACTCGAAGCTCAACTTACAAAACAAATTTTAACTGTACAAGACCATACTGAAACCGATGAAGACTAATGGTATACAGCTTTGGTTGAATGCATCCAATTCAAAATTTGAAATTCTTAACAGTTTTCAATTCAGTATATCCGGAATCTTATTATCCATCGAAACTTTTAGATCCCAACTATAAAAGAAATCGTCACAGCAAGAGATGCGTCATTAGGTAAGAGGACCATGTCAACCACCTAGTAATCACGCTGCTGGACAACAGCAGGCAAACGCGCCTGAAAAGGCTACTCCCCTAGCTACCGCATCGAGCACCATTCTGCATCACGAATGCGTGATCAGTCACGCTAACTTTCAAATAAATATATGATATTTAATCT
This sequence comes from Cacoxenus indagator, assembly GCA_035041755.1. Taxonomy (NCBI): domain Eukaryota; kingdom Metazoa; phylum Arthropoda; class Insecta; order Diptera; family Drosophilidae; genus Cacoxenus; species Cacoxenus indagator. Next base: position 883,369 of record JAWNKX010000218.1, on the reverse strand, counting down.
GTATATGATTCGCTGGGTATTGTCTAACGATGGCATTTTAAGTTTTAAAATTTTTGAAGTACAAGTGCAGAAATAATATGCTGTCTACAGATTTTGGTTCAAGTCGGTTTATCTTTTCGGTTATTACATTGCAAGCCAATAAAGACGCTCGTTTAGCAGCTGTACTACTGGCAGGAATTGAATGAATTTGCAGCGCAACTTTAGATAAGGATGGATACAATTTTTCATTTGATTTCCACCATTTGAGTACATCGAAGTCATCAGTAATTCCAACACTTTCCATGCAATACCTATCTATCTCCTCTGTTGGTGATTTTATAGTGGTAAGTTTTGTTTTTTTAAATAAGTCGGGGAAAAAAAACTGAACGTCATTTTTACTTGGCGATTGACTTGAAGATTCTTCATCTGACAAAGGGCTTTCAATAAGTGAAAATTGCGAAACGGAATCAGAATAATATGAACATGGACTGGCTGGAATAGATTGGGGCGCTGATGATGTGGAGGTAATTTCCTCTAAGTTTTCAATTAGGGAAATGCAAAAATCTTTTATATCAGCTAGATCGGTTTGTAGCATTTTTAAAGCTGGTGGATATAAAAAGAAAGCAGTTTTTTGCCATATACTCAGATTGGCAACCCAAATTTTATCAATGTTATTACTAATTGTTTCTTTCAATAGCATTATAGTTTCTGCATCTGTATCTTTGGGCACACACAGGATCTTAACTTTTTGTATTGCTGGTAGAACGAAACACAAAGAGGGAGAGCTCGAAAGTTGCAATTTCCTAAATATAATTTCAAAATCGGTGCATAAGTCAACCAATTCTCTAAGTGTTGAAATATTTATTAACAATAATCGTTCGCTTTCTTCGTTCTCTTTGAGTATATCGTTAATTTGGAGCCAATTGTCTGCTATTGACTTAAATATAGTAAAGTTCGAATTCCATCGCGTGTGGCATTCGTTTTTTACGGATGTTTGCAACTGGTGCTGCAGGTTGGCTTTTTTTAAGTACTTCAAAATTCCTTTGGACGCTTCCAGAAGGTTTACCAGCTCTGCGATTTCCTTAAATGAATGTTCCAAGACGTTTTCAAACAAATAACTGCTGCAGTTTAAACGATTTTCATTATCCAAGGCTTTTACCACGTCCAATCCACTGTCTGTTACGAACTTAATTTCCCTCATACTACTTATTCCAAACTCAGAAAACAAAGTATTTAACTTGCTCAAAATGTCAGCACCAGTTGAACGCTCAAAATCCATGGATTTTATTCCCAAAACGATGTCATATAATTTCAGATTTTTTTGGTAGTGCAATGTGACTCCCAACAAATTTCTGTGCACATAATTGTCTGTCCATAAGTCAATAGTAGCAGATGCTCCTCCACTGTGCACAATGTCGGCTATTTCGTCTTTAATTTGCTTTTTTTTATCATCTGCTAACTTCTGCGCTGTACGGCAAAGCGTTGTTGGGTCAGGAAGGAGGTCTTCAATATCAACATCTTCCCCATACTTAGCTCCAATATTAATGAAGAACTTTGCGAGGCCCACGAAGCCATAACCTTTGATGGCTGAAAACGGTTGGCAATCCTCAGTAATCCATGCCACACAGGTGTTGATGGCAGCACTTTTATCCTCTGCTGTAACACTTTTTAGACACTTCGACTCCTTAAGTAATTGACAGCACTTATGACGGCTTAAATTGGACGTTTGTCGCGGCGAATATTTGAGCAGCTTTAAACAAGAATTGCAGTATAAATATCCCTCCAAAGTAACTCCATCCTCCTTAATTATTTCAATTAATATGCTCCATATTAAACTTCTCCCTTTGCGGCGCGGTGAAAGGGTGTAAGCACCTTTAGAAATTTGCTCTTGAACAAAACCTTGGTAGTCCGACATTTTTAAAAACTTTCTTGTTGCAGTGTTTTATGCTCTTTGTTTAAAAAAAAACTAATTTGAACTGCTCTGATTTTATTCAAAGCCACCGCACGTTTACTCAAACATGTGAATAAATCAGTTCCGATCACTTGATTCACAAGCACCCGAACGAAGGTCTTGCCAGTACGATGCTGATTTTATTCAATTCTGAGTCTTGCTGCACGATTAAAGGGAAGAAACGATGCCATTGTCTCCAAATATTCGATACCTAGCCGGACGTGATTCCTGAACGACATTGAATGAAAATCATCAAATATTTTCATTTTTTTCATTTATTCACAATAATTTGTAATATACATGTTGGTGATTAATCAGTAAATTATAATTAGAAGTTTAGATTCCATCACCTATGCTAAAACCTAAGAAATTATTAGTAAATTTATGTAAAACTTAAGACTAAGGTATTTGTGCAATGTTGGTTATATGTGAATAGTAACTTTGTAAAATTAAAAAAAGTCGAGCGCGTCTGTACGCTAATAATTCGGTATTTTCTTTGTAATATGTCAATAGTCAAACCTTTTTAATAGCTTGTTTTGGGTAGCTTGGAGTGTGTAGACGTGACCAAACTTGAGCGACATGTAAGATGACTGCTTGGAAAACTTAGCAGGTACAATTTGTTTTCTATGTTAAGTCGTGAGTTTCTGTTAATCAAGAGGTAAAGAGTGCGGACCAAACTGCTTACTATTTATTTAGTGAAGTTAATGTGTTCTTTAAATGTTAGAGTTTGGTCTAGGATTACCCCTAAATATTAAACACTATTTTTCCATTAGATGTCAACAAGGTTTAGTTTAATATAACTGTTAGGTATACATATATATTTTTGGAATGAAAAATATGGATGACGCAAATGTACTTGTATCGGTTGATTTTGTCGAGTAGTTATCGATACTTTGTAACCAATGCGAAATCGAGTACGAGTACTCAGTTCACGGCGGCACCGCTTGGTAAAAGCAGTAAGTTAATATTAGCGTCAACAATGGGAGGGAAGAAAAATCAATTGTGGATGTACTACGATATTATTGGCTCAAACGAAGCCAAGTGTCAATTATGCCATCGTACGATAAAAACCAGTGGCAACACATCGAATATGTTAAAGCATCTGAGACTGCGGCATCCGAATTTGTAAGTAACACCAATTAATTTCGTTGAAGGATCATAATCGATTTTTTACCTTAAAAGCACGGGCAACGTAAGCAACATTAAGGAATACATAAGGAAGGAATCGCAAAAAGAAATGAAACAGGAAAATGAAGCTAGAGAGCAAAAGAAATACATCGAAGGAGACAAGATGCCGCAGCATATAAATTCACAGCAAGAAGACATAAAACTAGATGCGAGTAATATGGAGCTGCTGTCATCAGCAGCGCTGGATCTAGACACAGCCGCAGCGGATATCATTGAGTATGCACTTCCTCCGGAGAGTGAAGAAGCCAATGAGCTTGACAATATCTACGAGATTGAGTATATGGTTGTCAATGAGCATAATACCTATCTGAAATCGGGGTAAGTAAGGAAGTCATTTTGCTTTCGAATTTTTGCGAATTTAAACTTATGTTCCACATTTAACAGAGAAGAAAACGAATCCGTTCAATCGAACATCAAAAGGCATTTGGTGCGCTTCCTCGCAGTTGACAAACAACCATTAGAGACAGTTGAAGGCATGGGCTTCCGGGGCCTACTCACTACACTTTGTCCACTTCAACGGTTACCCAGTGCGACGGAGCTGAAGTCGGAGGTGGTGAACTGCTATGAACAACAACTGTTACGCACACGTGGCTTATTAGCAGCGCAGACGTCCTTATCACTCAGTTGTAATATTTGGATGCACAGGGTCTTAAACTCTAGTCATTTGGATATCACAGTGCACTACATTGAGGGTGAGAGGGTGCGCAACCGTTTCCTCACCACAATCGATCTACCGGATCAATACACTCCGTCTTCTATCGTCAAGTACCTAGAGAATGCATGCCAGAAATTCAACATAAAAAAAGATCACATCGCCTGCATAGTCACTGATAATTCTACTTATCTGATTAATGCAGTTCACTCATTCGTCGGCATGGAACGGCATCTGCAGTGCTTTGCAGGCTTTCTGCAGTCGATATTGAAAAATGTGACGGCACTAGAGAGTTTCAAGCCTCTGTTGCAGAAAATACGTTCGATCGTCAAGTATTTCAACGTTAATAAGCATTGTGCGCAACTCTTGCACACGCAGCAATTGAAGGATCCTTTAGTACTCATCTTAGACAATGTCGAGAACTGTTTCTCCTTCTACTACATGATTGAACGCTACCTCAAACTGGCGACAAATGTTGCCAACATACTACGCGCGCACAGGTTTAGTCCAATAACACCTCCCACCAAGGAAGAGATCGAGTCGTTAGAAATGGCTGTTCGCGTTCTGGCGCCACTGGAGTGCAGCATACGTGAAATTACAGCGACGCGTTATATGCCACTCAGCAAGGTTCTACCCATTCTTTGCACCTTGATTGCACAAATGAAGCTCATAACAAACGCGTCAAATAAATTGGCCTCCCAGATTGGGGTCTTCATTAAAAAGCAGGTCAACTTGCATTACGCCAATATGGAGACCAGCGAATTGAGAGCTATGGCCTGTCTGCTGGATCCGCGCTTTAAGAATATACCATTCCATGACACGGAACTTGTTTCATCCTACGTTGCACAGCTATGCGACCAGCAACCTGTTTATAAGACGAACCAGCCAACTAATCAACCCGACTTTTGGGCACAGTTTAGAGAATACTCACAGGATAAAGATGACCGTCAAACAACGCCGGATGACGATGAAGTTATTAAATACTTCAACAGTAATATTTCTCTTCTCAAAGCTGATGCCATCAGTCAATGGCAGGACATGTCCACAACATATCCTTATCTTTATCAAAAGGCACACACAGTTCTACACATTCCGGCTACATCGGTGCCAGGGAATATGGTATTCACCGATGCGGGCATTACAGAACGTGCCTCTAAACAGCGGATGCGGCGCTCGGAACAGGATCAGATGCTTTTCTTAAGCGATTGCAACGAAAGGGATTGGAATCTGTCCAGTCAGTTGGTTCAACCGTAATTCTATACGGTAGATCAAAAACTTACAAGTAGCCAAACGGAGTCTTCGATATCTCCTTCAATGAATAAAAACGTCATTCATGCAGAGTATAACAAATTGGAGTTGACAAATTTGTTGGTTTTTTATCTTATAGCAAAGAATGTAATATTTGAATGTAGAAAACATTATGCTGTAAAATATAGTATAAACAATTAAAAAATATTGTATTCTAACCAAACGATAGCAAGCTGAGAAAATATACATCTTAATAAAGACATAAGGTAAAAGAATATTGCTTGCTTGACATGGACCAATCAATCAAAAGCAATAGGTCTTTTTGAACTAAATAAAACCAAGCAAAACGTAAACTCCTCTTTTATCGTCTGATCGATTACAACAGCTTGTTGTTCTCCTCATGCGGTATAGTAAAATTATTTTGCCTTGTCTCATTATTCCCATGTTTCTTAAATGTATCGAGATTAGGGTATTATAGAGATTAAATGTATACTGGTTAGGGTAGTCCCCAAAGAAATCCATATGTATCAGTGTTGAACTGCATATACAGTGATGGAAAAAATAAGAGAACGCCTTGTTTTCTTTGTATCATTCAAATTTTCTTCTGTGAAATTAATTGTTTTAAATGTTATATATTTTTTTTTATGTTTATTGAACTATGTTGTAAATAACAACAAAATTTACATTTATAAAATTCATATAACAAAAAAAAAAAGGATTTCATTTATTGGCCAATGGCGTACCACTCTGCATGCACTTTTTCCCACAAATCATCCTTGTTTTTGGACTTAAACCCACCAATACTGTTTTTTAATATACCCCATAGGTTTTTTATGGGATTAGGGTCTCTTGACTGTGAAGGCCATTCCATCAAAGAAACTTTGTAAACCTTAAACCATTTTTTTACAAGTTGCGAAATATGTTTTGGATCATTATCTGGCATAAAGTCCCACCTTAACGGCATTTCTTCCATGGCGTATGGTAACATAAACAAACTATGTTGATGTAGTCCGTAGCGCACATTTTACCTTGGATCCAATATATTGGACCAACACCCAAAGCGGAAAAACATTCCCAAAGCATTATGTTGCCACCACCGTTGTTATTGTGTATTTTGGATCGTTTGCAGTATTTTTGGGGCGTCTAACTTTTGGTTTTCCATCACATCTAAACAAATGAACCTTTGTTTTGTAAGAAAACAAAACGTTTTTCCAATATAAAACCTTGAAAATGCAAGAGTGTGAGTGTTATGTAGTGTGAGTGAACAAGAGTATGCGCGATGGAGAGTTTGAGTAAAGGAGAGTGAACGCCCGCAATATAACAGTTCTGGGTGAACATTCTTTTCTGTTTTTCCTTCTTACTTCTTGGCAATACGCTGATGATGATTCTAATGTGTTTTAAGAAAGAAATCATAACTAAATAACCAAAAAGATCGGCACAAAGAGAGCTTGTGGTCGAATTTCGACCACTGGGTGAAAAACTATATGCAAATAGGTCAATAAAGGCAGCGATATGGCAGAAGTATGTAGACCTAATGCGCACAACCACGAAGTGAATCAATTTGAAACAGGTCGATATATTAGAAGCAACGAAGCTGTTTGGTGTAATGTGCGTTTCATGTTAATAAGGTTAGAAGATTATTTATAAAGGAATGGTCGAATGCTAACACAATGTTTTACTGAATTGAAGAAATAAAACATGCGACGGCTTGTCTGGATATAACGCTATTTTTATTTGCGTATTTACTTTGAAATGCGATTGTTTCATGAATGTGAGGTTAACATCAAATTTTGAATCTAAAATTTGAATTTGTCTTAAAAGTACTTAACGATTTTATTACTAACCTATTAATTTTCCTTTCTTTAAAATAACGTCATTTATTTGTTTTTTCCATACTTAAAATCCGGTCTCAATTTTGCTTCACTCTAGCTTAATGGAGTTAATTAACTCATTAACTGAGTTAAACTGCTTATTATCCTAAGTGCCCTGTGTATTTCCAATAAATTTTTCTATTGGGTTCAAGTCAGGCGAGCAGGCTGGCCACTCTAAAACATTATGTTTTTCGAGGTAAACCAACTTTTTGTTTCACAGCTCACGTGTATCCTAGCATTATCTAGCTGGAAAGTCCATTCAGCTTTAGTTTCCTAATTTAAAAATGACACCAATGCCCTCTCTGAAACCTGAGTATAATCAGCACTTTTCGTCCGAGAAACAAATTGTATTTCCAAGGCTATTTCCAAGAATATGCAGCCCAGGTCATTACGTTGCCTCCTCCAAAGTTATGTTCCGACGATGTGATAGGAGCCTTCCTTTTATCATGCCAGTATCCACATAAGCCATCAGAGCCATCTCTTTTCGCCAGAGAAGTGTAATAATCTGAGCTGTCTTTGATTTAATTTTCACTCTTACCTCCTTCCAATAGGTGTTAACGTTTTTAAAATAAATTCTAGCCTTTTCGGGGAGAAAAGTGAGCTTTCTTTTTTCATAATCAATGATTTGTGTATGACCTACCTTAATATATATATATTATATTAATACATATATTATAAACTTTTCTTAATTCTTCGTGAATCGAGTGTTTTTTGTCATAAGGGCGAGAATTGCTTCTTTTTCTGCACTGCATGTAGCATAATGAAAATTATTTATTTTAATTTTTTAATTTATTTAGCACGGTCCAAACACTAGATAAATGACACCATGAAAATTTGCAGTTTGCTGTTGACCTTATATTCATGGAACAAGCGAATTCCACAACCAATATGGGAAAAAAGTACCGATATCTCCAGACAAGCCGTCACATTCTTTGTTTTTGGAGGCCTAATTTCAGTAGAACATTCTGTTGGCATTTGATCATTCCTTTATAAAATTTAAAACAATCCCTGACCTTATAATCATGAAACGCACCTGATTTCGAATTTCTCAATTCACAGCCGCCATTCAAAATTTATTAATCCTAGTGCTCATCTTGAAAATGGATACAACACGAAATTTTGTTCCGGAACCAGCGCACACACTCCTTTTTTGCGCGGTGTGAAGAAAATGCATTTGTCATTATTGAAGTTCCTGTACTGTACTGAGTATGGAATGCTGGTCAATTCAACTTACTTCTGTGGTAGCAACGCCCTGGGTACCAGTTAGAAAAATATGAAAATGATAATTAATTATAAACAATATTAAAAACATCATACTGGCCCAACAGAACCACCATAAAATGCTTGCCACGGACACAAAACAACACCATACAAAATCTGTTTTAGTAAACTCTGCTTATCGATTACAGTTTTTTTTTCTAAGTTTCTCTGTTTACTAAGTTTAGTGAAAGTATTCGAAACATAAGTAATTTCTCCACTAATGTCATATACCGCCTTCACTCTTCGAATGGAACGTTTGAAAAAGTTTTGATCATTTCGCAACTTGTCTGTGAATAGCGTGTGTTAAGTAGCTTCTGTTAGAACATACGTCGTTTGAATACGCTCAATTTTTGTTTCCTTTCATTTATACTTTTACGTTGCACAGGGTGACCCTTTTAATATAAACAAGATTTAGATGACGTTTTTTCTCCGATATATTTTGTAGCATAATTGTAAAAATTCTAATTGCAATATGCAATTACAAATTGAGTTTAATTAAACTTTACCAAAGTGATGCTGCACTAGCGCGTCGTGGTGTCAGTTGAAATAATAACAAAGCAACGGAATAACAAAGTGGGAGAATTCACGATAAATTAAATTTTGTTACAGCTTTCAAGAAGTCTGAGTGTTGACAAGGGAAGCAGTGAGAGCGGTGCAACTAGGCGGAATAGTAATCAACGTCATCGTCATCAACGCCACCGCTGTCGCCACAGCAGTTATAGGAGTTTTATTCACCAGCACGACCAACACCAATGCGACGTTGCTAACGGCCTTGCTCCGGCGACTATTCTGATATTCGACTCTTAAACAGCCAAGGTCCACTCATCCCAGCGTATTCTGTCCCAAAGTCAGAAGCTGTTCAAATAAATAACAACGACAACGCAATATGCAAAATTATTCCACAAAAACAAAGGAGATGTTTATTGTGCGTGCTTTAGAGAAAATCCTCTCTGATAAGGATATCAAGCGTTCACATCACTCGCAGTTGAAGAAATCGTGTGACACAGCACTCGAACAGATCAAGGCGGAGCTTATCAATGCGGGCCAAATCGCGGAGGGCAATGAATTGCCGTGCGCTACGCTGCCGCTCCCAAAGAATGACGCGGCATCTATAATCAATGCGGAAACCTATTTTTTGCCATTTGAGTTGGCGTGTAAAAGTCGTTCGCCGCGCATTGTTGTGACGGCCCTAGATTGTTTGCAAAAGTTAATTGCCTACGGCCATTTGACCGGTGCCATACAGGATTCAGCGAATCCGGGTCATTTATTGATCGATCGCATAGTAATAACGATTTATGGCTGTTTCAATGGACCACAAACAGACGAGGGTGTTCAACTGCAGATAATCAAGGCTTTGCTCACCGTAGTAACATCGCAACATGTGGAGATACACGAATTTACGTTGCTACAGGCGGTGCGCACGTGTTATGACATCTACCTGTCGAGCAAGAACCTGGTCAATCAGACGACAGCGCGCGCAACACTCACACAAATGTTGAATGTGATATTTGCGCGTATGGAGAATCAAGTTTATGAGGTGACGGTCGCGGAAAGGCTAAGTCAAAGTGTAAGTCAAAGTGGTAATCAGCAGGAAGAACTAAATGGCAGCATTAACAGTGAGTGCAGTTCTGGTGAACGGGTAAATGTTTCGGTGAACAATGTTGAAGATTCCGATGAGGCTGTAGTCGCGGAATTTTTGGAAGATATTCTCAATTGTAAGTAGTTATATAGAATGAAGTAAGCGCAACCTAATTTCGATTTTTTGTATAATCCTACCGTATACCATAAAGCGCTTAAGGAGATGACACTCCGCGATGAAGTGGAACCCGCAATAGAGATATCAAATGGCAATACACTCACCACACCCAATGAAGATAGCGTTGATGGGGAAAACATAATAACTGAGACTTTAAATGGTATCACAACTGGTACAGCACCTGTCAATTCAGCCACTGCAGAGAGCGATACAAATCAAACACATTCCGATCCGGATAGCGTTGAAATGCACAGCGAAAATGATGCCGTTGTTACGGCAAAATTCACACATATATTGCAAAAAGATGCTTTTCTCGTATTTCGGGCACTCTGTAAACTATCGATGAAACCATTACCGGAAGGTCAACCGGATCCGAAATCACACGAGCTGCGTTCGAAGGTGCTCTCCTTGCATTTGTTGCTCCTAATACTACAAAATGCCGGACCCGTATTCCGTTCGAATGAGATGTTCATTATGGCCATAAAGCAATATTTGTGCGTTGCGCTCTCGAACAATGGTGTTAGTCTCGTGCCAGAAGTCTTCGAATTGTCGCTTTCGATTTTCGTTGCACTACTTTCAAATTTTAAAATACACCTCAAGAAGCAGATTGAAGTATTCTTCAAGGAGATCTTTCTCAACATTCTCGAAGCGACTTCCAGTTCATTCGAACACAAGTGGATGGTAATCCAAGCGCTGACTCGCATCTGTGCCGATGCACAATCTGTCGTTGATATTTATGTGAACTACGATTGTGACTTTTCGGCAGCAAATCTGTTCGAGCGTTTGGTCAATGATCTGTCGAAGATTGCACAGGGCAGGCAAGCACTTGAATTAGGCGCAAATCCAATGCAAGAGAAATCAATGCGTATACGTGGCCTGGAGTGTCTGGTGTCCATACTAAAATGTATGGTTGAGTGGAGTAAAGATTTGTATGTAAATCCTAACATGCCTATTAGTGTAATAACTACTCCTGCCGATCAGCAACCGGATACCATATCGCAACATAATAGCAGCATACGTTCGACGCTTGGCGGTTCATCTCATAGTTTGAACTCATATGGCAGTATCAAAAATACGGAGGTGCTAGATTTACCGGAAGCTCTAGAAGAGCGTAAGATGCGCAAAGAAGTTATGGAAACAGGCATTGAACTCTTCAATCGAAAACCCAAGAAGGGTGTGAAATTTCTGCAAGAGAAACAACTGCTCGGCGCTAGTTGTAAGGACATTGCAAAGTGGCTGCACGAAGATGAACGGCTGGATAAAACGGTCATTGGTAATTATTTGGGCGAGAATGACGATCACTCAAAGGAGGTGATGTGTGCTTATATAGACGCATTCAATTTTCGTAATCTGGAAGTTGTAGCAGCGCTTCGCATACTCCTTGAAGAATTTCGTCTGCCGGGTGAGGCACAGAAAATCGATCGTTTAATGGAGAAGTTTGCGAGCAGATATTGTGAGTGCAATCCACAGAATCAGCTCTTCCAGAGCGCCGACACGGTTTATGTGCTCGCTTTTTCGATAATTATGTTGACCACGGATTTACACTCGCCGCAAGTGAAACACAAAATGACCAAAGAGCAATATATCAAAATGAATCGTGGAATCAGTGATAGCAAGGACGATCTCCCGGAGGAGTATCTCTCATCGATCTACGATGAGATTGCCGAGCACGAAATCAAAATGAAAAATAATCCGGCTGTAGTGCCAAAACAACCCGGGAAACAACTCATTGCGAATGAGAAGCGCCGCAAGCTTTTATGGAATATGGAAATGGAAGCCATCTCAACGACGGCAACCAATTTGATGCAGTCTGTGTCGCACGTCAAGTCGCCATTCACCTCAGCCAAGCACTTGGAACATGTGCGGCCAATGTTCAAAATGGCTTGGACACCATTCTTGGCTGCATTTTCAGTTGGTTTACAGGATTGCGATGATCCTGAGATAGCTTGCTTGTGTTTAGATGGCATACGCTGTGCCATACGAATTGCGTGCATTTTTCACATGTCGCTGGAGCGTGATGCTTACGTGCAGGCGCTTGCCAGGTTCACATTACTCACCGCTAATTCGCCCATTAATGAGATGAAGGCCAAGAACATTGATACAATCAAGACTCTAATAATGGTGGCTCATACTGATGGTAACTATTTGGGGAGCAGCTGGTTAGACATCGTCAAGTGCATTAGCCAACTGGAGTTGGCACAGCTGATTGGCACAGGTGTGCGTCCGCAGTTCTTGTCGGGCGCTCAGACAACCCTTAAGGATTCGCTAAATCCCAGTGTAAAGGAGCACATAGGCGAGACGAGTAGTCAAAGTGTCGTTGTCGCTGTCGATCGCATCTTCACCGGCTCCATGCGTTTGGATGGTGATGCCATTGTGGACTTTGTTAAGGCTTTATGTCATGTCTCCGTTGATGAACTGCAGCAACAGCAGCCACGTATGTTCTCTCTTCAGAAAATCGTTGAGATCTCCTACTACAACATGGAACGTATACGCTTGCAGTGGTCACGTATTTGGCAGGTGTTGGGAGAGCACTTCAACACGGTCGGCTGCAATAACAACGAGGAGATTGCCTTCTTCGCGCTTGATTCCTTGCGTCAACTGTCCATGAAGTTTATGGAGAAGGGTGAGTTCAGCAACTTTCGTTTTCAAAAGGATTTCCTGCGTCCGTTCGAGCACATCATGAAGAAGAATCACTCGCCAGCAATACGTGATATGGTAGTTCGCTGCATTGCACAGATGGTCAACTCGCAGGCGCATAACATAAAATCCGGTTGGAAAAATATCTTCTCCATATTTCACTTGGCCGCAGGCGATCACGAGGAACCGATAGTCGAGCTCGCGTTCCAGACCACGGGAAAAATAATTGGTGAACTCTATCAGAAACAGTTTGCCATAATGGTTGACTCCTTTCAGGATGCAGTCAAGTGCCTGTCGGAGTTCGCATGCAATGCGCGCTTCCCGGACACCAGCATGGAGGCCATAAGACTTGTGCGCAACTGCGCGCAATGTGTACACGACTCGCCGAATTTGTTTGCGGAGCATGCAGGAATGGAGAATGACGCCTCCGTGGCGGAAGAGGACCGTGTGTGGGTGCGTGGTTGGTTTCCAATGCTCTTCTCGCTCTCCTGCGTCGTCAATCGTTGTAAACTTGATGTGCGTACACGGGGTCTAACGGTGCTCTTTGAGATTGTAAAAACCCATGGCGATAGCTTCAAACCGAACTGGTGGAAGGATCTCTTCAATGTGATCTTTCGCATTTTTGATAACATGAAATTGCCCGAACATGTAACGGAGAAATCCGAGTGGATGACAACGACCTGCAATCATGCCTTGTATGCCATCATCGATGTGTTTACGCAATACTTCGATGTATTGGGTCATTTGCTGCTCGAGGATCTCTTTGCCCAATTGCACTGGTGTGTGCAGCAGAATAACGAACAATTGGCACGTTCCGGCACTAATTGTCTGGAGAATTTAGTCATATCGAATGGCTTCAAGTTTAACGAGGTCACTTGGGATAAGACATGCCAATGCATATTGGATATATTCAATGCAACATTGCCCAAGGAGTTGCTAACTTGGTGTCCACCCACACACCAGCAACAGCAGCAACAACAGCAAAATTATCACCGTAAAAATTCCAATGAAATCAATACAATCAATCGTGACTGGTTGAGCCGTAGTCAGTCAACACATTCCGTACACACAACGAGTTTGGAGAGCACAATGCTGGAGGAGAATTATGCTAACAACAATCACCAGCATTATCAGAAACAGCACCATCACCATCACCAGCAGCAGCTTCAATCACAACACCCGTCGCAGCCTGCAGGATTCACGTCAATGCAGCATGGCCACCATACACAGGTGTTTGCCCAGCACAATGCACACTTCGATGCTCTGCTAATAAAATGTGTCGTCCAATTGGAGCTCATACAGACCATGGATAATATTGTCTTCTTTCCGGCGACCTCACGCAAAGAGGATGCTGAAACATTAGCGCAGGCCGCCGCCGATCTCACAGGCGTCAACGCGGCACAGAGTATACTCGACTGCCAGCGTGAAGAGCAGGGCATGTATGGCTATCTGCGCACACGTCAATTACTCACGCTTGCCGATTGTCTCATGCAATCGCATCGTTTCGCCAAAAGTTTTAATGCCGATCATGATCAACGGAATGTGTTGTGGCGTGCTGGCTTTAAGGGTTCCATCAAACCAAATCTGCTGAAACAGGAGACCTCATCGCTTGCTTGTGTGCTGCGTATATTCTTAAAGATGTACGGCGATGAGAATCGTCGTATCGACTGGCCCGGCATCGAACAGGAACTGGTGACCGTGTGCAAGGAAGCGCTAGCCTACTTTCTCAGTTTGCAGAGTGAGGCGCATCGAGATGCATGGACATCACTCTTGCTGCTCATACTGACACGTCTACTCAAGATGTCCGATACAAGAGTGAGTTGCGACGAATGTATGAAGAATTCAACTTACGTATTTTTCTCACTTTCAGTTCGCGACGCACGTATCCAATTATTATCCATTGCTCTGTGAAATGATGTGCTTCGATTTGAAGCCCGAACTTCGAAGTGTCCTTAGGCGTGTTTTTATGCGTATCGGTCCAGTATTCAATATAGTAAACTATAAATAGTCAAATTGTTATCATACCGAAAAATCGTCGGCACAACATTCTCAACTTCTACACTGTCTACGTTTCAATTACTACTGATGCTTCCAGAAGTAACACGCTCTATCGTAGTTGTTATTGCTATGGCGTTGTGATACAATGAGTTGCCGAGTGTTGAAAATGTTTGGCGAGTATGAATCCCTGTCGAATGTAGTATGTAGACCTGATTACCGTGGGATCCGTAGGTCCTTGCCGTCATCGTCGTGTTATGCTCATACTTCAATTTGATCTAAATGAAGTCTTTTTAAATCTTTGTAGATACACTTACATCCCCTACTCGCTACACTCGACTAAACTAAACCTATTCACAACGTCTTTATAGTATGTACTAAATATATAATCGATCTTTGACACTCATTTTGTTAGGCAAATTTATCATACACCATTCATAGTTGAGAGTAACCAATCACTCCTTATATCTGCAGACCACTATTAGTGACGTCTAGTTCCGAAATCATACATATATTTGTTATATATATTATATACATTCAAGATATGCATACCTATATTTTTTGATTGTAATGTATTAAAAATGAAATGTATAATAATTTCTCTTCGATGAGTTCTATTTAAATCGGCTTGAGAGAAATCAATTATTGTTTTCTAAATTCGTCGAAATTCCCAAACGATTTTGTTGTTGGTTTTTTATTTTGTTGCGTAAAGCTTTAAAAGGTTATTTTTATTATTATTATTATTGTTTTTTAAATTTAAAAACTTATATTAGCTTTAAGCATAAAGTTTATATATATAACTATTGTGGCT
Source organism: Cacoxenus indagator (assembly GCA_035041755.1). Taxonomy (NCBI): domain Eukaryota; kingdom Metazoa; phylum Arthropoda; class Insecta; order Diptera; family Drosophilidae; genus Cacoxenus; species Cacoxenus indagator. The sequence goes on along the minus strand of JAWNKX010000218.1, from coordinate 868,021 downwards.
TAGTTTGTTTGGCGTGTTGTGCGCTCCATTATTTAGAATGTATTCTATGTATAATTCTAGGATAAAGTTTAATTGAAAAAAAAAATAAATAAATAAACAAATAAAAAATTGGTTATACATACATACATACATACATATACATATCGAATAATACTAGTGATCTGGATCTGGTAATATTTTCGTGTGTGTTCATTGACGTTTAGCGACGCGCTAACCAAGGTTTAAGGCTTGACAATTGCCAATGAAGAGTAATTAAAGCTTCAGTGGGCTCTGCCAGTCATCAGCATATGTCGCACTGAGGACATTGGCTTGAGGAAGTCTAGAACTAATCATTTGAATAACGGATCATGTAGAAATTTCGTTCGAGAAAGTCACAAGGGCCTCCAGCTTTGGAGCATTACAGACTTCTCATCACTGTACTCGTAATGTAAGAAATTCATTGAATAATATTCGATTTACTTGTTAGATGTCCGAGATGACCATTGAGCAGTGTGCTTTGTTTCCGTATGATGAGCAGTATGCAGTATGTCCTTATCTACGCCTGAAGTTAGATTGGTGCTCTAAAATTGGGCCAGACTCATCCAGAAAAGGATATACTCTTTAAAAGTATCCATTCAATTAATATGAAAGTGTAGTCAACAAACTGGTCGAACGCTCCTCTGACGTTGGTATATATTCTGCCTGTTCTGGATGTGATAAATTTATAAGCGTTAAAATGTCGACACGATCATTGTTAATTTAATTAGAATTATGGCGATACATTTTTTGCAGGCACCCGTGTTGTATTTGAACATTTGTTGTATTTGGGTCTGAATAAGATTTTGTGTCGTCAATTGATTGTGAATTAGTCTACGTCGATTAACTTATTAACTGTTGCGTTTAGCGAGCTGTTGATAATTTTATAAGTACAAAAATCATTTATGGTATGCTGACTTATACTAATTTAAACTAATTTCAACTGATTTGGTTATTACGTTCTCAACAAATTTATTGAAACAACGAAAATGTAAATTATTGAAACCATACAGTTCCACAAATTTTTATATTGTACGTATTTCGGTTTCAACAAAAAAATAAATCTATCTATCTATATACATATATAAAATTGGAAGTATGTTTGTTTGTTTGTATGTCTGTTTGAACCCTATGGAATCCGACACCGTTTGACCGAGCACCATGAAGATTGGTACATTTGGTAGATGTCATCATGGAGCTTGTTTGTGGCTAAGGTTGTTGCGAAAAAATAGTTGAATTCGCTAAATATTAAGCCCAACTCAATTTTAAGATGCTTGTCAAACTGTATGGATACAAATAAAACACAAAAACAAAGTAGCCTCTAAGAATTGAATTTGCCAGCGGCGCTGGTCAAATTGTACAAAGTAGAAATGTTCAAATATTCGAATGAAAAAAAATCAAAGAAATAAAGAATACGAAATTCCACCCAAAAAGTCAAACACTCGAAGATCAACGAAAAAATCGCAGTAGTAAACATAACGCAGAGCAGCTGAATCATCCGAAGAGTGAGACGCACGCGAACGCAGCAACGCGCCGTGTCCCTGCTACTAAATAATAATATGCTAATCGGGTTATTAATGTATAACCTAGCCTAAAATATATATGAGAGGCTTTTGGATCTTTATTGTAAGTAATATTATATTTATTTTATGAAGTATGTTATGTTCTAAATATGCCAGCATATTGAACGATATAATGGTTAAGGACGGATAGAATGTGGATGTATGGTGATGGCGGAGCGGATGATGTTGCTGTAGTTGTCACTGGTATGTTCACCAGCAGTTTTAGTGACCTCATGCAAATGCACTTTAAAGCCGTAGATAGCTAGGAAAAAGGTTGCCTCCTTAATATCAATCTGTTTAAAACAAACTTCGTACTATTCTCGAGAAAATATAAGGCCCTTATTCTTAAGATATCGTTGCTCAACGGAATTTGGTCATTTGCTGAATGAGCATCTTCGTTTAACTAGATTATGTAACGATAAGTAAAGTAAGATGAGCTTATGCATATGATGTGCTCATAATGGCCAAAAGAGAAAATGTTCTGATCCACAAAATGAAGCAGTTTGAAGAAAGAACTAAAGCCTTAGGACTTAATGTCAATGCAGACAAAACAAAATATATGATTCGATCATCTCAAAACATAACGTACCTGAATTCAAATACTTGGGCGTCACGTTATCGGAAAATAAAGACTCAACAATTGCTATCGGCGGGGGAATAAAATCTGCTAACAGTGCGTACTACGCAAACATTAAGTTGTTTCGCTCAAAAATCAAGAGCACAGAAAATGATAATGTATAAAACACTAATACGACCAGTGCTTACGTACGATGCAGAAATATGGACATTAAAAACAAATTATACTAGTCAATTATTGACTTTCGAAATAAATGTGTTAAGGGAAATATATGGCCCAGTGCGTCTAGAAGATACAACAATAAACTCGAAAACATTATCGGTGGCCAAAATGTTGTACGTTTCATAAAGGCAAAACGTATTAGGTGGATTGGTCACGTGATGAGGATGCCAAAAAAGGCTTTTCTAATGCGTCCAATTGGAGGAAGAAAACGTGGGCGCCCAAGAAAAAGATGGATAGACGACGTCAAAGTAGACCTTAACAAGCTGAGGCGATTGGAGAGCTCTGTCTAGAGATAGAGCGGAACGGAGGAAAACTGTTGATGAATCTATGGTCCACAACGGACTGTGAAAGCTAAGAAGAGAAGAGAAGTGCAGTAAGAGAGTCCTTATGCAGTTTCAGACTACGAGCTTTCTTCATAACATATCTATGAAATAAGGTTATCTAGTACAACGGTCACCAAACTTTTTGACCTCACTAATAGGATTTTTAAGTGTTAAATGTATTTATAAAAAAAATTGTTATCTAAGAGCAGATAAAATGTATCTAGTTAATAAAATTAAACTATTAATTTTAACCAGTAATTTAGAAATTTTGAAAGAAAATGCTTAGGAACATGTACTTCTCTATTCAGAACACCACAAAGCGAATTTAAAAAGTATTACTCAAATAAAACACTATACAATAGAGCAAAAATTAACAGATTTGATAATTTTATAATTAAATTGATACGTAAACAATTAATTCAATGCCTTAGTGCATCATTATAACGACTGGTATGGCGATTAATTTGCTCATTAACTGAAGGGATATCAATGTCACGGTGTATTAAAGCCCGCTTGACATACCAAGGAGCACCCGTGATGTACAGGAGAGCTTTATTCTGCATAAACTGAAGGCGATATATCGTACACTTTGCAGCTAATCCCCAAAGCTGAATGCCATAGGTGTAGGAAGGTATAACGATGGCCTTATATAGCGTAACCTTGGCAACCAGGTTGAGAGAGCTACCAACTCGAATAAGCCATCGAAGTTTTTGCAGCTTACTTTTGCATGTGGCCGTAACAGCATTGATGTGCTCAGATCACGTCAATCGGCGATCCAAAACCATGCCCAAATATTTGACAGAAGGTTTTTGAGGGACTTGAATGCCGCAAAGCGTTACAGGTGGACAGCGTTTAGTACGCAACGTAAAGCAACAGTGCTGCGATTTCGCGGAATTTATACCTATGTTCCATCGTCGGGACCAAGATTCAAATTTGTCAAGAGTTCTTTGGGAGGTGGCAGCAGCTAGATCGCACGAAGTATCACAAGCTAAAAATACTGTGTCGTCAGCGTAACTTACGAAACGATTTCACTCCATCTGAAGCATTCTTAGACTTAGATAAAAGGGGACTAATGCAAAATAATAATGGTGTCCCAACGTCTTATTATCGATATAGACGTGCGACAGATAAAAAAAAATTAATATTGATTCAATTTACGACACTAATATAAATAATGATAACGGAAGATTTGACATCGCAATCTCAGTTAAAGATGAAAAGGAGTCATTAATTATCACCAATCAGTTCTGGTGGAAAACATCCTAAATATAACAAAATCAGCACTGTAAATGTACCTATCGGCGTTAGGTCGCGAAAAATAGGTAAGCTTACTTCAGGAACTGCAATAATGAGTAAAAAATTGACGGTAGCCTAGCTTTACGGGAGTCAACAATTTTATTTTAGCCTTCGCTAACAGAAATCGTCTCAGATTCATTGCCAAGTTTACTTTCATTTGTACAATACATGTAACAGATGTGTTTCTTTGAATTGATATTTGATTCGTAAGTTGGTTCCATGTGGTGCTATGACTAGTTAAACAAAATTCCACTGATGATGATATATACATTTCAATTACAATTATTTTTTCAGATGTCATGCTTTATAAGGATTTTCAAATATGCAGCTCTGAAACTCACTAAGCCTCCATGTAGAAAAGTAATTACATGAAAAAGAAGAAAGTATATTTTCGAACCTATTATCAAGACTTCTCTGGGGGACGTGTGAGTTACACGTCGTAGTACGAATTAATAGGAAATTAAATAATCTTTTCTATAATAAAGATTTTTGGTTTTGCGTTGATATTTTTATTTGAATTTTGTTCATATTTGTTTTGGCACACTTTTGATCTGCTATATATTTTATTTTGTTATATTCAAATATATATTTATACTATATGTACCAAGTATATTAAAGAAAAAAGAAAGAAAATTTTAAAATTTGCGACAAAAGTTAAATGCATTTTTTACGCGATGACGATATTCACTTTTAAACAAATAACAGCAATCGGAACATTAAAAATGTACATATACAGGTATATATTTAGATTTACGATATATTAAAGAAAACAATTAATGTTATCCATAAATCAGAGTTAAAAAATAGCAAATTCGCAACACGAATTTTGTTTATCAGAATACAAATCTTTAATGATCTACTTTAAATATCGTGGAATGCGTTGACGTCTTCGAATAATTGCAAGAGATATTATTATACGAGTATAATATATTTTTTATAAAAATATATTCCTTTAGAATGACTCAAGTTGACCTGAAGATGACCTGAATTATGTTAATACTTAAGAAATTAGATGGTAACATTTTTCAAGAAAAATCAAGGTCTGAGAACAACATATGTACCTGGAATTTGTATAGAATAGTAGATTTGGCAAATTTTATTTCTCGTCAACGCTTGGAATTGCCTTTTGGATTCTTATCTCGTCTTATTATAACCTCGCTTAATAAAATCTGCGAGAAGAGTTAATAAATTCACCAAGAAAGTCTCACTTTAGTCGATAAACACATTAAGCAGAACGTGCGTTCTATATATATATATATATATGTATATTATATATATTATATATAATATATATATATACACTCTACGTCAATTGATTGAGGATTCCAAAGTAAAAATCATTTCAAAAATTCTATTAATCTTCTTTTGGGACAGTTTGTTTGGGGACAGCTATGATAATTTACAAAGTACGTCCTCAAGTTAATAGATTTTTTCAAATTAAAAATTTTTATTTATTTTTTTAGGACTTATAATGCGCTACAAGGCGCTTTATACCTATGTCAAATAATTGCCAAGATTGTACAGTTTTTACACTTAGAACAAACAGTATTAGAAAAAACAGTTGAAAAAAATTACAGCTAAGTGCGAGTTAACATCGCGTGGGAGAGGGTCGTGCGTTGAATATGTTACCAGGTTTTTTTAAATCTGATCCAAATTTCTTTATGGTAACTAAAATATGTACAATAGAATTTTGAAAAAGTTAAGCGAAATGCCCCAAGGGTAATTAATTTGTTTGAAATATTAACTTTTCCAAACGGTTTTCAAAATTGGGAAAACTACAATAATAAACATGGATTTTTCGGAAATAGAACGCTAAATTTATTTCAACGGCTATTACAAAAAAATAAACTTAGATTTAATTTGTCTGGCTGGTTTAAAGTTCACAATCTCTACTGACCATGAGTAGGTCTGCTACCTGATTTGCATCGTTATTGTTTTTGTATAATTTTATCAAGGTGTTGATTATGCTTTCAACTACTTCCGAGAAACTCCCTTTCGGTTGATAAATATCTTGCTCGATCCGTCGTTATCACTATCATTATCTCCGTTATGTTCTGTAATATCATCCTTGTTCCAATTTTCAATGTCATCAATGCTTATATCAACATTATCACCCACCTTTCACATCAACAATTGAACTTCTCGAAGTGTATCATCATCGTAAGGCCTATTTGATTTAATCAATTTAGACAACGGAATGTCGTCTTCACTATCGTATGATATCGTATGATCACCATCCCACTTTTTTATCTTAGTCCACGCTTTTATAAGAACAGCTTGCCACAATTCACCCCACGCTGATTTAAGTATGGAAATGGCATCACGAATTGAATGTGCTTCAAAATATTGTCAATCGGATCATTTTCTTGTGCGACAATGTTGCATAACAATTTACATTGACATCCTAACCCGACCATTATTATTGGATTTTGATACATGGGCTGCCAAACCGCTGTTTCGTTGGGTGATAGAAGTATTGCTACAATGCTGGTGGTGCTTAATAGAAAACAAAAGAACAAGAGTTGTAGGTAGTGACAGTGCAGCTGCAGCCAACAGACGATCGTTGTGTCCGCTGGAGTGGAAGGCGATCTAATCTTTGACGACCGCTAGGTTTAGGACACTATGCAGAGTTGAGTTCCTGACAAACCATGGACAACGCGTGTTTAATCTAAGGATTTTCACTCTCTTGCTTTGGGATTTGGCGCTCATTCAAGATACGAATTCTGAAAATTACCCATTGATATGCTCGTCTATCGTCCCAGATAGTTAACTTTTTTTGACTGTGGGACAGTGGCGTCACACATTTGCACAGCTGGAGGGACACCTTACTTCGGTGCTGTGTATTTTAATATTCATCTCTTAGCCGAATTCTCTAGTAAGTGTAGGTATTCCTGAATAATTTCTGAGGCTTTGGGCTTGCAACGGGAACTGAAGAAAATGCCGACGTCGTCATCCACACAGTTCTGCAAAGTGAGTCTCAAATTTCATTTAGTTACCAGTATTTCAACAGTGCGAAGGATTATAAATAATTGTTCACAACTCCGTCGGGTTAAAGTAAAAAAGTGGAAAGAAGTTGATGAAAAGCCCCATTTATTTGATTTAGCTCAGTTATGGGGCCAGATTAGGTCGATCGAAATGTCAGACTTATAGGTACCTAACAGACTCCTGCCGAAGTCATCCCGAGTCTTGTTCAGGCTACACTACATAACATATAACTAATGACGTGTATGGCTACTATACTAAAGCCGTTTTTGTCATGTCCACTTTCGGCAGATTGCTGGTTGGGAAACTTCTGAATGTCTACATGATTTCGTAATTCAGAAATATGGATTAGGCTAATTTAAAGATTTTTGCATTTAAGGGAACATGATTTACTATTTACTATAACTAATTACTCACACTCCATGTGGAACTTTCAACTCAATTAAATGAAAGTATCTTTGTAATTCGATAGCTCAGAATATCATTATTGAGAGCAAGATATGGTACATTATGAAATTCTAAAACATTCGATGATCGAATATATTTAAATAACGTAATTTAATTCCAGCATTGTTCATATACGTAGCTTTTTTTTGACCGACTGTTATTTTATATGTTAACTTTGAAACTTCATTGAATGATTGGTTTTCAGCAAGAATTTATCGAACCAGTTTAAACCCGGAAACTGTAGATTTTATTGGATTTTTTCAGAGCTTTAACGAGTTGCGTTCAGTAAGTGAGTGTGGCGTGATTTGGAACGCATTATGGGAGCTTATTGTTGGGGAGAGTGTATCGCAGCAATTTTAGTTGAAATAAATAGGGGAAAGAACTTTGTGTATATGGAGTAAATGCAGTTTCAGCGCTCAATTTATTTTGATTAACCCCAAAGTATAAGTTTATTGAATAAATAAGCTGTGAATTTTAGATTGAGTACGATGGTAGGAACATTCTCGATCATAATTTCTGCAAATGTGTTACTGTACAAAGATCCAAAGAGATTTGTCTGGGCTGTGATAATGTAATCAATAGACCTTAATTTGTCATTTAAAAATTGTACAGATCATCGAGTTCTTACGAACTTTGAAGCCCACCGGAATCAGACATCAGACTAGACAGTTTTTAAGAAACTATAATAACACTAATGTAGAGGACCCAACTGCGCTTGTCTATCCACTATAAATCAGAGTGATTCCTTTACCATTTTATTCCTGAAATGGATTAATTTTTAGTGCCAATGCGATGAGTGAAGATTTTCCAAGGCCCCCTGTTAAGTGTACCGGCAAGTAAGTTTTAATCAGCAGATTTGTGTATTAGTTATTAAAAATCAAGATAGGCCTTATACATTTATATTTTATGTTAAGCGATTTGATTTAAAAAAAAAACTTTTTTTGATGGTTAAAATTAAATTTTAATTAAATTAAAAAATTTATAATTTTTATTTAATCCAAATGATCATGGTTAGGTCATTATGTCAAATGATTGTATTGTCATCGGTCCTTGATACGCACCCAAAATTTCAATTTAATCTGACGTTTTGAAATGTGTGAAAATCTCGTTCAAAGATTTGGTTACACATTACAAACATTCAGGTGAAGCTTAGAAAAGCGTATTAAAAAACTAGAAAGAGTCTCGATAATTGTGAATGATAAAATAATTGTCATGAAGCTTTCAAAAGTGCTTCGGTTGCGGAAATCTTTGGTGAAACTCAGCAACCTTTCTCAAACCATAAAGTTTTTTTATTTTTTATTTTTATTTTATTTTTTATGTTTTCCTTTATATTTAATTTTTCTGTTATTATTAGAACAACTTCAATTAAATGGTATATACGAAAACTAACTAAACAACTTTAATAATAAGTGGGGATATAGTATTGTGTATTAAAAGGATCTAATACGGAGGTCGGCAGGGTGCGATCTTCTCAGCTGTCTCGCCACCCTAACTCCTCCCACTCTGAGTCGTTTTAGAAGGCGCCTTGCTAGTTTATTTGGATGATTTTTTAACCTCCCCATATATTTTTTGACCTGACGATTTATCACATCGCCAATTTTCGGTATTTTGAAGTCGTTTTCAAGGTCCGCCGTTCGCATGAACCAAAGGACACCAGTAAGCATTCGCAATGTCTTGGCCTACAGTACTCTCACCTTCGTGATGTTTGACCTAACTGCTATGCCATACACCTGCAAACCGTATCGCCAAGCAGGAGTAATTATGGTTTTGTAAATGTTCATCTTATTTCCCAAGGACAATTTATTCCTTCTAGTTAAAAGCCAATGCAATTTACCAATCCTCTGTCTTAAGGATTTCGTGATACTTGAAATATGCGTCTTGAAAGTTAACCGCCTATCCAAACACACACCCAGGTATTTGTAACCTGAATGGTGTTCCAGCAGCTGGTTTCCAATGAAAACTCCCGAACAGAAATCCGGCCGTAAGGCGTACGTCACATTGGCACATTTGTTAAACCACCATAAAGTTAAAAGCAGTCATGTGTCATGTTGCTTATCAGAATTCAAACACAGTCAGAATTTTTGTTTGTTTTTCGAACACTTAATTACTCTTTCGATGTTTTTCGAAATACAAATTCATTATTTTGGCGTAAAATAAACTTGGAATAAAAAAGTAAAACTTAAAAATAAAAATTATGGCTTAAAGCTCAACCTACCGAACAAGGCTACCCGCCTAGATCTCCCAATCCGCATCACGGATGAGTTATCAGTCACACTAAATTTTTATTGATCATGTGATTTTTAATCTTGATACACATAAATCTCTAGATATCGTCTAACGATAGTAGTAAATAAAGACGATAGAAAAATGGACAGCCAAGTGCGACTTGACGTGTGGAGAGGGTTTCGTACGTGGAATATGTTATCATATTTATATATTATATTATATATTTAAATCTGATCCAAATTTGTTTTTGGTACGGGATTTTATAGAGAAATTGCTGAATGCAATGTCTATTGTAAAGTTTTGCATATATCCTTGAAAGTCGTTTGACAGATCTTTTCAAATGTTCCCTAGCATGCATTGTCAGAGTCGATTTACCGCTATTAAAACGTTTTGTTTGTTGTTGTTGCAGTGTTCTGTCTCGCTGCTCCGTTGTCTCTTTTTGGCGCGTTTTTTTCTTATAGAGTAATAAGAGAATAGGGAAATATAGATTAATAAGGCGATTATTCGGCGATTAATAAGGAAATCATGGCACACAAAAGACACGCGATTTAAAGAAATAAATAACAACAACTTTTCCGGTTATTGGATGGCCAACAAGAAAGTATGTGTTACAGCCATAATGTTCAATAAATGGTTTAATATAAAATAAATTTCATTAAAAAAAGGACTGACTTTTAAAGTGCTTCTGCTAATCGATAATGCCCGGAACAACCTCAAGCTTTACAATACGACAATGTGCAGTTAAATTTCTACCCCAGAATACGTCTTCTTTATTGCAGCCTTGGATCAAGGTATAATTTCAAATGGATTGTGATGAATCTCTGATAGTAATGGATGTTAGGAAAAAGTGTACAATCTTAGATTGTGCAAAGCAGGCTGCATTATCATATACCGAAATGAAGGAACCAACTATTAACGCTAGCTGGAAAAAAGGTAGGGCCAAAAGTAATTGACCTTGCCCAGTAGAGCTCAGTATTGTCGAATTCCATGTCCCTAATCCTCTGCGCTCCGTTTCTACGACATAGGTTGGTAACAATTCAAAAAAACTGTATGTTATATCAGATAGCGAACACCAAAATACTGGAATATAAAAATTTATCAGATACAGTCAGACTTATAAATAAATGGGTCTGTTTTCTAAATTGTGTACATTCTTTAATACTTTTAAAAGTATCCGTAAGACGACTGGCATTAAAATTCGATATAAAATTGCTTTGTATATATTTCGCACAATCTTAATTACATTTAAATACCAGTTGATCCCGACTTAACTATACAAAAGTAACCATTTTCACTATCATTTTCACTATCAAATTGTAATCATTTTCACTATCAAATTTCAGAGGAGGGTTTTTGGGAACTTTTTATCGTTATTGAATGAGTCAAAACCCCAAGACCTCTAACAATATTTTACTAACATATATATAAATCAATTAAAGTGTAAGTGCGCGTAAAAATTATAACTTCTGTATATGTACTTAACATGCTTAGAACGTTGAACTTCGCCGATGCGGAAATGTGGCAGATGGAAACGTTCGAAATACAGTAATTAAACTAGGAAGCGATCGAGTGCAATTAAGAAAAGGAACTGAATTCTTACTTTCGGAATTGCCTTCAAAGAATTGTTTATATTATTTTGTGTTGTTGAGTAGCGTTGTTCTGGATGCTGGTAATCATACGGCACGCGATTGTAATTACACCAGTGAACGAGTATAACAACAAAAAATTTGTCATTATTTATTTAACATTATTAATGCAAATTTCAAGTTGTTTAAATGATTAGGCACATCATTACGTATACGAAGTACATATATGGCTAGTCCAATATTTGTACCCTTTTTTTGAGCTTTTGAGAAAAATGCTCAAGTGTCAGATTGAGAAGTGTATGGTTGGCCTCTACTTGAGTTATTTATTAATATTTGACAAAGTGACTAAGTTGATGCTCATTTCGCTACACCCAATATCTGCCCGTTTGTGGTTCTCATTCCAAGTAGCTTATAGCACAACTAACAAGATTTAGCTGTCACAATTAAGAACGTATGAAAACAGTTATTGTACTCATGACCATAGTTGTTAGAGGGTAAGCGAAAAATGAATGTGGAAACAATGAAAATAGAAGATAATTGTTCAATATTAGGTAACGTGCTTCTGATCGTTCAGCCCCTTTCTCCAAAACTATGATATATAACAAAACATATGCCATGCGGTAGGTGCAGCAACAGCAGCAACTGTTTGAAATTGTTCTGTGTTGTTACAATACAAAATCAAAACTACTACAACAATACAATGGGAAAAATAACAAGAAATTTAAACGCACCTATAATTTGTGACGTTTTAAACAATGGGTGTATATGTGGAGCTCAACAGTACGGGAATGGTTGTTTTCAACTTCAGATCGGATATTGGTACACTGATCTCACTAGACCTTCCTAAATTCCCTGACTTGAGATACCACCAAGAAAATAGGTAGGAAATACAACTTACAGATACTGACTCTTCACAACGTACCTATTATGTAATGATTATATAAAAGTCCATTCTGTTTTGGTATTTACGTAACATAAACTAAAGCAATCTAAACTTGATTTAATAGATTTAGAATAAATGGTCTGATTTTCTCACATTCACTTCATCAAGGCTAAGTTATGCTTTAAAATACGTTAACAATAATAATCTTCATTGTTTTTTTCATTAAATACTCCGATTGGTTGGAATTAGTCTTGGCTTTGAAATGAGCCTTGGTATTTACCAAAATTTTTATGTTTCTGTGATGGAAAGGCTTCACACAATACTCTACAAATTCTCCAACCCAGCTCAGACGGAATTCCTTAATTTAGAGTGATTCAGTTGTGCTTATATCTTCTCCATTGTTTGTCTATTTTCCTACAATATTTGCCTCAGTATATTAATATTGAATTAAAGCTGGCCATACACGAGGAATATGCTCGTGTGACTCGTTCGTGTTTGAGGGAATGTTCGTCGTGTATGGCGCGGTTGACTACCTGATGTTCGTATAAAAGTTCAAGTTTCTTTGACTTGATCGAACGAATCACCCGAGCATATCGCCATGTATGGCGATCTTAACGATACTTGCGGAAACTGTGAAGGAATGAATGCTTGCTACTATTGAACTAATTGAACTAACTATAATTATGATGGGACCCATGTTTCTTTCGAATTATCGATTTGTGTATAATAATAAAATAAATATAAAATAATAAAATCATCTATTTACCGTTGTTTTATTTTTGTATGTCAAGTTGTTGAATTTTTAAGGGGAAAGAAAGTAGTGCCCTAAAAATATTTACAGATCTCTAAAGCAACTTTTAAAACAGTCTTGTACCTCAATTCTGAGCATATTCTGAACCTATTTTTAGCTTTTTCTAATACTAAATAATCGTTCTTTATTATATCAGCTATGCTGAATTGAACTCAACCTGTGCTTTCAATTAGATTTAAACGCCCGACAACGACAATGACCACGACTCGACTATATATACAATCTAAAATCGCTGTCTCTTATAATCACTACCTTGAAGCATCTGTGAAGACGTCTGCTGACATAGAAACAAAACCGATCCAATTCTTAAACAGAATTACTGTGGGTGTAAACTTCTTCTTCTTCTAACTTCATGTAAAGTTACAGAAATAAATGAATTATTCCAGTTCTCGTTCTATATCAATCTTTAATATACAATGTAACTTGAATTCAGTGACAATGTTCTTAAAAATGACCGCATGTGGATTGATGTGGATTAATATGACTATCAGTCAAACAATAAGCTAATCAAAAAGTTTTAACTGATATAAAATTCGTAATTGATTTGTAATACTGATTAAAATAATTAATGCCTAATCTGAGTTCCCTGAAGGGGTCATTAAACTATTATGTTTATTTATTTGAAACATCTTATTTCTTATAGACTTTCTGAAGCTGTGTCTAAAAACTGTAATAAAATATGGGTTCTTTTCGATCAATCAATGTAATCAAATTTCATTTCATGGAAAAATAGTCTATTAGCCTCTGCTTTCCTTTAAACGCGAATTAGGCAAAAAATCTCCAGCGATCTATGTCTAACTCCAGTTGTTAGATGTTAAAGATATGATTATTAGAGTTCTCTAAAATTTTTTTTTTTATACCGATTAACATGAAGTGAAGCGATTGGAGTATGAACGAAACTAATTTGAACAATAAGGGATATCTTTTTTTTTAAATTTTTTTTATTTTATGTTTTTTATTTAAATTAATTATTAACTAGTTTTCTACTACGTTCAGTGGCAGCGTAATCTAATCGTATATAAAAGAAAAAGAAAAAATAATGTAAACCTATGGACTTACAAACAACTTATAAAGAATTATACCTATTTGCATATTTACAATTACTTATTTATATAAAGAAAATTTACTAAATTTGACAGAAGAAACTTATGAAAGGACCCTCGTAGTAAGATCCTGTGGGTGACACCTTTCGAGTCTTCTTTTTCTGGCTCTCGAAGTTAGCCGTCTCGCGAGTGCATTTGGGTGAGAACCAAGATCCTTTTCGATATCCCTTGTACGCATGTACCAGGGAGCATTGCCAATTTTTCTAAGCGTTTTAGTTTGAACAATTCTGATTTTATTCATATGCCACTTAGCGGCTATGCCGTATACTTGCAGCGCGTACTTCCACATGGGGCCATATAATTCATAAGGAATATGAATTTTGTATTTCTTGTTTTAATTAAAATATTAAGTAAACACGACTTTCTCTCCGTATACCCCCGTTTAATAGGTTAGCCAGAGGACCTTAAGTTGAATTTTACGTTAAGACATCTAGATCACTTTTTCCATCCTTTGCAATATCCCAATAAAAAGTTACCTTCTATACTGATATTGAAAACTTTCGCTGTCTCTCTTAGCTCAAGAGCGTAACTGGCGCACCAAAAATAAATTGTGAGGTAAAAAATAATAATAAAAAATAATAAAGATCAATAAGTACAACCCAGGAAAGTGCACAACTTAGTTATTTTAACGCGTCTCCGTCTGTTGAGCGACAACTGTTCGCTAGATCACCTAAACGGACAACCACCGAAGATAGTGCTTACTTAACACATCGTGAAAGAAGGCAAACAATCAACAGCAGCGGCAGCACAAGCCCCAATGACCGCCTAAGCGACAGACGGACAGTGAAGCAGGCAAACAAACTTACACTGTCGCCGTCACCCTTAGTATACAAAGGTATGTATGCATATTCGCGCTTTATGTAGGTGCGTACGTGCGGCGTCCAGTGCATGGGTGCGTTTGTGTGTGTTTCATTCTAAATTTTATTTTACGTCGCCGCAATGCACGCTTATTCGCTCAAACATTCGCTTCTTCCGATGTTCGTTCGTAAATTCGTTAGTTTGTCGTTGCGTCACTTTGGCTTTCATGAACAAGTGAACGAACGCTCCAAGTTTCAGTCAGTCTTCAACCGAGCTACTTGTCGGATGTACGTCTCTCATGTTCTTCTTATTTCTGGACGCCGACTTTGCTGTTGTATCGTTCTCTTTGCGTGATCGTGTTCGTAACCGTTTAATAAATTTTGAGATTAAAAAAGTGATCAAACAATTAAACCATATTAATTAGAAAAACGTGTAATTAAAGAAAGCCATCGTTGTTAATTTCACGTATTCTTATTATTAATAAAGAAAAATTAATAAAGAAAAATAAGAAAAGCATCAAACAATACAAAATGACCCAACATTGGGGCTACACTGAAGCAAATGGTAAGATTTTGATGATGGTTCCGTTATTGTCGATAACTTTTTTCGTGTTGCCATTACTTAGTTTTTATTGTAATTGCACTTTCTTTTGCTTTTTGAAGTTACCTCTCTCAATCGGCTTATTTGTTTTGCTAGTTACCTTTTGTTTACTTCGTCGCTGGTGGTGCTGGTGGCGCTTGCGTCGTTGGCATCAGTGACGCATTAACCATTTAATAGAACGAACGCACGCATGCTTTGATTATCGTATGTTCGCTCGCCCACTTGCGCCTTTTCTCATCAGCTTACGTTCAAGATAATCAAATCAGTGTGCGTCTGTCTGGGCCGGTGAACCAATAAACGATGTTGTTGCGCAGTCGCAGATAAAAATTCTCAGATGCTTTATTCTCTTTCCCCTTCTTCAAAAAACGGGAATTATAATTTGGAAAACTGTCCGTTCATATCAAGAAGAAAGGAAAGGTTATTTTGTTGTATGCGTGTTAAGTTAGAAAATATATCTTATTTTTTAAGAAAAAGAAAAAAGTGCAAAAGAAAAGTTTAATCTGTTCACCAGTAACCCCATATTTTTCATATTGTTTTGTATCCAAGAAAAGTTGAATCTTTGAGCGAAAAAGCCGAAAGCGCATTACTCGAAAGTTTCTTTCCACGAATTTTTTTTTCATTTTTGGGAGAATATTGCAGGTTGCTCGGAGTTAAATTATAATAAGGATTGGTTTATATATTGTACTAGCAAGGGCCTCGTAATTACTCGGTGCAATAGGCACTAAAAGTAAAACTCGAAGTACAAACAAATATAGGTACAATAAAATCCCTCGATGAGGTATTTCTTTTTTTTACTCAACGTTTTATCATTTCACTCTCAAACTTTTTTAATACAAGGGCGGATTAAGAAGTCAATGATTTCTATAGTGAAAAGATGAAATATGTTATTTCTAAATTTTTCATTTTATCTCAATTCGGTTTGTCCAAAGATTCTCCAATTTTTTCTAAGATTTGGATGATGTTGATAATAAAATTTTTAAGGTACTAAAAATAGACGTTTATTTTCAGTGATTGTTGTCGAATTTCGTTTGCCGTTCTATTTATTTCGATTTACGACACACATCTTGTGAATAAGTTCCTCAATCCTTATTGCACAGAGCAATATGATCTGATGTTTACTATCCTTCAAAATCAAGAAGTCCAATATTATATCGTAAATATTTTAAAATGTTTTCGGTGTAGTTGGACGTCCCAAACCAAATAACCCAGCTTGCACTAAAGTGACAACTGCGAATCGAACTTTGGCCCGAACCTGTATTGTTTCCTGAACTTTGAACTGCGTTGTATACCCAACACATCAAATACCTTGTCTTCACATCTTGAGTTTTAATCTCACTTCTCACCGTATGTTCGACAATTTTCTAAAAATTATGAATTTTGTAAGATATTTCATTAAAGATTTCACACTAAAACACTTTTTCGTATCATTTTAAATATATGCCTCCAGGTGGATCTAGTCCAATATCTATAATAAATATAATTACATTTCAATAACTTCTTCTTTGTATATTCAGTAAGACAGCAAATTTTATTAAATATATTAAACATTCCGGAAAGAAATAATGCAACTAACACTGACCGCCTCACTTACACCAGGGACGAAATCGATGTATATCAGCCTCAGTGCCGGGCATATAAGAATAAAATAATTCTCTCGGTGGACCCCTTGCCCATAAATGGCTTCCCATTGCAAACCAGCAGAAAGCGGTCTGCTCCAGAAGGTTGTGGTTCAGAAGCTTTGTATATTGCCTGCTTATTTCTTTGGACTGTAAATAAGGAAAAAAAAAATTATGACAATCCTTGAATATAAAAACAACATACTCCATACACACCTTTGCTAACATTTCCTTATGTCGGCTATAGCTGACTTCACCAGATGGCATGTCGAGGGTATCAACAATGGGTGCTGATTGTTGTAAACTCAAAGCTGTATGGAAAATCACCAGTGATTCTTTGAATGATTTCATTGTATCTTTTTCTGAATAACGTTTGCCATAGCGTCGACTAATCCATTCGCGCAATATTGTCAATTTGTGTGCCTCTGGAATTGTGGGGAGTACAAATCGAGCATCCTTTTTGAGCACCTCAAATCCATCCAAAAGCAATCGGCGCATAAGCTCCTTATCATCAGGATCGAACCACTCAACATCGTCGTACTTCAATACAGGAAATTTGTGTTCACGGGCCTTGATTTCGTCCATTCTCTGAAGTGTCCTTCGTACCATTCGCATTGACCCTTGTTTCGATGTCGTCTTATTTCCCTCTGGTGCATCAATATTTTCTTTTCTATAATCTTCCATTGTATTAATGATCTCCTTCACACAGTCAACAATTGCACGCAGAAGTTTTCTTTTTCCTCTCTCGGTTTCAGCTTTTGCTTCACTCGATGTCAACCACTCTGGAAGTTTGTCCTGAGTTGTCCCCCTAGAATCCTTAATTTCTTCACCAGGTCTATAAGTCAGACATTGTCTATGACGTGTTAATTTGCACCTCTGTCCACTGAGTTGATTCCCATTCGAATCTTTCGTATTAAGCGCGTCAATACAAGCCTTGCGTATGACATCCACGTAGCCCTGATCTTGCTTCGTGTGAAAGATGTTTGTGTAATTGAAAGTACATGGCGTATGCATCGTTAGTGCTTTAAACATGTTTCCTTTTTCGTCAGCTTCTATGTCAATTTGACGATACTCATTACTCACATGTGTACCATCTACTACCGACAGTCTCGTTTTAACGGATGATAGCAATCTGCGACTGTTGTTATTAGGTTTTGGTCTACTCAAGGGTTTCTGATGGTTATCCTCGTCTTGCTTTTCTTTAATCGATTCCGTTAAAAGAGCTTCCGGGCCGCTAACTAGTTTTACCGTATTCGTAGGTTCAGTCGTATATTGCTTAATGTCATTGTCCCCGTACAGAACGGACACGTTCTGCTGCACAGCCAATGTTTTCACCATAGTATTGTACATCGCGCAGTGATCTCCACAATTAGTGCCCATCATCTTTATATCCGTCAGTTGTAGTTGTGTGATCTTTTTGTACTTCTCCGTGTACCAATCAATGTCGGATTGGAGTTGTTTCAGAATGCGTGCCATGCGTGCCTGTAGTGGGAAATAATTTCTTCATTTAATTTAATGACATTAAATTTCTATCACCTAATTTATATTTTTCTATTACATTGCAGCCCCACTTAATTGAATTTTCATCATGAATGCCAAATTTAAAAGTGGTACTCTTAAATGAATAGATTAAATAAATGCAAACATTCATCTACGTACACTTTCGACTTGTCCTATATGCGATATTCTGTGTATATATTTATTCATTTTTTATACAGTTTTATAGTTTCTGTTGTTTTATGGGAACGTTTGTAAATTTTAATTTTTTTAAATGAATAATCGCTTTCATTCTGATAAAATAAATAAGTGTTTTCCCATTTACTCTATACCTACATGTACTTATTGATCAGCTCTACTCATCCACTAATAATGATTGTACTTCTAATTTTGCGCTAAAATCATTTCTACTCACCCGATCTTTATGAGCCGTTGTTACGATAAGGCTTAGACAACGATCTCTTGCTTCGACCTTTAGTGCATCTTTCATTAGTTTGGCTTCATATGCCATTGAATTGTGGAAATTACACAATTTATGCTCGGTACCTTTTTCCAATACATCACAACTTAATACATCATCTATCGCCACGTCAATGGTTTTCTTGATCATTCGCATCGTAGGCTTGAGTTCATATTTCGCAAACCAGCGTTCTTCATTTTGGATAGCAAAAACTGGCTTTCTACCAACTTTCCAAAAAAAAAAGTCCACCCGAAAACTTGATTTGGGACAAACAAAGCTGCGGGGTGTCTGCACCGGACGTGGTAGTTTAGAGAAGTAAGGAAGTGACCTATCTGACTTGAACTTAATCACTGGCCTAGTGGTGCATGGGTTGTCCGCGCCAATTCCGCCTTTTTTCTCTGGTTTTGGTTCTTTAACAAGCCTCTTTTTCACCTTTATCACCGCTTTCGAATTCGTTGACGAACGTTTCTTCTGTTTCGGCAATATGACATCTAAGGCACGAATTGTGTAGGTTACATCAAGCAGAGCTATCGATGTCATTAAGATTTTTGCGTTTCCCGAGTAATTGAAACTATTTTCGGATTTATAGTAACCCTCTAAAATAAAGTAGAGATAGGCCAAAGGGTCTGAACGGCTCATATTAATGTACTGGCGTAACAATTTCGGCTGCATTATCGGATCAATGCCTAGCTGCGCCATAATTTTGCGCACACGGAAGCTGGTGCCTTGTTCGGAGTCATCACGTAGCGCGTAGAACAGATTATGCATTGCCTTCAGTTGTCTAATAGAAGGCGGACGCAACCAAATTGGGAGGTCTAGGCTCTTGATGTATTCCTGGAGGACTTTCTGCTTTGATGTCAGCGGTACTTGCATGATTAACCTCTGACTACGATTTTCGTTTGTTACCGAAACACACAACAAATTTTCAACCAAAAAGATTCCAAAAGATTCAAATTTTCGCTTTTATTGATTCAGGTCAACTATTTTTTGAATTTGAAAGCTATTTCTATGCAATCCTATCCAAAAAATATTTTATATAAATCAAATACAAATCAATCAAATATAGCTACGGTTCAACATTAGTGATCTATAAACCAAGGAGACCTGTCAAAACAAACAGGAGGCGGTTGCTGTGGCAAGGTCCTGGTTAAGAAGGTTAACGAAGGTATTTATTTACTTTATGGGAAAAGTAATAATAGTATTTTTATTATGGTTTCCAAATAGGGTCCACTAAAGAATTCAAACTTGAATTTTAGCCATGTATTTCCGTTGGGGAATTATGAACTAGGAATCCTATTTGCGACGGTTAATGCTTATGGTTTAGAAATGAATTGCTCTTAATTATCAACTCATATGAATTTCATATGTCAACTTAAATTTGATTCATGGAATTTTATGGAGACTACCCACCTACTATCTTAATTAAGATTTAAAATTTTAAAGAATTTTCGATGTTGTCTGTAAACCATAGGAGGTTATAAAAAGAAAGTCTCCAAAAAATATTTTTTGATCTGCCCCATGTTCTATTTTGTTGTATAATTCGCTCGGAAGCCTCTGTACTCGAAGATTGACGACCCAATTTATGAGAACAATCGCTTTAGTCAGCCGACTTCGATATGAGTCTAACTTGTATACTCCTAATTATACCGTCATAACGATTTAAATAAACGGGTTAATCGCGTCTCACTTTCAAAGCTCTTAATGCTAATCTTAGGTGTGCTGCCCATTTTTTTTTTTTGCAGTTTTTTGATTTGCTTGGAGCGACAATTATAAACAACAAAACACAGTGTTTTTCTTTTTTATTATTATTATTAATATTATTCTCATTAGAATATTATTTTCTGCAATTCAAATTGTACACGTGACAATTTACTCGTACAATCAAAAGTCGGAAATGAATTGCGAAAGTGTCTCGCTTAAGGCGTGCCTGGTCTGGGTCGTAACCTTGTCTGAGATCGTCCATATGACAACAGCATTTCTGCTGTTCTATAATATCGCAATTAAATCAGATCTAACTTCTATAAAAATTCAATGTAAGCAATTTTTGGGGATGTTAAATTTGTGTTTGCATTTTAACTGATTTAATCATTTTGTTTGTGGCAAATCTTCACATGTTCAATGAGTGGCGTTGATATACATTTTATGAGGTTAATTAAAAAACAAAACCAAAAAAAAAAATATATATATATACATAAAATTAAAACAAAAAAATCTGATCTGGCAGACTCACAACTCGCGTGTACTTATCTCAAGTCGGTAGCTGCCGTTTGCTCTCGTGAGTATTCGCTTATCAACTTAATACACTCAATGCATAAATTTGGAATTGCTTAATCAATGACTTTTTTTGTTGACTTCTCACTATCAAATATCGATTATTCTACGATCACACTTTAGATTATCATTCAATCAATCAAACAGCTGTTTAACGTAATGTGAACTTTTTATTAGTAATCTATTTTCTTTTTTCTTTTTTGGCGCAATGTGTCCATGAACCATCCGAATAAACGACTTTCCTTATTTAATTCATAATTATTATATTAAATTATTAGTACGATAATCATTGGATGATTTTGTTTCCGTGTTTCTGGATAAAATGATTTTTAACCTACCTGGGCGAAAACACAATAACGCAGTAGTGTGGTCTGCCGACTAATTTTTGTTTTTACTTTCATTTATATAAAAAATTCCGCTTTTTCCCCAGCGAGTTTTAAATAAATGGAATTTATCTGTAGACAACTGCAGTCTGTAAAAAATCACGTGCTTAGTTTCCATTTACACTAGCAATTAATTATATAAACAGAATGCTGTGAGAAATCAGCCGACAGAATTTCCAGTTATTTCAATGATCAGACAACTTTTGTTACCCCAATATTCCACAGCACTTGCAAATAGTATTCGAGAGCGTAATTTATGCCACAAAATCTAAAATAAAGCAGAAAAATTTAATGAAACTAAAAATTACAATTTTTTAATATGAGGAAATTGTAGAATGACTAATGCGGGAAAGTTATAATAGAGCAGTTAAGTGGATTTTATAATTATGTAAATCGATAAAATCGGAATAATTTGCTAAAGTTTCACACAGAAATTACTAGTATGGGTATAGTATATGGCATAGTATGCGATAAGATAAAGAAATATAGATCAATGAATGCATTTAAAAGAGCTTCAGTAATTTAGTCTATCTATTTATACACAATAAACGTATATTCCTTTAAACGTTTGTGCATTTGTTAATATTGATAGGTAAACAGTAATTAAATAGTTGTGTGTTATTATTGAAAATCTTCATAAATCTTTATTATAGGTATATATATATATATATATATATAATGATATGCTAAAGAAAAAGGGCTTAAGTTACTTACAATGTGCATCACAAACAGAAGTGCCTTTACTTGAAACGTATCAATAATATTTTAATGAGAACTCTGTAGATGCGGAGAACACGCGCTTCTAACAAATGCACAAACGATTTTATATGTAATATATATATGTATATGTATATAACTAGCAGGCTCGTTGCTGCCTTCTACGCTTTCTCTACTACTGCGATTTTCTCGTTGATCTTCCAGTGTTTGACTTTTTGGGTGGCATTTAGTACTCTTCATTTTTTTGGATTTTTATTTTCATTCGAGTATTTGAACATTTTGACTTTGTTCAGTTTGAGGAGCACTGCCGGCAAACTCAATTCTCAGAGGCTAATTTGTTTTAATGTTTAATTTGTATCCATACAGTTTGAGAAGCACATGAAAATTCTGATTTCGACTATTTTTTCACACCAAACTTAGCCATATACATACTCAAAGATGACATCCATCTATGTTCCAACTTTCATGGTGCTCTGTCAAACGGTGTCAGATTCCATAGGAATCAAACAGACAAACAAACATCCTTTTCTATATATATAGATATAAATGGCATATTTAACAGTCTCTCTTCTAATCTTATTTCACCCGAATTGTCCTTTTATAATTGTGTACGTTTGTGATAACCAGTTTTTCTTTGTCATGTATATTCGTAGTTACCCGATTTGTCGGACTTTGATTTTCCAGCATATGCCAACGATCTAACTTTCTCGTAGCTATTGCCATCGGAATTTTTCCCATTAATTTACTCGATTATTTTACATAGTCAATAAAAAGAGAAGCAGAAAACTTTCAATTCTCGACCGTATTTTAGTGTCATTAAATGTTTTCCGTTTTTATTTGATTGTTATTATTTTAAAAACTACATTCAACGTGTCTAAGTTAACATTCTCGTCGTCTCCTGGGTAGTAAGGTTCGTGTTTAATATTAACTTAATAATGATTTTTTGCAAGGTTATTGTCTCTGACTCGTAAATTACTCAATTGTAAATTTGTTGTATATCTGGTGATA
Source organism: Cacoxenus indagator (assembly GCA_035041755.1). Lineage (NCBI taxonomy): Eukaryota > Metazoa > Arthropoda > Insecta > Diptera > Drosophilidae > Cacoxenus > Cacoxenus indagator. The sequence goes on along the minus strand of JAWNKX010000218.1, from coordinate 844,638 downwards.
TTGCGCAGTCAATCGATACAGATTTGCAGCCTGGGATAATTTGTATAATTTGAAAGATACACATTTTTTGGCACAGAATACATTTCCCAAGGTTTTTTTTTTTTGACCCAGTAAATAAAATTAGAGTTTGTGGTAAAATGTTCATCAATCGGTTAGAATCGGTTAGGTTAACTAAGAAGATGTAAACGATCTTTCGAGATCATTACCGCATGCCCTTCCAATTTCAAAAATAGACTTGGGTTGCCAAACAAAGTTTCATCCATTGAAGAAGGCAATGTATTCATCAATACATTTCTATCTATTATATATATTTTACTCTCGCTCATTTTACATTTATTCATTTAAGTATAGCAATTATTTACAGGGGTTCCGATGACTTTGGTCTATTATATAATCATTAGTAGTTGGCAAGATGATCTAGAATTGATATTATATTGGAAATAAGTTTTATATTACGACAAGAATCTTAGCGACAAGAATCTCAACACAACACTCAACGTCGGCGTGGCGCAGTGGGATAAGCGCTGGCTTTGCATTCGCAAAGGCCCGGGTTCGATTCAGATTCCCGGCGTCGACAAGCAAGCAGGCATCAAATTTGCAATCTGTTGTCCTAATGTAATGTGAATTCTCGCATATACGTTATACAGATAAATGGTAGCGCACATCACACAATATACAAAACCTGGCGGGGAGTTATTTAATTACCTACTCCCGTCTGACCTCTTCCTCAATGGAGGATTGGGTTTAAGGCACAGGGTGCATTATAAAGCACTCAGTGTTCGTTTTTACACTAATGATTATAATGATTTGCCCTTTCAATGACTTCCACCACAGAGTATAGGAATTAACATTAATTTTATAACCTGTGTGTGACCATTAGTGGCAAGGACTTATGTCTGAAAGAGGGGCTTTCTTGAGTTGAAGTGCCCCTATATCTATTTATTTATATATTCCAGCTATTATTATTGTAATATTATGAAATAGACTATAATAAAAACGAATAGTTCGCATTTGTCCATTTTCTATCACCTGACAGGTTGAACAATGCTTCTCTTTGCTCTATGATTTCTATGATGAAATGAAAACCTGTCGAATGGTATATTTTTTGTTATACGGTTATATAGATTCGGCGTAAAATGTCGCGAAAGAGAATGTTTAGGCCCATTTATATAGAGATTTGTTACCAATCAATATTAACAAATGCACAAACGTTCTTGGATGGCAAAATAATGTTTGCCGGGTCTAGCTAGTTATTATTAATTTATCTTCACAATCATGACTAGCTATCTAAAAATTTCTAAAATGATTTCTTAAAAATTTCGCGAAAATGCGATTGAAATTGTGTCTTGAGAGTTATCAAAAAACACTTATGAAACAATGTTACGTATCCTATTCTGCCTAGTTAGACAAACGCAAATGATCAACCCTTTTCTGAAACCATTATGTACAGTTATTAGGGTCATAGGGCTTTAAGACTTTAAGACTTGCCACTTTTTCTTTATGACGGTTATTAATAATTAGATATGACATCAACAACTACACACCCTCGTGCAAAAAGAAACCTTTCTGGTGCGTCAAGTGTTTTGTTTTTTGATTCTTCTACGACACCTTGTCCATTGCCTTGGTCATTTCCACTCATTAACATTGGTCAACCGGCTGTTGACTTGGCTTTGAAATTCGCAAAACAAGTTCAAATATCGGACTACCAATACCATTCGGCAAACGTTTACGTGCATATTTTCTTATTGTTGTATAAATAAATTTAATTTTGTTGTTTGCATGCACGAATCATTACGTATTCGGTAGCAAATAAATAGTATCACCATAAATTAAGGTTTTGTTCAATTGTTAGTGATAATCGCGTGCATACAAAAGAATTCAGTATTTTATCACGTTTTAAGCGTCTGAAGTATCGAACACCCTGTAGTGCTAAGCAGTTTGACTTGTAGGTGTTTATGTTGATTAATAGATGATTTGTAAGCTGTTCACAAGTTTTGGATATATCTGAAAGTAGTCTAAGGGATGATAATAGTATATACATATTTTTGGTCAACGTAGCTGAACCGTTCTAGTCCGATTCGTCTGTATTCGCGTGCATAAAGCAGTCGACGAAGATATGAAATTTGGTACTCTGTATCACATTGTATGGTACTAAAGTAGTCTTTCTCAAATAAGCACGAGACCAACTACATGCTTGTTCTATGTAAGTTCTATCGAGCTGAAAGTTGAACTAAAGTTTTCTAAGATTCATTCACCTAAATTCTGAAATATACGACTCATTCAATGAAACACACTATCAATAATTACGCCGGTAATTACTTAAGAATAATAGTGTTTCCCACTCGGAAAAATTTCCATTACTTGTTAAAATGTGAACATACTGGAATGTTCGCACATACTTCTCGAAATCATTCCTGGCATACTCGTGTATTATATACATGGTGGACCATATTAGGTGGATCTATTTGTCAACACTATAGTTTTGACAAGAAACATCTGATCGAATAATGACAGCACTTCAAGGGTCGATCTCAGGAGATTTTTGCTATGGATAAGTGTGTGCCAATCGATCGCGTTGAAATTGTTTAGTTTTACATTCAATAAGTGGGCTTGAAAATCTCACACAATTCTCACTCTCACAATTCTCCATTGTGAAAACTCAAAGGTGAAAAGTGCGCCGTCAAAGAACCCAATAAAGCAATTGCTCTAAAGATTTTTTGCCTTTTGGTATCGAGACGATCTGATGAAAATATCGTGATCGTACAAGGCAGTATTGAAAGATGACCGCAAACATCAAGTTAGGGCTATGATAACCGATATTTTGATGCAGATTGCTCCTGATAATGGTATGAAGCACCTCTGGTTTCAACGAGACGGCACACAACCTCACACAGCCAATGTTCCCCGGTTGCAAATGCAATGGACAATGCTGAAAAAGGAGTATATTACACAATTCAAGTTCAGGGGGACCATTTGCGTGTCTGCTAAATAAGCTGATTATCTCAACTATAGCCGGCATCATTCTATCTCTATGCAGCATGGTGTTTTTGACGAACCAGGAAGCGCCCTTGATCCTTTAACGTTCCTTATTCTGAAAAAAAAAAATAAAAATAAAAAACACAATGGTGTTGCCTAGATTAAAGAAAATATAGTTTGTATGGTAGGTATAACTTTCTAGTTATGTTTCGATTGGTTCCGAACTCCTCTCTGACCAATTTTAATTTCATGACAAAGTTCAAATACTCATAACTTGGGCCCATAAATCCAAAGAAACAAGCCCTGCATAGCTGAAGATCCTAGAATTACTTGATCGTATAGTTAGCTCCGAAACAAGTCCATTGATCTTGAAATGCAGTATGTGCAGTAACCATTCCTTAACCATAACTCAGATTATTATTGTATATATCATATCGTTATGTGCTCAAATGTTGGGTCACTATTCATTTACATGGATAGTTTTGTACGAAGATAATTTTTTACGACGTATTAACCGCTATTTTGATAGCTATTTTATACTTAAACCACTGTTTGTTTTATATTAAACTCACAAACTAATTTTACTGACGCCCAACTCCTTTTCATCAAAATAATTAAACACGCAATAATTCCATTTCATTACTAAAATATCTGTTACATCTTGCATGTACTTAATAGCTTTGTAGATACTCGCACTTGCACTTTGGCAAGCTAAACTTTTTAAGTGCGTTTTCCACACCCAAATTGACAGTCAATCAACATTTCAATAAGCCTTGCCATCATATGAATTAATTGCATGATAAGTATCATAGAAAAACAACAAAAACTCTTTGATCAAGATTTACCTATAAATATTTGGACACATTTCATCATTCAAAGACTGGCGTCTTTCCGTCTCCGCCGATTCGTTCAGATGGAACGCACCTTATCACATTTAATGGCAATAAATAAATATAAAAGATCGATATACTTACAGAGTGTATATTTATACAACTGCAATTTGAAAATGCTACGTTAGTTTCCGTATCTCTATTGACGTATCCCAATGACGATTTTCAATTCTGACGTAAATTCGAGTTCAAATAATTTTTGTCGCGACATATCATGTTGAAATGCATTATTATCATGCCAATGCTTTGTAAAAAAAAGTTAAAGTTTAATTATTATTATTTTTTTGTATCTACTGACATCTGATCTTTAAACCAGTTTCTTCTGCGTAATACAAACTGTTCTGTAATTTCTGTAATTTTCTACTTATTTTCATGTTTTAGTTTTTTTTGACTAACGTCAATTTAACTTTGGGTGTACATTTTGTGGGTTCAAAATGCGAATTCGACCTAATTTAATGCTAAAAAAATTGGTTTGCAAGCAGTAAATCCCTTCGCAAGCACTAATGTAATTTTAGAAAAAAGCCGACCAAGAATTTCTAAATAGTTTTATAGATAATACTATTTGTGTAGTCCCGATTCCCCAGCGTTAAGGGACTTCAGCGGTTTTGGAATCTAGAGGTAACATTACTGTATACATGTATACATGCATACGTACATGATTCCCCTGCTGAAGAGCTCCGGCCAAGACCCTGCAAAAGCAAGTTAAAGACAACTTGACACCGGCGCGATTGCTCAATGTTTGACTTTGTTTGTTGCACATTTTATTTGTTTGGCATTTTATTGAAGCTGTTTCTCCTCACCCTCACCCTTATCTCAACAAAGCGTAGACTGAAGAGGCTACACCCGCATGATCTCCCCCTAAGAAGGAATCAGCCTTCTATGTCATTCATTGCCTTTTCGGCGCAATTATCATAATTTTTAATGTAGTCTAAGTCTAATTTTTTTTTCACGACGTTTTTTTTTTAATCCTACAAATGTGTTATGCAGTTTACTGCGATAAATGTTATACTCGAATTATTAAAAAAAATATAGATAATAAATGTTATATATATGAATATACACACGAGTATCTATACACAAACATTTTTTGCTAACTAGTTTTCCGCCCAGTGATCGAAATCCGACCACACAGATAGCTTATTGCCGAACTTATTCCTGAGGTTATTTAGTTAGGAAGGTTTCCTTAAAAACATAAAACATAATAATCGTCATCAGCATATTGCTAAAAAGTAAGTAGGAGAAACAGAAAATAATGTTTCACACAGAGCTGTTATATTGCGCGACTCTCATTCACTCACACTCTTCAACACACTCACTCACGCTTACTCGCACTCTCTCTCTCTCTCTCTTGCATTTTCCCGCTTGTTGAACTATAACAGAGCTGTTATATTGCCAGCAGTTGTATTTTCATGTTGCAATTTCACTTTTCTTTGTCTTTATACATATTTGGACACAACTTTTAACAATAACCAAATTTTTTGCACATCTACGCCACTGTATCATTCCATTGATGTATGTTTCACATTAACACGTTGTGTCTATGAAATGTCTTGACGTATTTATATTTAGATAGATACATTGATAGATATTTGGTAGTTTTATACTACGTCATAAAGAACTCACTAAATGGCAATCATATGACCACTGGTACAAAGCATTTAACCCTTGGAAAAACCCCATCATTTTCCCTGAATCCTGTCAACGCCGGTTTGACTAAGAACGGGGTATAGCAAACTGACGCCGCCCACCCTGCCCCTTCTGCGGTAATAGAATTTCCATCAAACACTTGTTGGACAAATGCACAAAATTAACCAACGCGCGAATCCGTATCTTCAAGTAAATTCCTTCTTCTATCATCCCATAAATCCAACACTCGACAACATACAAAATATAAAATATTGTAACCTCACGAGTTTAATTTTACCTCTGTTTCTAAGAAAGTCGAGTCGAAGGCCTTGTAGCTAGTACTCTTAAGCCTAATTTAGGTTATATATTATAAGTTTTTCTGTTTATGTATATAATCTATGTATGTGTATAAATAAATAAGTAAAATATTTGGTAGTTCTGCATTTGTTGTATTGCAGCCGAAATTCCGATCACTAGCACTGATTATTATAATTGAGCATGACTCTGACTTAAAATTGCCTATTCGATTTATGCGTTTAAAAGAAGCTTTATGTATGTGTCATTGTATTTATGATGGCAATAACGAAATAAATTTCGTATTCACATTTTATAACGAGCTTATTTCGAAGTTTATCTTTAGTCACATTTATCCGAAATCCATAATTTACTTGGCACTTCTTTGTAAAATTTCTTATTACTTTGTCTACGGTGTGTGTAATTAACAATATTGGTACTGAGACTTAGTTTATTACATTATCATTATTTGCATATCGTTATGTGATGTACATATTTACATATCATATCTAGATACTTTATTGTGTATCTAAATGAGGAGCAAGTTTGTGCCCCTGCTTTGTGAACATATAAACTTTATTACCAACTGATTAAACGACAAAATATTTGCAAACTAAAACAGATGTCAGTCAGTCAGTTAGCCAACCAGCCACTTCGAGGGCTTAAGTCACTTTTGTATGCAACTGCAATCAAAGGAACTGAACAATTCGCGTTAATTACATGCTATGAAATTACGCTAAAAGTAATAAAATAATGTAAAAAATACGCAAATAGAAATTACTTAGGACACACAATAAATTAAGAATAAACATTGTAATACTAAACAAGATGATATACTACAGTTATATTTGGGAGACGCAATAAAAAAAGCTAAAAAAGAAAAAAAAGTGAAAGTTGCCAAATAAATTAAATACTTTAAAAAAAATACTATGAACCTTGGTTGTTCTCTATAGTGTTATTCACACAAAATAATAAAAACAAATGATGTAAATAATGACATTATTCACGCCTTACAAAGAAACCAGAAGCTTATTTAAATCGGGGTTTATCTAACTAACATAAAACTGAACAAATTGTGCTGGTTTGGCTGTACTTAACTGAATCCAAATTATATATGAGGCTTTTAATTTTTTTATTTTTTCTACATCCATATTCCACACAAACTCTTAGTTTTGTAGAGTAAAGCTAGCCAATTAGTCATGATAAAAAGTTTATACTTTCAGATGGAAGATTGTTTCAAAAGTCATATGAAATCAAAAATTTAATGCATGACACTAACTTCTGACTCAAGGGCTAAATTCAAAAGCCGCTACTAAAGGAAGTCTGAGCCCACAAATGGTATGAGCAACAACAGGATTTTCCAATGTCACCTATCTATACTAATATTATAAATAGTGGAGTGTTTGTTTGGATGTTAGGACTAATCTTCGAAAGTACTTATCCGATTTTAAAAATTATTTCACAACTGCAATGCTACGTTGTCAATGAGTGACATGGGCTATATCTATATTTGATTTTTCAATGGAAAATATGGTTTTTCTTAGCATTAAGTTTAATTGCAAAACCTTTGCAACATCAAGCACAAAGAGTTTCGTATGTTTTTTCGTTGTTTCTGCTATGATTTATTGAATTTATTTATTCTTTGCTAATACCGGAAAGACTAAGGTAGTTGAATAATACTTCACAATAGTCAAAAGCTGCACTTAGTCATTGAATTTAATTAATTTACCCAAAACCAAGCTATACTCTATCTCCGAGACGTGGCATGAAGAAAAAATATATTAGGAACTACGTATATACATAAGACCCGAACGAAATTAGCTTCTAATAGGAAATGCATATAAGACGGAATACGCTTTATATTTACACAATCCTAGTGGTACAAAATTTTTAGTTAATATCTAATAGATATAGAAAATAAAAAGTTCAGACTTTCAATTTTGGTATGCAAACCACTCCTTGGGCGAGCCTAAGGTTCGCGAAGAAGAGGTGTTGTTTCTCTATAATGAAAGATTTCTATATATTGAATATAGAATATAGATCCGTAAAGCAAAAGGAGAAACTGCGTTTGAATAGATACAATGTTAAACACACTACAAAAGTCGTCCTATAAATAAAGAGCTTTACAGCTACCAAGATTGATAGAGATGTAGTGATTTATTAACAGTGCAGCTATGTTAAAATTAATCGAACCAACCCAGAAAGGACGGTTGCTAGTGCAGAAGGAATTTTGGGTTATAGACTTGGGTTTTAAAGGCCGAATAAGTAGAAGCTGATAATAAGTAATGAGCAAGACAGTAGAGGAGTGCCAGCTTTTGTTAGTGCCGGCGAACTCATGTAATATTAAGAAATCTATTATATTTGATTTCCTTTATATATATAATTTCTAAAATTCTAAATACGGCATGCTGAATTTAAATTATTCAATTCTGTAAAAGTTGTAGAAAGAAATAATGCATTTCTTTTCTTAGCAGACAATTTGGATGTGCTAAATAATATGAATATGGAAAATAATCGCATATCCTTAAACAAATACGAGTACAATAAAACTGCGCGCAAAAAATTTTTAGTTTGTGTGGTGATTCAATTAAGTAGCGCAATTTGTATACGAAGAACGTCTTTATTTGTTTGTTTGCTTATTTGCCGTAGATACATTTTTTTATTTTATCTTTTATTGTTGTTTTGTTTTAATTTTCTGTCACATGCGCAAATTGCTTATAAAGACACAAACACAGCCAGATTCATCGACAAATACACTCACCGCTCATAAATTGAAAAGAATCACAACGCCAAAATTGATCGCACTCACGCGCAAAGGCCTTTTTTAAAGTACTTAATTTTTTCTCTATATTTATATATATTTATGTGCTTTTTAAGCATTGAAATTTATTTTCGACTTAAATCAAAGCTAATTTGAGAAATTTCCACAGCGAATTTGATTGGTCTAAGACCCTTTCGGCGGTCTTGATTGATTGTCACAAAAAATGCCATTTAATTTTTTTTTTTGGTTTAAATTGTAGATCGTTTTAATTTTTCTTTTCTTTTTTCTAAACGTTCCCCATCGATAAATGCATTTTTAATATGTAAATAATAAATCGATACAAAGAACAATCACCTCACATGACTCCGAAAGGGAAATGCCATTGATCACATTTCATGCAACTCTGAATGATAACGAATTCGTAACGATCGACAAGTTATTAGAGTAGTGATGATTAAGAAATCTATTATATTTGATTTCCTTCATATATATAATTTCTAAAATTCTAAATACGGCAACGCTAATCCTCCTTTGTGCTGAAGTCTTAAACCCAATCCTCCATTGAGGATGAGGTCAGCCGGAAGTAGGTAGTAAAATAACCCCGCCTTGATTGTGTGGAACTGAAATGATAAACAAAATTCCTTAATCCGTTAAAGAGGATACAGTTATTTTTTGAACTTACCAATATATGGATCCCATTGCGTGATCCATATCAAGTAGTAGTAGTAGTATGTCAAGTAGTAGTCAAGTAGAAATGCACCTAAGGCGAAAAGGGAAAATATGAGAAAATTTGACATTTGTGACCAGTACATAGTTATATGGGACACACCTGATTTCTTTGATTCTGCGAGCAAACGTGCAGCTGTTGGTGGGGGCAAATAAGAGAATGACATCAGTGCAAACGGATGGAGTGTCGGTGTCATTTTGCATGGAGAACTATAGAGAAGCATGGAGTGTGACCGTGACCAACTGCCCACTAGAGCCTGAAATTGTAAATGAAAATCCTTTAATATATCACAAAAGAGAGAAAAGTTATTTATGTCTTACGTATATATTGCATCTCTCTCCATCTCTACCTAATTTTAATCCGGGGCGGTTGCACTGCATCACTCGACGGGACCGCTAAACCAACGCTTCGGATGAAGTTTGCATGTTTTTTTATGCCATTTATTATGCATTTCCCGAGGTAGAGAATGTTTTTTCCGGCATTGACGTCTCGGTTCCAACAGATAACACATTTTGGGCAAAACTGGTACCTGTGTGGAGACTTCGACGTCACATTTTCGGAGTGACATTCGGCGCATAATTTTGTGGTCCGAAACTCATCCACCAACAGAATGTCTGCACGTCGCTGGCGTAGTCGGCAGACATTGCAATGAGTCGGTGATTAGGGGTGCGGCGGTAGCCCTTCATTGGGGAATCTGCTGAAATTTCGCTAGATCCCATGCAAATTAATGTTTTTTCTTTTGTACGTGGAACCAAACTCCTCGCTATTTCGTTGGCGGCTTGTTGGCAACAAATGTATTTTTTCAGCTTCAACCTAGCCACTTTCGGTTTTCCAAATACACTTTGTTTGAATGCCAAATTATCGAGTTGGTCCATTGCGTAATTTACATAATTTGCATTGTTCGCCGACGTTGGCTCTTCGTTCTCAATAGGTGGCTTTGGGTGTGAGAGTTCTCCAGTGTATTTGTGCAGCTACTTTAATCTGGAATGGAAGCCATATAAGTTTTGGTAGTATGCATTACTTATCTTTACCGGCTTTTCATTTCGAACCCCACCCAATATCAGTCTGCAACCGGGATCTAGACCAATTTCATTATCGTATGTGATAGACCTCATCCGTTGTAAATCGCCTGTACAATCGCTTTCCCCAACCTTATACTTGCCGCTATCGAACGCTAATAACTGCAATGAATGAAAAAATTGCAACTCAAGTTACCTAATAATATAATAATTATTACTGTGTTAATAAATATAAATTTTATATATATATATTTATATATAATATAATTATAATACAGTTAAATTATTCTGTAAATAGAACGAAAGTCATAAAACCATGTCTGGAACCATTTTTTTTAAAATTATTTTTTTTACACAAAACTTCGGTTCGGTTTGGCTCATAGCAGAGAGTCGTAGTCTGGGGCTTCTAGTCTTATCCAGCAGGTTCAACAAGAGTCCAACTGTTGTCCTTTTATCGAAGTTGCTGGGGTGTTGTTCTTTGTTGTTGATTCCTACGTTTTAGTCTTTTTCCATTAATATCGTTTACAGAAAAATGTAGAAGTTCGTTACAGAAAAACAAAATCTATAAATACATATATATAAAAAAAAAACAAAGTAGCATTTTCGAAAAATTTTTCGAAATAAAAATTTGTACGAAAGAGATTTCTCTATTTAAAGAAATTGACAACTGACTGAATTATTTGAGTAAATCGTCGCAGCAATCTTAATTTTTAATTCGTTCTCGTATTGGTGCGTCATGCAATTGGCCCCCTACTTCGAAGCACGCCGGCGGAGACTACGCCAAATGGAGAAACGTCGTAAGTGTCAACTTGAAAACCAAACCGCCGTTTGGCCCCATGGTGTGCCCCGCCTGGTGATCAATTCGAGCTTCAATGCTTTCGTAAAGGATTTCATCTTTTTTTTTTTGGAGCCGATCTGTATTAGAGTTCGACCAATGCGCGGTTACAAATGTCGAAATCCTTTGTGTGGAATGAACGATGTGCTTTACTTCACGTTTCATCCCAAGTTCCATAATTTTTGGTCTAATGTGCAAAATAATGCTTCAGTGCTGTTGGATATGGAACCGTTGAATAACGATAGCAAAGCTGCCTACAAACGTGTCTATAAGTATCTAAAGGAAACAGGCTTGATGTCCTGTATGTTCATTGATATACCAAAACAGATGTTTATCTATGTGGTGGCACTGACCAAATCGCGTTGGTACCCGCATACGAGGCTGTGCTCATTCACTAAGGTTCTACCGATTTTTCAAGCAGATCGCGAACGTCTTATTGCCATCATTTACCAAAAGTAGTGCAATAAGTCATGGAGTGTGGGAAAACCGTTATAATAGAAATTAATAACTTGTATTAAAAAAAATAGGAAATGTATTAAAAAAAGCTTAAAGCACGAAATACAATAAAACCTAAGGAAGGTTGCTATCGTATTTATTTATATAGCTCCCGTGCAATGATCTCATGAATGTGAGCAAAGTCTTCGGCAACCCAATTGCTGTAGAGCTAGTTATGGTGACCACAACGATGGAAATGTACATTACATTCGTTATAAATTGTTTGGTGGTAAAATGACATGGGCAATCGGCAATGTGTCACATGTGGTAGAGCTCATTATTAAGGTAGGACTGATCGAGTGGACTCCACAGTCCCCATACTAGAGATCCTGCACTTTTTGACCACACACCTCTTCGTGTATTATGTTCCAAATCTCTACACAAGACTATAATTAGTCAGGCATGAATTGCTGCGAACTTGATTCTAGCCGCGGTCCATTGAGACGACATACATACGTGTATTTGCACCAGCAGTGTAGACAATGACGGCATAGTCACCAATGGGTTATTTGCGAATTCCGCTTTGCATCTGATGATTGTCAGCCAAGAACATAAATAAAAAATATTTGATTAAAAACTAAATAAATACTTCTCACTAACCTAATATCCAACTTATTTCAACTTATGAGGGAAATTATCTACGCCATACAAATTTGGGGCACTACTGCTGCCTACAACATCAGAAGAGTGCAGGCGTGTCAGAGCAAGGCTCTCAGAAGATTTATGGGCGCCCCTTGGTACGTCCGCAACTCCACGCTGCATAGGGATCTTGCCGTGCCAACTGTTATGGAGGTGATTAATTCTCACAGCTGCCGCTATCACTACAGACTTTTGTCGCACCCAAATCCTCTAGCTTTCTCCCTCACCCGTATCTCAACAAGGCGTAGACTGAAGAGGCTGCACCCACATGATCTCCCTCTAAGAAGGATACAGCCTTCTATAATTAATTAAGTTAGTATAAGTCTAATTTTTTATTTTTATTGTCACGTCATTATTTTTTAAATCCGACAAATGTTTTATGCAGTTTACTGCGTTTAATGTTATAATTTAATTTAAAAAAAAAAAAAAAAAAAAAAATATGAGGGAAATTATCAAATTACAAATACAATAAATCCGAAAGATCGTTACCCTCTCTAGTGCTGAGAACACTGCAAACCAGCTTAGTTCAAATTCTAATGGTTAAATTAATATTTGTTTATTTAAGCTGTGCGACTCGAATTGCGGTTTCTCTTTATTTATTGTCTAAACATAAATTGCTCACATTTGCTTTGTCTGATAATTATCGGAAACTCGTTTGAGTTCATCGCTTGTTTGAGTGCGAGTAGCTTCGCATGCGAATTCGCCGTTTATCTTTGCTTGCCTCACATGACTTTGGTTTATTGTTTTTGTTGGCACGTGACGTTGATACCACACTTCGTATTCTTTTCCTATATATTTTTCATATACATTGTTTTTGCAAACTTTTTTTGTTGTTGTATATTTTTGTACTCTACACATTCAGTTTGAGTCACAGTTCAGTTCACTCAGTGAAGAAGACAACGCAGAATCCACAAAATATATTATATGTATTGCATATATGAATTTACTCTATATTCTTGATCAGCTCAAGGAGCCGATTTGATATATTTTTCTTTGACAGACTTTTGATTTCGAATGTGACGTATATCAACGGCAAAAAGATATAGCAATATTGATTTTATATAAAGAAGTTTAATGGAATTCACCGATTTTCCCGGTAGACTATCGCATCAAACTTCACATTTACACAACCATATGTGTACCAATTTTTATATGCTTCGGACAGACAGATAGATAGACAAACAACCAGATAATCTAGGTTTTCGGGATGAATATTTATTTTGCTTTAGTTCAAAGAAGGTTCATCTTTTTGATGCACAAATATGCTCACTTTGCTTTAAATTATTGAGTAAGTTTTTGGTGTGAAGTTTTTTTCTTGTTTATTTATTTAATATTTTAATTAAACCTTTTTTTGTTATGGATAATCCGCATGTTTTTGTCAACTATTATATGATAGTTGGTTTTGGCGTGTTTGGCATTTAAAACAAGTTAAGCAAACGAACACTTTTGAAACAGTCGTTTAATCATTGATTAAAATGTATTGAAAATATAATATAGAAGTATAGAAATAGAATAGAAAACCAAACTAAGTCGGGCAGTTTAGTTTGAATAATTAATCGAGCATTGTTTTGTGTCTGCATTTCAATGTCTTTCGGTTTCGACACTATAAACTACTTTTTCTTAACCGGTTTTTGTTATTTTTTTATGACAGATGATAAAAGCATTTTAACTTTGGTGCATAGAATTGTGTGTTATTTGATTGATTATAGATTTTATGAATGACCAGAACTAACCTCCTTTAATTTTAGCTGAAATTGTCTCAGGAATCGCTTAGCTACTTAACCTAAGCCCAAAGATAAAAAAATCTAAACTCTTCAGAGGGTAGATGGATACATAGAATAGCATACCTTAGAAACCTGTTAGCTATCTGGATTGAGTAGAACTATCAAGAACTTCCGTCTCCCCATTGAAGTCACGATTTAAGACCGTTTTTAAAAAGCTCTAATTACCCAGAAGTAACCTTCGAGATATAGTGGGGGCTTAGAGCTCTATGAGACGCGTTAATTATAATTTAGATAGATGCATTTGTTTTGGCTGCTTGGTTTTTTTATTTTTATCTAATTCATTAAAAACCAGGCCATAACTAGCACTATCAATGATGTCCTCTTAATAAATAGTGTTGTGTATTGAGTGTACAAAACTCTTTCAGGTAAATCTGGATCTGTGCTTCTAAAATATTGAGGATTGCTTTGCACTCACCATGGTTGTAAAATATATAATCCCTAAATTACTGACATTTGTAATTAAATTAATATTTTATTGCAGTTCTCGCAATCCTGCACACTTTAGAAGTAGCGTTCCTAGATTAACTCTATTATAAACATGCCTAATTAGTAGTCTAATCGGTTGATAGAGTTCTCCATCTTTCGTGTGGGTTATGTTGTTGTTATGCTTAGATGATATTTTCTCGAAGTCGTGATACCATGAAGCTTCAACATCAGTCCCATTTATAAAATAGCTTCAGCCTGTAAATAATGTATTTATTACATCGGCTAAGCTTGAGTAAAAATTCCCTAGTCCTTTTTGAATCTAATTGTCACCGGGGTGGCTTCGTTGGTACTAGTGCATCTATTATACATAGAATATCGTTTTAGAGTACTTCCCCTCAAAATTGTTTACTTGCCATAATTAACGAAGTTGTTGATGTTTGTTTATCATAGGAGGAACGACAAACTTCAAATATCACCATCACCGTCATTATCATTTATGAGTGATATCAAGTACATGAAATCAATATTTCTCTGTTCAATGACTAATTGTCTTTTAATAACAAACGTCGCCTCCTGATAAATACCAACTCGAGTATGGTCTCGTTCAATTTATAGATCAAACATTCTTGGAGAGGCGCCCTTTTTTTTGTATGAATTGGAATTGCGGCGCAGCAATCAATCAAAAAGTGAGACTAGTAAGACACCCAAATTGATGGCCAGTAAATATTTTCACTCTTCTAATCTGGTTAGTTAAGTTAGTAAATCAAGTTAGCTAGCTCTTGAACTATTTTCTTATCTCCTTTAACTGCTCTTGTAGCGTACCCAATTTTTATTAATTGCCTTGCAGCTGATTTCATTATTTCGGGTACTTCAAATTGAAGCTAATTTTCGCAAAGCACTCAAAATTGGTTTAGGCTAGCTGGGGCCCGCTTTAAATCGTCTGCCGGCTTAATCGAATAAATGAGTGAGAGGTGCCACCAGCCTAACTGAGTTGTTTTGCAGTAATTCTGACACTGATTGTCACGATTGTGGTCACTTAGCGTTAATTAAGCCAATTGTTTCTCGTTGAGTCCAATCATAAAGCCTCAAATATAACATTTCTAATTTTCCACTTTACGCTTTCTCTCTTGTAGGACCAGCTCATTGGGCCAAGGATTTCCCACAGGCATCAGGTCATAGGCAATCGCCAGTTGATATCACACCCTCAAGCGCTAAGAAGGGCAGCGATCTGAAGGTGTCACCACTAAAATGGAAGTATTTGCCGGAGCACACAAAGAGTTTGGTCAATCCAGGTGAGTAGACTGGACCACAGCGCTCAATGTCCAACAGCTAAAACTTTACTTCGTTCATCTACTAGGCTATTGCTGGCGCGTCGATGTCAATGGCGCCGAATCGGAGTTAACGGGCGGTCCTTTGGGCGAGAACATCTACAAGCTCGAACAGTTCCATTGCCACTGGGGCTGCACCGATTCGAAGGGTTCCGAACACACCGTTGACGGTGTTTCCTATGCCGGTGAACTGCATTTGGTGCACTGGAACACAACAAAATATGTGTCGTTTGGCGAAGCTGCCGCTGCACCCGATGGCCTGGCCGTATTGGCTGTATTCCTCAAAGCGGGTTTCCGTGAACATGCCGAGCTGGAGAAGATCACCAGCTTACTACCGTTCGTCTTGCACAAAGGCGATCGCGTCACTTTGCCCAATGGCTGCGATCCCAGTTGTTTGTTGCCAAACGTGCACACCTATTGGACCTACGAGGGCTCATTGACTACGCCGCCATGCTCGGAGTCTGTTACCTGGATCGTTTTCAAGACGCCAATCGTAGTGTGCGAGGATCAACTCA
Source organism: Cacoxenus indagator (assembly GCA_035041755.1). Classification (NCBI taxonomy): domain Eukaryota; kingdom Metazoa; phylum Arthropoda; class Insecta; order Diptera; family Drosophilidae; genus Cacoxenus; species Cacoxenus indagator. The sequence continues at coordinate 828,323 of JAWNKX010000218.1, read as the reverse complement.
ACGCTATGCGCAATCTCAACTGCTACGACGTGAAGGAGGAGTGTCCGTGCAATGAGTTCAACGGCAAAGTCATCAATAACTTCCGACCTCCCTTACCGCTCGGTCACCGTGAACTGCGAGAAATTGGCGGACACTAATTAATGGGTCTCTGTGGCATTTAATGAACGAATGAATTCGGGCGTGCACATCTCTTTCGACGTGAATTGTTCTAATACATTTCCATGGCGAATCCTACTTTGTTGTTTTGTTTTAATTTGTAGTTTTTGTAGTTTGTAGTGTGTGTGTGTGTGTATTCTTTGCTAAATGACAAGTTGACTACGTGTAAGCATTATGGTATTATTAAATACAAATAATAAATTATTTATGGTATCTACGAACACACTGATATCTTTGAATTGTTTAATAATGAAGAAAAATGGCTTTTCCGGAAAGGGTCAAAGATCCGAAAAATCAAAGTCAGTTTTAATAAAATATAAATTTTCCAAAACTGGGTTAACAACGCCAAAATAAACGAGCTCATTCACGACAATCTGAAGAGAACAGAACTTCTTTACATGCGAGGAACCTCTGCCAAGGATTATCATTTAAGCTCCATGTTGAACAAGAACTCAGATTCCTTGAAGAAAATAGATGCTATGACAGAAACAAACAGCATGATTCCTACGAAATTTGCATCTTTGACCCGAAACCGAAATAGAGAAAGTTCTGTGAGCAAGGATTGCCAACTCTAGGATACAGTAGGCGCACTGAAATAACAATCACATAAATTTAATGTGACGAAGCTTCAAACTCGACCTCACCTTCACCACCTCTTAAATTGACACATAGAGCAGCCAAACTAAAGCAGGATATACTCAAAAACCCCCATCAAGAAGGTAGTTAAAATTGCAAAAGCTTTAAATCATATATCATATGTATATTAAAAATTATTTCTATTATAACATGCAACAATTCAACGCTCAGTCCAAGACATTGGATGTGTGGAATGGTGATCGCTATAATGCAGTGACCTGACGTGCTCGATTTACAGTAGGAAACCAATTGAATTTAGGCATTACGAAGAAAATGGGTTGTGTCTGCTCAGACAGTAATATACACTGTTACTACACTCATATAAAAGTTTATATATCTTCTTGCAATATACAAATTCAAATCTGAATAATCTTCACAGGTTTCTGAGCAAAGTGCTTGCGAACTTCATCAATTACTCGTGGTACATCCCAAGTTGTGTCATCCATCGGGATCTGCAGGCCCGCCGAGCTAATGTTATGTTCAATACCAGACATTCCTTGCGGCTGGAAGGCGCAATCCTTTTGCAATCAACCTAATGAACGAACGAAGCTGCGGAGAAATTGTCCAGCTACCTGGATAGATTCCACTCATGGACTAGGCGCTGGAATATAGCCATAAACTCTGAGAAATCAGCTCACTGCACCTTCACATTAAGGCAAGGCGTCTGTCCGGTTGTGACTTACAACCACACAAGCATCATTCCGCAAATAGAGCAAATCCGGTATCTCGGTCTGATCGTCTTACCTCCCGTCTTACCTGGCGTGCACACATTAAGGTAGTTACAGCGCGCTGCTACCAAAAGCTCAAGAAACTGGAGTGGCTCCTCCGCCCATCGAATAAGTTAATCTTTAACTAATAAAAGGCTCATCTATCTGCAAGTAGTGGCACCTGCTTGGCGCTACGCCATACAAATTTGGGGCACTACTGCTGCCTACAACATCAGAAGAGTGCAAGCGTGTCAGAGCAAGGCTCTCAGAAGATTTAAGGGCGCCCCTTGGTACGTCCGCAACACCACGCTGCACAGGGATCTTGCCGTGCCAACTGTTATGGAGGTGATTAATTCTCACAGCTGCCGCTATCACTACAGACTTTTATCACAGCCAAATCCGCTGGCGTCCTCCCTCACCCTTATCCCAACAAGGCGTAGATGAAGAGGCTGCACCCGCATGATCTCCCCCTAACAAGAAATCAGCCTTCTATACCATTGCCTTTTCGGCGCAATTTGCATCATTTTTAATTTAGTCTAAGTCAAATTTTTTTTTTAATTGGTAAATTTTTTTAATCAGATAAATGTGTTATGCAGTTTACTGCGATAAATGTTATAATTATGAAAAAAAAAAACCTAATAAACAAAAATGCACGCAAACATTTTTTTATAGGGTAAAATAGCAACTTACTCATATCGATGTAAAAATTTTCAGCTCTAAACAAAATACTTATTATCTTTAATATAAGTAGGTAGGTAGATGTATGTAAAAGTATAGAAAGGCATAGAAATACTAGCAGGGCCCCGGCGCGTAGCTGCCTTCTGCGCTCTGTCTTCCAGTGTTTGACTTTTTAGGTGGCATTACGTACTCTTCATTTTAAATTTTTTTTTCATTCGAATATTTGAACATTTCGACTTTGTCCAGTTTGAGCAGCACTGCCGGCAAACTCAATTCTCCGAGGCACCTTTGTTTATGTGTTTTGTTTGTATACATACAGTTTAAGAAGCATCTGAAAATTGAGATGGTTTTAATATTTAGCGAATTCGACTATTTTTTCGCACCAAAACATGTTACTTGATAACAACTACCAAATGTACTGATTTTCATGGTGCTCGGTCAAACGGTGTCGGATTCCATAGGGTTCAAAAAAGCGGAGAGACAAACAAACATCCTTTTTATATATATAGATAGATAAGTTGTTAAAAATTGTAGTATATCAATTTCTTTCCTTTTTTCGTATAACCTCATTTTAGCTCTGTACATTTTGAAATGATTTTCAAAGTGCTTTTTAAACTTCGGAAGGTCCTCATAATAGGCATTTGTTAGAGCAATGGAATCTACGTTTAAAGTGAACAGTTGTTCGGCGTTGTTCTATTAGCCAAGTCTGGTGATTGTAACCATTCTAATTCTATAATTTTAGCCATCGAAATGAGTGCACCCCTGCATTGTAACTGTAAATAAAGACAGTTTTTCTTATTTTCTTCCCCCAACAGCTTCAATACCGTGCATTGTATTGTATTGTATGGTCCTATTTCGACTCATTTACATAATTGTAAACAGTTGCAGACAGAGGATTTCTTTCGGCGTTAAGCCTTTTAAATACAAGAAAAACAACCGCTCGAAACACGCCTTTACTATTTTTAAACTATTATTGAGGACTCAACAGCTGGACGCTACTTATAAAAAGTTGTCTATGCCACAAACGTCATCTTCCGGATTTTAAGTACTTTTTGAACAGCCTTCATACTGTCGTAGAGGATCATGAAATTTGAGATCTCTGGCGAGTTGCGACATTTCACGGCTAAGTTCAAAAAAGGTGTCATCAGTTAAAACGTTTTATTTTGTTTTATGAAACAAAAATGCATTGTTTCTGGTAAAGTAGCACACCAAAGCAAGCGAAGGGAAGTACATTTTTATTTCAATGTGCTTCATCAGGACGGGTTGCCGACAATACAAACATTTCTTTTCATACCTTTCGACACACAAGAAATACAATTTTTTTACGCCAGCGTCGCATTTCAAACCTTCACCTGCAAAAGTCGAATTTTTTCTTTCATCTCAACGCATATCAAACGAAACAAGAAAGTGAATCTTACTGTTTTGGTACAGTGTGTTTCATGTGTTTGGTGTTGTACTGGAATAAAAATTTTTGTTTTTCCTTATGAATCAAAATAGTTTTGACTGATCGGGTATGTTTCCAACCTAAGGGAAACTTGGGTATAACGTTGTTGAATAAAACGAGACATATTCTATTTTATTTTATTTAAAAACAAAATAATTTTATTGTGTTGATGGAAATAGAAGTTCTTACAATACAATTGTTGGTTGTTGTTTTTTATTATTATTATTATAAGTATTTGCTTTTTTGTTTTCTTTACAAGTAATAATAATAATTTTTCGAAAATTGTGGCCCCTAAGCGTTAGATAGACTGTTCTTGTTGTTGCTGTTGTTCTTATTTTTGTTGTTGTTGTTAAAGAGTTAATCAATCAATCAAACAATCTCAAATTTTTATTAAGTTCAATTCTGATTTTCTTTTAGATCTTAGAATTTTTGTTGTTGTTGTTGTTATTTTTATTATTGTATAAAAATATTTACGCATATGCCTCTTACATACATATAATAATAATAATTAATATTCTTTTAAATAATAATCGTAATAATAATAATTATAACATTCGAGTTTAGTTGTTGTTGGTGGTTGGTTTGGTTTTGTCTTAATAAAAATCTATAAATGCAAAATATATATGTACTCGTATGTAGTCGAATATAAATTTAATAATTGCTCATTATTATGCTCATTATTATTATTATTATGATCATTAACCACAAACACTCAATTTTATTTATATTTTTAATATGCGTTTGATTATTAGTTCTTTTTTTAATTTTTTTTTTTATTTATAAAGATTTTTAGTTGAAGGTTTTTTGTTTTGAGTATTTTTTTAATATTGGGATTATTAAGTAATAGAAATACATATGCAGGGTGTCTGAGTGTCAAACGTAAAACAAAAACAAAAGTACAGAGATCATTGGTGGGCATGTCTTTCGATAACAGAAAACGTAAATTTTTCGATAACATTTTGAGTTTGATAAGTTTAACTTTTTCGTCTTTACTTCTATATATCCTCGTTCCCTACCTCGCCTACACTTTACTACTTCATACATATATAAGAACAAATTTTGTTTAATAGTGTTAAAAAATACTGAAATAGTTATTTATATATTTTTTTGTAATGATTTTTTTTGCTTTGTTTTTGGTCGCACTAGAACAATCTTAGTAAATAGTTAAGAAACACCCTGTATATATATATATAAAATCTCTCATTTTGAAACTGTTGCGTTTGCGCTATGTAATTTCTACTACAAATATTTCCTTTTTTATTCTTTTTTTTTTTTTGTCTTAGATACCTCACTTAAAAAGTCGTGGCTATAATATTTGATGCGTGTTCTGTGAAAATTAGTTCATTAACGAAACAATAAACTTAAACGAACGACATCATGTTTAACATTAAAAAATTCGCAAAAATTACGAGCTTTCATAAATAACCCAGAGTTGCAAAATATTCAAAATAATTAATATTGTTAATTTATTTATTTTTTAAATTAGATTTAAGTGACTAGCATGGTTTGTGTTAAAACATCACTAAACTATGTAATAATAATCAAAAATTAATGAAGTAATTCATTCGTTAAATATAAAAGTCAAATACAATAATCAAATGTAATAATAGTTGTATGAAAAGTGTGCGCGGTTCGACCGTGTGAGACTCGGTGTCAACAAATGATTTGGTTTTTATCGAGTCCCGAAATTGATTTAAATTAATTGCATAACTTCAATTTTCTTAATATATATATTCATAAATATATATTATAATTTTTGTTTGGCCTTGGACGTCTAGCAAATCAAATTACCTACAATTTTTTTATTATTAATTTTTTCTGTTAAAAGTAAAATGTATAGTTCATGGAATGGTATAATAAAAACAATAAAATATACCAAACAATTGATGTTATTAAAATAAAAATTAAAAAAATGTAGTCCCGTCTGACAATCCGAAAATATATTTATTAAATTAATTAGTGACAGAAAAACTTTTTTTTTCATTTTAAATAAAATCGAATTAGAGCCTTGTCCAATAATTAATTTCAAAACCAGGGAATTTCAGAATCAATTCAAAATAGTGAAACATATGATCTTTCTAAAAATTTATTCGTACAATTTTTTTTTAATGTCAAAAGTAACTTCAAACTAAAAGTTTATAATAAAGGACTTCATCAAAAAAAATTTGGCTATTTCAAAAACTTAAATAATAATAAATAGATACCGAAACTTTTTGGAACAGTAACCACATTTTTACTTCGCATTTCAGCAATCTTTTGGAAACCATTCTTGTAAAAAATATAAAATTAGAACTTGAAAAACATTTGAAAAATTTTAAAAATTAAGTTAAAAAAAAAAATTGGATTCAGTATCTTTCGTTTTATAACTAATTTTAGTGCTGTCCTATTCTTCTTTAGAATTTGAATTGCAAAGATATAAAAACTTCAAAAATACACAAACAACTTAAGAATAATAAATAAACCATAAAAATAGTAATTAAAAAATATTTTTGAAATTTGCGTTTTACCCATAATATTTGCTTGCCTCTTATGATGCTGCTTGTCGCTTGATGACTTACAAAAAACGTGTAACTGAAAAAGTCATTTTAAAAGGATATATATTCAAAATAAATCAAAAAAAAAACACAGGAATCATTTTTAAAACAAAAATTAAACTTTAATTTTTTCAATCATAGCAAATAGAAACAACAAAACAATAATAGAAAAATCATGAAGATAGGTTTGTCTCGTCTGTGTCTATTATTAAGCTATAAAATAGTAAATAATAATATAATAATAATAGAATAAAAATCAACTTACACAAAAATTACAAGGTAAATACAAATATATAATGGTAAATATATTGGTTTTTTTTTAAATACTTTTTGTATCGACTACAGAAACAATGAATGCATACGTCAGGCGAAAGGGACATCAAGTAGAAGTTTACAAAAACATAAACGTGTAAATTAAAACATAATAATAATAATAAAAATAATTAAAATGAAATATAATTATAATAACTTATTCAATGTTCAACAATATAGAACGATTAATGAATGCTTTAACATTTTTTTCGTTTATGGTAAAAATATTTTTTTTTAATTTGAGCTTTGTTTTCGTTTTTTTTTTTCTAACAAATTTGTAAAACAATCAAAACATGTTTTTTTTTTAATAAAAGATTGTAGATAATTTGAGCGGATCTTTTTCCAACTTTTACCTTTTAGAATAAATTATTTTTAAATTAATTAATTACTAAAATTTTTCACATATTCTTCTTCTTTAAAGTAGTTTCCTTTGTTCTTTGAAATATTTTTTAAACATTTTTATTCTCAAATAAGTTTTTTTATATTGTTTTTTTTTTTTACTTTTTTTAATGTTTTTTAATAAAAAATTTAGTTAATTAACTAATTTAAAAAATGTTATTTACAATTTTTAAAATACTTTGAAATAAATTTTTAAAACAAGCTGATTTTTTACGTTGATTATTTCAAATAAATTATTCAACAAATAAAATGTATTTGTTTTAAATAATCAGCATGAATTACGTAAGCATTTATTTATTTTATTGTATTATTATTATTATAGTATTTTTTTTTTTTGCATTCGCCTCACATATATAATTTTAAATTTACTTTTAATTATGTATGTATATATATTTTTATTGAAATTTTAAAAATACAACTACAAAAATGCTTGGATATGAAATGTATTTCGAGTCTTAAATGGGAAGTAAGCAGCTAACAACAAACAGTTATTTTACTTTTATTCATTTTATGATTTATCATTAATATATATTTTTTTTTGGATTTTTCATATGCATACTCATTTAATGTGTATAAAAAAATAGAGCTAATATAGGGAAACTGTTTTTTTCTTCTTCTTTTTTTTGCTCTTTCGTACCACACAGAAAAACTCATAAAGCAAATCAGCAAAAGAAAATTCAAGTGAAGAAAACGAATTTTTTCATTTGTTTATTTTTTTCCTCGTGCGCGTGTTTCTGTGTGTGTGTGTTGTGTATAAAAAGATTTTCCCGTTTTTATGTCATCGTTTTTTGAAAAATTCCCTAAACGAGTCGCATTTTCACAAGTTTCGACATTAGATTCAATTTTTTTGTTTTGTTTTTACGTCTTCAAAGCAGTCTAGATTTTCTTGGAAATTAAATTAGCATTTACAAAAAAAATTTACAATCAAAATAGTTACACACAAAAAAATTTTTTATTAGAGAAACGCTCGCGTACGTTAAGTTGAAAAATCCTTGTGTTACATTTTTAAATAACTTACGCACGTACATACACATTTACATATATAAATAAATACATATATATATATATTTGAGTTGCAATAATATATTTAGTAACATTACATATACTTTTATGTAAAATCAGTCATAGTCAAATGTCTACCCTCAATCATTAAATGTTTACGTGTTTTTTTATGCAAGTATCTGTATCTATCTGCTATTACGAGATAAATATGTACAATATCTAGTATTACATTCAGATAATTGGAAAAGAAAAACAATAAAGGAAATCTACAAAATAAAAAGAAAGGAGAACGCAAAGCGTTCGTTCGCAATGCTTGTTTGAGTAAGTTTTGAGTGCGCAAGGAATACATTATTTGTAAAGTGGCGACTTAGGAGAGACGCAATTGTCGTCAAAGTCTTTAACAGAGAGGAGCAGAAAACAACAGTGTTTCACTGCAGATTTTTACATAGAAGGAAAGCATAGCATTTTTAGATTTAAGCGACGAAGGCGTGTATATTTCTTTATGAAATATATTTTTATTTTTTTTTATTTTTTATTTTTAAAATGAAGGAACACTTTCACACAGTTGAGAATTGAGGAGTTCTGAGAGCGACTTAACAAAAAATACCACAAAATAAAATATTGAAAAAAATATTAAAAAAAATTAGATGTTTTAAAACTTTTTTAAAAAATTATTATAAAACAAGAAAAATTAAAAAATTTTAAACAAATATTTATAATGAACAGAAAGATTTAAAAAAACAAAACAAAAATTAAAAAAGTATATCGAATAAAATGAATGTGATCCTAAGAATCCTTATAAGGACATAACAAATAAAACACGAGAAAAAATAAGAAATTAAAAACATGTTTCTAAAGAAAGCCAAAGCCTAAGCTAATTAATTGATTTTTAAATCAAAACGGTGCTTAATATTGGAAAATTCTGAAAAAGATTTTTCAACAAATTCGAAAACTTGAACAAATTGGTATCAATTCCAGAAAATATGTTCTAAATCGAATTCGATTATATGAAGTGTACAGGATTTTCAATTGTCAGTTAAAATTTAATTTAATTAACTCAGAACAGGTTTTCATTATTTTAATGCTTAAAAAAGGATTTTTTAAGGTTTGTACACGCCAGCGCCGTAAAAAACCTACCACTGCTTTAACGCGCGAATTAATAAATTTTCAATTAAGCATTAACCTCGTTATTTTTAAAGGATTTTGTATTACTTCTTGTATGGCTGTTAAAAGTTCTTAATTTTTTATTTTTTTTTTTTTCATTATAGAAAACTACTTAAAAACGCTCGACAACAACAATGCTTATGTAGTATTCTTCCTCTCCAACTGCTATTTCATAAAAAAATTAAATGTTTTTATTTTTATTAGTTAAAATATGCTTAACATTCCATTATGGTTTTACTACAAGCTATGCAAAAGATAAGCATTTATTATTTTAGTTATTACAATTTTTATTTTTGTGTTTCTTTTGTCTCAAAATTTTTAACATTTGCAAGAATCGCTAAAAATTTCAACTCTTTTTTTTAACACTATAGTGACGGATATGGGGGAATATAAATATATATACCCAAATATAATGCGTGCGCCTTGACATACGCATACTACTAAATATTATTATATATAAGTAAATATATATATATATATATTTATATAGACTAATAATACTTAAAAACACTTCTACGAAGCCAGTTTTTCTGCTACTACATTAAGTTAATTTTTTTTAATCATTTGTCTAATGACTTAATTATTTGTTTTTTTTTTTTCGTTTTTAGTACTTCGCTTTTCTGACATCGTTTATGGTTTATGTAAAAAATTTAAATTCCATACAAATTTTAACAATTGTTTTCACGCTTATCCGAAATTTCTCACTTTTGTGACTCAACTTGAGACTCAATTCAGAGTCGCTTTTGTTTCATTTTATTTTTATTATTTTTTCATTCAAATTTACTGACCATTTTCATGTAAGTAGTATTCTTTATTTTTAAGTTGGGACCTTTTTATTTGTTTTAATAACATTTATCAAAAATATAAACTACAATAAAATGATTTTTAATGTCTACACACCATTTACTAACTTTGCCGTGCTTTTGTTTCCAACTTTTATTAATCTTTGCTTTTCTCGATAAGCTTCTAGCTTATTTTTTACGCTTTTTGCTTTTGTCAACTAACTGTTTTTTCTCACAAGAATTTTTTTATGCCAACAAACCAAAATTTTTTTTTATTATTTCAGAACAGCAGGATCCGAATGGTTTTGTATTTGATTTGTTTATATATATGTATATTTTTTTCTGTAAGTTAATGTGTTTATATGTATGTGTGTGTTGTATGCTTTGTTTTTTAATCGGTTTTGTATTTAGTTTTGCTGTTAATACTTAATCACATTCATAGCCTAACAATCAATCTATAAATCAATTAGTTTATCATTAGACGACAAATAAATTACAAACATTCTGTAGTTAAATTTGGTGGTGTTGGTTCGAGCTGAAATCTTTTTATTTTTTTTATTTTTAATGCTTCAATTAAAAGTTGGTTTCTTTTTGTGCAAATATGTGCATTGGTTGGCAACTCTGTGGGTATCATTATTAATATGCTTTTATAAGTGTCATGGTGCTGAGGGGCCAAGCTTTCTTCGAGTTTTTTTTTAGTTCGAATTAAAAAAATTTATTAAATTCTTTAACAAATTGTGAATTAAAAAAATATATTTTTTGCTGTTACGTAGGAGATGTAGGCTACAGCACAACCAACTGCATTTTCAGTGTTCGAAAAGAGCAAAGGAAATATTTTACGAATTTTTTTACGTCTCATCTGTTTTAATTTTTTTTAATTGCCATATTGCCTTATAATGTTTGTATGCAAACACAATTTTTGATAATAATAATAGTGTAACAAAAGACAAATATATATTCAGTAACATTACGCACTTTTCAGTTTTCGAGAAGATCTGATCTTTACTTTACATCTTCTCACTTAAGTTGAGAGGCGCTACGAACACTGAGCGCTTTTTAGTGTTTGAAAAGAGTTAAATTATTTGAGTTTTAAAATTTTTTTAATCACATCTTAGCATTTTACGCTAATTGAAATGAGCTAAAGGAATATCTCAAGTTTTTATTTATTTATTTACTTTAAAAGTCACTTCTTTTCTGAAACATTTCACAATGTTTGACACTTAGAAATGCAGTCCATTGTGATTTTCATTTCTTACAGAGTTGCCAACACAATTTTTCACATATTTTCCTTAAACATTTTTGTTTTTAAATAGTTAATAAAAAAATTACTGCCACAGAATAGGAGTACACAACAAATTAAAATTCCATTCTTAGACTAATTACACATTTTTGATCAATGACAATTACTACAATATTTTTAGTTTTTTTCTTTAATAATTTTCGGTTCCAGTTTAACATTAATTTTATATATATATAAATATACATATATATTTATATGTACGTAATAGAGCACAGTTAATTGGCGGTATAAAAGTGGTTTCTTTTGCATTTTCGTTAAAATATGTAAAAAGTTAAATATTTTTTATAGACAAGAGAGCACAGTAGTGTCAATTCGAAAAGTTTTTTGTTAATATATATTTTTTTTTTGTTTGTTAATCATCAAAAATGTTTCATATTCTTTGCACAGTCTATTAGATTCTCAATTCATCGTTTTTATATATATCAACATACAATTTTTCTTATTGTTATTTTTATTAATTTTATATATATATTTTTGTTACATAAGTACTTTAGTTGAAAGCAGTAAGTTTTCGAAAAAATAATATAAAGTGGAAGTGTCGAAATTTAGTTATAAAAAAATATGGGTATGAGCTATATTTTTAAGGAGTGTCTTTAGTGAAATATTTGTGCATTTTTAATATAAGAAACACTCAGTGTTGTGGCAGCACTTGGAAAATATAATACTATTTTAAAAAATAAAAGTAAAAACAAATTCAACAGTTGCAACTTTTTTGTTTATTAATTTTTTAATCCTGTACATATTTATAAAAAATATTTGTTAAATATATTTTTTTTTTGCATTGCATTTTAGCGAAAAAATTGCTTATACACTCTGCTCACTATGGAATTTGCTTTTTGTGTCCCGTTACATTTATGATTCTTTTTATATTTGATTTGATTTATTTTTAAAGCAACAAATATTGAAACAAAATGAAAGTACTGAGTAGCGTATATAAATAATTGTTGTTGCTTATTGTGCACTTAAGCAAATGAGAAAAAAGTATACTGTTGGGTATTAAAAAATTGTATTTCATATATAAAAATAGCAAAGTTTAACAAAAATGCAATAAACAACTTTTCTTTGCTTAATATTTAGTAATCTCAAAAGTAGCAAAATGCATACAAAAAACAAATAAATTTCTTGTTTTGTTAAACAATTAATTGATTTATTTTAATAATTAAAAATAATAAATAAAAAAATAAAATTTTAATTAAAAAAATAACATTAAATGCTGTTCCTGTTCAAGTTGCGTTTTGTAGTCTCAAAAGTTTGGTTGTTTTGTGTAGTTTAAATTTTTTTTTTTAGTTATAAATACTTATATTGTTTACTAAATTTATGCTGTAACAAACTGCCGCTAAACATTTAAAACACTTATTGCATACATATAATTTTTTTTTATTTTTTTATTTATTTAAATGTTGTCTGTTGTGGTTGGTTTTTACGCGTTTACACAAAAACTTGCTTTTTGCAATTTTTTTAGACGTAATTTTTATTTTATTAAGTTTAAAACTATTCCCTAGCATTTTGTAGTACGGCAAAATATTAATTGAGAGAATTTTATCGATCAAAAGAAAAAAGGTGTACACTTTTTTAACTTTTTTTTTTGTTTATTTTTGATAATTTTATGTTTAATTTATTATATTTAATTATTGCATTTTTAGTTTTTCAAAAAGTGAATTTTATTGCATTTGGCATTTTTTCTGTTTTATAAGTTTTAAAAAATATGCCTATTTTTATGTCTGTCAACAGAAATATTTTTCCAATTAAATTTTTTAATTAACTTTGTTTATAAGCATTTCTTCATACACACAAGCACGTTTATTAAATATATATATATTTCTATTTTTTATGTAGGTTACAATACAATTTATAATTTTTAAATATATATTTAATAATTATTTTTTACTGTGTATGTAACTAAATAACAATTTTTTTAAAATTTTTTTTTATATCAAAAAACTGTTTTAAAATGAGAAAAAAACAAATGCAACCATAAATTCATAAAAATCTCGTATTTTTTAAACATTTAATTTTTTATTATTATTATGTAGAACAAAACTAAAAAATAATTGAGATTTTTAGGTTAAATTGTTTTTAAGTCTTCTGCGCTGATTGCCAACTTTTTTGTTTAAAAATGTTAAACCTATTTATTTTTTAAAGTATTGTTTTTTTTTAATATCCTTCTCGCTTCTGCAGTTTAGTTGAATTTTTTCAAACACCTAATTTCAATTTTTTAATACTATTTTTTTCAACATTCTTGCATAAATCTACAAACTCTACGCACAAAATCAACAAATTTATTATTTTATATATATGATTTTTTAAAGACTTTTTGTTGTTAATGTTCAAAATACGGGGCTTCGCTCAGTTCAAAACGTTGCTGTCGTAAGCTAGGAAATGTTTAACTACAGCATGAACAAACAAATAAAAAGCCTATTCATGAATAGTGTCTTCAGCAAACGTTATCCAGTGAATTAAATACAAAATAAATAAATTAATTAAATATAACACGTAAAAATAAACTATAAACTTACTTCGATTTTTTAATGCATTATAAAAACATAATCAATAAATTCATAAAAATTAATAAAAAAGTAAGCGCGAGTATAAAAGTTAATAGTGATAATAAAAAAGTACAAACAAATAATCTTCAATAATAATAAAACTAAAAACATAAAAAACAGTTAATTCTTAAATTTTAAATAATCAAAAATATAACAAACAATTCCTTAAATTAAAAAATAGTTAAAAAATTTCCATTTAATTCGTTCTTTATTTATTTATTTTTATTGTTTAACATAACATAAATAGTAAAGAGAGCGAGCAAGAGAGCGAAAATAGTTCGTGCAAAGTGTAAATACATGAGTGGATGATGTGGGTGAACATATGAATGAGTGTGTTCTTCGCGACGCCTTTCTACCCACAAGAAAAATGTGAGAGGCCGATAAAGTGAGCTTTCTCGGAAACCGTTAAAAGGTGTGACGACGCACATATATTTACACGTAATAATTTGGAGGGATTTGTTGTTGAATGAACGTCTTTTAAGGTTACATTATTGCTATTGATATTGCTGTCGTTCTCCCTTTCTCCCCTTCTGTAAAGGAACGCAGTTATCAAACATGCGCGTGAGAGTGGGTAAAGGGAGAGCTTTGAAGGAAATGAAAAGAACACAAGAGAGGTGGTGGTGTGTTTTACATTGTATATAAACAAACACAAAACAAACATAGTTCCGAAGAGATTATGAAATGTGTTCAATGTGTTTTGAATTTTGTCGATTTGTCTTCTCTTCTTCAGTGGGTGTGATTCACATTAAATTTAAACAAAACAAAAAAATAAAAACAAACAAAGATAAAAATAAACAAACGTGTCGAACATTAGAAACTGTACGTTTTCTTCCAATGTGTTGCATTGAATTGTAACAAGAAGGCAGTTTCGACGAGACAATGAAAATTTCAGTTTTGTTGAATTTTATTACTTCTACGCTGCTTATGTGGTGTCTTATGTTGTGTTGAATTTTTAACAACAACAATATGAAATGGAAGTGGCGAAAAGCCCATTAAAATTGTTGAGATTGTTAAGTAGTGCTTGCTCGTTGATATTCTTTTCTTCAATACTCTTATGAGGAAAATATTTCAAAAAATTCTACTTCCACTGAAATTAATTTCGGTAGCTGATATTTTTCTCTGTTATTGTTCTTCTTCTTTTTCAATTACTCTTCAACAATTTGAGTAATACAATTGATCTTCATGAGTTGCTCATCTTCTGCAACTGCGTGCTCTTCTCTGCTCTTACTCTCTCACTTCGGTTTCGAATATCAACATTTCTAATACTCAACTTCTACTTAAGTTTCATCGTCTTTTTCGTATGCTTGATACATGACCATTTTATGCTTCGATCAGGTTTTTACATACCAGGCGTTGCCAACTGCACATAACGATAGATATAGAGTCTATAATCCTTGCTGGCCAGCACGACACTCCCATCGTCCATGAGAGCCACATCAAAGCACTGAGCATGCTTCACTTTCGACTCCAAAGCCGAAACGAGCTGACCATCCTGCGTGAAAATCGTCAAATTGAAGTTGTTGTGATTGTCAGCGATTAAAATTTCGCCATTCGAATTGATGCCAACGCCAATTGGATAATTGGTAATACCCTCGCCGCCGATCTGGCGCAGATATTGACCCTCATAGTTGAAGACCTTGACGCAATGCGCACGATTGTCGCTGATGAAGATCTCCTGTTTGTCGTTCACCACCACGCCGTTGGGGAATTCGAGATGCTTGCTGCAGCCGAATTTATGCAGCACATTGCCATTCTGATCAAAGATAATGACGCGCATCACTTTGCACTCGACCACAATAATGCGTCCCTTGTTATCAACGGTGACGCCCCTCGGATGCTGCAAAATGGTGGCGCCGAACTTACGTACAAACTGGCCGTACTGATTATATATCTGGATCTGATGTGTCGGCGAGCGCTCTGTCACAATTATGTCGCCCGAATTGCGCACCACGGCGACACGATTCGGGTACAAAAGCTGCGAATCACGTTTGCCGCACTCGCCGAATTGGAATTTGAAGCGACCCTCCTTGTCGAAGATCTGTATGCGATGATTGTTTGTGTCGGCGACAATAATGTCGTTCTGAGCATTCACCGCCACACCGCTCGGCTCAGTGAACTGTCCCTCCATGACGCCAAACTCTCCAAACTTGCAGTGGTAGATCATTTTGTGACGCTTAATTTGTGACTTAGGCGGATAAATGGAGGCCGATAGCAATTTGCTGGTCAAATCCAATAGCGACTCGGAGGAGACAGCGCCATTGCTGTTGCCATTGAGCAGGCAATTGCCAATGCTGCTACCGGCGCCACCGGCGCTACCACCGAGTGCAGACGAGAGCAGCTGAGCGCTATTTGAAAACACATCGCAAGCCGAGCTCGAAAAGATATTATCGCTACCGCCGTTGCTCCACTTTTCGTAAGGATTCACAACGCTGCCAGCATAGGGTGCAACAACACCAGCGCCACCGTAGCGTTTGTGCAGTAAGTCGCCAAAATGATGTTCGCCACCATTGTTGCGCGACAACAAAAGGCTGCTACCGTTTGTTTGGGCATTGTTTCCAGCGGCGGCAGCTGCAGCGGCTGCGGCTGCTGCGGAAGTGGTCGTACCCAAATTGTATGTATTGTCTAGTAGATTCGCCGACAGACCCAAACCACCCGTCAGATGGTGATGCTGCTGATGATGCTGGTGATGATGCTGATGTTGCTGTTGCTGATGATGGTGACTGCCCACGCTCGATGCGCTGCTGTTGCTGGCGCTCTGTGTCGGTCGTGCAATCGGCGGCTGTTTGATAGCCATACCCGAGGCATTCATGGAGCCCGCCATGCTGCTGCCGCCCAAGCCATCGGCTGAGGTGGCGCGTATATAGCCAAATGTATTGCGAACGCCGGCCTGTATCGATTGATAATTCGAGATGAACTCCAATTCGAATGGCAGCTGCATGTCCTGGAGCGCTGTTTGCAATTGTTGGTCTAGTGTTTTGCGCAAGAGTAGCGCATCGGCCAACAATTGGGTCTGTGGTCCGCGCTCGATGGCATCGCATGTCTGTAGGCCCTTTTCGATCAACTCCTTGGAACGCTGCAACCAAGCGCTATTGGTTGCGACCTTAGCGCTGTACAGTGAGTCCAGTTCCTTAAGCAGCTCCTGTTTACGCTCATCCAGCATCGATGTGAAGAACTGATGTGTCTCGTTTAGTTCATTGTGTGACTTCTGGTATTGCATTTTGATCTTGGTCACATTTTGATCCGAGTTGCCGGCCAATGCGACAATTTCACCAATTTTACCACGCATATCGGCAAGGAGCGTCTGAACGGCGACTTCGGTGGGCATGCCATTTTGGTTGGAGTTGGCGCCGGCTGTAGCATTCGGCGTTGTTGCCGACACTGGCGGCGATTGCACATTCTCCAATTCGTGAAGCCCAGTAGAGTGTTCCAGCACGATGCACTCTTTACAGACAAGTGTGCAGCATGTGCGACAACTGAACTTGAGCAATTCATGCTTGTGACGCTGACAAAAAAGCTGACGAGTGCTCATTTGACCTTGTCCCCCCTGTTGTTGTTGGAGTGCCGAGAAGAGATCATCCAATTGCTGTGTTTGCTGACTCGATTCATTAGCTGCCGCAGCAGCTGCAGCCGCTGATAATACAATTTTCGATAGCTGTGACAAAGGTTGTTTTGGATGGTGCTGTTGCTGCTGGTGATGGCTCTGTTGTTGTTGCTGTTGATGTTGTTGAGCCTGCAACATCATTGTCAATGAACTTGAATATTTGAATTCATTCGAAGCTGGATTGTGCGTTGTGGTGGTCAGCAATGGTGAAACTGCCGACGAGGATTGTGTTGTGCCCGATACCACCATGGATGAAGATGATGTGGATGATGATGGCGCTGCTGTGGCATCGAAACCCTTAATCAGACAGACATTGTGCCCGTTGAAGCAATGCATAAATTCGTGAGCTGTCACACAGTTTGCGCAGAGAAAACTAATGCAGTCAAAGCATTTGGCCACCGCATCCGATTGCTTGCTCTTACAGGCGGTACAGCGTGGTACACTGGGATTGAGCGGATTGGTAGAATTGCTGCCCAACAATGTGTTGCAGGTATTACCTTTGTCGCTGCTGCTGCTGCCACTGTTTATGCCATTGTTGTTGCTGGCAGCTGATGATAAATTAACATTGCCACTGTTACTGTTTAAATTGCTGCCAATAACACCGGGTCCGCCGACACCGTTCGTGCCTGTGCTGCTGCTACTGGCGCTGCTGCCGCAACCGCTGACACCACTTGTCGACGAAGAGGACGATGAGGACGATGACGATGATGCTGACGACGAAGATGAAGATGATACTGATGCCGAAATAGGATGATGTGGATTTATTGACACCGCCGAATTTACGCCACTACCGTTGTTGCTGTTGTTCGTGTACTCATCGCAAATTGCGGAATCACTCACTGGCGGCGATGTGCCGCTTAATGTGAGTGGTGAATCTGAAAGATAACCATTGTGTTCGCCATAGGATTCGATGGAATTTGCACCGCGTATCGAATCCAAAGATGGTGTTGGCGACGCTGCCATTTTAATGGCTGTGCGTTGTTGTATTAATTTTGTCGACGACACTGAAAATAAAGTTGAAACAAAACCAAAATTAATTTAAACTCTATTAAAGAAATTAAAGTCGGATTTAAAACAATTGTATTTATATTTTTTAACGCTTTTATTTAACTCAGACCTGTTTGCGACAAACGTTTTTATTTTTAACCGGCAAACCTTCACAAATTCTTTTGTTTTCGTTTTATCTCACTCTAACACCAAACACTGGTGCGGAGCAGCTGACAATTGTGATCGATTCTACTTTTCATAACAGGTATGCATTACTTCTCGTATGTCGGTTCGATAAACTTAACTCGATAACAAGAATTGAATTTATTATCGCTACAGGCACTTGTTTATCAAAAAAAAAACTTTTTCTTTAATTAGAAGAAAGAAATATTAATGAAAGGTTTTTTGTTTAAAACACACTGCAGTTTTACACAATCAAATCGAAACTTTTTGTAAAGTGAAACCTCCCGCCCGCTTGGCAAGACACTATTTTTATACCGCCAACAACTGCCAAAAACACCCAAAAACTAATAACAACCCCCCGCAAAACACACCAACCCACACGTCTACTACAGTATAAACAAAACAAAAACTGAGGAAAAAAACATAAAAAGAACATTGATATTTCGCCGACTATGTGCAACGCATCCAAAACATCCACCTTTGCCTTCTCACCATCCAACGATACACCCACTCAACCAATCCAATACACCCGCCACTGACACATGTTGCCAGCCATGCTATGCCGGTTATACGTCTACGTCAACATGCGTGCGCCAGAGAGAAACATTTTTTAACCACTACCAACAATAATAACCCTGACCAAAAAAAGCAACAGCTCTGCTGTCGGCGTTGCAAAAAAAAAAAAACTCCAACAAAGCGATAATTTTCCGTCACATTTTCTTGTTGTTGCTGCGGCTGCTGCTTCTGTTCCGACTTCCGTCAACAACAACACGGCAGCAGCAAAGCAGAAACAACCCCACGGAAGCAAGACTGTTGCAACAGCTCAGCCAAAGCACCCATATATATGTACATAAATACAAGCACTATACCAAATATATATTCTGAGAGAGCGGTTTCCTCTTTCTCTCTATATATATTTTCTCTTTTAACTTTCTCGCTTAAATTTTTCTAGTCTAGACGAAAAATTCACACACACACACTAATTTTAATACTTACCTTCGGAAAACTATTTTTTTCAGCGTATTGCCGAAAAAACTATCCAAAATAAAATTCGAAAAAAGTCCAAATTGGATTCTTTGTGTCTGTTGTTTTCAAATTAGTGTTGTTACTGTAGCCAATAAAGCACTGCTGCTCTGTTAAGTGTTGCCGTGTTGTTTTTATTCGGTTTGGTTTTTGGTTTTTGTATTTTTTTACTTTTCGTTTATAATGTTCTGAACCAACTTATTTATGTGTGTAGTATACTTTTAGGTCCTGCTTGGTGCAAACATGTTGATGTGTGAAGAATCACGCGCGCGTCGTATGCGAATTAAAAATAACACACCACCAAGTTTTACTTTTCAAATACTGAAAAAAAAAAACAAAAGAAAATTCAAACTTAATATATTTTTAGTTATTTTTTATTTATTTTTTTAAATTATTGCATCACAAATACGCACAAAATATTTTTTTCAACAAATTCACTTTTTTTATAACTACATTCTTGGATAAAAATGCTTCAAAAAATTATCTTTGTTTGGCATGGCATTTGTTGCGAGTTGTGAAAATTCTAAACGTCCGAACGCTGCTCCCTGCAGGACTAACTTTGCGCATTATGCAGCGACCCGGGTAAAGCTCATGAAAAGCCAAGCAGGCAGCAACTATGGCAAAGAGAGGAGGCGGGACAGATCAGAATGAACGAAGCAAGCCGAAACAGAGCAGAGCAGCAATAGATGACACGACGAGGTGTATGAATAAATATATATACATATATACATTAACACTCTCATGTGTATATGTGTGTGTATTGCTGAAAAATATTGCCTTCCTTTTTGTCCTATTGTCGCATCTACATCTACGTTTTCGTCCTTGCTATTGCTTCTATATTATTGTTGTTGTATTGTACAGCATACAGACGTTCAATTGACGACTAACTGCCAACTGCATTTTGGCTGTATGTGTTTGTGCATTTCGCTTTTCTACATTCAACAACACAAACAAATGCATAGGGTAATTGAGTAGTCGTGACAGCAATCAAAATGAAATTGCGCCCCTAAATGTATGCAATGTTTTCTTAATAAAAATATAACTTTTCTAAGCATTGATACTGAGGCCGTAAATTAAGCACACCCACATTCAACGTGTCGGGTGAAAAATCAATAATTTTGTTCAATTACTACGCGCCAGAACCAAGACAATAATAAAAACGAAAAGCTAATGAAAGCAAAAAATTAAAAGCAGCAGGCAAACACAATAAAAAGCACCTTCTCACACAGCACCCTCTGCGAGAAGACTTGCTCTCATACATATTCTCAGAGAGAGAGAGAGAGAGAAAGACACATCTAATTCGCATTTTCCTCTTATCGGTAGGCAACAGTTTCGTATAGACATAATATATATGTGTGTATAAGTCGTCGAAAGCCGAACTGTTGAATGCCGGTTCAGGTTCCGGGCAACAAAACAACAACAAAACAGACACGACAACGGCAAGCCAAATAAGAAAATTGCAGCAATGGCAACAACTCTGGGAGCAACAGAGCAGTAGCGTGACAATAACAACCCTTACTGGCGGCAGCGATGAGTTCGACAGTCACCACAGCAGCAGCGCTAACAGCGGCCACTCACCCACTCAAACTCCACCTAAGGAACGAAAAAAAAGTAGCATGCACGAAGTGAGAGAGTGAAGTGCACACGCAAACAAGAGAAATTGAACAAATGCGAGAAAGTTCTGTGCCTTCCTCGTTCGATTGGCTTTCCGAAAGCAGCACCAGCAGCTGCAGGAGCAACGAAAAAAAAAAACAGCAAAAGTTGAGCTACAGGTTGCGAGCAATAATTTTGACATATTTAGAAAGAACTCACTGGGAGTAAAATGCTCAAAATTATCACACGCACGCAAGTATGTAAGTATATGACAAATCAAATGCACCACAAGGAAACTAAGAAATAAAAATAATAAAATGAAACAAGAAATACTATTCACACGAAAAAGGGTATTTAGAAAGAGCGGTAATATTTGATGAAAAAATAAATCTGCCTGAAACCTGCTAATACAACTCCTATGGTAACCTATGATCCCCTAATTCCTAGAGTGGTGCAGCTCTTTGTAGTCGGATTCGACCAATTTCGAAATACAAATGGCGAGGTACATTTTTAGAGAAACAAAACCAATTCCAATATGCACAAAAATGGGACAAAAGTTGACGGTCCCTTTAACTTTGTAGGAGCAAGTGAAAGATAAGCATGCACTAAATTAACGCATGAAGTCTACTTGTATGTAGAAGAGAGAGCACAGAACAATGTAAATCTCTCTGACACCTGACAAGTGTGTGCAATAGGAAGCGTAAGCGACTGAATGAACTGTGTGCGTTCACATAAACACACTAAGCAAGCAAGCGCGTTTCCCAGTGCCAATGACTCATATTCATTTATGCTAAATAACTTGTTGTTAGCTATCTGTTTCGCACCACGAACAGAGCTTGACGGCTGGTTTGACGCCAATCTTGGACACCGCGAAGAACAGAAACATAAATAAACTTTTACGTCGTCGTAATCGTCTAGGCTGTCAAGTCTTCCATATTAAATTCTCATCGCGTGGATTTTGTCAATCAAAGCAAACATTTTTTCTTGTCTGAGTCACATGCACATGTGTACATGTACATTGCATATGAAACAAAACTATATTATATCTGTACGAGAATATTCAGTGTGGTGGTGGGATCTCGCCTGTCCCAGCAGTACTTCATAAATTCAGCAAATTTCTGATGACGCTATCAGAAATACATACATACAAGACTGTATGTAGTTTGGTTTGGATTTGCGAGAACTAATTTCGTGATAGCGAGAGGCGATAGTAAAGAATTACATATGGAAATATTTTAATTCTAAATAACGAGGATAGTAGCAAAAAAAGACGATAGAGAAAAAAATAGCGATATAAATTACTATTATTATTTTTGCGTAGCCCGGCAGATGTGTTTCTGCCTCTGTATTAGCTAAAAAATAAAAATGGTTTGTTTTAATAAAAACCTTATGTAAACTAATTCCAATTTATAGCGTACTGCAAATGGATAAGCTATATGAACATATAGTTTTCTCTGATTTGGTTTACAAATGTATAGTTCCTAATCTGAAATCACAAAAACGTCCGGCGGGCTATTCTAGTATAAAACGAAGCTGAGAAAGAAAAACCATTATTGCAATAATTGAACAAACTACTAAGAATAATAATAACAATAATAAACTAACAATAATAATAATAAGTAAAATAATACTTTTTATTCTAACCTACCGAAGGTACCTAGGAAATGCAATACAAAACGAAGCTAAGAAACAACAAATCAAAACCAATAAAATACGAATCTGCCCAAAAAAAAAAAAAAATTAAAGAGTCAAATATACGCTTCAAATTTTAACTGCGTTTGTCAAATTCCAATTTTATTTATTTACTCTTATTTTATATATCTTATCGGCACAAATTATCCGCACACGTCCGTTCACAGCTTCAAATTTGACGAGAATGAGAAAAAGCCGCAACAGATGGTTTGACCATTTGACGAAATTATAAAAAACTTTTGATTTGTATCAAACGTTTGTTCAAATGCAAAAACAGCCCCACCCCACAGACACGTCAAATTGCCTAAATTTCCCTTTTTTAGGGAACATTTGATCAAATATTTGAAGCGTATATTTGGCTCTTAACCAAACGACGACTCTATATTGCGGTCACAGCACAAATGACTCGTTGGCTTGCCACTTGCTTTATTTTTTTGTGGTTAGACCCGGTAGTACGTTCTATACTTGTGCGCTCTCACTGTATTCATAAGTGAGCGGCACTCGCTGTCTTCGCAAGCATCCGCTCACGCTCTTTTTGCGAACAAATCACAAACACAAAAATGAAGAAGAAGCATAGCAGTAACAACGAAAAAACATACGAAATTTTTTGTGCTTGGTCTTGGAGTAATTTTGCAAAAAATCATTTTTTAATTTAAAAAAAAATCAAATATATATATAGCCCATGACTCTCAGTGACTACGTATCATTCTACTGTTGAAAAGACTTTCAAAATCGGATAAGTACATTCGATGATTACCTTTAACATCCAAACAAACACTACCCTTTTTATATTAGTATATATTATAAGTACATATTATAAGTATATAGTACAGGTTTAGTATATAGTATAAGTGTGTATGTAGATTACATATCTGTATCGAATAAACGCCTTTAAATTAATAAATTCGAAATTCCTCACTTCACTAAACAAGACCACCGAAGAGCGCCTTTAAATTAATAAATTCGAAATTCCTCACTTCAGTTAACAAGATCACCGAAGAGCGTATTTTCATTTCATGTTGTATTATTAAAAAAAAAAATCTACCATATCACAAATGGTTTAGCATTCGTCTTTTTCTTGGTTTACAATACAATGCTACTAAGTACGCATATAAACCCATATCAAATAACACCATCAAAAATGTCTTAATTAGTACCGCATAACTAGACACCCCATTACACGCACTAAGCGAAGTTATACCTATGGGTGGTTACAGAGGGGCGAAACGAGGTGGTAGTGATAGTCCCACACTTCTCCCACCTCTTAAAAAACACTAAGTACAACACCAAAGCCTGCACACGCCTTAATATTTGTAAATGTGTGTGCAGTGTGGGTGTCAATTGTAAGCAGCAAGGAAAGTGTGGGCGTATAGACAAAACAATATATTGTACGATCATGGTTGCCCGGGAGGGGAAAGCTTAACAGAACTTTATTTTCGCCACACGCGTACGCACTCAGTCACACTGAGTAGTATTCTGAAACGTATCTGCCGATGTGAAGTGATGTTAAAGAATTCCAGAATGCTTGTAAAAAACACTAAAAATAGCCAAGTTGGCTAATTAAATGTCATGAGGCGGGTGGAGCATACGCACGAATGGAAGCAAGAACGACGTACGAGAAACAAAAATCTAAACAATGAGGTTTTGAAACAGAAAGAAAAAGAAAAGGCAAATTCAACGTATTTGCTGTTGCTAATAATGAGAAACACCATTATGTTTACCAATGAATATCATATTTTAAGAATAAAATATAAAATTGTATATTGAAATACAAGCAAAACTAATAGTTATAAAGAGGCAACATTCTAAAATGCCACTACAAAAGGTTAACACACACATTCGAAAGTATGTACAAACAAAAGAACCACGAAAACTAAAAAAAGCAATCAATCGACAACAGTAAAAAAAAAAAATTTTAGTTCATCAAGTTCAAGCTGAGTTCAAAGGTTTTTTTTCCCGCAAAACAGAACAACGAACAAACCAACAACCAAAACAATAGTAGCGCGACGGCAACACAATAAAAGTCGTCGTTTCTAGTTTAGCGTTTTTTCTCCATGCATTGCAATTGAGCGGATGTGTGCATAGGGCATCGTCGCCATGAGCTTTGCGCGGGCGTTTTCTTTTTCTTATTTTATGTTGCACACAACTGTTATGTGTTGTTGTAATTATGTTAAACTGGAAATAGAAGCCAAATACAAATCTCAGCAAGAATGTTTTCAAATGCGAGAGAGCCAGCACAAACAAACTATGAGTGTAAAAATCAGCATTAGTTCAAAAGAAACGAGTGAAATAGAGTGTGCAATTTTGCATCATACACTTTTAACAACAAAACAAACAAGCGCTACAAGCGAGACTGAAACAAACAAAATTAACACAAACGCATTGGCGGAACTCGAATGGATTTCTCGAATGACTGGATGAATTGGTAAAAACATTAGAGGAAGAGCGAGTAAAAAGAAGTGAGTGAGGGGAAATTAGAATAAATAGTAATTTGTTGAGTTTATTATTTAAAAAGCAATTTCGGCAGTCACGACTCCGTCGCTTAGATACAACACACCTAATTCTCTTTGGCCAGCATCATTTATTTTCCCACAGTCCCATTCACTTTGCTAATTCTCTCAAGTCTGATCTTTCTATAAATTATTCTGTGGCAGTTTATATAAAAATGTATGACCATTCACACACTGTTTTAGCCACAACAACAAACGTTAATAATTGAAAAGGCAATCGGCAAATGGCAATATAAAATGCCAACTTCAGCAAAACTAAAACGAGGAACAAAAGCAGAACAAAATTATAATTAATGTGGTGAGAAGCACAGCGATCAACAATTGAGCCGAACTCTATTTAAGTGAGCGTGAGAGCGGTAAAAACAGATTCAATGAATTCAGAAGCGTTGAAAAACAAGAACAACTTACAAGTATATTCGTCGGTTTGGCTAAATTAAACCACGCTTTCGAACGATTTTCTACAGAGAAAACCGAATCCTTGGAACAACGCTTTTGATTCCAATGGTATGATGGGCAAACCGACAGTTAATGAAAAGTTCAAGAAACTTTTTCAGCAAGCGTGCAGAAGAAACACTAACAATTGAAAGTGAAGAACTTAGATAAATATGTAAGAACACAATTCATTAATGGATGTATATTTGGTATATTAAAAGAATTTCAAGGAAGAAGAAACAAAACATTTAATTTAACTTCCCCCTCATTGCTAGTTTCATAAATTCGCCCAAAACCCAAAAAACAACTCAGACCGCACCTGATCTGCTGCAATGCATGCATACAGAGTAGCCAAAGAGCAGTAAATATTGCAAATAAAAGCAGTGTAAACGAAAAAGGCAACAGCAACAATAACGGGGTGTCTTTTTTAATCAAATGAGCGAATGGAGTGAACAAAATGAGCGTGCGAGTGAGTGAGTGAACAAGGAAGTGAAGCAAACAGAACAAAGGAAACATTTGCAAACGTTTACCTGAGACTTTGCGGATTTAACATTGCACACAACTACATATAACAAACAAAAACTTCAGTGATTTTTCGTTTCTGCTGTTGTGGGTTGTTGTCTATAGTACTTGTGCGGTGTAGTGTAGTTGTAGTAAGTTGCTTGCACTAATTCCGTCATCACCGGGGACTGCTCGGCTCACTCTTCTAGTCCTACTCAAACTAGTTGTGGCTTTGTTGTTGTTGCCGAAAGAACATGTTAGGACAACTTCAGAATAGAAACCAAATACATTGAAACAACAATGGTAACAACAAAAACTTGCTCACCAACAAAATCAAAGACAACAGCGGGCGGTAATGAAAATGACGAAGTCAACGTCACCAGCGTCAAAATTAAGTGCGTATGCAGAATCACAGAAAATCAGTACACAGAGAAAAACATTGGCTCTGTTTTTGACTGCACGCATGGAGAGTTAAAACAAGCCAAGCCACTAAGTTACATATGTATGTATGTATATGATACCAACCAAACAACCGCATGCGTCATCATGCCACAAATACATTAAAAAGACTTCAAAAGAGTTGAGGCTGGTGGTGTGGCGTAAAATGGCTCTTTTTATTCCTGTGAATAACAGTTAGCATTCATCAGTTTTTTTTTTAGGCATCATTGATCGCGGTATAATAATGATTACGTTGGCCGGAAATTAACTTGGATTGTTCTCACCTCTCATCATAGCCTCACAACTATTTAAACTCCCCTCTTGTGGCTGGATGTCAACGAAATTTTGAGGTTCTAACCATTTCTCACACCCACACAACACATTTCAGCTTCCGTAACAGCCATCTTACTTCCCTCCGATGCAGCGTTTCTGATTTTCTGCACCTACACCGACGACATCGTGGCGATGATGTAGGATAATTCCCGCACAAAGAAATGAACAAGCAAACAACGTCAATAAAGGCAGACATAAAGAAGAAGAACTGCATTAATAAGATGGCCCAACTGAGTTTTGTAGTGTTTGTGGTTGGTTGCTGACTGAGAGCGAGCGATGCTTCTTTTATTTCCTCTGTCTGCGATTGTGTCTTTCTTTTTAACTTTGTTCCTGTTTCTTTGTGTCTGCATATTTGGCAAAACGAAATTAATAAATTAAATCTTTTAGGTGTATGGTCTCTTTCTTTAGAGATTGTCTAACGAGAACATAAAAATTTGTAATGTGAATTTTTTAAAGTAAAATTTAGGCTATTTACTCTGTTTGTGGTTTGTCAGTACCTGGTTGTCGCACAATCATAAAGCCATTTGATTCATTAACTCGTCCTGTATCATCTAATAAGGCCTACTTTGATGATAACAAAATATATTTACACCTCCTATGGGGGCTTCATGACCCAGTATACATAAGGTAATGATATTAACATGTATATTGTGAATGAAGAGCAAAATTTTAAGCGCAATAACAAAAAGTTTTTCTACTAAAAAATTTAAAAAAAGGTTTGGTTTATATGGGAAATGTGCTGCTTGAAAAAGTACAACATTTAAAATCTCTAGCTCAAAAAGCGGACTAGATTTGGATATGTACAGACAGGCAACTTGTCTCCCAAGCTGATCAAGTATATTATATTCTATAAGTTGTCCAATGTCTCCTCCACTGTGTTATAAGCTTCATGTTAATGTTAATACTTTTCATAGAATGAGAAGAATATAATTCAAATTTAATCACATTTACAGCTACTTGAAACATATACTCGTTTGCCAAATATCTCTTTTTAATCAGCTGCCTATGGGTGACAAAAAACTACTAACCGAAAAAAACGTATTTTCTAATCAAAAGAAACATGTTAAGTAGTATATCAAAGCAAAAAATAAATAAATGAATAAATAAATAAATAATAATAATTAATTAAGAAAAAAAATTCTTTAACCACTTTTTTGTATTTGTAACTGTTGCTCTTCCCTCCTTGGTGGAACGGTCTACAGCAGCTGTTGCTTGGTTGTCCTCTTTCACTATTCCCCCACTCACAACAAACTAAAATGAAACCATTACAAAAGCAATATCAACATTTGAAGTTTATTCTTTACATATCGAACTGTTGTACGCGACGCAAGCTGTCGAGAGCAGCTCTATCTCTGCGCCCTTTTCTTTTTACGCAAAGCTACAACAAAATCAACAAATCTTACTCACACAATAATCATAAACAAGTTATGCCTTGTAAACAAATTCTGATTGGGGTCATCAATTCATATTCACAGTGAGGCGGTATGCAGGGACCATTCGACGATACAAATTTTAGTATGTGAACTTAAAAATCAATTATAGTAAAGCATATGTTGCTGCTGCGCATCTGTCACTGTATCAAGTAATTATGTTCTATATAGGCAAAACTTCACTTAAAAATATAAGTCGATTTTTAGTTCTTGAGAAAAAAGTTATACGATTCAAGTTTCTATCTATTACACGATTTTTATCTATATATATTTGGTTTTCTAAACTTTTATTTAATTTGGTTATGGAAAAACATTACGAGTTTATATAGTTTTAGAATTCTAACAATACTATATGTTTTTAATGTACTTTTCAAAATATTACAATCCCGAAATCAAAAAGTCAGGAAAATAAAATATAAAAGCTTGAGTATTATTCATCTTTTTGTTAAGGTATCATTATTTATTTATATTATTTAAATATGAACAGTTGATAATCTGTAATTCTGTTAGTGTTTAGCCTATGCATATAAAACCATGGACCAAAAAAAATTGACCCACACAATTTAAGGTTTTTATATGAATCTCTTTCTTACGATTCTTCAGAATGAAAATTTAATTTCAGGTCTATACACGTGAAAACTGGGATTATTCGATCGTATAGCGGATATAGCATCAATCTGAAATTCCTAGTGATCCCTTTAAGTGTTATCGAGTTAACGACCTCTTCAAAACGTTTTCTCTCACTCATCGAAATTTAGTTCCCGTATGACACTAGAATATTAATGATTTCCATATTTTTGGAATTAACCGGATATAAAATTTTTTTTATAATCTTGAACAGACACTAAATTATAGAAGATATTTATTTCTGTACAGATTTTTATTTATTTTTTTTAAATAAATAATAAAATTCTTTAATTTTTTATTTCATAGGAAAACACAATTATATGAGTAAAAAAATCAACAACACTTTTTTTTAATATTAATGTTGCCGGTTACAATTAAATAGAAGTTTTCTTTTTTTTATTTGGTCCGCTCGCTTTGTTTTTTCTAGCTTTTGCTATTGTTATTTTTGTACGCAAGCAATAATAAATGAAGCGTGAATGGCGCAAAATAAGAAGCAACAAAACAGGAAAAACAATTAATTTAAGCGGAAATTTGTAACGAATTGGTTATAACAAATTAAAATTACAATAACAACGAAATAAATGAAATCATGTTATTATTCTTCCGCATTAACAAAAAAAAACACCAAAAAACCATAAAAAGCGCATTATACATACTAACACACACACGCATAATGTAAGCAAACGCAATAACAAGAACAATAACAGCCACAGTCGGATTTGTAGCTGCATCAGCGATCACCTAATGACCACAACGTATTTATGTAGAAGAAACATAATAGAAGAAAAAGCAGTGATTGGAGTAAAAACTTAAACACAACAGAAACAACAAGAAATGTTAAACAAGCAAAGTATGCAGCAACAGAAATACCGAGAAAGAATGCACATAGCGGCAATCATTCATTTATTATTATTACGCCGCCGCTGTTTACGTCTCAATATACCTTTTCGACCAACACGTTTACCACTGTTTTTTTTTTTCTCTCTTACAGATTACTCAATTGTTGTTTTTGTCTGAATTTATGTGCACACAAATGCATTTACGGAAAAACGCAAATGCAAGAAAAAGAATAAACAAAGCAGATGCAGGGAAAGGAAACAGCAAAACAGTAATAAAATACGCAAGACCACTAATACACTTACACAAATATACAAACACACGAAAAACGCGCAGCACTATTCTGTAGTTGTCTGTCTTTCGTACACAAGTTGGTTGAACTTTATAACGTAAAAGCAATAAATTATTACGTACAGCACAGAGCGATAAACGAACGGCGAGAGAGCAAATAACTGCAAATGAGCGTTGGCGGCGGCTTGTAATGGTAACGTAACGCAGCTCAAGGAAACGTGACACAACGCGATTATATACCCTGCTAATGTTTTCAAAACGTATTGTTTGCGCTTGTTACTCACTCACACACACACGCGAATTTAGTTATTTTTCTCTTTTACTTCTTTTGTTTTTGTTTACTTAAAAACATACAGCAAACACAAGCGAAAATACGTGTGTTCAGCGCGCCCGCGTTGTTAATGCGGTGAGTGTTCAAATAGGAATGAATGAATATGCAAGAAACAACCAAGAACGCTGCTGCTGCTGCTGCTGCTGCTGCAGCCCGATCACATCGACCACTACAAAGAGAAAAGAATGAAAAATGAGAGGAGCTGCTACCAGAAGATGGCCGACCAGTGAGAGCAAATTTGAAATGGTACAATGGTAACAATATAAAGTAATAAAACGAAACGTTTTGATAAAGAAACATGCTAGCTAGCGCATGGCTCAGCTCTGGCTCTATGTTAAATATGCCCTGATGAAATGGAACGCACAACTGACCTCTGACAACCTCCTACACTGGAAAACGCACACACACCACAACCACATACATCGTTGCAAACAAAGCAGATTTTCTTGTTGTTTTTGTTGTTGTTATGTTAGGGGCTCTGCTTTAAAATGCATTTCTGAGCGATTGTAAGGAACGTGTGAATAAGCAAGAAAACGCGTCTCATATATTTCCCCCTTTTTTGTTTCCTTATATTATTGTTTTTGTTGCAACATGAATAAGTTGATTGCAATATGTGTATGTGTGCATGTGCGCGAGTAGGCGTAGAACGTGCCCCAGCAAAAAGTGATGAGAAGAGATAGTTTTATTGAGTGCAGCTAATGAAGGAGTTATAAGTAAAAATGCAACACGAAACATAAGAGAATTATGCATCTAATACAAGAGGTGGTAGCAAGAGAATGAGACGACGGTTGGACAGAACTTATTACAATGACTCACATACAGCACCCAAATCGAGAAAGAGTAGAAAGGCCAAAATGAGTGATTCATTCAATGGACATGAAAGTGCAACTCTCCTCCTTTTTTGTTCGCATATTTTCAGAGCAAATTCATCATTTTATTACTACTAAAAGTTATTCAAGTGCACTTCCTTCTGGGAATAACAACAAAATTAAAATAAAACAAAGGGGCATCTTTGAAACACCATTAATTTCAATGGAACACAGCTAATTCGCTTTAAACTCAACACAGACATACGGCTAACCACAGATTTGGCCGATGACAGCCGAGGCAAGTGAATTTCGACAGAAACTCACACACACAAGCACTTATAGTTATATTTTCCGCTTAAATGCAACCCTAAACCAACCAACAAACTCCAAAAGAGAAAGAAGAACTGTCACAGTGTGAATGCCGCTAGAGGTTTAAGGTTTCCTGATGTACAATTTGTCTTTACTACCTTCTTTTTTGGTCACCTCACCACTACTTGTTTTGTGTAGTTTTTGTTGTAATTACACAAGTAAATTTCCACATTTCAATTATGAACAACAACAAAATCAACTAAAAGAACACGAATTGCTGTATGCTATAATAGGCCATTAAATTGGAAAAGGAGTGGGTGGGAGAGTATGGTGGAATAGATAACTAAACTAGTGGTGAATGTCAGAACTAACAACAAAAATATGTTCAAATAAAAGAACTATTACAAATAAAGAAAGAAAATATAAAACTTAATTTTTGGAGGTCGGGCATACGTAGATCTTAACATTTTGCACCTTGAATACTCTTTCTCTCTATTTTTCTATTTCTCCTTTAAAAATCAAATCCGTATTGGGCTACAATTAATTTCGTGGCATGATGTTTTAGACCAGTGTAAAGAGCATAGTAAGTTAACAGCGTCAGCACCACGCATGTTGAAATTTTTCAGTCAGTGATAACGACGATCGAATGAACATATACAAGCCAGAGAGAGGAAAAAGTTAGACGACAAGTTGAAAGAGCCAAATCGAAACGAACCAGTCTTAAATGAAACGTGCGCGTTGTGCTAGCGTTTATGTTGCCAATTGTCAGGCGGCACACACGCATGCGTGTGGTGAATGCGTTTGTATGCGTAAAGGGCCTTAAACTTTGTGAAGAAGTCAAGGTCAGTGGTTTCTTGTACTCAACTAAATTAGTTAGGTTCGAACAACGCTTGAGAGTACGCGCCACCGACGTTGGTTGTTTAACTTTGGTAGCAAGTCTGCCACAATATAATATTTGGCGCTCTTTGTTTTTGGTCATAGCAACATATAGCAACTCCTACCTTTTTGTTTGAAATATTTTTTCCGCTGCGAAATATCCAGACATTCTACATTTTTAAAAAGTTCTTATAACACATTGTAGTTTTAAACACTACCACTATCCCAGGTACTACCGCTTCATGGTCAAGTGCCAGAGTTTCTTCACTTGTATTGGATCACACCAAACCAAAAATTTAAACGGACAAAGTACAGAAGTAGGGAATAAACGCACACCAACCACTGCAGCAGCATCTCGGCGCACAACGCTTCGTTTACTGCGCACACTTATTGAACTTCCACAAACGCTCGCTAGACCCGCTTTTTTCGAGCACATGGATTACTGTTGTTGTATTGTCTGCGCAGCAGTTGTCTGTCGTCTGCTTTCGTCTAGGCATGCATGTGTGTGCATCTCTCATCTTTACGGCAATTCGTCGTTACTCATTGTTGTTGGTTTTGTAGAAATTCTAAGAATTATGGGTTCAAGTGTTAAATTCTTGCTTTTTATTCTTTGTCTGGGCAGAGGCGCAAACATGTGCAAACGTATTCATGTGAATTGTTTTTTCCTGGTCTTTTTATATACTTATATGATTGTGTGCACATACACATCTACATTTGTCTGGTTGCCTGTGTAAACTACGCTATCTCTCTCTTTCCATAAGAAACCATAGAATGAACGCCCTTGCACGCAACAATAAAAAGAAGACGCCAGCCAAAGACGACAACAGGAAACCATTAAGCATGGAACAAGTGATGAGGCTGCGGTATGTTGAACAAGAACAAAAGTGAACGTTAGTTGGCAATTTGGTGATTCAGGACTGAAGGTGTATGGTATGACTTAGAATTGAATTGAGAAATATGATGAATTACATTCGTTTGATTGATTCGTTTTATAAGATCGTAAAATGAAGATGGGATCAAACGAATGAAGGTTAGAGTTTATGGAACCGATATATGGATCTGGAATAATTCAAAGATTTGATAAATCTGAAAATAGTCAAAAATGTAAAAAATTGTTTAGACGTAGACAATTTCTGGTACATTCGACTTTTTTAGACAACATACATTATAAGCGTCTGTGGTATTAATAAAAACTAGTGCTCGTACAAAGGTTGAAATTCAAACACCATCGTAATAATATTGGATTGTAGTATGTCAATCTGCACTTAGTAAGCGTTAAGGTAATTTAACAAAATGCAAGCGTATGTTATGCTAAGCGTGTGTGTGCGATTTTATTGTATGTGTAACAACTTTTAACTGTTTTTACACCCAAAGGGAAATTGGGTCTTAGCCTATTTATATATATATATAACATTTTCATGATTTAATTATTTATTATCTAAACCAGAGTTTGAGCCGCAGAACTTTGCAATACTGGGGTTTGAGCACACCACCATTTAGATGCTTTCCTTTCAGGTACGGTATTACAATCATTGTTAAGGCCAACGAGCGATCACAGAAACCAGTCCGTCTTTTACCATATACGGGGGGAGGCGTGACTATAGTACGGTTGAGTTAGCCCTACTGGCTGCAACCTGTATCTCAAAAGGTTCTTGGCTTTGCTCTCGCTAACAATTGAGCCAAGAGCATAAAGTCGCACCGTTCACTGATATTTGTCCTTGATGCAGTTCATAAACCTCGCCTACCACACAATCATGATGATGTGATGGAGCGAAAGAGAAGAAAAAATGCTCACAGTCATCGCGTAATTACAATGCGGACAGTCAAAAGTAAAAGATAGATCACGCGACTTTGCTGATTTTTATTTATTTATTTTTTGCTGATTTGCACTTTTCATCTTCGTTTCGACCACTATGACATCCCATGAGGGTACCAACAAAATGTTATTCTTCATGTCCAAGTTCACAATTTGTGAAAAATGGAATTATTCGAATTAGTCGGACTGTGTTTCCAGACAAATAATAAATAAATTAGTCATTTTTATTTAATAATTCGTTATTGCTTCTTCATCATAATCTTCGACAAATCAGAGACGAATATATACATGTTTTTTCTTTGACAGTTGCGATCTTCAAGTCTCGATGTATAACAGAGTTGCTAAAATACCACTATAAGTCAACCATCTACAGGAATCAAATTCCTGGACAACAGTAGACAAACGCGACACGAGAGAATGGTACACCCCTACACCGCCCATTCCGCATCAAGCAATGGAACGAAAAAAAATAAATAAACCAAGCAATACAATCTTATTATTCTAAGTGTGATTTTTAAAACATGATAAAATGTGCTGGATATCGTCAGGCGATAGTAGCGAATTTCAAATCGCTTTAAAGAAGTCTACGGCTTCTCCACTGTGACTGGCCCCATATAAAGTAAAAAGATAAAAAATTGTTGCAGCTGCCGCCAGATGTTTTTCGGCTTACTTCTGACAACGTTTAAGCAAACTCATGAAACGCATGAAACAGAATCATAAGAGGGGATATGCACCACGTAAAGTATATATTACAAAACTGGCAAACAGGAAAAATAATTTTGAAAAAAAAATGTATTATTCGAGAAACCTTTAAGAGCCCACTTGGAGCTCCACTGAAACTCGCTTGTTGAGTCTTTCATTGACACTTGAAACCGGAAATGTGAATGACAAAATGACGTGCTATCCGAGTAAATGAATACCTGAGCGAGGGAGAGAGAGAAAGAGAGAGGGTATCATCATTTAAAGCATTTGTAGTGTTGTTGAGGAAGGTTAGTAACGCCAGCGCCGACATTTTTCTGAGACTACGACTTGAGGTTTCTGTTGATAAAATAATTATCTCCTATGTTCGAAAAGCGATTTATTGCAAACGTTCGAGTTAACGGAAAAAATAAATAAATAAAGTGCGTAAAGCGAAAAAATGCGGTAAATTCTATTTTTGAAACTAGAAAAAATTAAAAGAGAAAAATTTATAAAAAAAAAAACTTCTTGAGATGACGAAAATGTGAAGATACAGTCAAACTTTTGGCAGGAAATGTAAATAATAATAATAATAAATGACTAATAAGATTAATAGAAAAATAAGACTATACGAATCAAGAAGCGAAATCTCCAAGGCTCAAATGTCGCGAAATGTAACTAAACTTCGAAGTCGACTTTAAATATGAGAACTCTAATTTTTTTTCTTTACTATGAAGTCTTCAAGGGAGATTTTTCCTTACCAATTTGAGAGTAGAAAACATCTAATAATCGTATTCCGTTTGACGACAATATTTGGTATTTGTACCCGGAAATTAAATGGGATTTATTCTACTTATTAATTCTTATTAATTTCAGTAGTAATTTTCAATGAGAGCGAGAAGTGTAATTGGATTTATAGTCAGCTGAATAAACTTTTCGAGCTTCAATTTACATTTCCCTCATGTTAGAAATATTTATTTCAAAATATTTACTTCCTGATAAAAGATTTGCCTAATTAAATTTTTGGTTGGACGATACAATATTAACGAGAACCAATTTCTTAGAATAAAATTACTGTGGTCCCTGACTTCAATATTAGAGGTCAACCCAGAAACAAACCGCACCATTCCGGAAAATAACTGTCACCAAACTTCTCACTGCTCATATTTCGCCACTACACTACTCCTCACCGTTATGACCACAGACGGAGTCAAATTAAATAACGTACTGAAGAAAAAACCGCTGTGCCAACAGAAACAGAATAACAAAAGAACTAAGAGTGCAGAAACACCAAAAAAAAAAAAACCAATCCAGACTCAACTGACATAAAGGTAATTTCCATCAAACGATTATGAAATATGAACTCGGATTGAACTTTCACAAAAACACATTGCAAAAAAAAAAAGGCAGAAATGACAGAAAAGTAAAACAAAAAAAAAGAGAACAAGATAAAAGAAATTAAAATGGCATTAGTTCAAAAAAGTAACAAAAAAAATCACCTAAACAAAAGTTCCAAAAGTCAATGCACTGATGACTGTTCAAAATTCATGATCTTGAATAAAAGAGAGAGAGAGGGAGAGAATTAAAATAGCAACAAAGGCCTATTTAACAAACAAAAAAACAAAACAAAAAATTGCTGAGCCGGTGTCAATAACACCGACAAAGTCATAAGCGTAGAGCGATGAGTGGATTGGAAGACTTTTTTGGCAACGCACACGCATAAAACTTGAATCGTATATAAAATTAAAGCAATTAAATTTAAGGCTATTATTTAAATAGACAAAAAAGTTATTGCGGAAAAGCCAAAAATGCCAGAGAAGTGATGAACACAAACTGCCGCGATGAATGGCAAGCACGCACTCAAAAATATGCATACCCGTATATAGAGCCACCCACCCACCCAGATAACAAGCAGAACTAGTTACACGGAACCATCTAAAGTGGGTACTTCTGCGAGGAAGCACAACCTTAACCTATTTGAAACGAATGTTGGAAGAAGCAATGACCAAAATAGCATACGGTAAGCGATCCAGAAAGACACTCAAGAAAAACATAAAGCTTTCATGGCGTAAAAAAATTTCTTAGTATCAATAAAATTTAGCAGAAGAATGTTCAATCAACTCCGATAAACTTAGACCAGATGAACTGAAAGGAAGAAGTAACGACTAGCGTTCAGACTTACCAACAGCTCCGGTAATCTTAGAAGACAGTCAAACCAAAGAAACTTTGAAGAAGAGAAAGGCCAAATCATTAGCAGCAGGCTTAGAGAAATAAACAGTAACCACACACACGATAGGAATATAAATTAGAATGATGTAAAGATCAAGAACCAAACAGGAAAGTAATAATAAAAATAAAAAAAAATAACAGCAACAGTAGCCCGGAAGGTACAGCAAAATAATAATAGGACAAATTTGCTGTCGTAATATTTATCTAGTGGTTCTTAAGACATTCGGTTGTCCTCTAACAGTATAAGTTGTATAAGAACTTTTTCAGCTAAAGAACCGTCACTCAGAATGTTTAGAAGAGGAAGAAAATAAAATACCAGCTACCCATGAGACTTTCAAGAAAATAATACCTAAATTGCCTATGGTCATCAGCTTGGAATAGAAGGTTAACTATTAGTTTAGGCAAGTGGAGTTCCCAAGATTAGGTTTCATATGTCGGAAACACCCAGGTAAGTTCAACATATGCTGTGCGTTGAAGCTTGTCAATCACACGGCAGTTTTAGAGAAGAAGCTGGCAAGCACTCAACAACCACTCGGCAAGCTTGGGAGATGATGATGATGATGACAAATCAACAACCGGTAAACTGAGAAGAGGAAGAGACAGCCAGTCAGCCAAGTAAGCGAATGAATTCTCAAAGCAAACAATCGCGAACGTGCTTGCGAACTGAGAAGAACGAAGAACAAGTTCACCATAAAATGGGGGTTACACATCGTATCGTCGCCATCATCATTGTCATCGTCGAAACAAGAAGGTGATTGGTGAACGACTACGACGACCACGGCCCGCTCCACTTTACCCTTCACTTAACAAAAAGTTATGTGTGTGTATGAATGCGTGAGCGAGTATCTATGAGAATCTACCCGCATGGCATACGAAATTGGCAAACATATTTTTTTTTTTTTTTTCTTTCGAAAGACTGGAGTGTGGATGGCCGAACGAATGTACAACCGGACAGACAACAATATAGACAGGTTCAGGTTCAGTGCCATATGCTACAGCAGCGAGGCGGCAAGTGCTGTTACCTATACATATTGGGTTTCTAGTATGAAGGACAAAGTAAACACACACAGACAAAATATATATATACGAGTGAGATAGTTTTACAGACGCATGCACGCACGCGGCACAGAGATACACAATCACGTCGTCGTCGTCGTCGTCGTCGTCGTCGTCATCGTCATCGTCATCGTTGTTGTCATCGGCTGGGGCATAACTAAGTAGCTCCGTCTCTCGCTTGTCTTCTTCTTAGAAACATCTTTTAATATTGCTTTAATTAGTTTGAAGTTGTTTCTATAGTTGTTGCTATTTCGGTGGTTCGTTCATTTTCTCCAACCCATTCCGTGTTTAATGATTGAACACATTTTGATAATTAGCGTGGCAACAACAGCTTTTCCTGTCGTGCGTGACTACGTGAGCATTCATTCAACGCCTTGGTCTATGAAAGAGAATTCTTATATTCTGGGTGGGAGGAGAATAACAAAACTCTAAGTTACTGTACTTTTTATGGGGCCTTGGCCATGTTATAAGTTATAAGTCGTTTAGACATTAATTGGGGTTTTACATTATTTTGTTGAATAATGCCACGCTGCCGGGTTACACTTTTTGTTAAACATTAACCATGGCGCTGCGGGCAGCCCACGATGGTGGAAAAGGAAAATTATGCATTCCTTCCTGTTTCTGTTTAAAATGCGACCATACAAATCGGAATGGAAAGACGAGCTACGGGCTGTGAATTCGAACACAAAATAAATAAATAAAAACATACGGCGAAGACCTTGAATCACTAGATCATATAGTAATCAAATGCCTATCATTCATTACCTAGAATTACAGTCAAATAGAAAAGGAAGGCGAGAAGGACCTACCAATTGTCGAGTTAGCGTAGCAGGCAAAACTACTGTTGATGACTTATATGCATGTTCAGTCGAACTTCTCTATATATAACGAACTTCTATACAATAAAGCCCTAACTATTACGATATGATTTCAAGTACACAAGTGATTTTTTCGAATACATCTTATTTCAAAGTACACATCATTTTTGTATAACGAATTCTTCATATACCGAAGTGATTTTTTGATTCCGTGAAGATTCACTTTAGGGAAGTTTGACTGTATATTGTATGAGTTCTCGACTGTTGTACTCATACTCTACCAAGTAGTGAGTATACTGAGCACAGTATAAGTAAAATTTCTTAGATATCCATTTCGAATGGATACTGAATCCTCTTGAGCTGTGACTAATACAACATTCTAGTTTGCTCAGATTCTTTCCTCCACTATTTATTTCTTTCTTTCGCCTTTCTCCCTTTATTAACTCATACATATATGATTACATCTGTCACAACTCTAACAAATAAATAAATCACTGAACCCTTTTTCTGCTACGTACTGAACTTGTTCATAGCTTAAAATATCACCTTCGCCGCACTTAAATTATGCTAATAAGTTATAAAAGTAACACAAAAAAAAAAGAATGTAAAATAAAGTTAAGCTTCAGTAATTTCTCGCATGATGATCTCATTTGAAGAATGTCTAATTATATTTTGGTGACCAACAGAAGTTCAAAGACCCCCAAAAGTTGGTTGGATTATTCAACACTAAGTAGAATTACGAGTATAAACTTCTTGGGAATAAAAATACATAACGCAAAGAATAGCAGAAAGGAAGAAGACAAAACGGCCGTGATGCCCTGATATTGGTTGTACTCTGTCAAAATTTTTGACGCGTTTGAAAACCCAACATTTTCCTTAAGAAGCGGAAGAAGAACGGTAATAAAAAGATTAATTACCTCTGAGGTACAGACAACTCATCATTAAATTATAACAATTATGATCGTTGACCTCATGCAAAATATAAAATAAATAAAAACAAAAACACTACTAACAACAATAAAACTTGTTGAAATTTTTCCACTAAGCAAAAGTTCGACATCAAAAGCACCAGAAAAAAGAGAGCGTGTAAGATGATGAAAGGGGCAAAAGCACAACAACAACAAACAGAAACATAACACAAAGAATGTTATTAAGGCAACCCACGAAGAAGGGCGGCGGTTAGGTATTCTATTGTGGAAGAAGGTGGCAAAGAACCCAAGCGCTTTGGATCAGGTAACACAAGCACAATAAGCAGGAAAAGTATGTATGTATGTGCGTATATTCTTATACTATATAACAACTAAAAGCTCTTTTGTTATTGTTGGTGTTAGTTGTAATAAATATTTATTTAACATTTGGTACAATAAAAACACGGAAGAGGTGAGAAAATTAAAGAAGTTCAGGAAATTCGAATTCGAAATTCGAAGCAGTGCAGATCTAAAATATTTAATTTTGAAGCTTGTGATAGTAGAGTCATGTTCAATAATACTCCCCTATAACCATTCGAGAACTTTTCAATTTTATATGGTATATTTAGCTATCCTAAACGTCGTTAGACTCTAACACTACTCTGCACGTCCACGTCCGGTTAAGTGCGAACCCAAGAGGGATCGAAATTTATTAAAAAAATTTGGCTTTAAAAATTTTTGATTCAAGAGTGTGTGTTGGAAAGGGGAAAAGATTGTCTAACCTGGGTGATATTCAAGAGTGATTAATTTGTTTCGAATATTAATACATTTTTTAAAATAAATTAATCAAAAAAACAGTAAACGAAGGTTATTTAAAAAAAAAATTTATATAAAAATTTAAAAAAAAAAAACTATGGGAAGCATTGTGTATGAGGGTAATTAAACACAAGAATAAAGTCATTCAATAAAAATGGTGATTTCACTATGCCGAAGTAGTAATATTCTTTTCACGAACTTCGGAAATATTGTAACTCACGGTGCCGTGTTTGTCATTACACTAACTTTCAGCGCTGTAATATAAAAAAAAAATAAGTATGAACAAAAACCAGGTAGACAAGATTCAGGAAACTTCTTTGACAGAATATAAAAAATGCTATGAAAACTGCCTCGATAATTAGGATCAACCTTACCAAATATGTGTATCATAAAAACACGTCTACTTTGATAAGAAAATCATTTTTCATGAAACTTTTAAACACATCTTGTATGGGTGTTGGTATTGATATTTTCGATTTATTTGAATATAAAACATAATAAATATTAAAAAAAAAACGCATACAAATCGATAGACCCACAATCAAAGAAGTTTTTCCAATAAGTACTTGAACTTGAATCTTTTGTTGATATTGGAAATTTCCCTCCTAGCCATACGGTAGCTACCGAGAAATGTGCTGGCATTATATATATAATAATAATAAAAAATAATAATAATAAAAAAAACTTCATACCAATTTTCAAATTTCGCATTGAAAAACTAAGTTTGCATACAGATAGCCACACAGCATGGCTATATCAAATCGTCGAGGTGATCAAGAATATATGTGTATACTTTACGTATGAACACTTAATGTTTCCAACTGCATAACAAAGCTATGATTCTTCCACAGAATTCGAAGAGTATATTAAAGTTTAAAGAGCGTGTAATGCCATCACACAGCAACAAAACATCGAACAACCACAGAGCCGCAATACAACAATTAAGGCGAGCAAGAACGAGAGAGA
This sequence comes from Cacoxenus indagator, assembly GCA_035041755.1. NCBI lineage: Eukaryota > Metazoa > Arthropoda > Insecta > Diptera > Drosophilidae > Cacoxenus > Cacoxenus indagator. The sequence continues at coordinate 786,573 of JAWNKX010000218.1, read as the reverse complement.
GGTGCGCACCACGAACGTTGACCTTCCTTAAAGAAGGCGGCAACAGCAAACGCATGAAAAAGAATAAGTGATGTAAAAAACAAGAAAAAGCGTTAAGTTCGGCTATGCAGAAGCTTAAATAGTCTTCACGCACCCCGTGAAACAATTTCAGTAAACGTTTGTTTGAATACTATAGTATTTCTTCGAAGTATGTCTAAGAAATGGACTGCGCATACTCGTACTGTATTTCAGAACAGATCTATGGATTTGTATGGAAGCTATACGATTCAATAATTCTAAGGCCTTCAAATTATAAGGACCTATGGTACAATATGATATGCGTCAATAATGAAATAATAGTTATACCCATAATTAATATTGGTACCCCCTATCCCAATTCTAGTGACCGGTTTAAACAAATGTATAGCGAATGAATTGAAATGGCCGAATTTCAATTCTTCAGCTTAAAAAACTAAAGTACTACTTTTCATACATATAGAGGTGATCAAAAATATATATGTACAAATGTCTCCTTCACTGCGTTACAAACTTCATGGCAATACATGAAGATCATAAAAACTGTCGGCAACGCAGCAGCAACAACAAACTACGAAATCAGTTACAATAAAAATGCGTTTTTGATTGCTTTCGGCGTTGTTGTTGTACTTTTGTTATCTGTACCATTTGTCTGTCAGTCAATCAAACATTATTGTAGTTTGTGGTGTCGGTGTATCAATCAATGCTATTACAATACCAACAAGAAATAAACTTTAACTAAACAAAAATGTGGTGGTCGCAGAGCTTTACTACCAAAGACTTAGGAAGCTGGACACCTTTTAAATAAACTAACTATTGCCAATAAAAGGCTACATACATAGGAGTGGTGGCACGTGCTTGGCGTTATGCCATTCAAATATGGGACACCACTGCCGCCTACTTCGAAAAACTTAGGCGTACCAGAGCAAGGCTTCCCGAAGGATCACGAATTTTCCGAAACTCCACGCTGCTGAGACCTTAGGATGCCGTCGGTAATGGCAAACTTTTGTAGGCATACATTTCTTCGAGTGGCGCGTGGGGTTGAGTTTTTAGTTTTATTTTATTTTATTTTTTAAATGTAGAGACAAAAAATAATTCAACACACAAACACAAATAAAAACTGCCCGACGAAACAAAGCCACAAACACATGTATACACAAACAAAGAAACTAGCTGTAATTGCATTCAAACTTAAAATATTTATTCTCTTTTTGCATGCTCTCTTAAATTTTAAGTCACTCATTTAGGAGCCGATATTTTCTTTGCATTTAATGCTTTTTCTTCCTGACTTTGCAAAAGCACCAAACACAATTAATTTTTTCTTAATGGCTGATTCATCAAATGCTAAATTAGAAAAAAAAAATAATAAATTTAAGCAACCTAAGAATAAATAATAATGATAGAAGAAGCAAACCAAAGCCATGACTCGTACGACAAAAAATGAATTTGAAAAAAAAAATGAAATATATATATATATAATAGAGAAATAAATAAAAAAAAATCTAATATCAGCAAAACGTGTTTGCCGACGTTCTGGGAACTTAGAAGCGTCTTTTACAAAGCTTGGTTGAGTGTGCTAAGCCCATTGGAAAGCGAGGGAAAGAGGGTTTCGGTTTGGAGCGAGAACGTGAACCATCGAAAGATGAATAGCTATATTTTTCGTCGCTGTTCTCGACTACCTTGCTTGTTGGTCTTGTTGTTTTTGCTGTCGTCTAACTCAGCACATTGTGAAATCATTTCCATTTCGAGAAAAAAAATTTGCTTTGGTCTCCAGCAAAAGTGCAAAGAAATAAACCTTTGGGGCAAAGACGAAGACAAAGACACGCAGCGCGGCGTAACGCGACTTTTTAACGTGCAGACTTAATTGATACTGACTTTGTATTTCTTATTGTTGCTATTGTCGCTGCTGCTGCGCTTATCAGCAACGCGCAGTGAGTTCTTGTTTTTTTTTTCTTTATTATTTTTGTTTATTTTATTTCCCACCGCTTTTTTCTCCGTAGATCAACTACACAAAACCATCGCTGCCCTGCTTGCTTAATATGAAACATTTCTAATTTAATTTTTTCGCTATAATTATTCTTGTTGTTGTTTGTGTTAGCGCCATTGCGCCGTTTTAAAAATATTTGCCAGTCATAACAATTGCAGCCGAATAAATAAGTTGTGAATTTTTATTTATTTATTTTATGTACTTAATTTTGAATTCAAATTATAAACAAAAAATACTTTTGCACGTATAGAATGAGTTATTCTCTATGCCACAGTTGTAATATTGTTCATGCCTAAAACTGTCTTTATAATTGTGAGGAGTGTTATCATATTTATCAAATGAGGCTTATTTTGGTGATAACAAAATTAATGTTCGTGAAGCTTTTGAAAACACCAATCACGATCCATTAATAATAGAGGCGCACATTTCTAAAGCAATTCTTCTCCTCGAGCTGATCAAGAATATATTATATGTACATATCTATATAGCTTAGTCTCCAACCTTTGTTGTATTACAAACTTCATGTATAGAAATTAGGAACATACATGCATATATATGTATGCAAATTGATAGAGTACAAACTAAAGTGGGGTGTTTGTCCGTGGTACGTCTGTCTATGCTTGTATATTGCAGAAACGATAGAGAACTCGATTACTCGCAACTATGATAAAGTAAAAAACACCCATTCAACTTACAAACTCTCCAGTTCACTCATTTTCATACGATCCTGTTGCCTGCTGGAAACACATTTCTCTCGGTGTTTCATCAAAACCTTACTCTCTTTCTGTCGGCCTCGTTCACACATTCCCACATGATCTTGTATGACTCGTGTCCAATTCATGACGGTAATCTATTATATCCTACGATCCCCTCTCTCAACCCGTTGACAAACTCCTATTCACTTTCCTTTATCTCACCCCTTATTGAGAAACATTTCATCATCGTACATCAAGGACTTTCAATGCAGTTTCATTTTCATTTCATTATGTTCCGTTACCATTCATTCGCTCGCTGTTAACTCCACCTCAACGGAGGCTGCATTGAATTACATTCACACATACATACAACACAAATACAGCCAACAGGCAGCTGCCACTTTATCGCTTCCTTTTTGGCGTTTTCATTTTATTTCATTTTTGCTGTTGTTTGTCTCATTTATTTTTCGACAAGGGTAAGTTGACTGAACAAGTCAGTCGAAAAGCGGATTGTTTGTTTTGTTTCGTTTTCCGGCTACGCCAACGTCGCTGTCATTTGCAGCAGCAGCGCTGTATGCGTCTGTCTGGCGTATCGCAGCCGGAGCACTCGCTTAATTTCACCAAATATCAAAATTTATAATACGACGACAAAAGTTTTCGGTCGGTCACGCTTTGCCGACGCCTCGCCCCGAACTAACCGCTGACGATGCTTGCCGCAGCTCGCTGATGATTATCCCTTTTGTTGTGCGACACTGCGTTGCTACGCACTCGAAATCTCTCTCCTTTAAATGTCTACGACGTGACGTCCGGTGATGCTGGCACTGGATTTTGCACATTCGTTGAACTTACGCCTTCTTGCTTTAGGGGTGAGCTCAGACGTCTGTCAACCCCCACTGCCACATCACACCCGCGACAGCTATTTTCAATAAAACGAAGCATACATACATACATATGTACATATGTATATTAATGGCAAGGCAAATAAAGGTGGTAAAAAAGCTTCCGCATCTCGTTTGAACTTTTGCCATTATCATCACATTCCCCAACCCTTGCTAAAAGGCCCACCCTGCGTGTTTTGAGACTGGGCTTCGTGCGTGAGGTCAATAAACTTTCGACAACCATTTTGTTTTGGGCTTTCTTTGCGGAAAAGGCAAAACTTAAGCCGAATTCGAAGTCACCCTTCGCGGCAACAAACAACCCCAAAAGGTTTTATCGTCATACACGAGCATACTCGTACACCCCACGCAAACATCAATAAGTTAAAAAAGTTTCATTTATATTTTATAGTATATTTGTAACAATAATTCCCTCTCATATTTATTCGAAATACCTTTCATCTTTATTGTGTCATAAAGTTGCACTCGCACTTCCTGAAGGCCTACTTTGCTTGCTTCTTGTTTGACGTATTGGAAAAGAAAGATTTCGAGCAAAGTCTCAGCCATTTAGCTGAAGAAGTGAGGGACTGATTTGTACACACACACAGACGTATATGGCTATATAAACTCATGTCGTCGATCTGATCAAGGAAACATATAGTTTGTAGAGACTCCGATGTCTCCTTCAGTATATTACGAACTCCACAACAAAGTCTTTGTATTCACATAATGTGACTAGTACACATAAAAACGTTATCAGCATTAAAATCTTTAATAATAATGAATTGTGTTCAATTCAATTAAACTTCTTCCCCATGTCCGCTTTGCCAACCAGATTTATGTATATTTTTTACTTCGAGGTGTGGTTAAAAAGTTATCTTATTTCCAGTTTGAGAATACTCGATAGAACTGGTTCTGAAATTAAAATAAAATGCTTTGATGATTGCTAATTTCGGTGTCTTTCAAATAAACACAAAATGTTCAGTCGGATTGGATATATCACAATTACTTGGAATTTGCGTATCGCGAAGGTTACTCTGAGCACTTATAATATGACAGAGCTCCTTATCTTAATTCAGTGATGAGAATCAGAACGATGATCTGAGCATCTGAAGAATATTAAGTTGAGTGGAGATCATTTTAACGTTTTTATATTGAAATAAATGTCAATAGCGGATAATTAGACACGTAAATTTTGTCTTTAACTAACGTAATAGACGGCACTAACTAAATAATCGGACGATTCGCATTAATTTTTTAGCTCATTCACACCGAAGCCTTTGGCGCATCCTTGAAATGGAAAAATTCGCTTGAGTAGAAGCTACTATCTCATGGCGATAGAGCTGAGGTAGACAAATTTTTATAAACTATAAAATCTTAACTCTAAAAAGGTGGTTTTAATAGACACCAATTTTTATCTTTAAGTTTTGCTAGACTTCTCATTTAATCTCTCATCTTAAATTTTATAAGATCACATTTATCATTCTATCCCAAGTCTATAAACAGTATAATCTCTTATAGATAAACGTGTTTCAATGGTACCCATTCTGTAAGTGGACCCTTCCTAATAATAGTTATTCCCTATATATCTCCATCATGGGACTATACGAAGATATTTTTGGGTTTGTTAATAATTACAAAAACACCACGTAATTTGAGTCTTCGTTCTTTAAGCCACCCAGATCAGTGGTCTCCGGCCAAGGATTACGAACTCTCGGATAGTTTATACCCGGCGAAATGACAATCATATATATCAAACTAATTCTCACTGAAGTGTTGCTTTCATACACATATAACCTAAGACACAAAGGTAGACGCGACTTCAGGCTAAGCCTCAATCGCTGCCCATTATGAGAGAATAAGCACTGAAATCTACGCGTTCGCATACTTTCTATGCTCGTGACGATTCTATCTCAAACATTACGATTCTTATTTGTTCTTCCCAAACCAGTTCATTTTTCAAATTATCTGAAAAAATAAATTATAGGTGTCCCAAACTCGCTGACATTGAAAAGTGCACAAAAGGCCAAGAAATCCATCTAGATAAAAAAAAGTCTTCCCTTCTTCTTTCATTTCCATCCCCTTAACGTGTTTCACTGTAAGCATTTGAAGATCATTTAAATAATGAACGATCAAACATTAAGCGTGCAACTGTGTGGAACCCTTCATGCCTGACTAATTTACATGACGACCTATTTTCTTTCTTTTCTTTCCTTCTTCACTTCTTTCTGCCTTCATATTTCAACCTTTGTCCTTTTATACATCGAAAAACACAATTAGCTGGAACCATTAAATTACTTCTTTCTTTTTTTGTATATATGTACACCCTACTCCATCAGAGTTATGGGGTAAGCTTAATGGAACAAGTGAATATGGGATTAGATTGGGTTATGTGAAGCTATACTAAAAGCCATATGCCAGGGATTTTCCACCCATGGGTCCACTGTTTTGGTTAGTTAGGCGATTTCTTAAACAATTTGTGTTTCGATTAGACATACATATGCTACTCACGCTGTACAACCTCAGACTAGAGCCAATTCTACTAACTGAAGTCGATGTTCGAAGTCATTAGAACACTATTATCACCATAGAAGGGTTCGAAAAGTGTTTTATTTATTTAGTCTGTCTATTTATGTATGGGCTATATGTCTCCTATTACATCCAATTCTAATAACTAAATTTCAATTAATTTCAACATATCTCAATCAATCAGTGCTTAAGTCAAACTGCTTCCTCTTCTCTTCACCTTTGCAGAGCCCTTTGAGATTACTTTCAATAAGGCCAAAAGCACTTTGCACGCACCAAAATGAATACAAAGGACACAAAAAAAATTTTCAAAAAATATTAATAACAAAAAAAAATTTTATAAGAAAATAAGAAAAAAATAATCGTCGGGTTAAAAAACTAAAGTGGCTGGCATTCAGCAAAAGCGAACAACAACCCTGAAAATTAGTTAGACGGTGATGGCAGAGGCGACGGACGCAAAATTCGTCGTTGGCGGTAGTAATATAGTCGAGAGCGGCGAATAGAGCACACAAAACAATGAGCGCAAAATCGAGGATGATGGTGAGGAAGAGGAATAAAAATGAAAGCAGAGAATACGTTGAATAAAGCAAGAGGGAGATGGAAAAGAGCAGGCAGGCAGGCAGGAACAAAACCAGGAAAAACGACATATGGCCCGGCTCGGCGCTGCTTCTGCTGCCACTTCAGCTTGCCTGTGTCTGCTTCATTGCCTTCTTTTGAATGCCGGCTGCCAGACTGGAATGTTTGCCCGCTTGCCAGCGAGCATTGCAAGCCAACTGTCGACGACGACGACGACAGCGTCCGATCCAAAGCATGCAGTGTCAGCAACCCCTCTGTGTTTGTTTTCAGTCGAAATGTGCCTGGAATCGTGGTGCTTGCCTGCTTACCTGCTTGCCTTCTTGCCAGTTCTCGTCGTCGCTTCTTTTATGTTGTTTTTGGGAATTCGAAATATTCTGCACTAAACTTGTCTACATTCTGCCACAAACTACTTCATCTTCTTCTTCTTCTGTTACCACCGACATAGCCAACGTCGCCGCCTTACTCTAAACTCCTGTTGCCTGCCCCGTGGTTGACGATTGCCCTTTCGATGAATCGCGTTCAATGTCCTCTTCTTTGGTTGCTCGTTCACTCCTCCCATACCATCCCAACACAACACAACGCTACGCATCGAAACCGTATCGAATTGAAAAATGCACACAGATGACAGGTTTTTTTTGCACAGGATGTTGTCGGCCGCAGTCTCAGTAGTTCCAGTCGCCCTTTGTCACTTCTTCTCCACCACTGCTTGCTAGTGATTACTTTTTTATTTAGTTTTACAAGCAGCTTTTTTCGCCACATCTTTGACTTCTGGGGTGCAAGAAAAGTGCAAAATTATACGTTTTTGCTTCTCCTTCCTCTATATTCTTTGGTATACTGGTATACAATTCGACGCTGGCGAAATGGATCAGGGGTAAGACTCAGGTAAGGTATAGCGCGCCTGCATATCTTTTCAGCAACGTTTTGCACAAGGCTACATTTGAATACCTATTAGAGTTCCTGGTGCCACATCCGCAACAAAAAAGAAAAAGGAGTTGTAGCGAATTATAGCTAAAAATAGTTGGGACTTGATAATCGAGCATTGAGCAGTGTGTAATTTAAATCGTCTGGAATGTGTATATGTAAATTGTACACCATAACGAACTAGAAACGAAAGAACAAGTTCACTACAATATCTGCAGTACGAGAAATTGTGGGCTACGTTGTTCGCCTCTTGCGTTTTCTTAAGCCTTTACGGCTTTCTCAGATAATCAAACAGTTCCTAAAGACTTTAATTTTTATCACACTAATTCAATAACCCGAGGTGTCGTAAGCATTTCATTGACGTTGGAGCACCAATTTTCTTTTGGTGAGAGAAGATTACTATAAAAACAGCGTTAGCCAACATAAGCTACAACTTAAAATATAAGGTTCTACATCATCAAGACTACTGCTGAATGACTTATTCTATTACCTAACATATGTACATAATACTGGTCGAAAGATCAAGCGAAAATAATGAGGGTGTATACCTATTCGGATCGATAAATTTTTGTGGTTTGAACTTAAGGTGGGAATCAAACCAATTCTCTAACCCATAGAACTAAATCTAAATTTCGGACCCGGAATAAAAAAAAAATAATATACTCGAGGTTATGACGACTGACTTGGATTTACTAGATTTTAGAGAGTATTATACGTCTCACATATAGTTATGAAAATTATAAGATATATGTCGAATTGCAGGTACTTAGAGCCAGAATACAACAATTTCTAAGATATTCATTTAATGTTGAAAAATATGTATCTTTTGTATTAATTATAGCTCTCAGCTTATAGTCCTATAGAAATCTTGGGACTTAGCTGTTAGGTGACTAGTATTGTCACCTTTCCGTGACTTACGTGTAGTTTGAAAGCGTATGCGTGTTTACTAAAGGACAAACCATTATCTCGAATGATCCTGATTAGTTTTTAGAATATCTATCGAAGTTTAACCAATTTTCCACCATTCTGTATTAGGATAATTTAGAAAATAACCAATATACACATACCTGCAAATTATCGTTATCCAAGGTACTATTTCGCATTAAATTCAAAGAAAACACAAAACTAATACAGTTGAATCAAGTAGGAATAGCTGCAGCACAGCAGAGCACAACTCGAAAATTATCTATGATGGTTTGCCTGAGTGTGTGGTGTACGCAATGTGTTGTACATACATACACACAAACAAACCCATAAACGCTGGTTTTCAACGCATGGATATACATACAATATATGCAACCATCATGCATACATACAATAAGATGCGTCGAAGCAATGCCGCCAACAGAAATAAAAACAACAACCCATCGAAATACAGCTTAATAATGGGAATAATGGAAACGCAATGGGAAAGAAACAGGCAACGGACAGCAACCACAAGTAAGCCCTGGGCAGACAGAATATGAGGGGGAACGTTTTGGTATGAATCATAAAAAAATTGCATTCAATAGCATGAGGGGGAACAAAATGAGAGTGGCACGTATTGCACACACACCCAATGAAGTTGAAAACAAACCGGCCAAGGGAGAGAAAATGCGAACACAAAGTGAACTACCGAAGAGCGGTAAAACTCCATGTGAGCAGAAAGAACAAAAACGTGCATGCAAAATTAGGAATTTTTTCAGTGCATTCAAATTGCAGTGAAACATTAAATAAGAACCACAAAAAACCACAAGCGGTGACTTCAAATGTCTTCAACGTTGTAGTTGTTATTGTTTGGTTTTTTGTTGTATTCACGAAATACGCTTCCGCCTTTTTGAATTTTTTTTTATGATTGTGCGCGCTTTTTTTTGCGTTGGCATAGAAAATTTGACACTTTAATTAACAAGAATATTTGTTTTAAATACATTTTATTGCACAAACCTGTAAGGTACTTTTGCGCTGATGCGCTGATTTTCTCTATTGGTGTTTGATTTTGTTGTACTCCTGGAGCCATTGATAAGGAAATTCACACAAACCTAAAACCGCGTCGGTAAATGCACAAAGGTATTAAGTTATAAAATTATTTTTTCTTTCGCGTTAGTCTTTTTTTCGTTTATATATGTATTTATATAGTTTTTTATATGTCGCACAATGGATGAGCGGCCTTTTCGCTTTCGACCGACGCTGTCATACAAACAGAAACGAATCGGAGCTGACCGACTGAACACACAAAATGATAACAGTATGAGCAAAAGAAATGTACTAAAAATGATGACGAGAAAATGTAACACCAAATATGATATTTTCAATAATATAATGTTTCGGCGAGTTTAGAGAAAATTGTTTTTCAACACTGAACTCCAGAAGAACAGCGCAAACTGCTTTTATACAGTTATTTTTCTTACTTCGCTTTCTAAAAGAGAATATCGGAATTTTAATGTGCAATTAAGGACTACGTGCTTTGATGCAATTAAGGACTATTCCCTAAATGTAATTGAAGTCGATACAGTTTTCTAAATTGTATTGTTTTAACTCCCGTTTGCGCCCGGCGTAGAGCAGTTTCGTGAATAACGCCCAATCGACTTTCAAAATTCGGCATTTTCGTAGGTTCACACAACCTAGATCTCCCATTCCGCATGACGAATAAGTGATAATATACAAATTTATTATTATGCATGTGAGTTTTAAAGCATCATAAAATTTGCTAGATATTGTCTGACAATTATAGCAAATAAAGACTACAAAGAAAAACAAACTTCGTAAGCGCATATTCATTGTATACGCAGTAATAAGAAGACAATCTGATTTCAAGGTACGATGGTATTAAATACGAAAAAATTATATTAAGTTCGGAAACTTTAAACATGGTGTGTGGTTTATGAAACTATGATAAATAGGGTACTCACGAAAAGTTTAAAACTATAAAACTCGTATTTGCTTAAACGTACACGCATTGTTTCGTGAGCGCCCCGTTTTATCTGTCTGTTTAATCTTAACAAACAATTGGAAATGTTAAAAAGAGCAAAAAAGTAAACGTAAGAAATTACTGAAAATAATTTATTATTGTTGTAAATTTGTTGTAACATTTCCCTTTTACCATATGATTGGGCAGAGTTGTCATTTACGATAAATTGGCAACTTTGAACTTTAAAGGCACTCAATCGTTGATTACTTTTCAACAATTGCTAAAACTTTTTTGGTGTGAAGCTAATAAGGCGTTTAAACAATTAACTTATTTCAGAGGTTCAAGAGGCATTTAAGACTTTTTGTGAGTACCCTAAATAATTTTAAGTGTTTATAGTGTAAACTTTACAAGTTGCTTAACCGATAGCACTGTTACCAAATGTATGCTCATGCAGGGTAGCCAAATAGACCGAGTTTAAGAAATTAATTCTCCATTTCTCTTTGAACTCTTTCGTAATTTTACCATTCTTCTAAACGCGCAATCCGCAGATTGCAAAAAATTGGTGTAATGTTCATGATTTGCGGCTGTTGGAATTAAAGAGTTAAATAATCATGTGGAGCAAAGAATTGGTGAAAGTTTTACTCTGTAAATACAAACAACATGAAAATCTGTACAATATGCAAGATCCAAATTACTCGGATCGCGTTAAACGTTTGAATTCCTTGGCGGATATATGCAAAGAATTGAGAAAGTTGGAAAAAACAATGACAATCGAAGTCGTTCGTAGGAAGATTCACACTCTCAGATCGCAGTACATAAAAGAATCGCGTGAGATTGTCAACAGTCGACTCAAAGGCGGTGAGATTTATCAACCGAAGCTTTGGTGTTTTTCACATTTGGCATTTTTAAAGTCTCACTGCACACTGAGAAAGGAGCCATATTTTGCATTAGCAGTAAGCAAAGAAGAGCCAAATAGTTCTGAGGTAAGACAAAAAATAAATAATACACATATTTAATTAAAAACATCAATTTATTTGCAGTTCGATGAAAGCATCGTGAGTAGTGTTCTGGAAGAAAAGCCGATCGACTACCAAAGTGTACGGGACGATCAGGGGGATGAAAGGCTCATTGATGTGAAGAGTGAACCTGAACCAGAAGAACAATACGATGAACCTACAGTTCACCGATGTTGTAATAAGAGAGTAAGTAATCTATACAATTTATATTTGCCAATTTAGTTATATATTCATCTCTTCCAAAGTACACTTCATTACATGAGCAATACAACTCGTAATCAAAATATATATACTAATCCAATCTAATGCTAATGTCATCTCTTGGGCGTGATGGTATTGCAATAGTCGGGCTTACTAATAGGTTTCGTTCGATTGTTAATCCACAGCGACACTAACGATAAGCGCCATGTATGCCGAGCCACATCTTATGCCATTGAAATCTGACCTCAACAATGGGGGCCATTTTTGGCCTAATATTTTAACACATCTTCTTCAGTAGATTGTGTAACCTGCAGCCTATGCAATAGTTTAACATATTGTTTGCTTATGGCACTAGTTTCGAAACGTATTATAGTACTGTAATCTTTGGATCCATCTTGATTATCTTTAATGGTATAGATAATTGGCCCATAGCATTCTAAAGGGAGGTCGATGGAAAAAGGGCTAATACCTATAAAATCACTCTAATTTCAGACAACGAAACTAACTGCTGTTACATACTGAAACTTCTAGTCATTGTTTCATAGCTTCCACCGAAGCCACCAAGCTGGATAACCCGCTATCGGAAAACTAGAAATAGTCTTCTGGGATGTGAATATATATATTGCAATAGATCACAGTTATTCACCAAATGGTCCTTGGATACGGTGAACATCACTACCAATTAATACTCTTTAATAGCTTTGCTTTTTAATCTCCATGACAACAGTTTCCAACGTTGAAATAGCATACGCTGGAGGAGTTGTTGACCGATTGCATTCCATGGTTATTGGAGATTACTAGGCCAAAGATTACCTATCAGTTTTTCAACACCGCGTTTTATATTGTGAGCTTATGTTCTTAAGGAGATCTCTATAGTCGTGACGAGGCATATGTTTTATTTTTCACTCTTATTTGCATTATATTTATAACGACCGTGTCTAAACTATTTTGTAAAACAAATAATCGTTATGCAAGGGTCAACTGTAGTTCGGGTCTGAGCGCTCTGTATTCTGTTCTGTCTTTCAATCAATATAGTTGAATCTGTAGCTTTCCCTGAAATTGTAATAATAAAGACATTTATTTATCTCTTTATTTTAGAAGAGGTCAGACGAAGCGGTGGAGCGCATGGAGAACGTTATAAGTTTACTAACTAAACGCCTGCAGGAAAAAAACAACAATTACGACTGGCTTGGCAAGCAGGTCGTCTTTGAAATGAGATTACTTAAAAATGAGGCTATACGACGAGATGCTGCCTGGAAAATACAAACCATACTCCGAGAAGCTTCATTGGATGATGCTTCAAATAGTGCCGTAGAGACGCCTTCCAATGGATTTAATCGTTCAAGTTCGCTTTCAAACTACAGCCATTTTTCATCATAAGGACGACTGATAGGGTATTCATTTGCATATGAGCCCGCAATGTACAATACCCACAATTAAGTTTCGTGGAAAAGGCTGAAAATAATTGACGATGATCATACCGAATATTTCCGAACATCATCCACCATCTTTAATCTAAGGAAAAATATTTAGTAATTAATGTTTTATATAATAAATGCGAATAGTCCCTTAAATTGTACTTTCCAAGTATTCCGGCCTTGGATTTTTTCATGGCTGGAGTGGTCCAAGACGCGGTATATGGAAGCATTATAAACCGTTCCGATTCGGACACATAAAAGATATATCACTGGTTGTCCTTGTAAAGTGGAAGAGGAAAAGTTGGGAAACAGAGAGTCTTTATGCCGGAACTGATGCAAAGTAAAGTCGACTCTCGATAGCGGGAAGGTTTTTTTAAACTTCTTCTATTTATTAAAATAATTAAGGATATTAAACGGTGATCAGGTGTGGCCGAGTTGCATACAATCGTTTGCAATGCTTTTTTATTTCCCCTAAAAGGATTCTAAACAAGGCTGCCGATTTCTGACAGTGTTGCAAAGTTTTTGGTGGAAAATTGCCATTAGCAGCCTTCTTGTTTTTTTTATGAAAAAAAAAAATGTGCGCCAAAACAATACACAGCTGATCATGCCAGGTAATTAAAACCATGATCAGGTTTATTAAAAACTAAAATTTGAAGTTTTTTTTAAAAAAAATATGTCCAATTAAGTCCGAAAACACGTTCGTACACATTATAAATGATTCTAATATATCTATTTTTTCAACAAATAGTAATTTTTCAATTTTTTCACATCTCACAATTTGTTGACGTGCGTATAACCAAGACAATGAACAGCTGATCACGATTTGGAATCGGCAGTGTTAACAGCAATATTCGATTCAGTGATCCAGCTGTATTGTAAAGAGGATATTAAATATAATGCAGAGTTTGGCGAATCCAGTTCTCATCACCATAAAATTTATTGCCGTTTGTTGAATTTTAAAAAAATAAAACACGTACACTGGAAGAAGTAATATTCGTAAACGACTGATTTTTCCTGAAAGTATTTTCGACTATTTTGTAGTAGTTTTCACCACCATGTACATTTTTCACAACTGACAACACTGTTAAAAAAGTCACCTATAAATACTTTTCGACAACTCTACTTATAAAACGTGAACAAAACAAAGCACATTGAAGAATGGACGCTTTGGCTGAGGTAAGCCGAGTATTTTAAACTTGAACAATTTAATTAAAAAACCTTTAATAAACATAGATTGCAGGTGATGAGTCCAATGGCGATGGCTCGCGTACATTTGTTTTCCAAAAGGAGGGCCATACGCTTGGGAATGCGCTGAGGACGATCATTGCACGTTATCCCGATGTGGACCTCTGCGGCTACACGATACCACATCCTAGTGAGGATAAAATGCATTTGCGCATACAGTCGCGGAAATCACGTGCCATTGATATACTCAAACGTGGTCTCGAGGATCTGGAGGCTGTATGCGATCACACAATCGAAACATTCGAACGGGAGATGAAGACGTTTAATGAGAGTAATAAAAAGGCATCGTCTGCACAATAAAAAAAGCGTATTTTAAATCATGGTCATATATGTATATTCAGACTACAGTTCTAGCCTTTTTGGGATCATAATTCGGTTTACGCAAATGATGGTAGTTAGGTAGCACTTTGCGTAAGAAATCAATCTGTAGCGTCTGTGAGCCGTGCTTATCGATGGCCTCACGCTGTAGCGCGTTGCGGCCATATATAACGGTATTCTCCGATAGCGCTTGAACGCTTCTCACTCGTACACCAGCGCCAACTACACAGCCACTGCTGACAACCACACCAGGCGCCACATAACACTTGCACTCGAAGACATTTTTATCACCGATGCGTGAAGCCTCAACCGTGCAACCTACTTCAAAAACATTATTGGCACCGATTTGTAATACATTTGTGTCTGTCCATGTGGCACCCTCGGCTAAACGATGTGCAATAGTAGCATATTCTTCAACTATGCAATTCTCACCCAAAACAATAGGGCCCGCCTCGGCGACGATGCTAGCGCTCGGATGCACAACACAACCGGGGGAAATTGTGATGTCACCACGTAGTGTACTCTCCTCGCAGACAATCGATTTAGCCATGATTTTTATACTAGCAGTAAAAACGTCTTTAATTTCGTTTTATCGATGGCTTTTATTCATTTAACTCACTCATTTTCAGTGGGCAACATTTTGTTTGTGAAATCGTTTGTTTTTTTGGTTTTCCTACCAATTCTCTACTTTTCTAGTGATGTGAGGAACTCCTTTTAAATTGACGTATTTTTTCCACAGAAAAATTTTAATTAATTGAATACCTTTGGAAATCTTAATTTCTGATAGCATTGAAAATAGTGGTATATTTTAGCACGTTAATACTAATTTCTCTGTAATCCTACTGGCATGCAATTTTAATATGTTATTCGTCAGTTCTTTTCAGTCGATTTCGTTCGGTGCAGAAGAAGATTTGTCGGTGGGAGCGAATATACTGCTAAAAGACAAAACTATGCCAATCGAGCAATTAGAAAATCTATCATTGGGTGAGTCATGAATAAATAATATAGTAAATAAAAGGGTGCATGTGTTTGTGGCCACTTCAATTTTAACAATCCACGTTGTTAAAAGGAGGGTTCTGCATTTCCCCTACCCCGATGTCCATCACAGGGTGGTCATGATTACTTATTTTGCAAAGGGGAGCTTTCATATAATTCTACACTGTTTCATTAGTAATGAGTTAGTGTGTGGTGAATGATGAATGTATGGGTGAAGGATGTGGGCATGTGATTGCTTGGGCGATGGAGTACTATAAACCAAGGCCTAAGAAGGTGATGTCAGTTCTCGCCTTATGTGATGAAACAATGGAAGCTGTGTGGTACGCTCTGGTCAGTTGAAGTGATGAGGAGGGGATATTTGGCATGAAAATTTTTTTTCCGGACACTGGTTCTAATGCTTCTGAGTAGGCGCCTGTAACCGCCATTGATGGGAAGGCCACTGCAATGTAATGCGTTATGCGCTTGTTCATCCGCCTGTCATTGTAGCTAGACTCTGGCTAACTCAAAGAGGCAAATGAACAGTTGGTACTTCTTTGTGGATATATGTGTTTTCCATAATTTCATAGCATTTTCTCTCCTTTTGTAAAAAGACAATACTAAACCTATACTCCCTTTGTAGATGCACTCTTCACATCGGAGAAGTACGGCAGCGATGAGTCCGGCAACGGCAGTGAGTCAAAGCCTTACAAGACTATACTTCAGGCGATGCGTCATGCTGGAAAAGAGCCCTTTCCCACAATTTATGTGGATGCGAAGGACGAGAACAGCATTGGGCGCTTTGAGCCGGCAGCGAAATCACAGTTGAAGAAAATACAGAAAATATACGCACGTGAGAGTCAGAAGAACGCGGACAAGGAGAAACGAGAAGCGGTGGATGCGGAGAAACGTCAGCAGAATTTGGAGGAAGCACGAAAGATCCAAATCGTTGAGGATCCAAGTTGGCCGGCAGCTCGAAAGTTGCGCATTTCCGATGGAGTCAACCATCGCATGGAGCGAGTAAAAATCTACGGTTGGGTGCATCGTTTGCGCCGTCAGGGCAAAGCTTTGATCTTCATAACGTTGCGCGATGGCACAGGTTTCCTGCAGTGCGTGTTAACCAACCAGTTGTGCCAGACATACGATGCGCTCACCTTGACAACGGAGAGTTCAGTTGTGCTGTTTGGCACACTAAAGCCCGTGCCGACGGGTAAATCGGCGCCCGGTGGTCATGAGATGCATGTGGATTACTGGGAGTTGATTGGTCTGTCGCCGGCCGGTGGAGCCGATGCCATACTTAATGAAGAAGCATTGCCCGATGTGCAATTGGATAATCGCCATATTATGATAAGGGGTGAGAACACATCGAAAGTGTTGAAGATGCGCTCGGTGGTGATGCAGGCATTTCGTGAGCATTACTTCCAGCGTGGCTATAATGAAGTGACACCACCGACTCTGGTGCAAACACAAGTCGAAGGTGGTTCAACGTTGTTTAAGTTGAAATACTTCGGCGAGGAAGCCTATTTGACGCAGAGTTCCCAATTGTATCTGGAAACATGTCTACCCTCCCTAGGCAATGTGTTTACCATCGCGCAAAGCTATCGGGCAGAGCAGAGTCGTACGCGGCGGCATTTGGCCGAATACACTCACATCGAAGCCGAATGTCCTTTTATTACGTTCGATGATCTGCTTGACCGTCTCGAGGATCTAGTTTGTGATGTTGTCGACCGTGTGCTAAAGGGACCGGCGGGTGATATTGTACACGAATTGAATCCTGATTTTAAACGGCCCTCTCAGCCATTCCGGCGCATGAACTATGCCGATGCAATTAATTGGCTGAAGGAGAACGACGTAAAAAAGGATGATGGGACGTTCTATGAATTTGGTGAGGTACGTCATTGGTTTTATAACAAATCAATTAAGAGCAGAGAGGATATGAAGAATCTCCTATCTGATATGGACTGGACGCCGGCGGTCGTTGTACCACTATTTTAACGCATGCTCTTTATTTTTTATAGGACATACCCGAAGCAGCGGAGCGCAAGATGACGGACATAATAAATGAGCCAATTTTATTGTGTCGCTTTCCACTTGAGATTAAATCCTTCTATATGTCCAGATGCCCCGAGGATAAACGCCTTACCGAGAGTGTTGACGTCCTATTACCCAACGTTGGTGAGATTGTTGGCGGTTCGATGAGGATTCACGATTACGATGAACTGCTCGAGGGCTATAAACGTGAGGGCATTGATCCAAAGCCCTACTATTGGTACACAGACCAACGTGTCTACGGCACAATGCCGCACGGTGGCTATGGCCTGGGCTTAGAGCGTTTCCTCTGCTGGCTACTCAATCGTTATCATATACGTGAAGTGTGTCTCTATCCGCGTTTCTTGGACAGGTGTCGTCCTTAAACGGGACTCTTGAGGTGCAACTACATAAAGCTAAAGCATTTCAAAGAACGCAAAGCATTTTGGACTTTAAGAAAATCTTGGATTTAATTAAATAAAACACAATACACTTGAGTGTAATTACAAGTCACCACTTATGTCATCATCATTTTCTGCCAACGTATGAAATAATTGTTGAATATTACTCTCAACAGGGTCGTCAATTTCCTCTTGACCCTCTTCACCCTCAATTTCGTCGTCCTCGCCTTCTTCGCCCACACCTTCTGCTTGATCGACAGCCTCTACTTCGGCTGTTAGATGTTCCCTGCGATAGTGTCTATACAGTATATCCTTTATTATACTAGACACCAGTTGCCGCACTTGAGCATCGAAACTTTGTGGTAGCCAACCCGTTTGCTCATTGCATTTGGCCCCAGTCATCGGTGAGGGTATCTTCTCAAGCATTTCTTGTACCTTCTCGATGTGCACATCGCAGTACTGAAAAGGGTTGGGTATAAAGTATAATATTACAAATATATATTACTCTCTTGTATGGGAATCGAATTGAACTTACTCTCAAAATACACTGACGCGAGCGTGGCAGCTTATGCTCATCCAAATACGGATATGCTGCATCCTGAACTAGTTCATATGGTACTTCCTCGTTGCCGCTGTGTTTATTCTTCGCACTCACTTCACGTGAGTAAACCTTTTTGATGAAAAAAAAAAATGTACCAGACTTGTGATTGTTACTAAAATATCAACGTTACTTACGAACTCAGAAACACCGGTACCAAAACGCAAACGAAAATCGAAAGTCTGATAGAAGCGACTATTGAAATCTTTGCGTGGATCGTAACCATAACGGACGTAGAGAGTACGCCAAGGACCTGTGTTAAAGTGATACGCTAACGATGGCACAATGCAGCGTAATCTCTCACTGGACACGCCCGACTCGTGGAGCAGGGCAATACGCGTCCAAATCGGGCACTGCTCAAAGAGTTTCTTCACACGTTCGAATTGCTCATCGGAGACATACTTTACTTTCATACGTTTCACGACTGCTGCATCCGGTTTTAAGGGGAAAGGATCGGTCATACTAAAGCTGACCACATTACGATTTTCATGTGTTGATTTCTGCATGACACCCAAGAATTCGTTTTGACCATTATCCTGTGGATCGTTGCGATAAGTGCCGGCGTGCACGAGATCGACGCGTGCGAATAACTCTGGTATGCAGAAGAAGGGTACCTGTACGCGACTAAGTGAAAAAGGTAAATCGTACTACGGTGGTTTTTATACAAATTAAGCTTACTCGAAATAATCCAAATCACTGGCATTGCGTGGTCTTAACTGTTCCAGCGCAAATTGCAGTTTGTCCCTTGGGCCTTCAGGCTCTGGACATAATGGCAGAAATTGGAAGTCACAGAGAGCTGCATTACGTAGTTATAAAATGTTGGGAATTAAATTGTCGTTTCTTGTTTCCCCTTAGAAAAACTCACTTTCAAATACATGCACCTTTTTGCAGTGTCCCAACACACGTACTAAATGTTTAGGCGGCTGATTTAGTTGCTTTTTGGATCTTCTCACTTTGATCGAGAGTAATACGCCACATTTTGTTAAAGTATCACTAAATGCTGGTTTATTATATGGATTATCTGGGTGATAACGCAATTCCAAACGTTTATCCTCTTCGCAGAACACCTGGCAAAGAGGACTGTAATTAACGATACCTCTAAAATTGGGTATTTCAACTTACTCGCGATATTTTTGTTATGCCACCGAGTGTCTGAAACATACGCTCTACATTGACCACACGGCCAGGATATTGTATCACTTCGAACTCACGTTGGGGTTTATAATTTATTTGGAGAGACATGATCTCGTCTACGTGCCGGGGCGCATTTCTTCGCGAAGTTTTTTGTTTATATTAGAGATGAAAAATTCTCTAGATTTAGTGATGGTATTATAGGTCTAATGTGCAATTGCCTATCGATAGTCTGATTAAAAGTGGAATTTAAATTTATTTAACATATGTTTGTACAAAATAAATGCATTGAGGTGTTACAGAAAAATATAAAACTAAAATACATTGGACCAAACAGAGATAATACATTGATGGCTCTTTAAATTCAGTTTAGTGAATGATCGTTATGCATACTGGAGTTAATAGAATGTTCGATATTAATGTCGAATATAAAGCAATTCAATTAAGAAGAGCGATCCAATTAAACTCTCTATATATCATTCATAGTATCACACATATACATTAAAAACCTGTTAAATATACTTACCCAGCTATGTAGTTTTAGAATAATATATGATCTGTAGACAAAGAACACAAGGATGTGAACTTGGAGCCCATTTACCGGTATTAAGTAATATAAGACAGTTCTCAGTAAAAAAAGCGATGTGATGAAACTCTTAATATGCAAGCAATAGCTGCTGTGTATAGAACAGGTCAATGTGTAATAAACGATAAACGCTAACGTCACTATTAGAACCCATCTCTAAGAGCATAAACAGATGGTTTTGTTTTAAACTCTGCCGGTCGTCTTGGACGTTGGCAATTGTGTCACGTAGAGTACTCCAATTTATTACAATTTCGAATTATGTCAAAGCAACGCAAACGCGCAGCGAAGAGCAGCTCGGATAGCTCGGTGGAAGAAGTAGACAGTGCAGAAGAGTCACGCCTACAGGATTTGCGTGAGCGCGATGAATTCGCCCAGCGCCTAAAGAAACGTGATGAGGAACGTACCAGGAAAGTTGTCGAAGCGACCGGTAGCCGTAGAGCCATTGAGGAGGCAGCCAAACGTCTGAAACTTGAAAATGAGGATCGTGAGAAAATCGTACCACATTTACGTGTACAATCGCGTAGAAAATATCTTGAGAAACGCAAAGATGACAAAGTTGCCGAATTGGAAGCGGACATTTTGGATGACGAGTATCTTTTCGATGAATCGGTGTAAGTACGAAGTATT
The DNA here is from genome assembly GCA_035041755.1 of Cacoxenus indagator. Lineage (NCBI taxonomy): Eukaryota > Metazoa > Arthropoda > Insecta > Diptera > Drosophilidae > Cacoxenus > Cacoxenus indagator. The sequence continues at coordinate 765,550 of JAWNKX010000218.1, read as the reverse complement.
CTTGTAGTGGTATAGGAATTTCTGTCGGCATACCAAACTCTCTTTTCGGGTGAACAGCGTATCCGTGGGTTGGCAATCTTTGCCAGGTCATATATTCCTCCATATATTCATGTCCAGCAGGAAGTTTCGATTGCTGCAGGAATTGTAGCACAATCTTATAACACCAGTGCATGTTAGAGGGATCCTAATTATTGATCAGAGAGAATTCCACTGGTTCTGTTTTCCGTTTAAGATGCAGTTGTCGTAGGATATGTGGTATTAAGTATAATTCGTTTTCCTTTTAGTTTGACCAAACATGAACGCGAGGAGCGCGTCTATAAAAAGCAACTTTTACACATTGCCAAGGAGCATGAACAGGCACGTGAAGTGGAACGTCAGCAACGCTATCATATGCCACAAGATCTCAAGAAGGGTGAACATGCCGATTATATTGAGGTCGATGAGTTTGAGAAGCAACCGAATTCGGAGCAAAAGAAATGGGAAGCCGAGCAATTGGCTTCCGCACATTTCTCGTTTGGTGCCAAAGATGCTGAAGCACAGGACGAGTATGAATTGCTTCTGGATGATCAAATAGATTTCATACAAGCCTTAACCATGGATGTGAACAAGGAGAAAAGCAGCAAAAAAGCAGAACTAAGCGAAAAGGAACGCAAACGCATGACCATCGAAGAGACGCGTTTGTCGCTGCCCGTGTACCCCTTTAAGGATGACATCATAGCAGCGGTGCGAGAACACCAGGTAAGTCGGGATTCTATCGCGATTATTGCTTCATTATTAATACACGTTTACTTGCTTGTAAAGGTACTCATCATTGAGGGCGAGACTGGCTCTGGCAAAACGACACAAATACCTCAATACCTCGTGGAGGCCGGTTTCACCGAAGGTGGCCAAATTATTGGATGCACACAGCCACGTCGTGTAGCTGCAATGTCGGTGGCGGCGCGTGTAGCCCAAGAAATGGGCGTTAAGCTTGGCAACGAAGTGGGCTATAGCATACGTTTCGAGGATTGCACGTCGGGTGTGTATATTACCCCTCAAAATAATCGATATTATCAAAAAATAATGAAATTGATAAATGCTTTTCAAATTGCTCCACAGAGCGCACAATACTCAAGTACATGACGGATGGCACATTGCACCGTGAGTTTCTCTCCGAGCCGGATTTAGCATCCTACAGCGTTATGATTATCGATGAGGCTCATGAACGAACACTGCATACCGATATACTATTCGGTTTGGTGAAGGATATAGCGCGTTTCAGACCAGAGCTTAAATTGCTCATTTCGAGTGCTACACTGGATGCGGAGAAGTTTTCCCATTTTTTCGATGATGCGCCGATATTTCGTATACCTGGTCGGCGTTATCCAGTCGATATATTCTATACGAAAGCACCAGAAGCGGATTACATTGATGCATGTTGCGTTTCAGTGCTACAGATACATGCCACACAGCCGCTGGGAGATGTTTTGGTCTTTCTCACCGGTCAAGATGAGATCGAAACATGTCAGGAGGTGTTGCAGGATCGTGTGAAACGTTTGGGTTCAAAAATACGCGAATTGGTTGTCATACCGGTCTATGCGAATTTGCCTAGTGATATGCAGGCGAAGATCTTTGAGCCTACGCCGCCAAATGCGCGTAAAGTGATACTTGCAACGAACATTGCGGAGACCTCACTGACCATTGATAACATTATCTATGTCATCGATCCGGGCTTTGCTAAACAAAACAATTTCAATTCACGCACTGGTATGGAGTCGCTTATGGTGGTTCCAATTTCGAAGGCCTCGGCAAATCAGCGAGCCGGCCGTGCGGGCCGCACGGCCCCGGGCAAGTGTTTCCGTCTGTATACAGCATGGGCGTACAAGCACGAATTGGAGGATAATACCGTTCCGGAAATACAGCGCATTAATCTGGGCAATGCCGTGCTCATGCTTAAGGCGCTCGGTATCAATGATCTCATACATTTTGATTTTCTCGATCCGCCGCCGCATGAGACACTCGTGCTTGCGCTGGAGCAGTTGTATGCGTTGGGCGCACTCAATCATCACGGTGAACTTACAAAGCTGGGCAGGCGCATGGCCGAGTTTCCCGTAGATCCGATGATGGGAAAAATGTTATTGGCGAGCGAGAAGTACGTATTCCGTATGTGGTTGTTTGATTGGGTCCCTGTAAGTTCTTTCTATTTTGCAGGTACAAATGTTCCGAGGAAATGGTCTCCATTGCGGCTATGCTTTCCGTGAATAGCGCTATATTCTATCGACCCAAGGATAAGATCATACACGCGGATACCGCACGCAAGAACTTCAATCATATGCATGGCGATCATTTGAGTCTCTTGCAGGTGTACAACCAGTGGGCCGAGACGGATTATAGTACACAGTGGTGCTACGAGAATTACATACAGTACCGTTCAATGACACGAGCGCGTGACGTACGCGAACAGTTGGTTGGCCTAATGCAACGCGTTGAAATCGACATGGTCAGCTGTCTGCCGGAGACGGTGAATATACGCAAGGCCGTTACGGCGGGCTATTTCTATCATGTGGCACGTTTTTCCAAGGGCGGCCACTACAAAACGATCAAACACAATCAAACGGTGATGATACATCCGAATTCGTCGTTGTTCGAAGAACTACCGCGTTGGGTGCTTTACCATGAGTTGGTCTTCACGTCGAAGGAGTACATGCGTCAGGTCATTGAAATCGAAAGCAAATGGTTGCTCGAAGTGGCGCCGCACTATTACAAGGCGAAGGAGTTGGAGGATTCGACAAATAAGAAAATGCCCAAAGTCACGGGACGTGCTGAAATGACACAATGAATTTGAAATAAAAGATTACTTGTAGGAAGGACTTTTTGTGGGCAAGTAATGCAGCAGACAACTTGAATTCTTGTCCCTTTCAAGAAAGCTTTAGTTAATGCACCTTTGTAGGGCGCTTTATCTATCAATGTTGGTAATGAACGAAGTACATAGCACTTCGCACTTGTGGAACACAGACTTGTAAATGATAGCACACCACGTGGTTCAATATACTCTAAATCATTCTTGGTAGCATTAGAGATTAATCCTTTCTTTAGCTAAGGTGGTTCCAATGCTACGGGGCAAATTTTCCTCGAGCTGATGCATCCTTGGCAAACCAAGCGCCACGAAATTCTAGAGCAATCTTTAAATCGGGCAATGAAGAGTGGTGTGGAGACACTCCTCCCGTGATTGATTGACACACCCAATGGGAGTGAAGATCTGCGCGAAGATCAAGTAGCGACTGGCCGAAGACAGCCATAGAAATATAGTAGATAGATTCTAATGTTTTAAGTAATGTTTTTGTCTCCGTTGTCTCGAATGATTAGAATATTTACAGTTCAGAATTGCGCTGAAATCTGTGATTTTCAACGTTTATTTGCGGACGATATCAGTGGATTCCCATTCATTGTTCCGTCAATTGTTATTTGGAACATTGGTTACAAAACACGTTTAATTGTATAATTTTAGTCATTATTATTTTAGCTTCAATTGCAATACACATAAAAAAATCATAATTATACCTACACACAAACATCTACTATACTATTTGATATACTTGTCCATGAACTTTTTGTGAAACTCTGAGCGGAGAGCATCGTTAATGAAGTGTGTCTTCTTTTCGGGCGCCGAACGAGCGCAATTCTTGAATACGACATCATCATCCCATCGTCGCTTTACCTTAAGTTCGCTGCCGCTGATATTGCGTCCCGCTGTAGCCGTCGAGCTGCCCGGTTCGTAATTGATTAAAGGATTACCAGACAAAATATTCTCCATGCGTATGCGTTCGTCTTCTTGTTTCTTCTCTTGCTCTTTGCGTGCGGCCTCTTGCAAGCGCTCTTGCTTGATTTTATTTAGCTCAGCCATTAGAGCTGCTGCGTCGTCCTCATCATCAGAGTCTGAATCAGAGTCCGAGCTGTCATTGTCCAAGGGATCATCAGCATCGAGACTGGCTGGTGCCTGTGCTTGTTGATCGAGTTTGGCACGTTTACTGCTACTCACCGAAGAAGACGAAGAGGAATTGTTTGCCTCAATTGCTTTGCGTACAATCGATGGCAGCGATTTTCCAGATCCAGAGCGAGTTTCACGTTCACGCTCCTCCAGCTCTTTGCGAAAGTCACGACTGCGCAATTCATCGCTGGTGCCTTGGCCAGATTCTCTGTAATTAAGAAACCATATTTCTTTTAATTAAAATAATTACGTTTTTAGTGTATGCTTACCCACCTGTATTTTAATTTTGTATGTCCGGGCAAATCTCTGGCCGAGTATTGTTTGCTCAGTGCACTCAAATCTTTTTCACCGCGTCCACTACCACCACGTGCTGGGTCGAATGTGGGACGTGCAGCTGTAGTCATTATGTATCAAATATTTAAACAGATTTTTTTCAATATTACAAAAAACCAACTTCACTTTATTTCGTCGCTCTATCTTGTTTAACAGTGCTGCTAACCTACTAAAAATCAAGGAAGGTTATCAACTTTTTTGTTTGTTTCTCGCACTTTGCAGTGTTGTCAAATACGAAATAAGTACAACAAACATCAAAGTCTCCCTATCTTGTGAGTCCGTGCTGCTCTGGGTTATTTTGTAATTTCTTAAATTTTCACGTAATTTCAAAGAGCTAAAAGGTAATTGTTTAATGCATTTAACGACTAATTTTCTACACAACAATCGTAATGATTTGATATGTATAACAAACAACCACTACAGCGGCATGCAAATGCCGACTCTTTTTCTAACCTAAAAGTAGAAGTCCGTCCAACTAGAATTTTACTTATGTTATAACACTTGCATGTTTTACAATTTTCTATACTTTCCAATTTCCCAGTATGGCTGCGCAGTTCTTCAATCGTATCGGTCAATTGGGTCTCGGGGTTGCTCTGGCAGGCGGAGTTGTTAATTCTGCATTATATAATGTGGAAGGCGGTCATCGAGCCGTGATATTCGACCGTTTCAGCGGCATCAAGCAGGCCGTTGTTGGCGAGGGTACACACTTCTTTATACCGTGGGTGCAGCGTCCGATTATCTACGATATACGCTCGCAACCGCGCAATGTCCCAGTGATTACGGGCAGTAAAGATTTGCAGAACGTTAACATCACATTGCGTATACTGTACAGACCAATACCTGATGAGCTGCCCAAGATCTATACGATTTTGGGTCAAGACTACGATGAACGTGTTTTGCCCTCGATTGCGCCTGAAGTGCTGAAAGCGGTAGTTGCACAATTCGATGCCGGCGAGTTGATAACACAACGTGAGGTAGGTGTCGATCTTAGTTTCCCCACACAACGGTGTATTGAAAATGCTCATAACTCACAGATGGTCTCGCAACGTGTATCGGAAGAGTTGACAGCACGCGCACGTCAATTTGGCTTTATACTAGACGACATTTCCATTACGCATTTGACCTTCGGTCGTGAGTTCACGCTGGCTGTTGAAATGAAACAAGTCGCTCAACAGGAAGCAGAAAAAGCGCGCTTCGTCGTCGAGAAAGCCGAACAGCAAAAGCTTGCGTCCATCATATCGGCAGAAGGTGATGCCGCCGCTGCTGTTTTGTTGGCCAAGGCATTCGGTGAGGCAGGTGATGGTCTCGTGGAGCTGAGACGTATTGAAGCGGCAGAGGATATCGCCTATCAGTTGTCCAGATCACGAGGCGTTGCCTATTTGCCAGGTGGCCAGAATACACTGCTCAACCTGCCCTCTACTTTGGCTCAGTAGAGACACATTGATGTATTGTTGAATAGTGTTGTTGGGCAGCAATCTAGCAGCTCGGTCTAGTTTTTTTTAAGCTATCATTATCATTTACCTAGCATTTAATAAGTCTGTCTGTTTCCCATTTGGTTAATTACACATTGGCAGCAACCAATCCGTAGTCATCGTTGTCAAAAGTTTACCACTATGTAGGCTACGATTACGCGTCCTTCTTTTATCTGCTGGCGCTTCGCATATGAGTGCATCGTATATTTTTTGCTATATCTTCGAGCTGCACTCGATGAGACTGACGCCCGCATTTAGAAACCACAAGACAAAGTAAATACTAAAATAGCAACAAACGATTGAAACTAACAATATTCCGAATATGCGAAATTGTTGCGAGTCGGCTAATGCAATGAACTATTTGTTATATATGCAAAATAAAGGAATAATGTTATACGAAAAAGTGTACTAATTCAGATTAACTAGTTTTAAGCTCGGAGACGGCATACAATCACTTGTTAATGTGATTGCGCAAAAATTGTCTTATTTTGCGCCCGTTATTAGGTATAGGATCCAAAGCACAAAAATCGGTTGAAGCTTCTACACACAAGAGTTTTTTGTGCCCTATAACCACATTGTTAGACATATTTTGTACTAAGTGCAGAGGTTGTTACAACCCATGAACGCCTATGAAGGGCAAACGATTCTTCGTTTGGAATTGAGAAGGCGATGTCACACTACAGCAACGATCGGGTTCTACAGGAATCCAGTCTGTCATCCGAAACCGACTTATAAATACTATCAGCAGATACAGTCGTCCAAAGGTCGACATCACATATCGACCAAGTGACACTATTATATATTACCGTTAATTTTCCAGGAATTTCCTTTGAATGTCGTACCAGAAGGATAATATCATTCCACAGTTTTGTGTGAGAAAGTAAGATACTGATACAAAGCAGCACCAACTTCTGAGATTAGATTCGATTTACTTTACTTTGAACCGTGGAACACGCAGTGACCAAATCAGGCCAATTTAAGAGCATTTATTATAATCTTCACGCTGGATTTAGTTTTTGTCGTGAAGTTTGAACTATAGTGAGTATATATGTAAGTATAGTAGTAGTTCTAAAGAAATATAAATAGACTTTTTTCATTTTTGATTCATTTGTGAAGTTCCTAAGTCTTGACTTTGCCGCAAGTAGCGAACTTCCTCTATTTTCAATATAGAAAAGCACTTTGCCAAGCATCCTTCTTGTTCCTTTCATCATATTAAATAACAAATTCACTGCCGCTCGTATACTTTTAACGAGGGCAATCACTCAAAGGACGACCACTTGATTCATTCACCCAATCGCCAAATCGCCCAACCATCCATTGTTCAAGCCAACTCAACACAATTCCACTTTGCTTGAGGCCGTTTCTCGCCCTACTTCCATTTTGACTGCTTAAAAAACACTTCAGAGAGCTTTAAGTTGGTAAAGTTAAGGAAGATGGTATATTTGGTTGGTTAAGAGTGAGCAGGCGAGAGAGTTTTACAGCATGTCAGAGGAATTTAATTTAATAACGGCAACAACAATGCAGAAAGCTTAATGCTCTTAGAAAAAAAAGGGCGTAGTGGGGAGAATTATACCAACAACAATAAAAACAATAACAACAAAGAGATTCGCAATATTGAGAGCGTCGATAAACGCCATAGAAATCTGTTGATTCATACCATACATACACACATATCCATATACAAAAAGTGATTTGCTAAAGTGGCATCGTTAAAACGTCACTCATGGAAGCTCAAACAATGCGAAGTGGCACGCGCAAGGGCTGTGTGTGTGTCTGTGACATTCGCAAAGAAAGCCGCAAAGTCCACGCTTTGACGTCACGAACTTTTGTGTGCTGTGTGGTATATATGTACGTAAGTATGTGGGTTTTTTTTCGTACCTTAATGCATATGTATGCGGGCATAAATCACTGCCATTGATGTGAACATAGATGGAGTGGAAAAGCTTAAATCACAGCTTCGCACTCGAGAGTCGCATGTATCTGCAAGTGATAACCCTAACGTGTGTCCAAGTGTGTGGTCCACAATGCTGTTGTAGGAGCGAATGAGAAAGAATAAAAAAGTGTCGGACTCACATTATTCGCGTCATTAAACGTTTCGCACTCTCGTGTTATTGCTCTCGAGTAGGTCGGTTTAGGAAAATCCCAGTCACTGTGACTCACAAACAAAAACATACTTCAGTAACTTTACTTGTAATGTACATAATTAGAATCAGTCTATAAGGAAAGAAAGAGACTGATAGTGAGACCAAAGCTTTACTTTCAATAGGTCAACTTTTGAATGGTTTTTGTTGATTTTGTTTTTATTTTTATTTTTATTATTAGAAGTTCATCGCCAATTAGCCTTGACTTAAACGGCTAATTTATTAATAGTTGGGGTTGGTCTCGAGGGAGAAAGAAAGCATTTTGTAAATTTTGCCGAGAAAAGCCGTGGCCCTTGCTAGCATGTTAATATTATTTAAAAGTTTGGAAATAAGTCCAACCAATTTCTATAACATCAGAAAACCAAATGTGTAATAAATTGAATCCTTTCAAACAATAGCAGATGAAAAGATTGCATTATTTTAGTATACGAACTAGCAAACGAACCACAGAATTAGCAACTAACGCAATTGTGATAATTTCGATTGCTTAGAGAGATTCTACTCAAACTTTCTGCTTTTGGGATTGTCATATATTTGCTTTTTGATTTTTTGATTGAACCATTATCATTCGTAGCCTGCTTACAAATGAAAATTTTGGTTAGTTACGGGGTCAGTCTCTAAGGCTTAAGGAAACAATGATTATTCGTTGTTTATATTAAATAAACTACCATATACTACTGTTTCGATAATAGGCGAAATCGCTAGCTTTTGTTTCCGGTATTAATGGATCATACTTGAAGGCTACAAAATTAATTCCTGAGCAAATGTAGATCAATGCTAATACCGATCAATGTAATGTAGATCAATGCTAATAATCAAGATTAATTTCGGATTCCGAATTATCAAAGGAAATTTAATAATTATTCAAGGAAATAAAAGCGAGACTTTTATATCACATCTAGACCAATATAAATCCCATTGTGGCATCATAGGGTTGAATCCTAGAAACTGAGAGCTGCAAAAGTCGTCCTTGGAATGCTATAAAAACATTTTTGTTAATAGCTAAGTTTCAAGAAAAACACCACCACTTAGGGCAACATGGGTCTAATATCAGAAACTGCCCCAGAATTAGTATATCCTGTAGAAATAAAACCTATTCACTCAGAGCAAAGTGGTGGAATAACAACTATGTATTCAACTTATTGGGACGGTATTGCTCGACCCTGTTTATATAGACAAAACATCGCTTATCGCATTTTCCGCTATATAAATTATTAACTTAGTCGAATGGCAGAGATTTATAATTAGTGCGTTCTGACGACACTCACCAACTGAGCGCTAAATGAGTTATTTGCCTTATAATAAGTGTTGCTCTTTCAATTGTATCTAACAACTGAACCGGACCTGAAACGTCAACAGCAACTTTTCGCTGCTGCTGAGTGCGAGAAGAGTTTTGCTTTAAAAGACGCCTTACTTCGCAAATTTGGCTCACTTTATCGTTAGCTCGTGGTGTGACAACAATTTATAAAATTTGAACAAGAAACATTCAAAAAAAAAGTAAATAAAAAAATAATAAAAAAATAAATATAAAACAAAAACTTAAAAACGGAACATTTAAAGTGGAAATAGTGCAAATAGACGCAATTAATTGTTAAAATAAAAGCGCGAAATTTTGTTTTTGTACTTTTTGAAAAAAAAGTTACTCAAAGTGAGCTAATAATTAAATAGCAATGATTTTTTAAAATTTTATTTCATATTTTTTATGCTACTTTTATTTTGATGGCACTTAATTGTTTTTTAAGTGATTAGGATTTTGCATTTTTCATAGTATCGAATATAATTAAATAATTGGATTTGAATTTGACAGCGAACATTCAAAAATTATTACTTAATAATTAAATTAAAGATTATAGAAAACAAAAAATATAATAACAAAATATATAAATAAATCTAGCTGAAGCCCTCAGAATGCATAGTTTATACCTATTATATATTAGTTTTACCTTTTAGCTAATATTATTAAATCCGTAAATATAAAAAAATAAAAAAAAATATAAATAAAAAAATTCAGTCAAGGTTAACAAGCATTAGAAATAGAGTCAGTAGTGCGTTTTGCTTCTAACACAAGTTAATGTATCTCTTAGATACTTTTTCTTTACAGTGATTCAGTTACAGGTTTCATTTCAGATTTTTTGTTTGTTGGTTGTGTTATTGAAGAGATTTTAATAGATAATTTATTCTAATTGGATTCTGTTGCTAGTTTTGTAAGTTGTTGCAACAGCTTGTGGGCATATTTTAATTTCAATGCAAGCGCCTCTCTTATAAACACCGCTTTCGAAGGTGGGACTAGTCGAACAATGTCAGTGACAAACATAAAATGGTACCATAGCCATCGAGTAACCGGCGCGTAACCCATCCAAAAAAAAGAAAAAACATCTCCGCATGCAGTACTACCGTCGGAAAATTTTTAGACTGCTACAGAAACAAGTTGCAAAAAGAAGATACTTGGTTCGGTATGTCTGGGACTCATTCTTGGCAGTTTATAATACAACAATCACTTTGAGCGAAATGTTTTATGCTCACGATAGAGAAAAGTACTACTACTAAGTACTAGTACTAGACTTCAAAGTCTCGTCTTCTGCTATGATACAGAGGCTGTCCGCTTCAAAGGTCCTCTTTGTGATATTAAGGAGCCAGAGATGTCTCAAATAACTTCTATTCGAGCTATATATATCATCGATCAGGTAGATATAGAGGTCATACGGTAAACAGATACAGTGGTAGTACGATTTGTGATGAGTAGGCAAATAGGGAAAACATGCTTAGGTATATCAACGTTTTGTGTGTTTCTGCTGGCGAAGAGTCGCTGATTGAAAAATGTATAACAGTGATTCTACTATAATCTATTTCCTTGTTGGTTGATATTTGTAAAGCATAATGTGAGTGATTTACTCCCGAAAACAAGGAAAATGTTAGCTTCGGCTGTGCCAAAGTTGCACAACTCCTCTTTTTCTCGGCATGTTATACAACTTGGAATTACGCTTTTTTCTCAAAATAATAACTTTATTAAACTATTAACAGATTATTTCTTTTTTTCAAAATTTCGCTTAAACTAACACAAAAAGATTTGGTTCAAAAGGCTTATTCAAAATTTATTTTAAAAAATGTCAAACATTCTGACAAAAACGAAGCCCAAAACTAACGGTGATGGTGGTAGTAATAATGTGGATAAGATGGATCCTAATGTGTCGGTAAGTCTATTGGGTCTATCTTTTTATAAGAATAAGAAACATTAAAAAATTAATAGTCATTTTAAAATAAAATTTGTTAAACCATTAAAAATATGTAATTGACAGATAGATATGGAGGCACCAGAGTTCAGAGAATTCGCCAAGTCGATGGTGGACTATATCGCCGACTATTTGGAGAACATCAGAGACAGGTAAGTTAACGGAGAGCAATGTCCGTGTTTGAATGTTTTTTTGTCCCCTTACAAATTGTTGTCAATTGGATTGCCTTTCATTGACCTCACGTTATTCGCGTGCACTGATTTATTTAATTTGAATGACTAAAATAAGAAAGTGAATTGTGCTGGGAAGTGGCTGTATCGTGTTCTTGAAATATTAACAATGACTCAATGACAGGTTTTGTTCTGGTTTTATTTTATGACTGAATGAAACTTTTGTGGAATTTTTGTTAATGTGTGATTCGAAGTTCGAACTACCTTTCAATCGAATTTCAAAGACCGTCGGTTCGATTTCCCTGCATGTTGAATAGCCTGCGCTGTTTCTTTAAACATTACATTACATTAGTTTTGTAAACTTACCTACTTGGGTCGATCAATAAGTCCTTAGAAAATCCAAGAGATACCGTTCTCTTTTGAAGTTTCACTAATCAGCTGTTGTCGTAACTTAGTATTGCTTTCAATTTTATTCTCAATTGAAGTAACAAACTTTTGTGTATTGTATTTAAAAGGTTTAACACCGAAAGAAATCATAGCTGAGTTTATGGCAGATATGTTCCTGCTCTTCGGACGTTCAGTGGAATCGATTAAGAAAATCCACGATGTTATGTTGAGTCATCGACGAGTAAAAGGGCGCGAAATAGTTGAGGCCACGCTATGGTATGGTTCAGATTTTCAAAAAAAAAAAAAAGTTGGGTGTGAAAAGAGTTTTGGCAATATGGGTGCCTTCCTTGCGTTCCTTCACTATAGAAAAAAAAAAGAAAATTAATAGTGTGGTCGATTCCTGAAACAAACGCCTGTTTGAGGAACTTCCGAAATCCTACTTTTTGGAAGGTTTAAAAAATTTGGAAAAAACATTGAATTGGAGTACTCTCCACACGCCGCTTTACATAAGATAAAAATGCTATGTTACGCTTACATATTAGATTTTTTCATCATTTTTTTTGTTGACTTATCGATGAAGCGATATTTTTAATATACATTCACAAAAATCCCTAAAATTTTACTATCCTAGGTTAACTGTATCGTATAGCCATCAACGAAGGTCTCATTTAGCACATGGTTCTTCTCCGCTTTGTAGTGTTGAGTAAAGTTACAACTTCGCCATAGCCGTAACAATTTTTTCACTTAATTTCAAATTAACTTCAATTAGCAATTAAAAATACTGTAGTATGAATAATTATGAAAGTCTGTAAAACTGGCGTGTCAAGGTTTGAAATATTAAACCTTTGTTCTTGCAAAGGTTTATATGTTCAAGCTTTTAACGGTTCATAGTTTTTTCGTGTCTTTTAGAAACCTTGACTATTACACAAAAAATTAATTTTATTGCACAATTGACAAAGCTTTGTAGTAGATACAATTGTATATGGATACATATTAAAAAAGCACGTTAAGACAGGCCAAAGACTCAGAGAGGGAGAGAGAGAGAGAGTGAGAGCGATAGAGAGACTGTAACATTATTATTGATTTTTTCTTCTCACAAACATTTTGAACGTGCAACAAGTTGGGCTGAGATTTATCGTTCATTCAGTTTTACTGTGTGGTAGTGGATGTGCGACTCTGTGGGCTGACTGGGTGGCTAGTACACTTAACTTTTGTCGGCAGCTCCCTAACATAAAACAATATCAGCTTAATTTGTGTTATAATTGAGTTTGTTTTCACTTGTTCATGCATTTTGTTGCGCCTTTAAAGGTTTTTAAAAGGAATTTTATTTGTTCATACAATTATAATATCGGGTTACAAGACAATAAATTAGTTGTTAGAAAATAGAAATTTACTTTAAATATTCAATTGACAGCCCCATCGTCAGCCTCGGTTCCGATACACCAAACAGTTTTTCACTCTATAAGTAGAGCTAAAGAATCCAATTATCAAGTCTGTCTATGATCTTGACACTACTTCAAATGACTACTCATTTTGGAACTTTATAATAATCCCGTCTTTGTAAAAATTCTGGGGTTTGTGATCTAAAAACTGGAGCAATAACGCTTTGCAGTAGTTTAGGAAGTTCATTGTCACGTCATCAAGATAATGTTGCATGGAGTGAAATAACTGGTAATCAGATGGTGCTAGGTCCGGACAAAGATCAGTAACTTTGTCATGAGTACTTGTACGTCACTCATTTTCCATTTTTTTTTTAAATTTTGTTGTCCCATTTTGCAGTTTAAGGTTGACCTTTCTTTGGTGTTATTGATTAAGCGCTTCTTTAACGCCACGTGTGTTTTATTAGTTGATTACTGCTGCGAGCCTCCATAACGCCATTGTCTTGTAGTTTTAGTAGCAGAACAACTTCAAGATAGAGTATGAGCATCTATAACTATTCATGTACATAAATAGGCATCACTAGCTTAGCCCGCCAGACGTGGTGCTGTCCTTTCCGATATTAGCGAAGAAAATAAAAGTTCAATAAAAGTACAAACATCAAGTATTTCAATGGCGTATCAGCAAGCAATTTTATTTATTGGAGCTATGTACTTTGTTGCATGGATTGATTCTTTTTAGTGAAGCACCTTGTGATATACGACATTTTTCTTTTCGTTTTCAGGGGCAAGCACAAATATTTTTTTACTTTTCTTTGACATACTTTCGATTTCGTATTTGACATCATTTTCAACGGCAAACTGATGAAGCAATATTGATTTTATACCAAAAAATTGGATGGAAACTTCACAGGATTACTCGACAGGCTATTCGAGAGTTTCACTGAAAATTCCATCAAAGTCGGTTCAGCGGTTTCGACGTCTATAAGGGCCATAAATACTTTGCATGTCCTTACATTGCCCATTCAATTAATGTTTCTTCAAGATGATATTGACTCCTTATCTCAATGGTGTTCCATTATCTACCTTTCGCTTAATTGTGACAAATGTAAGGTCATGTACCCCTACCGTAAAAATCTAATTAGAAACAGTTATTAACGGTCAAACACTAGAACGCGTGTTTCAACTTAACGATCTCGGAGTATTGATGGATCCTAAGCTGCACTTTGTTTCAAACATTTTGTCTTCCATTAATAAGGTCAGAGGCGTATTAGGATGCATTAAACTCTAGTTCAGTTCAGAAAGTACAGTGATTGCTTAGAATCAGTTCAAAAACAATTCTTACTCTCTAAACTGCACAACTTACATTGTGATCCTAACATCCACCTTCCATTATATCGATGTCGCCTAAAGCTTATCCAACTACCTACATTATCCAGTCGTAGGACGACTCTCGGTTTTAAGTTGTTGCATAACCTAATTGATGGCAGTATCTATTGCGCTGTTCTGCATAAATTTTAATGTAGCTTCTCGGGCTACAAGATGTTATTTCCCAATTTTTGTTGGTATCTGTAAAACTATGTATCTGCAGCATGGACCATTTCGTGTCTTGTGTCAAGCTTACAACCTGCATTATAAACGGGTGTATATTTCTTCATCATCTGATAACTTCAAATCTAACCTTTTGTTCTATTTCAAGTCCTAACAAAACATCAGATTCCGGATAATACACGTACTGTTGCTTGCTGAACTTTTCAAGACTTCCATTTTATAAATTTGCCTTTGAAATCCTTAATTACAGACGTGTGTTGCCCGATGTAAAGCCCGGGTATTTGCGTCCACTTATACCCGATATGGCGCCCGAAAAGCCTGAGAATTGGGAAGATGTCATGAAAGATATTGAACGAGTCATTATGCCAGGTATAACACACTGGCACAGTCCGAAATTCCATGCCTATTTCCCAACTGCAAATTCCTATCCGGCAATTGTGGCTGATATGCTGAGTGGTGCTATTGCTTGTATTGGATTCACATGGGTGAGTATTACCGAACGAGTCGCCGACGGTGAATGATCGACAATATTTCATGTCCTTTCACTTTAATATACATTCCAGATTGCCAGTCCGGCATGCACGGAATTGGAGGTCGTAATGTTGGATTGGTTAGGCAAAATGATAGATTTGCCAGCGGAATTTTTGGCTTGCTCTGGCGGCAAAGGTGGCGGTGTAATTCAAGGAACAGCGAGTGAAGCTACACTTGTCGCGCTGCTCGGCGCAAAAGCCAAAAAAATACAGGAGGTGAAGAAGGCACATCCAGATTGGGATGACAATACGATTATATCGAAATTGGTCGGATACAGTTCGGAGCAGGCACATTCGTCAGTCGAGCGTGCTGGCCTACTCGGTGGCGTTAAGTTGCGCTCCGTTGCGGCCGATGAGAAGAACCAACTGCGTGGCGATGCTTTGGAGGCAGCTATCAAAAAGGATTTAGCTGATGGTCTGATACCATTTTATGTAAGTGTGCCACGGAAGAACACACTTAAGGCAACCTTGACATTGGAATGTGGAGAAGTGCGTTAAAGAGTATGAAATAGGTTCCGGTATTGATAGATCTTTGAATAGCAGTTTCGTTTAAAATCAATTTTTTTTTTTTTGAAAAGCTCTGAGTATATATTATCAATCCTCACCCCGATAGGGAACATTATTCTATTAAAATTATTATAAAAATAACACTAACGCAACGATAACCTTCACCAAGTAGTGTTTTCAACTTGGCACTGTGTCTACGGCCAATATATTTTTGTGAAAGTAAAAAAGCTGCTAAGAAAACCAATTGGAAGATTTTCTCGATAAATAAGTCTTCATCTTAAGATCAATTGTTCAAAAATGTTTGTCTTGGAATACGGCTAAAATTTGTTTCGTTTCGTTTCATTGTCGTGGCAATTGAGTCTGTATTCATACCCCGAAGTGAAGGCAAATACTTGAACAGGTCAAACAATTCCTTTGGAAGTCAAAATCTTATAATAATACATGTAAAAAGTTAAAGCTTCGGAGCTACTCAGAACCGGTCCATAAAGTATTTTTGGCCGAGGGTTACGCAGCAGGTCAAAGTACTCTTTATTAAAGTTAACAATGATTGATATTGGCATTGATTTTTTCCACACCTAAAGGTGTCAATGTGCTATTTAAATAATTCCAAATTATTGAATTACTTTGTTTTTTCAGGCCGTCATCACTCTGGGCACGACTAATTCGTGCGCCTTTGATCGCCTGGATGAATGTGGTCTGGTCGGCAATCGTCATAATGTGTGGATACATGTCGATGCGGCATATGCTGGTTCCGCATTCATCTGTCCCGAGTATCGGCATTTGATGAAGGGCATCGAGACGGCCGATTCGTTTAATTTCAATCCACACAAATGGATGTTGGTGAATTTCGATTGTAGCGCTATGTGGCTAAAGGATCCCAGTTGGGTGGTCAACGCTTTCAATGTTGATCCGCTCTATCTAAAGCACGATATGCAAGGTTCGGCGCCGGATTATCGACATTGGCAGATACCGTTGGGACGCCGTTTCCGTGCGCTAAAACTGTGGTTCGTACTGCGTCTCTATGGTATCGAGAATCTGCAGACGCACATCCGACGTCATTGTGCCTATGCGAAACAATTCAGTGAGCTCTGCGCTGCCGATAAGCGTTTCGAGGTGGTCGGCGATGTAAATATGGGCCTGGTATGCTTTCGGTTGAGGGGAACTAATGAACGGAATGAGGCGCTCTTGAAACGCATCAACGGTCGTGGCAATATTCATTTGGTGCCGGCAAAGATACGAGATATATACTTCTTGCGCATGGCTTTGTGCTCTCGTTTCACTAAGCCCACCGACATGGACTACTCTTGGTCAGAAGTTAGTGCGGCGGCCGATGAACTCTTCAAGACGGAACAACAAGGAGATAAATAAGCAATAGTCGCTGAAATCTTCATTTTGGGACCAAAACACACCGATGTAGTTGTTGTAGATGTGAATGACTCCATTGTTAGGGACGAAGCATAATCTTTGCTTCATTTATTGTTATATCGCTAGTTTTTCAGTATCATTGTTACGGCTTCAACTCACTTAATACTCGTCATTAAAATCGAAAAGCTGATAATCAAGACAAAGTGCTTAATTAGTAATCGTTAATAAATATATTCTATAATAATAATCTTAAATGTAGCTCGTAAGCCTCTGCTTTATGTAGCTCTGTTTGTGTATTTACATTAGATTTGTTCAATAAATATGCTGCGAATTTTAAACGAATGTGACCAAATCCAGGTAGTTTAATAAAGTCGCTAACTTTGCTACGCCAATCCGCCGCTAGCAATCCAATGACATTCATTGGTAGTGATGGCGACCAAAATGATGCAGTTCCATACCACCACTACCATACGCCCTTCATATCACATAGAAATTAAGTTAGAAAAGGCATTTCTACTGGCGTGAATTTAACTTACTTTCGGAACGATGTGTATGAAAGCTCAAGACTACTATCCGTAACATACAAAGCTGCTTTAGATATAGCTAATTCATTCATTCACGAGACACTCTTTGGTAGTAATCGATAATGCGCTGCGCTTCGCGTATTCCACTTGCACGTGCCCCATCGATAGTTCCGAAACCATTTACAATTGTTGCATCGCCGGCAAAGAGTAGGGTTGGCACAGCGTTGCCCAGCGGATGTGATAAGCGTTGTACGTCAAGTAACGTACTGCCGGTGGTGAAGTATGGTCTGCCGCCAAAATAACACGCTGATGAACTCCAATCCGAACGCAGCATTGAACTAGGATATGGTACATCATCCCTATTCAAACATTGACGTAGTAATTCGGTGATTTCCTCTGCGACTCGTGCATCGGGCATCTTTTCGATTTCGTCAAAGAAGCCACCGCCCACATGTATCTCGAGCACGCGATTACTGCTCGGTACACGCGCTATTTCCACAACTTGTTGCGTCCAAAAGCGTTCGTGTTTCTTTGGCAACGCGCTTCTTAGTGGACGCAAGTTTACATTTAGCCATTGGTTAATGGGTTGCTGATATTCGAGATAGATCTTAACAGGATTGCCAAACCCGAGCTTCTTAATAGCGTCCACTTTTTCCGGCGGCAACGTTGGTTTGAATAGAATATTTGAGAAATTCTTGAGCACACCAAGGGGCAGTGTACAGATGATGTGATCTGCACTATAAACGCTGCCATCAAGACACCCAACGCATGGTGGTTCTATCAGCCGTGAACAACCAATTGTGGGCACTTCATATTCGTTTGTCGTTTGCCATTGTATCTTTCCCACTGGTTTGCCCGTATGCAGTTGAGTTGGCATAATATTCTGTGTAATACGATGGAGCACATTATCCAATCCGGTCGGCACGTATATGGCTTGCGTTTCGCTCTGCAATGCTGCCGGTGGCAGCTTATTGATGTGTCCAATGTTCACATACTCTAAACAGCAGCCCAGTACACTGCCGAATTCTTTGAATAACGTGTTGAATATATCACATGCAATAGCTTGATCTTCTTTCTTGAAAGTGCGTGTGATGAGTTTGTCGCTCTCCGCTTTAAAGTAGGCCATAACGTTGTCGAGTTGGTGCAAATCCGTGCCGCACTTGACTTTCTCATCAACTTTGAAGCTAACGCAAAGGTGGCGAAACATATGATCGATCATCGCGGCCATTTTGGGATTTACAGCGCGTCCCTGCTGGTGGACATAGGCAATACGGTCGGGTTGCTTGATTTCTTTCTTGAGTCCGGTGACGTTGCAGAGAAGCTCGTACATGGAATCATGTGAACCATCGATATTCACCCACTTGGCACCCAGTTCGCAGAAAGTATCACCAAAACGCTTCGAATTTATTCGACCACCGCAACGGTCGGTTGCCTCAAGCACCAGTGTACGATGAAAACCGTGGTTTATTAGGTGATTAGCCGCTGATAGCCCGGCAAGACCAGCACCAACGACAACAATACGCGCATCATTCGGCGTTATTTCCGCTGGTTCAAGGGCACATGGTGCTGTCCAGCTGAGATCGATGTCGCTGGTTTTCAGCGAGGTAGCATTATACAAACAACGTCGGAACACATTCCAAGTGACGATCCTCACCGTGTCTGGCACGCGTTGCAGTGAGATATGCATTACAATTACATCAGTTGCGACGCTGCTGCTTGCGAAGAACCTCAAAAGAAGAGGACAGATGCAGCGAATGGTATCTCAGGCAGACAAGGTTACGTACGCTTATGCAAGACCATCACTTACCATTGCACGGAAAGTGGAGTCAAGCGTGTTTTGCATACGGTCTGATGTGAGTTCGCTTTGGGCTGCGTTCGGAATGGCGTAATTGCTGTTGTTCTAACAGCCTAATTTCAACTACATACACGAGTAAACATTTGTTTACCTATGTTTGACAATTCTAGAAAAAATTGTATTGAACAACTGCTGAACAGCTGACAACTAACGGTCAGCTGTTCGAGCAATGTTAGGCTTTATTAACATTGAAGTGTTATTATAGACAAAAGTGACTGAATTACCTTGAAAACGAAAAAAGTAGTTTATTACTCAACACTGTAATAAAACCATTCCTAGTGATTTCTCAGCAATAAAGAAAATTTGTTTAATTAAGCACATAAATTGTTTTAATATAAACGGAAGTTGCCACGTTTAGGCGACATGAGAGTGACAATAAAATCATGGACAAGCATTGCATCTTGGCGTTGGATTGCGAATGACGAAAGTTGCGGCATTTGCCGCATGTCCTTCGAGAACACATGCCCGGACTGCAAATTTCCTGGAGATGATTGTCCCTTAGTATGGGGTATGTGCTCGCATTGCTTTCACATCCATTGCATTGTGAAGTGGCTCAATGCGCAATCAACGAATAAGCTATGCCCAATGTGTCGAAGAGTTTGGAAGTATAAAGTAAGTTAGAAGAAGGAAGAAGATAGAGCAAACAAAAAAGAAACGTGAGGGGAACTATTTTGCGTTATGTAAATAATCTGAATTTTGTAAAATGAAGTGCATAAATTGTTTTTCATTTTTTAAATCGATTTCAGTTCTATTATTTTTTTCTTTCTTTATAACTTTGGTCTTAAGGTGAAGTATTGGAGCATTGAATAAGATTTGCCTTATGTACCTTATAAAATATTCATTCGCATAGAACAAAGTTCCTAACCTTTTTTAACCAAAAAATTTATATGTCGGCTTGTTTTTTAAAAAAGATAGTCAGCTGAGCATCTGCCCCACAGAGATACAATAAACAATGTTGGATAATGCGAGTCTCTCTATACTACAGGTAGATGTTAAGAATCTTATACCACAATTAAAAAATGATATCATAAATGATATAACAACTGAGATACTAGTATGGAAGGAAACACTTATTACACCTTTGTAAACTTGGCACCATACAGTATTTTTGCGAGTCACAAGTTATCGCAGAAAGTGCGTTTGATATTACTTTGAATTAAATTTAGGCAGGTGAAACATCTGATTGCTTGATGCGCCAAGATAAGAATTCAAATTTAAAAACTTCTTTTAACGAGCCAAAATAAAATATTTATTTAAAATGAATTCCAAATCGAAAGTGTTAATGTTTATACTAAATGATTCGCAAAAAATTCTTCATGGAAGTATTTGATAGTCCAACTCATGAAGAGGCTCAAATTTTATTTATTATTTTAATTGTTAGGAAAAACACCACTTAGAACATTAAGTGGTTAAACTTTGATTACTTTGCTGTTGCAACTCCACGACGTACATAATTTTATTAACTATCCTCTCAACTGACGAACCGATGGTGCACGTCTTTTGGGTTCCAGAGGATCAAAGCATAGAGGCCATGAAATGGCGTAAAGGCTTATGCAAGGAGATACCGTGCAATGGATGCACCTAGCAATGGATATAATTATATTCATTATTTTCATATTTCTAAAAATGTCATAAGTATTATGAATAGCTGGTTACGGTGTGCAGCATGTTGGTTATTACGGAAAGGATATTAGGATTACTAAATTACCAAAAAAAAAAAAAAACCTGAGACATCAAGTTGCATGGATAAAGGTTTTGGATTTTGAGGTATATAGATGAGATTTGGGACACGTAATAATTATTGAATCGTAAGGCTTCAATACGTCAGTTCCCAGTTCTATTAATGGAGTATATGTTTATTTCAAGTCACACCGAACAGACCCCATCTAAGGAACAGAGACATACACTATCCTAAAATTACTGAATCGTATAGCAACCATTTGAGGCAGCATTACAACTTGACAGAGTAAATCACTTTTTTTATTAAATATGAGATTTTGAACGATTTACATATGTGCGTTAAATGTATCATGGCATCGAAATGATGCGTTTACAACAAAACGACTCATTTGAAACTTCGTCTCTCTGAAGTTTTTCTTTCACGCGTTGTACATTGTGACGTTTCGATGAAAAATAATAAAGGGCTAAGTATACGCTTCAAATATTTGATCAAATGTTCCCTAAAAAAGGGAAATTTAGGCAATTTGACCTAATCAGTAAATATAAATCAGGTAAAACTAGAAATTAGTTTAATTTTCTTCGCTCCTATAAATTGTTGTCTGGAATTGGAAGCATTGGAGTTTTACAGATTCAGAAGCTTGTACTAGTAAAAAATAATAATCGATGTCCCTAATCGAGGTTTTGTTGGTCGATACCCATCCCTAGTCTGCGGGGCTGTTTTTGCATTTGAACAAACGTTTGATACCAATCAAAATGTTTGAATATATCGTCGAATGGTCAAACCATTTGAAGCGTCTGTTACGCCTTTTTCAAATTCTCGTCAAATTTGATGCTGTGAATGGACGTGTACGGATAATTTGTGCCAATAAGATAAATAAAATAATAATAAATAAATAAAATTGAAATTTGACAAACGCAGTTTGTTGAGTATGTGGGCTACGCATCAAATTGCAACAAAAAATATTTGAAGCGTATATTTGGCCATTTTCTATATCATTTTTGTGTATGCTCAATTTTTCCCTTTTGTTTTGTCAAAACGTTTGCAGAAATCACTCTCCCACGAATTTCAATGCAATTTTAGTTGTTCCGCAAATCGAGTAAATACGGTTTTCGTATATCTATCTTCAAATTGGTCAAAAACTTCATGGAGTGCGATTCAATAGAGTATTGTGCATATCAGTGTTAAGTTTTTCTTACTGCTGACATAGGAATAGGAGCGAGGTTCTAAATCCTTTGGGAGAAATAAAGTTTTCTTTTAAATCTTTCAGTTGTACAGATTTCAATAAGGTCTATTCTCTGTATAAGTCGTTATATAGCGCTAGCTTTTAGCGAAATTTGTACAATGAAGGGACAATGAAGCAAAGTGAAAAGAAAAAGAAAAAAAATTACTTCGTGGGATTTTCCAATTAATCTTGTATGTGCATGTAGTGGTGATCGAATGATCCAAAAGTTGTTATTGAATGGACTCATATGATATGTTGGTGAAAAGTCGACTGCTGTACTGCAAAAACGATTATTTCAACGAAGTTTAATCTCACCATACAGAAAACCGTTTGAACCGCGAAATTGGGAACATATTCGTTTGTGCATTTTTAGAACCTGTTTGACGACGGGATAACTGATAGGAAGGAATTCAAAGTTGACCAAAATTTCAAATACCGTTTGTCTATAGTGTTAACAGCTTAGTATATTCAGATTTGCTTAACTGAAGACAATTTACCAACGCAAATATGGCGAACTCGGTTATTGTGGATAACCCTCAAAAAATTCCACTGACAGAGGCAATTACATCATATGGTAAGTTCCACAAAACATGGTGAATTTCCGCATTTATTTATGAGGTTTAAGAGTATTTGTCCGCTGATCTAGGCAAATTGTGCATGATGGATTACTTTTCCGATTTGGAGTTACTAGTGGAGAATACGCTCATTCCGGTTCATCGCAACATTTTGGTCACGCGAAGTGAGTTTTTTTGTGCATTGCTTACCAGTGGTCTATCAGAGATGCTTGGGTACAGAAAATCGGCCACTTTAAAATAGCTCTAAAACGTAACGGAAAAAAGTGTTCCATAGTTTATTGTGTACATTCATCACACACACTTTATATAAGAAACGCATATACATAAATGAGCGAAAACGATTTCCCGTTATCAATATTTTGCTTTATTTTGATACCACTTCGTCAATTGTGCGCATTTTGAGTAGGTCCGAATGAACAGTGATTCGGATGCGTCGGAAGTGAGTTGTTTTAAAATTTAAAAACTTTTTTTGCATCGAAAAATTAAACGTCCCGAACCTGCGTCCTGATCGCAGAGTACAATTTAGCAATGGGCGGCGTTGACCTTCACGATCAAGCCGTCAATGTTTATCGGATAAAATTCCCTTCAAAGAAATGGTGGTGGCCGCTTTTCACTGTTATGATTAATTAAGTTATGGTCAATGCATGGAAGTTGTATAAAGAAGCCAATAGCTCCAACATGGACTTACTAGAATTTCATCGCAGCATTGTTCGTCATCATTTACGAAATTACACGCAGACTTCCGTAACATCCAAGATATCGGTAGTTTCGAGTGTAGCAAATACTGCTGGAAACCATTTTCCAAAAATGATTTCCAATCCTTTACTCTGTCGACAATGTCACAACTGAATTAGATGGACTTGCGAGCAATGTGACATAGCACGTAGCAGCGTAGAAAAAGAATGTTTAAAAATTTTTCATACTATGAAAAATTGAAAAAATTCTTACCTATTTTGCCGTTGTACTCGCTTGGGTACAGGCTCAAAAACCAACTTACCAAAATTTTTTTTAACTTTTGTTATATTTTTGTAGTATTCTATATCATTTTAACTAAAACTAAATACACGAATTCTATATTTTTTTGTTTTAAATGGTCTTGGCTTTCAATGGGTTATGGTGTTGTTGCATTACATATATACCGGACGGTTTGAGTTATCATTTAATTCCGAGGGAAATGAGTTTTTTTTGAGCTGATGGCAGACATCGAGGGTGTCCTTAAAAGTTCGGTCACTTTAGAAAATATGTGCTTATTTCTAAATGCATCTACAAGGTTCCATCTCAAGGGCCTAGCGGGCGCTTGTTATGAACTTGCGAGTCGTCAAGCCAATGAAGTTCTTGACCATGGCTCCGTTAAGACTTTATCAAAGGTGAGTGACTTTCGTTTCAAACATCATAATTCGAGACTTCGCTTCAATTATTATTACAGGAAACTCTCATATCGCTAAAGAATGGGATGACTTTAGTGCTCGAGAAATAATAATTTTTAGAATGGTTTTAAGCTGGAGGCAATACAATTCCGACGAGGACATTGAGGTAAATCTATTTTATTTAATTTACAATCCGTGTTACCACGAATTACACAGATTTTGCGTAGAATGTTGTGTCTATGCCTAAAACACCTGTAATTATTTCGCATATTTAAAGAGGCGCTACAATAATTTTATTTAATCTGAGATTAATTCCTTACACATTTAGATTCATTTAGCTTTAACGTAGATTCAGGAGCTTTAACGTAAGTAAGTGTAGTTATACGATGGAAGTTTTATGAGGGAATCTGTCATATAGATTAAGCACTAAGAGGCGAATAAGCATTTGGTGAAATTTCCGTAACTTATTCTAAGGTATCTAGGTATTCTAGGTATCTAATATTTTACTTACTATATTTTTATTAAGAACTTTCTTTATGTCTTTTTACAGCTAGTACTCTCAAAAATACGATTTTCTACCATATTACTATTTATGACCGATTACTATGATTTATCTGGTATTACATCTAGCGCCACCTTCGACGATGCGCTAATTGAGATTACTTATACTGAAAATATTTGAGAAGCATTTGGTTCAACACTCACTGATATATAGCCGGACCCGCACGACCACATTGGTTGCTATGCACTGCTTGTTCTCAGGAAGCGAGAGCTTTGTGGTGCAAATTTTAATTGGGGATCACAGCGTGGGTCTTGGCCGAACTGCAACGGTAACGTGTTTGCTCCAAGTAATAATAGACAAAATATTCAAATGAGATTGGTTGATCATTAATTTTACATGAGGATAGTTAGACCAATAATCTACCTTATCTTATTTTAGTATGGTGACGCTCTTGAAGGAATTGTCTTATCTTTCTTTGAAGTCTCAGTAAGGCTGATAGCTGCCTGCCAGGAAAGTTGAAATGCACGTACAATGTATTTAGAATGGAACCAAGTTGACACCTTCATCAGACACTCCTCACGATGGGCCTTAGAAGGCTATATAAATTATATTCGCTTTCAGATTACTGGATGATATACCTCTGAGATTTAGTTTTATATGTTACATATGTGAATGGTCAGAAGTAAGATTTGCTCTCGGTAGCCTAGTGGAAGTGTACTAAAGGGTTTGGGATTCAAACCTCACTAGTCATTACCTTCAGGTACCGGTAGGTGGCGTTGTTACTTAATACTCCGGTCACCAAGAACTTAGGCATTACAAAGGGCCTACGCCTAAATTATGCTCTTCCTTAAAAAGTTTTCATACATCGATCAGTCATTGACTTTAACATCTTAATAATTAATTTTCAATTTAATTTTTATTTTCTTATGGTAAACAAATCAAAATTGTAAATTGCTGATTACTGTAAACGCATATTAATTATTATGGAACAAGAACAACCGATCTTCTGTTGCGATTTCGAAGTCTTTGGCAAAGTGCAGGGACATGGGGTGCTCTTTCGGCAGCATGCCAAACGCTATGCGAGAAATTTGGGCGTAAAGGGATGGTGTCGTTACACCACGAATGGCACGGTCAATGGTCATCTGGAGGCTCCGTTGGCAGAGCTTAACAAAATGAAATTCTGGCTGCAGAATTACGGTAGCCCGAGATCGTTCATCAAAAAGGCTGAGTTTACGCCATCTAAAGAGATACCAATCTATAATGTCAAGAACTTCTCTATTCACAGTTAAAGGCTAGTGAAGTTTAAAGAAGAATTGAAAGATTACCAAGCGTTGGCGTTCCATATTAATTGAGAAAGTAGATAACATTGTAAATATCTTAAGCGAGCATGTATTCAGTTAATTTAATAAATATCGCATTATATTAAATCGAGTATTATGTCCTTCTTTAACAAACGACCCGCTGAAACGAGCTGGAGGGTTTTCTTCACTTCGACTTCTCGAGGACCACGCCATTAGTGGCGGCGGTAAGTTGTTGAGTTAATTCTGTTACCACATCATTGGGTTTATGTGCTACTGGCTCATGATCAATTTCGACGCTTGCTTGATCAGATTTCTCGGGTCCATTGACTGTCTGTTGCAGCAGTTGGGTCAGCTGTGTTTCGATCTCCGACCAAGCAAAGTCAATGTCCGATGGCTTCGGATCCATGCCGCAAACGCAGAAACGCAAAAAAACACGGCCTCGATGTTCAGCCTTGACCATGTAAATCTTCTTGCGATCCATGAGACGTTGCAGCAGATTGGTTGTCACCGTGTTCTCACCCCGCGGTCGAAAGCAGACCAAGCCAAGAGCTCGCGGCGCCACAATTTCGAAGCGCTCGTCGTCCAGTACGTGTGACTCGAATTGTGCGGCCAGCGTGATATGCTTGCGTATATGCGCACGTAAACCTTCTGCGCCAAGCGTTCGGAATGTTATCCACACTTTAAGAGCACGGAAACGCCGTCCCAGCGGTATTTGCCAATGTCGAAAATCGGGTATCTGCGTTTGTCCCTCGTACTTGTGTTTCAAATAGATGCGATCCACATTGAAACTGTCCACCACTTTGTTGGCATCGCGCAACCACATGGCAGAACAGTCGAAGTTGACCAACAGGAATTTGTGTAAATTGAAGTTCAACGAGTCTACACGTTCCAGACCGCGTCGCAGATCGGCGCACTCGTCCAGCGCAAAGGCTGCGCCCGCATAGGCTGCGTCCACATGCAGCCAAATGCCATGTCGTTCGCACACCACACTCAGTGTTTCAATGTCATCGTAGGCACAAGTGCCAGTCGTACCGAGCGTGGCAATGCAGATAACCGGTATACGCCCGGCAGCTAAATCCGTCTCGATTGCCTGCTCTAGTACGTCACCACGCAACACAAGATCATCGCCGGCAGGCAGCAGTTGTATGGGCATCGCTGCCAGCACGCCCGCCTTCTCTATACAACTGTTGCTCTGATCACTTGAATAGGCCACCAGTTTCCCGCGTATTTCACTCTCACTTAAGTCGGGATGTTCAGCACGAATACGACGCACCGTTTGCTCACGCGCCGCCAACACAGCAACGAGCACAGACTCACTGGCTGAGCCTTGGATAACACCACCACCGGGACCTTCGGTTGCGTGAAGAAAATGTTTCGGTATTTTCAAGAATTTAGCCAACCAATCCATAACAACCACTTCCAGTTCAGTGCAAGCTGGACTGCAGATCTGTGTAGCAGATAAGAGAGATTAGTAATAGTCCAACTAAATATATATTTATACTCTTGGCTACTTAGTTTTATAAATTTGGCATTTGTTTGAACACAATGAAGAAGACATCGGACATTTTTACCACCTCGATGAGACGGGCCCAATTCTTGAGAGAGAGAAATGAAATTTTGCACGCTGCACATTTATGGGTTTTGACCACTAGGTGGGGTACATTACATACTTAGAACATTTTGGATTCTAAAACAAAGATTAACAAATTGTGTTCCTTAAGAGAATTTCGCAATAGTGGTCGGAGAATAGACATACTCTCAGACGGACTGATTATAATTAGTTTCTAAAGCGCTAATTCGTTAAATGATACTAATCCCGTCAGTAAATTTCCAGCGTCCGAGAACCTCTTTGAGAATATGATAGATCTTAACAAGGGTAAAACCATGTATGCGAAATAGGTTGAAGTTTTCTGTAATGCGTTAAAAAGACACGAGAATAACAAAGGAAGGGCTTGTTACCTATATTTCAAGGGTTATCTCTGTTGCATTTCCGCTTCCAAAAATAATATATCACTATATAAAGAGTATACAAGTATATCTCATAAGTAGTTCACCTTGAGGAACAATAGAAAGCATAAACCCCGAAGGTCTATTTTAATAAAAGTACAACTATATATATTCATCATTCTTCATCAGCTTAGATATCAATCCGGTAAACCAGCCCAGTATAAGGTATATTCCACTAGTGATGTCTGGAAGGCAAACTCAGGTCCTCTATAATGGTAGTGCATTAGTAGTTATTGTGCTACGGTTTCTTTTTCTCTCTTCCATGGCGCTAATCTTGCATGCTAATAAAAGTTATGGATTAACAATCTTTTAGGGAAAATGATTTTTGTACCACATATTGGTATTTGCAGTTGCTCTTTTATCATTTAGATGAAGCGGTGCACAAAAAAATTTCCCCAACAGCGAGCCAATATTTTAATATGTAAAGCAACCTGTTTTTCTGAAGAACTTACAGTTATTTTGTTTGCATTAACGTTTGCCTTTGCTGCATGTGAAAGTAACTCGAACGAACAAACAAACAAACGAATGAACGTAGCAAAATAACCAAAGGGCTAAGAAAGTGTTGTGATTGAGTGAAACTTTTCTTTTTTGGCTACTTTGTTTGACTACAGTTTTAGTTCACCTACCCAACTAAAACCGATGACGCTGAAACCAGAGGCCAACATCTCCCCCACGATGGAAGGATATGACACTGCAGTCGGATAGTACGCGTGCATATTGGGCGACTGCCAATGTGTAATGCCAGGCTTTATGACGCGTTCGATATCACTGAGTATGTCCTTCCATGACTCCCCTTGTTCCGGTATATGATCAGGCAACAGATCTAATAAATAACCCGGTGTAACTGATGGCAACACATCGCAGCTTCGTATGTTCTCCATGTAATCGGCGACAAAGTCCACGGCGGCTTTACCGAACTCGCGAAATGTTTTTGCGTCCATCTAAATTTTGATGTGACTGTTTTCTTTTGACACTGGTAGTGTGGTCACACACAAAGACGGCTCTTTTATTTACTTAACTAGTTTGGTTAACAAAGTTCGAAGTAATATTAGTGTAAATAAAAGTAAAAAAACAACAACGAATTCGAATTTAAAAAAACTTGAGTTTGCTGACGCGCGTTGCTAGCGAACTGACGCAAGAAAGTGCTGTGTTCCCTCTTATAAAAGTTCAGTTAGTTGAGCTGATCTTAGTATAACTTTGACACATGTTCAGAATAACTTGGCACTAAACAATGCTTAAATGAGCAGTAAATACGGAAGCTACTTACGTGCTGTTCTTCGACTATGATAACTTAAATCACAAAATCGAAATACAAATTCTCTGCGTACTGAAATTTAAGATGCTTGTGGGTTTGGTCTCACCAAAGAGAATCTGACGAGTTTCAGACTCTCGTTTTGACTTCTCTTAAAAAGTCTTGACTATCCAGAAGTGTAGTGTGCAAAGTAATTAGCATTTATTTTGTTGTGTGACACTATTATTTATCAGTTATTGGCAGCAGATCTATGAGGTTAATAACAGGTACGGAAAAATTGCTTGAATTAGTGGAAAATGTATGAGAAAGAAGGCGTTTCAATACCGACTATTAGAGAAGCTGTGTGTGTCTCTAGAGGAAGATAAATATAACTCAATATACGAAAATGGAAGTCGCAAATCTCCTATTAAAAGGATGATTGAACACTGCATGTTATACAAAAAAAAAAATTAAATAAATTAATGAAACCCAGCCATTAATAGGTTGGCCAAGGAAAGACTTACTGCCGAAATTATTCTAGATAAGGAAAAGGTGAGTGTTAAACTGGAGTCTTGTAAACTCCATTCCAAAGTCATCTTACAATAGCTAGCTTAAGAATTTTGACTAATATACAATCTTAAGCGTACTTCAACACTACAACGTCAGAATAGGATGAACGTATCTCTACGGATAGAAATATGAGATGCATCTACCGGAATGGCTAGGCTAAGTCATTACGAAGAACAACAAAAATCTTACAAGATGACTGTTTTTATGCCGTCAAAACTATTTAAGCTTTATCATTGACAGTGCTCTTAACGTTAACAAAGATTATTTTTCTAAATAAAGGCCCCAGCTAAGGAAAAGTAGTTTTCTGTTGTCAGTCAATAATAACAACAACAATAAAAAAAATATATCGTGTGTTAATGAATCAATAAAAGCCCGTGCAAATGACACCTAATAGATGAAAACATCACTTTGTTTTCCATGAGAGCGAAAGTGACCGAATCAGCCACAATAATTCATGACTTCGTTTACAATGAAGGGTTAGTCAGACGAACAGACGAATTTGGCTAAATAACTCGATTCGTTGAGGTGACTTTTCAATTTTTTGTACACGTGCCCCTAACAAACGTTTTCATTATGAGCAACTTTGCATTTTTAGTTTGTTTATAACGGACATTAAGGTACACGTGTTTTTGTGTTTTGGTGATTTGTTGCAATCTAAAAGAATGTATCAGAGATTAGTGACCGTAGTTACCGAACTTAACCCCCTGTGACTTTTTCCTATTCCCAAAATTAAAGTGTACCTTGAAAAGTCGTAGGTTTGCCATAATTGGTGAAATAAAGACCGTGTCGCTAGAAGACCTAAAGGCCATACCAAAAAGTGCATATCAGAAGTGCTGGATTGGAAAAAGCGCTGGACACAAGTGTATTATTGTGTGTGTGCAAAAATCATGTCGGTATTTTTTATTAAATTCAAAACTGATTTATTATACTTGGATCAAAAATTAATCGATTATGTATTGCCCATTTTGTTTGACCACTTTTGGCCATTTTTCGGCAAGTTTCATTATTCCGTGTCAGGTGGTTTTTGACAGACTCACCAGAATCCAATGTTTCACCATTCAAGGAGTTTTGAAGCAAGCGAAAAAAGTGGTAATGTGATTGTGCAAGGTCGGGGCTATAATGTATACATCACTTCCCAATTCAGCTTCGATAATTTTTGACGGGTGACCAAAGATGTATGATGTCGAGCGTTGTCATGGTGTAAAGTGACATTTTTCCGATTGGCTAGTCCAGAGTGCTTCTTTTTAATTTCTTTGTCCAATTTGGATAGCTGACAACAGTACACATCCGAATTAATCGTTCGATTTTGTGGCAGCAGCTCAAAGTGTTCGATACGTGTCCAATTCTACGAAACGGACAGCATTACTTTATTCTGGTTACTATCGGCCTTTGATGTGCTTAGAGGCGGTTCATCTCTCTTGCTCCATGATCGTTTTCGCTTGAAGTTATTATAAACAAACCATTTTTCATCGCCCGTTATGATTCGCTTCAAAAACGGATTATTTTCGTGACGTTTGAGCAATGAATCGCAAATATTTAAGCGCTTAGTGGTGTGACGGCAGTTTACCTTAATCATTACCTTTATTTGTTTGTCATCAGCCTCCAATGGGCGGCCATTGCGTGTTTCAACTTTAACCTTAAAATCTCCGGAAAGAAATTTCATATACCAGCGCTGACATTGGCGCTCACTAATAACATCTTCCCCGTATACGTCTCACATTTTATTTTATATTTTGCTGCGTTTTTCCCTTTTTGAAAGTAAAATGGTTGATCAGGTATAACTTCTACAAATATTATTGAATATCGCTCAATTTTTTATCGTTACTAGTTAAGATTCAAAGCTATCAAATGTCATCCATATGTTTGGCCTGCATGTCTCATCGCCCATTTAAAATTAAGACTTAGGCCCTCTACAGAAAAACACCGACATGACTTTTGTACACACCCAACATATTTTTTAAACACTACTTATGTACTTTTTGAGTCTCATCATTAAGAGGATTTAGTCTATGGAGGATGAAACCTGCATAACATGCTGTGTTGTGAACCAGATTTACACATGAAATTGCTGAAAATATTGGAAATAAGAGCAGTTAAGATGTTTAACACGTCTAGCATGGCGGCTAGTAAAAGTTCACTAAGAGGAAAATTTTGAGTGGGAAGGATGAGAAATTAATTCGGAGCATATCGAGGTGACCCTTCCTCCCTTTTAGACAACCTACCTCAGGACACAATTAGTGTCAGACATATGGTTAGCAAACAGCACCACAATAAACGCTACCCATGCTCTGCCTTTAGCTGCTCTCGGGTAGCCACGCATGGTAAATCCACTTTCTCATAGTTAGGAGATATATTCGCGATTACATCTTTTCAGATTTCCTAACCCAACTTGACCATTTGCGCACTGGTAACCTTCCTAAGGCTTTTTAAGGGTTTGGGGTCTTAAATAAAAAATAATCAACTTGAATCGACCCGCGATAAGGAATCGCTGGGCAATGTAGGAAAAGCAGCAAACATGAAACTTGAAATTCGAACAAGAAATCAACTCTAAACGCTGATGTTCAAACCAAAACTCTTCTCCTTGTGCTGCCGAAACTCCTACACCAGTGCTGTGAGGTATCAAAACTAAAAAACCACCTGTGTGAAGTTTTCTTAACTTCCCGGAACTTACCCAACTAAAGCCCAGCACACCAATACCCGCTATCAGCATTTCACCAATGATTGAACCAGCAGAGGAAGATGATGGAAAGAATGCATTAAAATAAGGACTTTGCCAGTGTGTCAGTCCCGGCAGTATTATGTGCTCTAGATCGTCAAGTATTACACGCCAATGTTCTGCCTTCTCTGGTATTTCGTGCGGCAGTTGATTGATAATGGCACGCGGCTTTTGGGAGGACAGCACATTCCTATTGAATGATAGATATAGTTTCAATTATGCAATATCGAACATTATCACAAACATATCACACCCCGCAAATAATATCTCACCTTTCGCGTATGTCGCGAAAATAGTTGATTAGAAACTCAATTGAAGCGTTTCCAAATTCTCGAAATTCATCAAAATCCATTTTATATGTTTACTGATTTCATATAATCACAGGGCACGATTTTATTTATTTTCAATAAGATTTTTTTTTGTTTCTCACGAAATTGTTTGTCAAAATACACCAGAAGTCTGACCACGTTCACCGCGCTCTAATTCATGAATGATGTGCTCGACTATGGTCAAAAAGTTGGGTAAGTTGTATGATCAGCAAGTTAAAATGAAAAAATAAAAAATAAATGTGAAGAAGCAGCTACAGAAAAGGTAAATGTCAAAGTCAATGAAATGACAACAGTATGAAAAGTTGGTTTCATTAATATCACGATCACTACCAACCAACGACTAACCAAGATTCATATGTAGATACAAAAAGTGTCAGAGATACTCAACGAGATGTGTGAAAATGTGCAGATGCAGCAAGTTTCGAATTTATGGCTTATAAAAATTTTCGTTGGTAACATTCATAAACTCTTTATTGTCGTTAAATTCATCTTAATATTTTATGTTTTGGCATCATGAGGCATTGTTAATATTTATATAAGCCTGTCTGGTTAACAAAATATGTTAAACATGTCGGTTGTAGTAATAATTTCTGAAAATTTGAGTAATAGATGGAGTACACTGAAAGAAAATATTCATAGCCCTTATACATTTTTTTCAGATTATGCAAAAAATTATTAGTGGTAGTAGGCGACCATGAGATTGGAGGATGAGAGATTATTGCAGATACGAGTATTAAGGAAAAGAGCAAGAAGAATGAACTTCCGTGAATTGGAGACAAGAACACAGGTGATGTTGTAATTTTTAGACAGTAGGATTTAAAATTCGAGAAAGACAAAATCAATATAGGACAAAATATCTGAACGAAGGCTAGCAGATAAACAGCGGGTGTTAAAGTTGGAAAAGAATGGAGGAAAATATTCAGTTGTAGATAGGGAAGTCAATACGGCAAAAAACTTCACTGGTATAGGTGAATGGAATTGATATATTAAGGAAAGTAATTGATGATAGAAGCAGAGATCTGAAGAAAGAGGAAGAGAAGATGTTAATAGAAATGAGTGGTAAAGGATGAAGTTAAAGCGGAACCCGTTGGTTGAGCATGAGTACTCAGATAAGAATGAGGAGTGTAGTAAGAAAATCAACGAATCTAAGAGATGTCTAAAAGGTATAAATAGTGAATGCTATTAGAATTGACGACTGGGATAGTAAAGAAGAGCTGTAAAGGAGAGAAAGAAGGCTTTCAATAGAATTCTCAGCGATGGAGAATTCCGGGAAATTTAGGATATATATCTTTGGCTGTTGTTGAAAAGTTAGAAAATCTAGAGTCAGAACCATTGACAAGTGTAGGTCTCTTGGTCCAAGGAAAACGAGAGAGGAAGAGATTTGATCGAAAGCTAATCCACTCAATGGAAAATAAATGGGAAGGTTAAATATATAAAATTGGTCGTATAAATTAAAAGTCAAGGAAACCCGAATTGGAGATCCAATGAATTTGAAGATTGCGTGCCAGATAAACGTATAGAAACAATTTAATAGATTACGACTGTTACAAGAAAATTTAAAGCAATGGGACAAGTGAGCCGATCTTCATATAGCCGACTTTATAAAGTAAATTAAAAATTTTTACAAACTTTTATATTTTTTAGTTCAACCAACAATCAATTAATTAATTACTTTCAAAGTCTCAATGAGATTCAAGTCAATAGCTTACTGAAAGACAAAAAGTCAGATTAGGCTCACTTATGGTAGGTCAAATATAGGCCCATAGTGATGCCGTAGGAATACTTTCTAGAAACACGTGGTCGCCTTCACAAATGAAACTAACTCCCTTAAAGAAACCCCGCCTTAGTCTGACACGCCATTAAAACGAATAATGTCGAGGTGGTGGTATCTACCTAGGGAGAGCAAAGAATATTTAAAATAGCATGCATGTGAAACGTGACACAGGTACATACAATGCTATCCATCAGATTTGTTAAAATTGTTTTGTCTAACAAGTTTAGTTTCAACGACCTCTCCTCTGACCCATTTTAGCCAGATTGTGCCTCTGTAATTGATTTGAAATACAGTTTCTTGTAAAGTGTCTGTGCTGTAGGGTGTTTGTAGACTGCCCGCGTTCATCCCAAGAATGCTGAAGCACCAGTCCAGTTTATTTTAGGAGAGATTTTACACTCACTATCTCAGGAAATGTTGGTGTTGCTATTTTTCTATTGTCTAGAATTTCTGTCTGAGTTTTGAAGTATATGTACAAAAGTCGAGATATATTGAGTCTACCACACTCTCAGTCATTCCGACGTATACTAACTTTTATGAAAACAGATTACCAGGCTACAATAATCCGTGTGCTGTGGGTACAGAGAAAGTAGAAGTCGAAATTATATGTCAATTATATGATTAAGTCTATTTTTTGGTTTGTATATCTTTCAAATCGACTACTCTATAGTCTTCTCAGTGTATTTTATATCCAGCTCCCTACGAGTATTGTGCAGTTTACAATGACATGATGTCTTCATTAGATAATATTATCTCGTTGGTTGCATTGGCTCCGTAAGCTACTCGTACCTAGACTTCAAATGCATTTCATTAATCATGAATTGTTCCCCGATGCGCCGAATTTATTGAAAATGCATTGTGTGCCCTTTACACAATTCAATTTTTGGGTCGAATAGTTGTAATATATTTCACCAGTTTGATTTATTATAATGCTGTGTATTTCAGAGCCAATTCGAGCACATCGAGCTTCTTTTAAAGCATGGAAGTAATGGAGTATTTTTAAGGATGATTTATTTGTCCAATGTTTGACATTCATTGAACTATAATCTAAAGTATTAAATGCTTTTTCTTAATTTGGACTTAATTTGGACTTTCGGTGGCCGAAATATAAAATGTCACAGGCAAGTTAGATAAGTATTTTAACTAAAATTACATTCAAACTGAAATTTAATTTTTTCGTTGTAACAATCGTTAATGTCATAACAATCCTTATGTAACACTCTAAAATACTAAATGCTTCTTTATAACCAATTACAGCATATCTTTTACTTGGTATGCTTCAGCTTAAAAAAAAACAACAACAAAAAATAAAAACTGTAGCAATAACTACAACTTCCAAAGGAGCAATAAAAATGTATATAAGTGCCGCAAACTTGTTAGATGGGGTCGAAAGTTTAATTTCATTTTGACACTTTTATCCACATAAAGAACGTTTCAGGTCATTGCCGTATATTTTTGAACAAATATATTTTGTTTCTCGGTTTTGGTCGATTTTCCTTGATTGATCTGGTCAATTGGTCGAGCAATAAGCAACAGAGTACTGAATTAACAGTTTCATCTGCTTTTTCAGTGACTGGACGACGAGAGCGAAGTGTATACTAGACATACAAATTTCCGGAAGTGAGTAAGCGACTCCTGTGTCACCTTGGGTATTTCTCAGATATTTCACTCATTTTCAAATCAATATACATTGTTACACTACACTGTCACACAAAAAATGTAGCCTAAAATGTTACCTTTTAAACACGTGTTCGTCTGACAAAATGGGATTAGTGTTGCACATGGGTATCAACACCATCTAGTGATAAAAACCCAGATTTTGTATCAACTAATATTTGTTTTTTTGTTTTTTTTTATTGCTTGCACTTCAGCGAGTAAAATGGGCATAGCAAAACGAACTTACAAAAGATGGTGCGCTTGTCGTTCCCTCAAATGTATTTGAAAGATGGTTTTATCTCAAATATGCCTCAAACAGGTTCGTCAGCTAGTAGATAAGTCGCCTATTCACGTGCATCAGCATCAGAAGATCGACGTGCTGTAAAAACCAAAATAGATCGGTTACATGCTAATGCATCTCGACGAACCATACATGTTGATTTGAATTTTGTATGTAATTCAATGCAATTATAGTGTGGACCAAAATGAAAATATCGGGAAAATGGATTGTTCTGTACAAATGGGAAAAGTACATTTCCGACATTGCATCAACCACCTGGACCATTGTTGTCATTACTTTCGGGCGACTCACCTGATTCCAAGCAAATCAAAAATAATGAGCGACGAAGCCCATTTCCACTTGAGTGGTTATGTAAATAAGACAATTTTTGCGTTTCTGGGGCACAGAGAAACGAGAAATGACGAGACATTGCATTGGTGTAGTGGGAGCCAGATGTTTTGTGAGCAACAATTCCAAATGCCATAAAACGAGTACAATTGTGCATCAACACGGGAAGTGGCCACTTGGTTAATGTCAATCAATTTTATGTCTTCAAATAAACTCTTTATGAAAACAGCTTTTTTTCAATTCTAACGTTATAACATTATTTTTGCGTCGTCTTGTATAATAATTCGCTAGTCTCCTTATTATTTAAAAAGAGTGTTGGCATGTGTGTCATGCTTTTTCCGAACGTTTTTCATGCCATCAAAATCTCTTCAAATCTTAGGAAACATTGTATCTACATTCTTCAAACAATGAATAGCATTATGGATTTGTCTTGGAGTATATGAGTATATAATCTATACTAAATGAAATGATCGAACCATGTCCCTCTGATTGTCTGTTCTCTGATCTAAAAGTTGAGCAAATTTTATTTGAGGACCATACAGTACAAGATCTCATTATTATTGGATTATGAGCCGTTAAACATATACACCTAGCGCTTACTTAAAGTTCTTAAAGGAGACTTTTCTTATTACACATAAATTTAAAATCATCCGATTGCTGATTCGTGTGGCTTCTATTATAATACAGTCAGTAATTTAACTTAATTTTTTAGCAGTACTGTGTAGGTCTAGTACTAATTATCTGTAATTTTTGGTCATTTCTCTGACTTTGCACCACTCATATTAGTTTCACAGTAAGTTGGTATAGCCGCACTGCTCTGCAGAGATCTTATAACTTCATTTGAATTTTTTTGGAGCATCTATGAAAATTATAAATAGAAATCGTCAATATTTCCAAGAACAAAGAGTTTTAAAGTTTAGAAAGGTACGAATATTTTAGTGGCGCTCCCAAAAATACAGTTATTTGTATGCCGAAATGACGACAAATAGCTTCTTCAGCTGTCAGTAAAGGACTTCAAATAAAAATTTGATTGAGGTATGTTTCTCTTTTGGCAAGACTAAAGTGAAATGCCGAAGTAAGAAAGCAGAGCTATAAACAGTATTGCAGAAATTACACAAGGTGACTCGATGTAATGAAACGCTGTCATGGGTACGTGTGTGTATGTCTGCCCGTGTGCCCCTGTCGATATCATTGCGCTTGCGTTGGAAAACTCTGCACATAGTTAATGGCGACGTTGCTGATTAGATAAGCGCATGAGCGAAAATATAACAACAACAAGAGTTTGTTATCGACTTCCAGTCGTGTATTGGTGGGCGGTGCTTGCTTTTGGTTACCCTTTTGAGTGGGTAGAAAGCGGTATTTTTGCCTCAGTGTGCGTGTGAGCGAACGGAAGTATGGTAATGGTGGTAATAGTGGGGGTGTAGTGACGTTGAGCACTCGCGCATAACTCATTTTATTTGTTGACCATGCATTGACTTCAGTGTGTTGAGTTTTAAGTGCTGTTGACTTGGGTACAAGGTGTCGGTAACGGCTTTCCTTTTTTTCTTGATTCTTTTACTTTTTTTTATGGTTTTATGTAGTTTGTGGCGCACTTACGCACACCAATGCACGCACGCACTTGAAAAATGCTTCTTATCGAAAAATAAACCCAGTGTAAGAAAGGTGTGTAATGTGTAACCTGAAACATCGTCCTTATTGATGATTGGTAAACTTATAAATAAAATTGAAAAAATCGTTCATCTTAAAAACTGCATACCTATTTATGTATGTATGTATATGATAAACACGCCATTTTTTCATACATTATTTGACTATTAGTTTTTTTTCCGTTGGTTGCTCAATTAACACCTCGTACAAGTCCAACCAAACACCCACAATCACACTACAGTTAACATTACGAATCAATCGAGCATTGTCGTTGCTGCTGCTGCATTTCACCATATCATTTGTGTCACATTAAGATCAATTGGTAAATACGCAGACGCCACCATTAACATCGACGCCAACACAGACGTCGCAGCGACAGCCTCAGCCGCAGTCGTAGCTCCAGCCTTCGCCTCGCAGTCGGCATCGTAGTCTAAGTTACAAATTCAAATGCACTCACAGTCTCAGTTGTTACCATTATCATTTTTGTTTGCGTTTGTCATCGTCATCTATATCGTCGTAGTCGCCGTCACTGCTAACACTGTGCACAACAATAATAACAACTAAAAATATGTAGGAATTCAAATAAATAAAATAAAAAATGGAAAGCAAAATGCAAGCCAAAAATAGCGAGCAAGTGAAGCGAGCAAAATACGAAACCCCAGTGTTGACCATCAGCGTTGCCCCTTTTAGTGTTTTTTCTTGCTCCTTTTTGTTTTCTGAATTCTTCGATTCTTACTACTCGTGTGCTCGCCATTGCTGACTGTCGTTCTTCTCTAGGCGTCCTGTTTGTGGCTCTGTGCCGGTGCGTCTGCGTGTGCGTTTCATTCGTGCTAAACTGAAGTAGTTTTTTTTTGTTAAATTTGCAATGTTGCGCTTTCAATTTTGCCGTCGGTAACATCGCTATCGCCGTTGCAATTATCGTGTTACCGTCGCAGACTTAAACAACACAGTTGACACAACCAAAACAACCAACGTAGCCATTTTGCCGTCGTTTGTGCCATTTTCGATACCGTCGCCATTGTTACGGAATTCGTTGGTATTTCCGCCGTCGGCCGCAAATCGTAAACGTGTCGCATCGGCATTTTGTAAAGCATATATAAAGGGTAATACATGAATGTTTATTTCTCGTTTCGGGTTAAATAAATGAAGTAAATAAAAAGAATATAAAAAAATATATAAAAGTTAATATAAAAAAGAACGCAACTAAACTATAATAGCTTTGTCTAACACAGTGTATTCCAATTTTATATGATTAATTAATTAACACATTTTTTAAAATTCTTCAGAATTCAATTTTCTGGCGTTGTAGAATTTTTTTAGATTTTTATTGGAGAATTCAAAGTTTTATTTATTTATTTATTTAATTATTAAATTAGATATAATATACAAATATTATATGTGATAATAGCAGTCCCTCAGAAAATGAAGTCCTGTATGAGGTTTTCCTTTTTCGCGGCTATTTATTCTAAATTTTACACAGAACATTAATTGCAGAAAAACGACAGACAAATAAACAAAATGAAAATAGTCACATTGATTATAGGATACTCTTTCAAAAAAAAAAAAACCTTAAAATCGTTCGCAAAATTAAAACATGTTTAGATTGGGACTACAGTATCACCTATTATATTCAAAACTATCTCTTATAGAATGGGCAGTCAATCATATATAAAAAAAAGTAAAAAAAAGTCCATGTATATCGATAACCAAGCTACCTACCGGATCCAAATGTGAATCTTAACAATCTTATCAATCAGCGGACCCACTCAAATACACAAAACTACTTTAATCAAAATCCCAAAGCATTCGTACAGCAGAATTCTATATATAAAGATATACAAATAGAGTACTAGCTACCGACGCCTACGATTATTAGAGGAATACGTTTGAAAGTAATATTAAAATTAAAGTCGATATTGGAATTTTAGTTTGTATTTGTTCGGCTCATTGGCTCAATAGCCTTAGAATTAATTATATTATAACACCCTGTATTAGCAGTCTTACCTTTCTTAGTCTCTCTATTGTATTTCTTCTCTACTCTTTCTGTAATATCAGAAACTTAGCCAGCTTAGTTGTCACATTCAAAATCACAAGCTGTTAATCGTCAAAGGACAGATCAGTAGTTAAAAGGTGTAATAATTTGCATTGTCGTGACCAGCACGAGTTTCCATACACTCGCCTGCTGAAAGAAGTCAAATCACGGGGTTTCTTCCAGTAACTATAAATAAATCAATATATTAATATTGTGTATAAAGTGAAATTGAATGCTTTGTAGTGAAGA
This sequence comes from Cacoxenus indagator, assembly GCA_035041755.1. Lineage (NCBI taxonomy): Eukaryota > Metazoa > Arthropoda > Insecta > Diptera > Drosophilidae > Cacoxenus > Cacoxenus indagator. The sequence goes on along the minus strand of JAWNKX010000218.1, from coordinate 724,658 downwards.
AACTAAAGTGAATTATTTTTTGTTCAAGCAAAGCTGAATTTGTTTGACGGGTAAGTGGCAGCGAAAAGGCTCGTTGCCCCAACAGTATCCTTTTTAATTTTGAAGAATAAAATGCAATCTTAAAGCATCTGGTAGTGACTTTAAACTTAAACTTAAAAACTGTATAAACTTGCTGATGATTTAACATAGATACGAACGCATTGAACGACCTTATGAGCCCTGCTTGGCGCTTAAAAAAAAACCAATAATCTGCAAAATTTTCAAAATTCGATTACATTAGAAGAAATGAACTCTTGGAATTAAATGCATACTCTACTTTAACACTTTACTTTTTTAAGTGGTTTTGAGTTTTAATTCAGCAAATCAGAGTAATAAAAACCAATCCCTGGTTTCTGTCTAAGAAGTCAGTAATAATAGAGCTTTAGAAACAAATTATGTTTTGGTAATTCAAAACAACAACAACAAAAAAAACAATAATAATAATAAAATAAAATAAATAAAAAAATTAAACAGAAAGCTGACTATAATCAATGAATTTTAAGAGGTCGGATTTGAGTCGTGAAAAAGCTGGAACTTATTTTATACAAAAATGTAGGTTATATAGAAAACGTACCTAATAAATATTTGGCTTTAAGAAGGCTTACAAAGACAAATGCGACTTATTGTCGGAATAGATACCCTAAAGTACTATGACTGAAGTAACCTTTTTGTACACTTAAAAGTAACTCTGTCTAATGTATCTAATGTCTAATATCTTAAAGATAGGACGCAACCATTACATGTAATTTTCGAAACATGTGCATGCACTGAGCACAAAAGTTATGAAACTTGCAACAGTAGATAGAACAACAAAAAAATAACAACAACAAACTGATACAGAAAGAAAACAAATAAGACATACAAATATAGTATCTAAGTATCTGTCGCTGTGTAGTGTATCTATCGTCTGCAAACATACGCAGCCACAACGCACAACACCAAAAAAAAAAAAGAATAAATAAAATTACATAAAAAAACACAAAGGAATTCTCAAGTATTGCTGATAAGCAGAGAACTACTACGACTACCGCTTAATAATAATAATAAAAAAGCAACCAACAAAAAATCAAAACCGAAAAAGGTGATAAAAAATCGTTGCGGCTTCTTTGCGAATACTTCGGTTTTCCGATTAGAAGTGGTGCCAGCAGCGTAGGCAACAGTGGCGACGACAATTGCCGCTATCGAAATCGAATCAGAATCGTAACCAGCACCCAGAAACGGTGTCTTTTTTGACTCGGCTGGTCGATTTTGGGGTGTTTAAGTAGTTAGACGCGCGGATTTCTTATGGGACAGAGTGCAAAGTGCTGACTAAAGTTTATTGAAATTACAAAAAAGTATTAATAAAAAATAAAAAAACGAGAAATGAATAATACAGAGAAAATATCTAAGATATAAAAATAATAAGAAAATATATATTTATTATTCAATTAAAAGCAGCTAACAAATTAATTATTTAAAAATAGAGCAACATGTAAAGTGGAAAATGAAGCTTATAAATAAAAAGAAGTATAAACGAAAATAATAAAATATACACAAAAAAGAACATTTATTTAAAAAATATTATAAAAAACATCGTGCTCAGGATAGGATATAAAAAAAAATCAAATAAATGCAAACCAAAAACTATTATTTCAGTAAAAATTTAAAAAAAAAATTTTAATTAATACAGGAAAATATTGGTTAATTTAACGTCATTAAATTGTAATCAAAAATAAAACAATAAAATCAATCTCTTAAAAATTGTATTAAGATAAATACTCAAGAATATGAAATATATATATTAAAAATACAATACTTAAAAACAAATAAAAAAAGTTAATTAAGTAAAAAATAATAATTAAAAAATATTTAAGAACATTTTTATATTGTTTTGTAGGGAAAAGTCAAATTAGGTGTTCAAAAAATTTTTTCTATTACAAAAAGGCCAAAAATTAAAAAATAAATGAACAAAAAATAATAATAATAAGATAAAAAAATTTTAAAAAAAATCACGCATACTTCAAGCGTAATCGAAAATCCAAACAAGTTCTTCATGCATCTTGCAGTAGCGATGATGCAAACATTAAAACCGCCGCCACTGCATCATCATCATCGTCATCATAATAGCAACGGCAGCAATCAACAGCACCAGCAACAACAACAATTGCAACAACAAATACAAATGCAGCATTCATCATTGGCCTCGTCATTGCTAAGCAGTACCGGTAACCTGGCTGCCGCCATGGATAATCATCAGCACGTCCATCAACACCAACAGCAACAGCAACAGCAACAGCAACAACTGTTGCCGCACGGTAATCAACAAAATCCACAACAGCAGCAGCAGCAGCAACAGGGAAACGGCGCAACGGGTGCTATTGTGCCAACGTTACAGCCGACAACGCCACAAACTCACCTTGGCAATAGCCTGCAGCATCCGCATCCGCATCCGCATCCGCATCAGCAACATAGTCTTCAACATCACCTACATCAACAAAAACTTCCTGATAGCAGCAGTGTCGGTGGTGGTGGTGTCAGCGGTAACAATCTCGGTGTCGACCACTCTGACCCAAATCCTGAGATGGTGCTCGCTTTAATTTCGAGAAATCGTGCGCTCGAGGGTGAGTACAACAACTTAAATTTTCGCTTAACAAATCGGGATTTTGGTAAAGTAGTGTTTTTATTTATACTTTTTCTTATTTTTTTATTTCTATTTCTAATGCCTTGAAAGGCACTCAGAGTTCGTATGAAAAAGGAAGATTTTCGTCTGTCTTAAATGGGTAGCTTCTTGTGTGGTATTATGACAGAGCCTTGCGAAATGAAATACATTTTTATTATACAGTGTATCTAAGCAATTATTTATTGATATTTATATTGAATTATTAAGTGGAGGAAATCAAGAGAATTTTGTTTTATGAAAAGGGATTTTCGACGTGAAAACAGCGTTGAAGTGGGTAATTGGCCATTTTGAGCTTATTTTACTTTATGGATGATTTTTGAAAGTTTTTGTTTCATATAGTGTTTAGTTTCCTATGACTTGGCAGACCAAGGCTTCCGTAATTTCCATTTCCCTGCGTTTTAGACCATTTAATCTATATTCCTCAAATCATAAGATAGTTTGACCCTTTACATCATGCCCAGTCATATCTAAATATGAATACATCTACACATTTTTTGAAATCAACGTATTGCTATTATAGACACAACGCAATAATATGAAGCATACATCAATGGAAGGCTATAATGGTGTAGATATGCATAGTTTAAGTTGTGTCTACACATACAAAAAGACTTAAAAAAAGTGAAAGTGCAACAACAAAATACATGCGCTGGCAATATAAAAACGGGAAAATGTACGAGTGCGAGTGTGAGTAAGTGGAAGTGAGTGAAATGGTGAGTGTGAGTAAAGGAGAGTGAGCTTAATATAACAGTTGTGTGTGAAACATTCTTTTCTGTTTCTCCTCCTTACTTTTTAATAATATGCTGATGACGATTTTAATGTATTTTAACAAAGAAATGTTCATAACTAACTAACCTCAGCAAGAAGTTCGTCAATAAGCTCTCTGCGTTGTCGAATTTCGACCACTGTGCGGAAAACGTGTTATTATTATGTTTTTCTTTGTCTGACTGTATTTTTTTCTTTTTGCCCAATTGATCTTTTAAGAAAAGCGTTTGTAGTGTATTGAAAGCGGGGTATTCTCCTGATATGTAACGGGACTTTGCCTAAAATATTACTAACTACAACCCAACGTTACATTTAAAAAAGTTATTTGTATGTATTCATAGAAGACTTGTGGATCACAATAACATTTTTGACAGCGTTCTATCCTACCATCAGAACTCGTGTAGTCGGCTACTAGGTACGCAAGGTGATTTGTCTCTTAGTATTAACTCGCGAAGTAGTAATGGTATAGTAGTTCCCATTCAAAAAACAATATTCAGAAGTGGTCTCATTAGACCCCGATATAAAATAAATTTTTCCCGATGTAATGGCCCATTGAGTTCCCTATGCAAATATTATTTTAGCATACATTAGAGGGTACAGAGAAGAAGGATCCCATTTGGTCTCAATCTGATAGCTTTTTATGAAGTCGAAAAGTGTTTGCCCGGAAGAAGTACACACACACACACAATTTACACTTTTAGATAAACGTCAAGTGATACATGTGCCTCTTCAAAGCGAATGTCTACAATTTTCGCAACCCATGTTCTCTAAAAGCCGTTAATCCCAACACACGACAACGTGACACGCACACATAGACGACGCCCACGCACGAAGCCAAACACAGGATAATTATTATGTTTTAGGTCTAAAAGTCTTTTGACAATACAAATCCAAAAGATTATAATCATCATCGTGGAGGAGTTGAGGAGCGAGTAGAGCAGAACTGACATTCGCATTGTGTGGCTGTCAACGTCGTCGGATTTCGGGTTTCGAATGTGAAACAAATACGAAAAGCATGCAACCCGCCAAATCTGTCCAAGCGCCTTCACACACTCCTTTTGTTAACGCTCAAAGGACATTAATGCGCACTTGGCGCACGAACAACGAAGAGTGAGGCTGAGGATGAGGCAAAATGGGCGCGCATTGTGGAAGCCTGTAAAGTTAAAAGCGCAGCAAGTGTGCGGCGTCGACCACGGCACGTGACTTACTGACTGAATGAATGAACGACGTTGAATACACAAGAGGCGAAACGAGCCACACGCTAACGAAACGAAATGCGACACAAGTGCAAAGTATCTACTTCTATGCATCTGTGTGTGTCTACTTTGTATCTGAAGAGCGTATAAAGTGAGCCGATTCCGGCAATTGTGTAGATCCTTGAAGATCTAACGAACTACAACAACTGTAATTACAAACAAATAAATAAAATGTTGTGTGCGCTTTCAATTTCGAGCTTGGACCGAATAAACGAATGAAGTAACGAACGCAATTGACGCCGTGCGCGAGACCCACCGACCGACCGCTTCGATTTTTGTGCTTCCCAACAGGCACGTGTCATTAATTTTTAGCCATTTCCCAGCACTTGCTGCACTTAATCCCAAAGGAGTAGCGCGGCACGGCATTGCCAGCCTCCGCGCAAAATGAGCAGAAGAATTGAATTATTTGCCTGAGGCTTGCATTCATCGCGCTCTTAGATACTTTTTCGTGGTGCGTGTAACCGGAAACTGTTCTGTAACCAGAAACAAATAATTTTTTATTCTCTTGATTTGTTGTTGTTGTTTATTTACTTATTTGCTCATAACCATATTTATCGAGTTTGAAGTGGACGGCGCACGGACGAGTGATTACCGTGCGACTTCAAGGGTTGTGGTGGCGGATGGCGGATGGCGGTTGCGGTCGGATCGCTTCGAGCGCTGGCACCCACGGACGTTTTGTTTCAATTCACGTCTCGACTTTGGCTGATTGAGAGAGTAATTGTTTGCTCGCTGTCAAAAATTGAGTAAATATGTTTGTCATTTCACTTGCCGGCTTGCTAAGTGAATCTCACACCACTCACCAGTTACCAACCACACCAGTATCCGCACTCGCACTCACACCCGACGCATACTCTTGGCAATTTTGTTGTTTCACTTGTCTTAACTGACGCGTGTCCTTCGTTAGACTTTTATGCGGCTTTTATGCTACGACTCCAGTTACATACACATAACTCATCCTGTTTCCGTATCTTGTTTGTGTTACGCTTGATTCCTGCTTCGCTCAACCCTCCTGCTTAAGGCCGCTACACTATACATCGTAATTTGCTTTATGTCAACATGTTACTTTTTTAATATATTTTTTTATATCTGGGTTGTGGAGAGTTACGCGCATTTCGCAGATCCACCACGATTTGTTTTATTTTATTTTATTTCATAATTATTTAATAATAATTTTTGGAAAATGTGCTTTGTTTTTCGTGTGCGACTTGAGAGCAGCAAATACAAATAATAATAGATATATACTATTCAAGCATATTAGCGGTTATTAGCGTGTTTATATGTAAATGGATAGATACATCCTGTCCAGCGCTTATCACCTGGTGGGCGAATTCGAATAAAATATAAATCGAGTTTAGCACAAATTTTCACATGTGGGCAAATTTTATCCATTAAGAACGACTTTAGCAATTTTATTTATCTTTATCTTTATTTATCTGCTTTTCTAATACTTTGTAGAAGGTTCATACAGAAATAAATATAAAGAAGTATGTCGCGAAAGTCGCAAAATTCCATCCAATCGCTTTGTATGAAATCAATATTGCTTCATCAGTTTGCCGTTGAAAAGTATATCAAAGTGGAAATCGAAAGTCTGTCAAAGAAAAATAAAAAAAGTTTAATTGAAATCGATAAAATCAATTTAGTGTTTTTCAAATATAGTGTGGGAAAAAATGCCAGTGAGACGTCGAAATCAAAATATTGGTCCGAGTATGTGCAGCGTGGCAATAACATGATCGTAGAGTCAATGTAGAGGCAATCGTAGAGGCACAAAGTAGTCAGCGTTTTGTGGCAAATCGAATAGAAATTGATAATAGGAAAAGTCAAATTACCACAAGAAAAGTAAAGTAAAGTTTGTATGTATGTTCATTTATATAACTAACAGAATACGAAGAAGACGAGCTAAAGAACACAAAAGAAATAAACAGGGCATGTTGGTGACGCGAACTCATAAAATTTTCCACTACCAAAAATCGCTCAACGCGACTAAAGACGTTTTTATTTTCCATTTTCGTTCTACACAAATCCCGTGCTGCGACGGGTCTTCTGCATGTCTATATGAGGTCTACTGATCTCACCCTCTTTTAGCCTTCGTTTCCGAGTTAGCTCTTCTTATGGTAATGTATTCACATCATGGTTCGAATGCTGGCAGAGTTTGGTCAACTGTCATGACACTGTCGTAGGTCTCGATAAAGCTCCATGTTGGTAATATATCATTGGGCTTTTGTGTTGGTGAGAATATTTTTATATTAATGCCTCTGAATTATCTTTATATTTGATTTGTTTGCAACTCCCCATACTTCACCACCATACCTACAAATTTGTTTGATAATAGTCTTATAGATTTATTTATTGATCGCGTTTGTTTTCTAGTGACATATTTGATCTTAGATTAAGCAGCTGGTACAATTGTGTTGCTTTCGTTTTGATTTGGTGACGCTTTTTTTTGTGTATGGTGTTTCCAGTTTCTCGGCTCCATCAATATTTATATGGATTGATGTGAATCTAGTTTTAGTAGTGTATATAACTTGTGCTGGTTTGTTTTTATATTTTTTAATATGACACTTACTAAACCAGTCTGGTGTTCTATTTAAGACTGCATGCAACATGGATGTGGTATAATTTATGTTTTTATGAGCATTAAGTCTCTTCGGCGAAAGATGCAATCATCGACGAATCCTGCTTGGGATACGGTATGGTTGCTGTGTATAGTATACAATAGGGTATAGAATAATGGTCCTAGCATACTTCCCCGAGGATCGCCCGATTTAATCTAAGAATTTAAGAAGAATCTACCTGTTATATATGGTGTTAAGTGGTGGGCTATATTTTGCGGGAATAAATTTTTCTGTTTACATTTGAGTTTTTGTTTCAAACCTTATTAAAAGCTTCTTCTACGCTCAACAAAAGTCCAATACAAAATTATTTATATATATTATTTTAAAACGCACACAATTTTTAGGCTTATTCGTTTTGTAAAAAAAATTTGCAAAATGTCCCCACCTGCCCTCGCCAATCACTTATTCAATCACAATTCTTAATTAGTAAGTTGCGGTAGCTTCTTATTTGTATAGTCAACTAGACAATTGAGTAGTTTTTTCGCTGTTTGCTCAGAATCTGCGCGACGTAGTGCTTCTAAATCATCTTCAATATCTTCGTCTTTCAACTGATAGACAATGAAAGAGTTCTGGGCCGTACTTGATCTGGCGTTACAACGCCTTTTATGCGGATTTTCACCAGCTCTCTCTTTGTAGAAGTTCTTGTCGTATAAATCATATGCCAATTTTGGGCACTGGTTTTTCATCAAGGTTCTATGTGTGGTAGCTACCTGTGAACGCTTCGCATTCAGACGGTAGCGCTCGCATGCCAATGCTTTCCGCTTATATTCCTTCTGAATTGAAATTAAACGTTTGTCATAACGCTTGTCAATCTTCATAAGATTCTCCTTGAGACCCTTGTCCAAGATATCCTTATAGTTAATTAGATTACTAACAATTTCTTCGTCGGCGTCGGAGGTTCCGGCGGCCAGTTTCAGCAACTGTGAACGTTCAATGGTATTGTCTGCTGGTAGAATATTCATCCAATTGATGAGCAATTCGGCTACTTCGCCCTCGTCCTTTTGCTTGGTTGAATTCATCATATCACCATCAACCGCGTTATTGGCAGCGCTGATTTTGTCACCGATGTCTTCATTGACGCGTTCTTCCTCCGAGTGGTCGGTTGAGTCATCATATGGATATTGCAAGTGAAACATTCTGCAATTATTCAAATCAACAAATAATGGAAACATTTTCTTCAATCCTTACTTAACGAATGTTGGCTTTAATCCACTTAACAAATCAATAACTTTAATTTAATTTAATACAATTCTTTTATTCTTTGATAGGAAGTCACAGAATTCTCTCGTTTTTGTTAATTTCCGACTAAGTGAAAATTTTCTGCAATTAATCTGAAACAGTTATAATCACAGCCTGACTCGGGTACATTAGGCCCGAGTCGATGTTCAAACTGCACTCCTCACTGTCACTGTTATCTATCCTATCCCTTGTAAGCATTCTTTATTGTTTGATTGGAATTATTAAATTATTAAACTAAAAAAAAATAAAATAAAAAAAAACTGCACTCAGTACAACTTTTTTTCTGATAATTTTTGATCTTAATACATATTTGTTATTAGTTTATATTTTAATAAAATTATTATTAAAAAAATTAGTTATATTGTTAGTTATATTTATATAATTTTTAATTTGTAATTCATACTGTATTTAATGTTAATCGCTAATGCTGCTGCTACACCTTCAATCTAGTTCATCATCATGGGGAGGGAGTGTGCGTACGAAAATAAGCATGTATATAGCATTATTAGAAAATAAGCATGTACAATAGCAAATTAAGACGATAGAGAAGAAAACGTTTTCATATATTTTACTTGTTTTCTGATATAAAATAATTTTATTCGTGTAATATTCAGTTATATTAGTGATTTCAACGAATGGTAATTGCGGTCGCACATCACTCGTAAAATCACAAAGATTTGAAAATCGTAATCGTCACAATCTAGAATGGAACATATCTAGAAAGTGCAATATCGCTCATCACTAGCATTTGCGTATTGTGAAAATTGAGTCAAATGATAGGGAACTTCCTCCTTCCAGGAATTTTGCCGCATTTCTTTTATACACGTTCTTTTCCCATGCTTTGTCGACGTAAACAATCAAAGAAAATTCGCCTTCTGGTGGGCGAAGTCCGTCGCAGCGTTTATTTCGCAATTAAAATATTAGTGTTTAAAAAGTATAATATTGAGGTATATTACACACACATACATATATAAAAGTGTTTTGGTGATATTTTGTTTGTATAAAAAAATACTAGTGCAACCGCCACTGATACTTCTACTGATAATCGCCCCGCAAGCGCAATGTCATCGATTCCACAAGTTTCACCCACCAATGCCCCACCAGTGGGCCATCACGATATACATACATGTGATACGCCTAAGACTCGGTCCACTACGACACTATGAAGTGGTGATGAACATTAATAGTGATCGCCCAGATATACGCAACGATGTGGTGAACACCACGGAGTTCCTAGTTCGCAGGGGTGTAGCCGTCGATGCAGCCTACGCGATTGTACACCGTTACATCTAATTCGGTGGCGCCGAACTATAATGACAACAACGGTCAATGAGGCATCAAATACTCTAGAATTTCCACATATTGTAAAAACAAAGAAAAATAAAATGATATTTATTAAAACCTTCACCATCAAAAAAAAGTTATTCTTCCCTAAGGGCTCGTTATAATTCTGTAAGTTTTGGAAAAAGGCATGAAACCCGAATTTTGTGACGTGAAGTATACTCTCAAATAACTTTTTTTTTTTTTTTTTTTAAATTAAATTATAACATTAAACGCAGTAAACTGCATAAAACATTTGTCGGATTTAAAAAATAATGACGTGACAATAAAAATAAAAAATTAGACTTATACTAACTTAATTAATTATAGAAGGCTGTATCCTTCTTAGAGGGAGATCATGTGGGTGCAGCCTCTTCAGTCTACGCCTTGTTGAGATACGGGTGAGGGAGAAAGCTAGAGGATTTGGGTGCGACAAAAGTCTGTAGTGATAGCGGCAGCTGTGAGAATTAATCACCTCCATAACAGTTGGCACGGCAAGATCCCTATGCAGCGTGGAGTTGCGGACGTACCAAGGGGCGCCCATAAATCTTCTGAGAGCCTTGCTCTGACACGCCTGCACTCTTCTGATGTTGTAGGCAGCAGTAGTGCCCCAAATTTGTATGGCGTAGCGCCAAGCAGGTGCCACTACTTGCAGATAGATGAGCCTTTTATTAGTTAAAGATAACTTATTCGATGGGCGGAGGAGCCACTCCAATTTCTTGAGCTTTTGATAGCAGCGCGCTGTAACTACCTTAATGTGTGCACGCCAGGTAAGACGCTTATCCAGGATCAAACCGAGATACCGGATTTGCTCCATTTGCGGAATGATTCTTGTGTTGTAAGTCACAACCGGACAGACGCCTTGCCTTAAAGTGAAGGTACAGTGAGCTGATTTCTCAGAGTTTATGGCTATATTCCAACGCCTGGCCCATGAGTGGAATCTATCCAGGTAGCTGGACAATTTCTCCGCAGCTTCGTTCAGAGAGGCAGAGTTGAAAATAACTGCCGTATCGTCCGCGTAAGTAGCAATAATCGAATGCTCATCTCTAGTTGTAGGCATATCAGAGGTATATAAGGAGTAGAGGACCGGAGCTAAGACACTCCCCTGCGGGACACCGGCTCTCATGTGCCTGAAGGTGGAAATTTTGTCTCTTACCGCCACAGAGAAGGTTCGTCGTTGAAGAAAGCTTCGAATTAGTAAAAACTGTTTGCCAGGCAGGAGTAATTTTAATTTATGCAGAAGTCCATCGATCCATACCCTATCGAATGCTTGTTTGACATCTAGGAAGACTGCAGAGGAATACTGTTTCAACTCAAATGCAGTAAGTATGTGATTAACGACTCGATGCAGTTGTTCGGGAGTGCCATGCTGTGATCTAAATCCAAATTGGTGATCAGGAATGGCTTCTTGAACACCCCGTACTGCCAACAATCTACTCAAAAACAATCTTTCAAAAATCTTTGAAAACGTTGGAAGCAGGCTTATGGGCCTATATGATGTGACACAGTTCTCCGGAGTACCAGGTTTAGGTATCATGGATATCGTTGCACACTTCCACTGTGTGGGAAAATGGCAGATCCGCAGCATGCTGTTGAACAGCAACGTCAGGAACAACACTCCCTTCCAAGGGAGTGCTTTCACCACCCTGTTGTCAATATGGTCATGTCCGGGGCTCTTCTTAGATTTCAGTCTCTGAATTTGAGTCACAACCTCTTCAGGGGTGACATGTTTAGTTGGACTGTGATCTAATATACATCTCGATAGGACTTCATTTGTTTCCTCAACGTCACCAGGGTCAGCCAGGCTAAAAGGCGTGAACCGGCTCTCCAACTCATTAGCAAATGCTTCTGCTTTCTCGGTCTCCGTACGCAGCCACTGATTTAGAGGCCCACGGATTGGAGCATGCCTGTGAGGCTGTTGTTTGATGCACTTGGTGGCACGCCATAGATTGAAGCCAGACTTTTTCATTGGATCCGCATTAGCCAACAGATTGTTGAAATGCTCCGATCGCACAGCTTGCATTACATTTTTCAGTTCTCGGGCAGCTCTCCTCCATGCAGCCTTGTCAAATTCGTTCCGTGATCTCATATAGCGACGTCGTAGCCTGCGTTTATATCTCACCAACTCCAGAACCTCAGGTTTTAAGAGAGCCTGAGGAGGGTTGGGTGAACAAGGGAATTGGTATGAAGAGGCTAATTCGGCGGACTCATGAATGTTCTTGGTGAACAAGTCAACCGAATCATCTATATCCTTGTCCGAATTTATTTCCATATTGAGGTTGATCCTTTCGTTTAAACACTGATGAAAGACCGTTATGTTAGCGTGGGTAGGGAGCAGTCTGGACCGGCATACGATGTTATCTGGAATCAATCCAAGTTTAATAAATAGTGGGATGTGGTCTGAGCTAAGGTCAGATGACTCCGCAATGTCCAGAGCTGTTGGATGAATGCCATTGTATATAGCAAAGTCTACTGCGTCGGGCGACCTTGAGGAATCGTATGGGTAAAGGGTGGGTGCTCCGGTTGCGAGAACCTCTCTGGAAGAGTTTATTATACTCCTGTGAAGTTGATTACCTCTTGGGGTAGCAAGTCTGGACCCCCAAAGTCGATGTTTGGCGTTCCAATCCCCTCCAACTAAGAATTTAGGTCCGAGTTGATTGAAGAAGGTGTTGAACTGCTGCTCTGATATTTGGGGTCCTGGAGGGCAATAAATGGCTGCGATGACCAGGATGCCTTGAGTTGTGTGAATACTGACAGAGACACTTTGAATTGAGTCAGACCGAATGGTTTCCAGCGGATGGTGGCGTAAAGATGACCGGATGAGTAAAGCGGCGCCCCCTCGCATACGGTTATCATCCGGATGATTAGCAGAATAGATTTCATATCCCTGAATTTTGAAGTATGTTCTAGTGCAGAAATGCGTTTCGGAAATGAGCATGACATCAATCAAGTTGACCGCCATGAACACTTCTAACTCATTTCTGTGATTAAGGACGCCGTCAGCGTTCCATATGGCGAGGTTCATGTGTGGTCTGCTCATTTTTTAGACAATAAGGCGGCGAGCATCTCCATCATCTTGGCCTGCATCTCAATCAGGTGACCAAATTTCTCGTTGAGACTGTCCAGGCGGGAGACCACAACCGATAATTGGTCGACCTGATCAGGAGATGAGAGTGATTGGGTATTATCTATGCTGAGCGAGGGATAATTATGACAATTCGAAACATTATTTCCAACAGGGTGAGGGAATGCGATTTGACGTTGACTTGATAACGGAAGAGACTTTTGACGACTCTTAGGTAGAGATGTCTTGCTTGGTAACTGTTGTGGCTCGGATTGAGGTTGAATAGGTAGTTGGACTGATTTTTGCTGTTGCTGACGTAGCTTCTGCTGCTCACGTAGGAGTTTCTGTTGAGCCGGTTGGTGATACACCGATTTCTTAAATACATCAGCGTACGACACCCCGTCAACAATATTGTTAGGCACAGAATTGTGGCCAGGTATCTGATGGTGTTGAGAGGCACTTGGTGCAGGGCGTCTTGCCGGGACTCTCCTGGCAATGGCTTCCTTGTATTTAATGCAGCCTTTATAATTCGCAGTGTGCTCCTCGCCGCAAAGTGCGCATTTAGGTGGCTTATCAGGTGTTTTGGTGCAAGAAGTTGGGGCGTGAGCTTCGCCACATTTGACGCACTTAAATTGTTTGCGACAGTACCTCTTAGTATGCGAGAACTCCTGGCAGCGATGGCATTGAGGTACATCTTTGAACGGATGTGGCGGCTCGATTTTAACTATTTGACGGCAAAGCCTCGTTATATCAAAAGCCCCTTTGTTGCTGGCGTTGGGCTCAAGGTCCACAAAAAACAGGTTGAGCGGATGACCATCAGTTCTGCTTTTTGGGTTGTGCACGTTGCGTACAGAATGACCTTTGTCAGCAAGTTCTCGTTTAATGTTCTCGACGAGGGTTGAGTGGTGGAGGCCGCGAATAACAATTCTGTATGCTCTTTCATCTTTTAACTGATACGAATGGAACGTAATGTTTTGCAGCTCAAGTTGGCGTATAATACTACGATAGGCATCACTGGTGGAGGGCAGGATTCTCAGACCCTCTTTAGGAGATGCTTTCAGCATGTATGATTCGGGATCGGTTACAGTGTCAAGGTTGGCTAACAAACCGTTAATGTTTGTGATGCCGACAATGAAAATGGGTGGTGGCTTCGGAGATTTGTTATGAATCCTTGAATCAGTTCGGTTATTTATCATAGGATTTTGAGTAGTGGTCTCTGGCCGACTGGACGAAGGAGCGGTTTCAGTGGCGTTTACAGTTTCCAGAGAAGGTTTGCTCTTATTGGTACACACTTCTTCAAAAGAAAGCTCCATGTCAGAAGCGTCGGAATCGCTACTAAGTGGTGCGAATCGATTTGCATCCAAAACTTGTTTTCTGCTAACGTTTTTAATACTTGTCCGTTTTGACGAACTTGGTTTACGCTTCTTTTTTATGCAGTTACTTGATGAGGGCGACGAAAACCACTCCAACAATGGAGCACCAGCTTTGTTCGAAAAAGTAGGCATGATGTCAATGGAAGAAAGGCTATGTTTATTGATGGCTATGGCACTGTGGTCCGCCTGGTCACTCATGTAGGAGCGACCAGCAGTGCAGATCGGAGAAGACAACAAATAAGCGCTTTCCACAGATTCCGCGGAATTAAAATATTTCTTTTTAATAATTTATTAAACAATGTTATGAAAATTTATGTAATTATATATATATATATTTTTTTTCCTTTATAACTTTACTTCACTGGTTTGACGCTAGAAGCAAAGTCGATCAAATAACTAAGTTGAGTTTAGTACTCATTCGCTTCTAAACTTCCGCACGGCTGAATGTGTTTCAAAATATTTATCATTGTTGATTACATGGGTGTCGTTAATTGTAGTGGCGCACGGTTTGACTTCAGCTGGATCGCCCATACCACAACACGGATTAGTGATGAAGCCATTCAAATTTATTATTTTACATGTGATTTTTAAAACATATTAGGTGTAAAAATAAGTTCTGAGGGACTTACTAAAGTTGTCATAACTAACATTAAATCGAATCATACGATCTGGCCACTCCGTTTATGTTCGCTGAAGTATCAAGAACACGCTTTCTTTATGCTCTGAAGATGTCAACCTTTATACCAACAAACGGGAAGCTCTGCTTTATTGTTTTTATTTGAAAAAAAGTGCAGCGGATGCACATCAATTGCTGTGAGAAGCATATGGGGAGCATACTCCATCAATATATGTAGCCAAATACGTAGTTTGTAGACATTAGCTTTGGTATCGCATGTTCACCAAAGAAATTAGCAATTAAGACCAGCTGAGCCCAGTCTACTATGTACGTGGGTGAATTTTGATTCCACTTGGCCTTGCCCCATATGAGATCAGTGTGTGGTCATTGCGTACTTGCTAAGTCAATGATAAAAAAAAATAATAAAAAAGCATGTGAATAATACTGGTTCCGGCGTTTTAAGTGGCGATTTTAACATCAGCGACAAAGAACGCGAAGGGAGGCCAATAATGTTTGAAGACGCTGAGGAGTTGGAGGCGTTATTGGACCAAGATTCATGCCAAATTCAAAAGGAGTTCGCTGAAATCTTGGGTGTGACTCAACTCAAACGCCCCCAATATGCCAAAAGACACGACAAAGTAATTTTGCTTCACGACAATGTTGTAAAAGACGTTGAGGAAACTTTGGAGGTACTTTAATTGGATGTCCTACCCTACCCGCCAGACATCGCAACTTCCGATTACCACTTATTCCGTTCGATGACTTATGGCGAGGCCGAGTAGCACTTCACTTCTTTCGAAGAAGCTAAAAAATGGGCCGAGTGTTGGGTAACTTCAAACGACGAGGAATATTGCCAACGCGGAATCTGTATGCTACCTGAAAGGTGGGAAAAAGTCGTAGCTAACGATGCATAGTATTATGAATAAAATGCATTGTACCAGTTCCTCAGAATAGAGCTTCAAAGTCACTAAAAACGACCCTTGAAACTTATTTGTACACCTTAATAAAATTAGCTGGATGTCGTCTGGCGATAGTAGCAAATGAAGACTATAGTAAAAAAAAAATTTTAATTTGGTTTCTATCACAAAACAACACAACGAACATTTTTCATATTAATAAAGTCCTTAATATTTACCTTTTTTGTTTCGAACAAGGCTGGCATGAGAGCGACTTTGAAATTGTTGAAACAAAAAATCAGCTTCATTTTTCTTTTCCTTTGTTGTTGCAAGTGATAAAACATAAATCATTTTAGATTCACTTTGAGCCAAACTTGCATATAATTTCACATTAACATTGTACTCGGGTTGTGGCATTCGGCTTGCTGACTTGCACTGCTATGCATATCGCTTGGTCGCCATGGTGGGTGTTCGGCTGAGACGTTAGGCAATGCTTAAGGATACTTAGCCATGACAACGACGACGTCAAAAGCCAACCAGGCATGTTGAAATATAAGACAAATAAAATCAAATTCAAACAGAGTAGGAAGTAAACGCCTCTATACCCCACCAACGAGTACCAGTCTGACTTTGGTTGGATAGCAACGCGTTTTGTTAATATTTACCTTTTGTTAAGCAAATAAATGGAAATGCTACTCGGCAGTCTCCACAAAGGTTTGATTATTTTTTTTACATAATAAAATAAAAATGTTGTAAAGCCAAATGTCTCTTTAGTCGCCGTGTGGCAACGAAGGAGCAGGAGCTACGTCATCGTCACCATAAATGACATTCACTGCTATGCGCGCGCATTTGTATTGTTGGATTCTTGTTTGGTTGTTGTTATTTTATGTGTTTATTTGCGCGAAAAATTCAGACCACAATTTTTTATGCGTTTACACAGTAAGCCACATAGCTGCAAATACACACACAATATATACGTACTCGTTTGTATGAGTATCTGACAAAATGCTGCTACTGTATGAATTTTTAACAGCCTCGATAGCATTCATACCTTTCTATGCCCAGCCCTGGAACGTACACACACCAGGGCCGCAAGATCTGCAGCTCGCCAAGCGAACCCCACAAACGAATTTATTTCACTGTTTATTTGCCAAGTGTAGCACACAAGAGTAAAGTGGAAAACGTGTTCCGCGGCGCTTTGGCATCTCTGTGTGTGTCGATTGCTGTGCTTTGTTTGTCGACGTCTACTTTCAGTGTGTATTTAGGGGGGTGGCTGAAAGTGGGTTTTTAGAAAGTAGCGAAAGATATTGAAAAAATTAAGAAGAAGAAGAAACAGACGCAGAAAACAGCAAAATATCCCGCGGCGAACTTTATTAAATTACACAATTTTGACAGTTAAGCATATCTCTTGTAGCTACAAGCAATTTTTTTGGGTTCATTTTTTGTCGTTTCTTTTTTGTTTTTGTTTTTTATTTTGTGTTGATGTGAGACTTCGGTTGTCTTAATACTCGTAAAGTAAAGTAATGTCAAACAGGCTTGAAAGTTGCTATAAGTTATTCAGCTTAAATCATGTTCTGAAATTTCAGTTTTAAGATGTTCAAGCGCTTAACATACCACCTTTTATTAAGAATATAAGACTTGACAACCTGCGTTACAGATCAACTATTGTCGCTTGACACCAAAACAGACCTTTTAAAAATATAATATATTGAAATGCTCATTGAGCGGACATTTAGATACAGTCAGATTGGTACGCTTAATAGGAGTATCCGACCAATATAGATCATTGATAATAACATTGATAATATTGTGCTAAATGTATTTAAGACATTCGTTCCTTGACATTTGATATCACATATTTATCACAAAGTATTAATATTTGCTAATAATGCTCATCTGCATATAGTGTTGATATGAAAGGGTATCTTAAGCCCGATCTCAATAAAAAAATTTAAGATTGGAGTACAGTAATGTCAGCTCCTATCGTCCGACCAAAATAATCTTAGGTCGCATGATCTCTATAATTAAACGGCAAACTTATTTTTTATCTTCCCTTTTCTGCTTAAACCACTGAACGACTTTTGGCAACAACAAAAAAATAATTGAAAGGTAGTCTTCGCTATATGTGTACAATCAAAATCAAGCCTGTAGTTAGGTTAGAAAAGATGTTAAAGATAAGCACTTGGCAATACACAGCCGTTGCTGTTATGAGCCGAGTAGAATGGGCGAATAGGTAGGTTAGTGTCTCTCTCTCTCACTTCCGTTCTATCAGTTTTGTGAACCTGTATTATTGTTGTTGTTCCATTTTCGTTTCATACACAACGTTGGGGAGATCATTTTTTTGTGTTAGCGCTCTCTTTATTATCATAAATTTATTAGTATTGAGTTGCTCATGAGTGAGTGAACAAATTTTTTTTATGGAATGCAGTCAATTGTGCCGTCCGTGGTCATAGGTCATAATGAGTAAACACCATACCGTACATGAATTTTTCCTTGGGCTTAAAATTAAAAAATCGACACTTTGTGTACCAAATTGTACATATTGCTAATATTAATTTTGAAAACTTTAACTTTCTTGTTGGGTTTGAATCATTAACTATTCGACACCCTTTGGATTCGCATTCGAAAATTCCTGATTCTATAACACTAACAGTGAATGACTAATTCCGAATTTTTTCGCACATATTCAACCATTCTAAATCGAATCCTTTCATGAGTTGTAGCATTGAACAAATTTAGGACTTGAGTGAATCGGGTTGAAACCTTACCTGGATTCAAGGTTTGCACAAACCATTCCGTTACTTAGGTTCACGACCAATTGTGAACTAGAGGGGGAAAGTTTGCAGCGATAATTTCTAGCCATGTGTAGCGTTTAATTATCGGTCTTTTGGTCAACTTTGTTGTAAGTTCTATTGCTTGGGGACCGGGATCATGTTGTTGCAAGTGGCCTTCACTTCAAAAGTTGGGCCTTTAGACTTTTACGGTGGATCGAACTTCCAATTCAGCATTGATTGGTGATTGATTCGTTATAAAGATGGCACAAATTTTTTATAGCTCTTTCATGTGTACTTCACACATAATAAATTTATCCAGCTTGTCATTTACCTGACGACCGTACAAATTTTCAACACAAGCATATTTCGCATGTATCCAAACAGAATAGAATGACTTCTTCAATTCCAATGATTTTAATTTCTTTTTTATTTACTACTTGTTTGTGATATCTCTTGCCGTTCAGATGTTGTTACAATACTATATAAAAATTCGTGTAGTGTTAAAGTAGCAAAAGTGATTTTTTTCTTCGTATACACTCCCACTTAACCGTTATCACGTGCAATTTGTTTCAACTTATTTCTCTAAACGCTTATCAATTTTACAGCAGCACTCTCATCAGCGGTGGGATTCACAGTGCACAACCTAACGGTATCTTGTTGCGTTGTAAACCTGTTACGTTGCTTCCATTGCCGTTATGTTCAGTCCAAAAACAAATATTTGAAAATACTTTAACATAAATGTACGAATGTAGTCAATAGACAGTTTGAAAATGGGTTTATATATACCCACTCTGTTGATGCGTATCTTTTTCCAATTGTAAATATTTTTAAGATAAAAAATTCAAACATTCCCTTCGTATTGATCTAAGATATATTAGATACGTACATAAATGGTGGTAATATGTACTATTTGAAAACTAGAAAAACGTTGTTACGAAATTATTATTTTTATATTTATTACTTCCACAAGTTTTTTAAGGCAGACGGTAGTTTAGACAACTTCTTACCATAGTTTCGCTTACCTTTGAAAAGGTGGAAGTGTTTCACCAAATTGCAACTAGAATTTATTTGATTTCGCAAAGTTATAAAAGAATATATTTAGCTGATTAGAAGATTAGAATATTGGCTGAGTTAAAAAAGAATGGGTCTTGAATTGCTATATTAGAACTAATGACGTAGCTAGGTAAGCAAGGGCAGCGGGCCAAAATGAGATTGGGGCTCTATTTTAACTAAAGCCAATGCTTTAAAGGTGGTAAACTATTTCATCTTCAGCTCCTTAATTATTACTAAGTCTTATTGTACATATTTAATCATATTTCCTAATAAATTATTATAAATGTAAAACACTACCGTATAGAGCTCGATATGGGTGTATACATAGGATACTTTTATTCCGATAAAAGGATCCCGTGGGATAATTTTCAGTCTTTGTCCATACCAGAGGAGCAAAATCGCCGGCCTAATCTAGTAAAAAACTAACAATGACGAAGTAGATTGCAGTTATTATAGGTAGACAATAAAATGAAGTCGACGACTTTATTTTAACAATTTATTTTATAATCCTTTTCTGGCTTTAGTTTGTGAAAAGTCACCAATAACTAACGTTAAATGTAGTTTTTGTAGTTTGGCCTTTTTTTCGATTGCTTTGAGTGCCAAAGGCTGAGTCGAGCTTGAGCCATACCATTTCCTAAATACTAAGTTTTGGTTATTTTTAATTTGACGAATGATCTTTCGACTGTTACAGAAGTTACAGGTTACATTCTAGCTTTGCATATGTGGAGTAATAAAGTTTCTATGTATGTTCATTTAGATATATAAAAGCAACTACAGAACACGAAGAAGGAGAGCGAATGAACGTAAAAGAAATAACCCTCTACCAAAAATCCCTCAACGCGACTAAAGAAGTTTTCACTTACCGTTTGAATGTTCATTCTCCACACAACCCGGGCTACGCTAGGGCCCTTACTAGATTTGTATATTAGAATACAGAAATTTTATAGGCAAGAAGCACTGCGTTCAGAAAAGACAAATCAATCAGCGTTTAGCTAGTAAGCGAAAAAAGTCAGCGTTGATATCTGCTGAACGCAGAATGACCAATGTAAACTTACAATGTAACAATGTAACAACTATGTAAGTTCCTAAAATAAATAAAATAAAATTAATTAAGGGTACGGCATCGACAGTAATAGTTCGTGCCGTTCTAGGTTTGATGGTCAGGTGAAAAAAGTTAAAAGTCAACTTTAATTAACTAGGAGGACGTCGTTCATGGGGGCCGAGAATCCCCTTAAGCTTAGTTTAAGGTAAACATTCAGTCAATAAATATTAAACCAACTATTAAGAACTAACCATGGAAGTTACTGGTTTGTGGTTCTTAACAGTACGAAGAGTTTTGTATATATACTCACACATAGAAGCTTATATACGTGTATGGTTCCGTACGTTGAATATGTTACCATGTTTTTTTTACATCGCTGTCTTTGATAAAATGTTCCCTATCATGCATTGTCAGAATTGACTTAAAACATTAGTAAATGTAGGCAACGTACGTCAATTGTATTGTAAATTTTTATTTTAAATTATAAAAAAAATTATTTAAATTGAGATCCTTGAGATAATACCTTTCATTTCATATAGGACTACACAACTTAATCGGTTCAGTAGATTCGGAGCAAATTGGTTATAAAAGTGGAGCAGACAGACACAAGAGTGATCCTATAATGGTTCCATTTCACTCAAACTTATGGAACCCTAAAAACATTCACGTTCGACCACTTTACACACTGATTATTGATATGAACTTCAAACGTGTTCATAAAAGTACCCCACTGTGGTGACTACAAATGAAAATCCAGCTACTTAGTAGGTTGAGATTTATGAAAATCGATTATGGCATTAAAAGGTATTATTGCTCAACTAGAATAATAAACCACTAGAATAGATTGGCATAGCGCAAGTGATTGACTTATAGTGGAATTGTGATGTGACAGTTTGAAGTGTTTAGAAACAATTTCAACAATTTAGACAAACAGACTATCGTCGTCGTCGTCTTGGATCTAAAGCAAATAGGTCGCTTGACGAACGTCAATATTCAATTCAAAAAAGAGAATATAGAAATTGGAGTAGGAATGTATTAACACAAGAGTCGTCGGTAGATTGTAAACTGCTTAGAAGTCCATCATTTCTTTGCACTGCAATCGAAAGCGTGTTCCTCACCGTGTTGAAGGATGAGTGATTTGAGGTACTTCAGTGGAATTTAAAAACACTTATCTCACTTTAAAAAGTGCCTACTGTTAGGAAAGAACGTTATCTATAGAAATAGCATAGATATTGATTTACCGCCACATATGCGACGGTAAATCAAATCAAAACTTCTTCAGGTGAGCAGATAAGCGACACTTGCATTTTCACATTCGGGGACGAGCAATACAAGTAGGCGAAACACCTTCAAATCACTGCCATGTGCGTTGATAAGACCCCTTCACTCAATACATTATCAATTCAACTCATTTGACTTTGGCTTGTGCCAGCGAGAAGGCAGAAAATGTCCACATTGGGTTTCTAACGATCGCTAATCTTGCTCGTTAAGTTTGTGCAGTGTATTTTCTAAGAAGTTGCTAAGTTTCTTCCCAAAAGACTCACTGATAAGCTAAATAATAGCAGCTATTATTGTCAAATATTGATAAAACGATTGCTTTATAATGACAAAAAAATTTGACGTAGTACTTAGGGTCTGATTTGATCAAAATCAAAGAAGTTAAAAGACATTGAATGACGTCCCCAAAAATTGTTTGATTATTCTATGCTATTTCATGATTGAAATGATCTATTTTTAACGAATGAGTTCAACAATTATAAGTCGAACGTCAAAGTAATGCATATCAAAGTTTTCAAGTTTTCCATGAGTCATTTGTTATCTTGTTATTTCAATCTACACAAATAAATGTGATAGAGTTTTGGATTTCCCTGACTAGACATGCATTGAATAAGTGATGAGAAATACCGACGTTAGAAGATTCTATGGGGTGGATGGAAAAACAACATTGGCTCCAGGCGTAATAACGCCTTATTGGTGTGAAAAATCTTTGGTTTCAGTGGGGTAACATTTTGCATAGCGTAACGTTCGCATACCATCAAACATCGTAACGCTCACATACAACAAAATATCATAAGGTACGCATACATCATCGGCTCAAGCTCGAAGGCATACGAAGTCGTTCATTTGCCTGCCTGAATGTGTGTATCAACTCGGTTGTCGTCATAAAGGAAATCAAAAAAATAGGTCGGACTTAAACTCAGATGTTTCTAGAAGGAAATACCTTATCAAATATAGGCAACTACTACTTAAAAAAAGTCAGGTAGCGTGCAATTATTATTATTAACTAGCAGGGACCTAAGGCATTGTTGCCTTCGCGTGCATATCGCTCTTCGGATGTTTCAGCAGCTCTGCGCTCTGTCGTTTGCTGCGACTTTTTTGGTGGCACTTCGCATTCTTGTTTGAAAAGCACTGCAGGCAAACTCAATTCTCAGATGCTTCTGTGTTTTTGTGTCTTATTTCTGTATATACAGTTTTAGAAGCATCTGAAAATTGAGTTGGTCTTAATATTTAGTCGCCGAATTCGCCGATTTTTTCGCACCAACATTCATAGTATTTATCTAAAGGATATTAAAGAGATTCCCTGATAATTTCATCAAAATCGACACAGTGGTTTCAGCGTCCAGGACGGACAAATAAACAATCAAAGAAACAAACAAAAATACTTTCAATTTTATATATATAGAAGTTAAAGAAAAATATTCTTTTTAGATAAAATGTAGCTACGAAGGTCAAAAAAGTAATCGTCATACTTACAATTTTTGAATACTTTTTAATAGCGAAGAAACCATTAATGCTAGGGAAGGACATACAACTAGATATATGAAATTAATACTCTTTTAATCGCCATTGCAACTTCTCCAATATACAGTATGTTAACCATTATATAATCGCAAATCTATTATCCACCTAAAATCTTAACTAATGGAGTATTCGCCAAGTTTTCATCTATTTATTTACCTTTGTTACAAGAAACCACTCGCGATTTGTCAAAATAAAATCAATTTTTTTTAAATTCTTCGTACCTGTTTTCTCCAATTCTTCATTTAGCTGGGGTTTTGATGGAAACTGGCGCTGGCGGATCTGCTTTTTTAAACATGCTCGAAGGGATTAGGGTCCGGGGACTGGGTTAGTACTTTAATAATTTTGAGCAGTATGGTTTGAGTCATTGTTCTGATAGAAATAGAAACTGCCATTTAGCTGAAGTCGCAGGGCACTATACTTTAGATTTTCCTTTAGGATGCCTATATAGACATATTGGTCCATAATGCTCTCAACGACTGAGTTTTCCCACACCATTATGGAATATATTGATGAATGCTCTCAATTTTTTTCGAAATTCTCTAATGCAATAATTTTCGTATTAGTTTTGTCTGTGACGCCGACATATCCATAAGCCAAGGTAGAAGCAGCCCCTTTCATAAAGACAAAAAGTATAAGTAAATCTCGACTAAATTAGCACACCTGTTAAAATAATAATGCTGTTCAAATAGAAACGAACACAAAACGCAAACAGCAAAAATCTCAACTTGGCCGGCTGGAATAAGCAGGTACTTTTTTAATCATATATCTGAATGTATATGAGCTTTACACAACTTGCGGTTGACTTCACTGGCAAAAACGAAATTGTTCACTTGGCAACTGCACATCAGATATCAAAACGACCAAAGACCAGCGTAGAGCAAACCAAGCGAACAAAAATCCAAACCCAGAGCCAAAGCCAACCCAACCCAGAACTTTGCCATTATAAGATCATTGAAACTGATTGAAAGGTAAATATACATTGAACGAATCTAGAATAAAGCTAGACATCCGAACAAAAGAATTGAGCTCGCATTCAGTTGTGTTATGTCGTGTTCGGTTTGGCACATGCTGGGAGGACCACCTGTTTAGATCCGAGCCCGGGCACAAAAGCCAACCGAGTACAATGGGGCAGTTCGCGTGGAAAGTAATCAGAGTGTTTGTTGGGTGCCGAGGGTGGCGGCATTGGTAGATGGTTGCAGGTCATACGGAAGGGATGATTTTAAATACATTTTTCACTCGTATGTTAAACATGTTTTTTGTGCTAATTTTTTATACGTATATTATTATATTGTTGTATTTTACAAATCATAAACAACGGAATGTTTGTTTGGTAGACGCATTTAGCGACGTGGCACCGCTTCAAAACGAACAATGCTTGATTGCATTACATAAGCTCATTTTAAGGTACAATAATTATACTCTTAGGGTCTAAATACCTTATACTGGTTTGTGTGTAACCCTGCACGTTCTGACTTTCGTAAAAAAGATACTAGTATGGGTGGACTTTAACAACTAATTCTGGTACAAAGACCCGACTTCTTAGTATCTTTTATATCTTAGTTAGGTAAATCATTAAATAAAATGGTTGAAATTAATTGAAGTAAGTAGTAGGTGTACTAATAATGAAATAAATATTGCATGTTACTACAAACTGCCGGGTAAAGAGCCTTTTAATCCATGTGTTCATTGCCCTTTCTCTTAAGCACCCACTTTCATGCAACTTTGCATAAGGACATGCAGAAGTATGTGAAGCGGTGATGACGTTTGGAGACAATACCTCGAAATACCTCCAGAATTGCTTTCAATTCTCTTGTTCAACTCACTCAATTAGCTGTTTTCCTACATTCAGATCCCACATAAAAATCTCAAATATTTTGAACTACCTACCGTTAGCATCATTCAAAGTTTTTTCAACGCAAAGCAACACACTGCCAATCAAATACCTTCTCTAGTGTCCCAGAGTCAAAAGTGCAAATGGTTTTTGACGTGAACGTGTGCATATACTACACCAACTCAAATTTTGATGGTCTCAAACTAAATTACCACAGTTGTATTTACACGTCTCTGCACTCACTATATGCAACTCCAAATGTGTGCTTGCAACGTGATTTAATGTGTCACGTTCATATTCACCTGTCACATTCAAGTGTATCTTTGTTTTTTAATGACGCTGTGAAGCTGTACTTTTTACCGAATCTCGACTTTAACTGTTGACTAGATTTCATAGCATACTATCGGGCGCGCACAACGTACGTGCTCATGCAGTAGCATTGGGAATAACCGTCAGGACGAGTTGTTTGAAAAGTTTATATGTCGATGTTCGTTTTGATGTTTTTAATAAACTCAATGAAGAGTACTGAAAACCATAGAATTTTTCATACAAGTACAGACATACATTTTTTAGGGTTTTAAAGCTGAGTACTATATATTATTTACGCGATTTCCAAATTACTTTAGGTAGCAAAAAGGAAAGAGATGTCGTAATATATAGATATAGACAGTCAGATACATAGATACATAGAGATATTGATAGATAGACATAGAATATATATATATAGTTAGATAGATAGATAGATAGATAAATATATAGCTAGATAGATGGAAAGATACATAGATATATGGATAGATACATCTTATCCAGATATGGAAATATCAATTATTTTAAATTAATAGAACATAAAATGTTTGAGTGTTAGCATCGGACCATGGCTTGAAAAGAACTTATCGAAATTTTACATGAAACAATTTTATCGGTAAACATAATCTGGCATAACAAAAAGATCGTCAAATAGGTTCATTAGGCTTTTCGGACATCATTTAAAATATAAAGGCATCAGTTGATTTCCATAGAAGAGGGAAAAGAGTGAACCACGGTAATAACGTGGATATTGTATTGTGTTTTAACCCCATTTGAAGTGAGTTTAACTTTCCGTATATTTCGCTTTATTATTTATTTAAGTGAATAGAGATAACTTTTTAGACGGATATATGGTTACATGCATATATGCATGTATGAGTGTCAAGGTGTCACTTGGTCACTTTTCTATACACCAAATACTATTTAATTTAGTCTAAATCGATTCAGACACTTCTTTAGGTGGTTTTCTATCTACTATATCGAATATATATATATAAAGTTACCGAAACACTTTTTCAATTGGTCGCAGTAATGGTGCCGCTTACCACACCGTCACCAACATGTTTACCCACTCACTCTCCTAACCAGTGAACGTGAATGTCCACCCAAACAAAAGAAGGAATCAAAGCCGAAAATCAGTAGCTGACAAATAGATAAATGGGTTTACAATAAAAATAAAAAAAACATAGAGTTAAGTTCGGAGTCAGTTTCCGCTCAGTGAGCTTTTGTAAACGTATGTGACAAATTATGCTATTCTTCGTAGTGTATTCAACGCAATGATTTTATTACCCGCGCGCCTAACCACTTCACCATATGTTGGCATTTTCAGAACGACGACGCCGTATGGCGAGCCTCTGAACAGGCGCAGTGCTAAACTAAGCTGCGCTGAGTTAAGCTAAGCGGATAGAAGGGGGAAAACGAAAAGCCTTCGGGTCGACAGAATGAAAGTACGAATATATACTGATAACTGCCTCGATTCGCATTTAGTGTTGCCTTGTTGTATCGTCATCGGCGTCGTTTTTGTCGTCAATGGGTGGCAAATTGTTTTTTATTGCCGACTCAAACTTGTACGCACAGCAGCAACAGCACCAAGAAGCATGTCAATGGGGTGGGCTGGTTAAAAGTGCTCCGGGTTGAGATGAACTACTGGTTTGGGTTGAAAGGTCGTCGTCGTCGTACTTGATGCCCTTCTTAGTTGCACTTTGTCGCTTTTGTGACTTTCACAGACTGCTTGTCTTCCCAACAAACCAAGTGAATGAAAATGAATGGGTTCCGGTTGGTCTCAACTTGTATCAGCTCAGCTCAGTCAGTTCGCTTGACTTTAGTTGTTTTGGGTTGAGTGTTGGTTGATAGACCGACCCTTTCTGGTATCGTCTGTATTCGCTTAAGCATTTTGTGACAAAAATATCTCTAATCCCACGTTGCGGAAATAAAACTTTAATGGAACGACACAAATCCAGTTGTTAGCGTTGCTAATGTAAGTAATTGAGTGCGAAAATACCACCGCCAACAACAACAACCGCAACAACAAAAACAGGAGCAATAAGAATAAAAGTTATAGCCAGACATAGAAGAATGGAAAAGCACCCTTCCTCATACCCCTTCCTATTTGATTTAAATCATTTAGCTTTTGTTGACAGGTTTGTTGGTTGGTTGGTGGTGGGGGTATTGCTTTCTATTGTGTTATGCGAGAAATAAATAAAAATTAGGGCACACTTTATTTTTTAGTGACTTCAAAGTGATGTCTCTTCCTCTTCGATGTGTGTGTCATAATGTCTATGGTGACTTGGGATTATATTTTTTTTTTATTAAGAGTATTTGAATAAATGAGTGTTCAGAGGGTTCTGAACAGATCGGGTTAAAAAACCAATAGTAACAAATGGTTCTATTTTAGCTCAATAAACACTTATCTATTAAAAAAAAAAAACTGTGGAACCCATTCCTTATAAAGACATACGAGATTTTTATTACTAAAAGGGTGGCACCTTATCCAGATATCTTAAATTCTACAGATCTCTAGAGAACTTGTTAACGGAAGAAATCAATCTTCACAGCAGCCGTGTTAATAACGAATTTCAGTCTCATCCCAAAGGTACATATTCCAAATTTTCTACGGATGTACTTTGATTTCTCCCAGATATAATTCTCAAATATTTTTGATCTGCTCTGAAACCATGTCATATGTTCCATACACAACTTACAGACGCCCCTACTGAAGACTCATTTCTTCAATTTCTTAATTATTTTTCATTTGTGCTCTTTACAGAGCCCATGGAGGGTTTAAGGTAAAAATTTATGCTAATTCCTGTTCTTTGACTAGTAAATCTACGTTTTGTTTTACCTCCCCTTAATGCCTCGTTTCAAGAGAGTTGCATCGAGCTAGAGTGTTAAGGAGAAAAATCGAGTCCAGTCCATAATTGGACGTTATCCGGGTATTATGGCAAATAGGTATAATGTGTACACATTATATGAGTTCATTTTGTGCTCCTTTGAAGGCATTCTCGTACATGAATCTCTACATTTCAACTTAAAGGCGTGGAGGCCATTACAATAAATAATGTAAGCAATTTTGAAAAACATAGTCTAAGTTTTCTCGACATATAGTTACGGCAATGTTTTATGCAGGCTTTGAACATTTTTTAAGAAAAGTAAATTTAATGCACCTTTGTATTCAAATTGCTTGCAACTTTGATACAAAAACTTCGCAGCAAATTTTCCTATGCTTACAAACTCCAAGCACCCGATATAAATGACTTTATATCTTAGCTAAATGTCCTGTTACAAAATGTGAAATATTTCCACGCTTCTAAGGTTACGTACTCACAGACATATACGTATGCTTGAAAATTCATAAGCCTACTTAACATGAACTGGGTGTTTATTTGAACTACCCGAACTAATTCACAAGCCAGACACCCTCCCATTTGAAGACTCTATTTAGACTGTGTTCTCCGTCAACGCGTGGGTGCTGATGATATCGAGAGCAGCGTGATGTTTTGTCTTACTTGCAACCCCACCGAAGGGAAAACCAACTGAAACCAAACCCAACCGACGGGAAGCCCAACCCAACCGAACCCAACCGACACAAACCGAAAACGGATACTCTCGTTTGTCTGCTGTCAACTTTCGAGGGTTGATTTCTCACCCACTTGACGTTGTTTTCGCCGTATGCCAACCGCGAAAATTTTATTGTTTCTTGACTGGCTTGGCATTACTGGTCTAGCATTTTTGAAGAATCATCCTGTGGCCCCTGCATTTTGCTTAAGTGCTTTGCAGTTTTATGCACCCTCTCATTCAAACTCCGGTACGTGCTCATCTCCATTATACGCCCGATACTCGTATGCCTTCGAATAGTTTAAGTGCAACAGATTGTTTGCAGCCATCGCACTCAAAACCCGCTACATAAAATATTTACTAGCTTTAAGGGTGCTTTTTCTTCGAGTATTGAAATTGATTAAGGTCATTACACACGCTCCCAGCGGCATAATCAGCAACATATTGTACAATTGAAATGCTGCATTTTCTACATAATCTTTCTGTGTTTTGATATTTAAAAAATACCAGTTTAAGCCGAAGTCCAATCGTGGCGTCTCGTAGGTCCAATTAGTTAACAGACTTGCTAAAAGTGTGCTAGCTGGCGTACTATACAAAACGTGATCTTGATAGATGAGGGGAAGCATGCATTGAGTTTAAACATAGTATTTCCATTTTCGCTACTTTAATAAGAAGATTGAATTAATCAAGCGCTACTGATCCCATGTCATTCTCACCATTTGTAAATCCCTCATTTTCGTAAATATTTACAATTTACGTGATGACTATAAAGCGAAGTAGTCGGATGTATGATAATTTCAACTTGAATTTGTCCTTATCTACATATATAAAATCGTTTGTGCATTAGTTGGCGATGGGTGTTTTCCGGACCGAGTTAAGATTTTACCCAAGGGTTCGGTTTGAGCACTTCTGAATTTTTTTAATTTTTCTGACCTGGTAGATGATGTCTTGGGGTAGCGTTACTTCGGTTTATCAAAATTTTACTTATATTCAAAAAGCTCATTGATGCGTAACCAAAATATCTTTGAAACCTAAAAGGCTCTGCTGAAAAATTCAGCTCACTTTTTCCAAAGTTCCGTACCGTAAATGAATTTTGAAATTTTTAATTTTAATATTGAATTGCCGCTTACGATGGGTAGTTGTAAGTGAGTTACTCTCTCACTTTGTTTACCATATTGAAATCAGACAAATGTTTACTAACATCGTTTCCTATTAATATTAACCAATCGCCAAACATCCTTTGATAGCAAAACAATGTTTGTGGAGTTCAGCTAATATTATATATATGTATATTTACAGTATGGCTTCCATCATTACCGATCATTTATCAAAGTTGTTGCCATCTTCGAATAAAACACGTGGCAGTGGTAGAGTAACTGTACGATAACAACAACTATACTGAATCTAATCTAATGCTTCCCACTACAATCAGTGCCTCATATAAAAAATGATTTTATGCAGTCCTTTGTTCTGCTTCGAATAGCTAAGACTCGGATACGGTATGCTCTGACTGAAACCCAAATTGAACACATTACTGGGAGCGTGAACTCTTACTCCTTTACAGCAACTTTGGATTCAAAAACTTCTGTTGAGCCCTTTTTGTAATTACCTCAATAGTGGTTTTTGATTCCGCCCCCTATACCTAAAAACAAATAGAACTCTGAGTCCGCATCCCTATCACAATAACACCATAAATGGTGTCACGGCCCCGTTAACCAAAGTAAGGATGTTGTAACTGATCGCCAAATAATACGATACATATTTTTTTTTACCTTAAATTATTCTTTTGTTCTTTTAAACTAATCAATTTTTATATGAAAAACCAAACCTATTAAACAAAAATATGAGACCAAGTTAGTGCGGTCAGTTTTTTCCACATTCACTACAACTGCAAACAAAGCTGATAATCATAACTGGTCAACCAAAAAACAAGCAATGAAGAAAAAATTTTTAAAAGCCTGAGCACTTGTCACAATGTTGAATATATCTCAACAGTCGAGGGTCTGTGTGTGTGTGGTTTGGACAATGGAGCATTCCAATTACTGGCGCAAATTCCAGTTGACGGCCATAGACAATGGCAGCGATTTTATTATTATTTTCGTCTCTCCAAGTCGAGCTGAGCGTCAGCGAAAATGAATGAAAATCGCTTCGACGCTATTCAAGCGTCAAGTATGCAAAACAAAACTATTTTTGAAGCTGAATAGTGGGAATGTCGAGGGAACTGGGCACAATACGAAAATGAAAAAAATTTCGCAGAACGTTTGTCCGACGTGAAGACCGTACGTTTTATTGTTGGGGCCAAGCCCAACGATGAGCCAACAAGCACAACGAACAAAAGCAAAAAATAAATAAATAAAAAATAAAAATAAACGAACTACAGCATAAAGAATGTAGTAAAAAATGGCTTAAAAAACTACGCCTTGTTGGCCTCATTTGCCGATTTTTCTTAGGCCAAATCGAGAAAAAGAAAAGTCATAGCGAAGTAAAGAAAAATGTATTAAAAGCAACGCACGCCTACAAAACATCGACCGAACTTCTCGACAATCGCCCACACACACACATAACTACCTATACAGCCAAGCTGTTTTTGACTATGCTGCAATGGCAATAAACCGTAGTCTCAGTCGCTCAGTCAGATCTGGCAAACGGCCCACCTCAGCCATTAGACAGCCATTTGTCTGTGCGCCTTTGCCTTTATGATTATTTACGGTACTTTTTTGCCTAACTTCTCTTCTTAGCGCATTTATTTTCTGCCCGCTTGTTGGTTTGCTTGTGTGTGTGTATGTGTGTTAGTGTATGTATGTTGGGAGGCCATTGAAGCAAAGCTAGAGAATTACAATTTTAGGCATTGTATTCGCATCCGGCCTCGTAGTCTTTTCTTTTCTTTTTTGTTGCTGCTGCCATTTCTGCTTCGTATTCATCGAAGCGCTTCAAAAGGTTTATTGCGGTCGGTCTTCTATGCCAGCTGAGGGTGACTTTTATACCATTGCCTCACTCGCCAACATTATCGTCGTCGCCTCTGTCCGTCGTCTTAGCCATCAGCATTTCATTTCTAACTGTATTTCTACTGCACCGTGTCTATTGTTGCTGTTTGCCTGCCTGACAATCTGACTGTCAGCCTTCTTTGCCCTTTCGCCATTTTGTCGAGGCAGCCATCAAGATGGCGCACAAAAATGAAAATAAAATGGGGAACACTGAAAAAACCTTACATTGGTCTTTAATAATGCCGCCGAGGTTTCCCTTGTGGCATTATAAGCCACAAATATTGTTGGCCATCCATGTTATTTTTGTCGTTGTTGCACTGAATCTTGAGGGTACGTGGGCAAGGCAAAAACTTCTACCTTAAAGAGGGATACAACTTACTTTCTTCTTTTTATTTTGATTTGTGCGCTTAATTTGAAACCCCAATACAAAAGAGTTTTTACTCATCAAGGCGTCGTTAGCATGGTGTCGACGGTGTTCTATCATCTTCGAAGTCAAAGATTTTCCGAATGCTTTGTATACGAAATATATAGGTAGTTTCCTTTTTAGTAATACGAATATTAGCCTGAGCATTTGCTGCACTGAGACCCCATACAAATAGTAATTTCTCTGATCATGGATGAAATGTTAGGGGGTTTTGGTTGATTATTGAATCGACATTGTCTTAGCATTTAATTTGAAGGTAAGTATATCTACAAAGTAAGTTAAACTTCTTTTCACTACGCACATTGTCTTTTAAAGATCCTAACTCAAATTGAGAATATTCTAAAAGAGCTTATACTTTGGTCTCCCTACTTACAGAGCAATAGTGCATTGTCTCAGGCTCCTAATTTTCTCGTCGCTTACTACTGAATTTTAATAACCTTTTGATGTATTGAAGTATTCACATGAGTGGAGTTATGTAGTATTAAATTAAACTTCTAAGACTGTGCCCTATTTACAATAAGGAAAGTTAATTGTAATATAGTGTTAACCACCAATCAAATTTATATGAGTTAACTCTTCACTAGGTTGTTATCCACTTGTTCTTTTAGTTGTTTATTAAATTAAACTTCTAACACTGTATCCTATTGACAATGCGGAAAGATAATTGTACTATAATGTTAACCACCATTCACTCTTATATGAGTATATAGAGTGGCTTTTATTATAGTATTTTGGCCTACTTTTGACAAGCCATAGACAGTCCAACAGCCCTCAAAGTGAGTATAGACCTTCTTCAGATAAAATTTATAAATTTCAACAATCTCAAATGGATATTCCATGTTTTTCTATGCAAATATTTCTAACCATTAAACTACCGACTATACTGTAAATGCTTCTTACTCACCTCATTCTCATTCCCTCGTGTACCTTTTTCGATCTACTAGGTTTCTTAATATTTCTACTTTTGTTTGCGCTAAAGTTTTTCCTGTTATTTATTCCAATACTTTTTTGGCTGCACTCTCCTTTCCATTTGGCTCTTAAAATAAACCAATGAATAGCTTTGTGTCTGTTTTCGTCTGTGTCTGTGCTTGTACTTGTTTGAGTCATTTATTGTCGTAAGCATGAAGCATTTTAGCTACACTTTAATGCCGTTGAAAGCCGCCTAGAAATGAGAGAACATGTCATAGAACTTTTTCTTAATCTGTGTTCAGATTCAAAAATTGTCCTTGTTCCTTTTTCTGTGAGATTTCCAAAACTGAGAGAGAGAAAAATATTATTACGAAGACATTCCAGTCAGTTAATTGGGGCATTTTTCAATTTTACTCAATCAGCTGATATACAATAATAATTTAATATGACTGATCCCTCAAATGTGATGAGGAATGAGGTATCTAGGGGGTGTAGCCTTTTCGGGCGTCGCATTTACTCTTAAAATAAAAATCTACAGAGTACAACAGAGAAAAAAATATTCAATTGCCGATTACTATTAGCTGTTACAATGGTATAGCCACTTATCGTATACAGCTCAAGGGAACTATAGCCAATTCAAATTTCGAATTCTCCCAAGTCAAAACTGCTGTGGGGCTTAGTGGTACATAGGCTGCTATCCATAGAGACTTGCAGATCTCAACGATGAAGGAGGAGATCATTCGCTTCAGTTCGAGATACGTCTCACGGTTGGAAAGACATTTCAACTCTTTAGCTACCAACGTCCTGGACAACAGCATACTCACATCACGCCTCAAAAGGCGATACCCTCTGCATCTATTATAAACTAATTTTTTATTCACAAGTTTGTATTTTGTCAACAGACAGACGGTAGCAAATAAACACATTCACAAAAATAAAAAAACCTTTCTCCTGAATCCCAAATCCCATATGTTCCCTGGTACTTGTAGATTACCTGTAGAATTCATTCGAACTGGTTGAACTACTGAATTTTTAACAATTTAATTTAGAGTTACCCAATGATGGTTACAAAGTGAAATGTATTACATGACATGAAATTGATTGTCAATTGGCATTGTGTCTAATGTATTCTTCAAGGGAATGCGATTACTTGCCCCTTCGAACTTATATATAAAGCTTAAGGAGGTTCCCATTGTGATGCAACTTCCCTACTTCAACTACTCGCTACTATTCTGATCCATGCTTAACGTCAAGTGCCACTTAAGAATGTCAGCAGCACTTGACATTATTGACCTAATCGATAAATACTAGGCTAAGAGCGAATACCGATGAAACCTTAGACTCGGCAATTACTTAAAAAACCTGAAAACACTCGACATAAATACTTAAGCCGCAGCGATGTTTGCAAACCCGACACAAACTTGAAAGTCGGTTTAAATTACCAAGGGCGAAGTTTTATATTAACTCCAATGAACGCGAGTTGGCGGTGCGAGGGGAAGTTCAGCTACTCGATGAAGGTGTGAAATACCAGCTAACTGACTGACTAAGTAAAGAAGTAAACCTACAGCCTAGTTAGTTGTGGCTCATGAGGGGCAGTTAAGTAGGCCGCCTAAACCACCACTAACTTAGTTCGAGTGCGAGTGCGAGCGTATGCGGCAAGCACGTGGTTAAGGAGACTTGACTTTTCAACTATGTGCTGAAGCAAATGAGGGTCGTTTAAGCCTCGAACTAAAACGATTCACTTAGTCGTAAGTAGCGCACACGTGCCTGCAATTAAAGTAATTCAATATGTGAGACCATAAAGCAGCAAACGACGACGACGATGGCGATGACTCGAACGATGAGCAGTCACAGTGCGTGATTAGGCCGGCAAGAAGGATAAAAACAATAACAACAACATCAAGTGAACCATGTTAAAAGTGTCTTGCCATAATGCCGTACGAGTCATACCACCAACTTTGACTCTGTCCAGTGCCAGTTTACTAAACACTACCTCCCTATCGTACAACATATTGGCAAAGGTACAGGAATTAAAAGCATAGACATACTGATCCACCTGTTCTCTGTTTTGCGTACGCGTGTCTTGCCGGCATTAATGGCACCTTATGTGCCTTTGCTTGTCCTGCTTCTCGCCATAAGCCACCACTTCGTTGCACTCTACCACAATGTCGAGTAATGATGTCCTTTGTGGTACGCAGTACGTACCACGCATACGCCTGAGCCATTAACGAAAAGGCGTTTAAGTTAATAGCCACGACACAAGAATCGTTTAACCAAAGCGCTCCTTTTAGCCATTACACACGCTTCATTCCCCCTCGTTGTCCTTTTGCTAAGCCCACTGCCACATTCTGAATATGGTTGTTGTTGTTGTACTTACCGTTGCCGGTTTTGCTCGCCACTTTTAGTGTTTCATAATTAAAAATGTTACTCATGTAATATTAACCCACCTTGAACACAGTAAACGCCAGCACTCAGATCCTTTTGCACTGTAAACGCAAACCGCACCTGATTCCGTCGTTCTTTGACGCCTTTTAATGCATCCTTCTCCCTCACAATGTATATGTTTGGGTGCTCTCCTTAATAGGATGCTGCCACTTTTGTCTGCTTCTTTCGGCACGACAACTGCTCTTAAATGTTTTGTCGTAAACATTAAAAGTAAATGTGCCGAAGCCCTTTTTGGCTCTTAGGTCTTTTTTATTATTTTAATTCATTTTATGAACTTGTTTTGCCCTGTATTAACTGAGTGCGCTTTTAGCTGTTTCATTTTGTTGCCATTTCCGTAAACAGGCTTCCTTCCTTAAGTGTTTTGTAATTTTTTAATTGTGGTTCTTCATTGAGTCCTTTGTACGAAAATGAAACGATTATGGAAATTTTATTGTTAGCTGATTTCGTGCTTTTCGAGGAGTTCAGAGATAAAAAGCTAAGGCGCCTTAGAAATAAGACCATCTTTGTATGACACCCATCAGGCTGAATCAGCTGTAATCGGCAGAGATAGATTAGCGGGGCAGTTGAAAATTATTAAACCGCTACACGCAGGACAAGGACTATAAAGCTCCACCTAGAACTTTAATTCATGTAACCTTCTAGAAGGTATTTAGTAGGGTAACCATGCAACTGACCCCTACTTGCATTGTTTAGAGAAGAAAAAGTATATGTAGGCCCATGTAATATACTTGCGACATGTGATAACACTCCCGTTATGCTTGAGTGGGTCCAAGCCTTAGGAAGTGGAATGGTTTGCATCTTTGAATGCCTCAAAACGAATAGACCGATACCAGCCATTTAAGTCTCTTTGTCTTTGTCCTAGGACGTACAGCACTTTATTCCTCAACAAAATTTATTTGTAATACTCTGTGGCATAGCTAGAAAAAATGGTTAGATTTCCGCAGACTTCACAAACTATTTACTAGGTTGAGGGGTTGCAGCTGAGCTTGGTGCCTTGCCGACGCAGGTTTCGGTGCATAGTGTGATTCAGAAGGAAAAAGGGCCTACTTCCGATTTAATAGAGCACCTTTAATTCCAGCTTGTTGAGAACAATGCAGTGATTTCTTACAAGTTGGTGCCACAGCGTGCTTTGCAGGAGTATAATAAACAGTTATGGTTACTAGAGCACTCTACGTAATGCGTTTGTAGAGAGTCATAGCAAACTAACCACAGAAATGTTCGTGGTGTCGTAATTTATCATTAGTCAACTATATTTTTAGGCTTGATGGCTTTTCGTATCGTCAGAAGAAGAAGTAGGCTAGTAGGCTAGAAGTAGGTATTCAATCTCAGCTTCACAATAAATAATTTATGGAACAGGGGACAAGCACTGGAAGATATCTCGAAAGTTACACTTAGAAGCTGAAATTGATTTTAATCTTAAACTTCTGAAGTAGTTACTGGGTCCAGATACGATTAAAGAAGACAGCCGCGCCTTACTGCTCAAACACATCACATCACTGGATGGATGGTTTCTGGTATGCCTTAATGACCCCTAAAAGTAGGCTAATAATCTGAAATAGATAAAATAAGCATAGGGCACAAATCTACTGAAACAATGTAATAAATAGCTTGCAACTTCTACTTAATCATCGACTACAAGGAATTAAACTAAAACTTACCACAATAGTCGCTTTTAGTCAGCACCGTGTAAGGGAAGAGAGCAACAAGTGCATTAAAGAACTAAAAGAAACGAAATAAAGCAAAGAACAGAAATAAAAGGAAAAGTGTGAGGTTAAAATCCATTAGGCAACCGTCAACCGGTAAACGCCCCTTAAACGATGCAAATGTTTTTATTACATTAAAAGCATTAACAACGAAGTAGAGCACCAACAATGCTACCACCATCGCACCGAAGTCATCGCACCACACCCAAAGGCAGGCGCGCGTAAATCGTAAGCGACGCGAATAATTCACAAATATGTCATCAATGCAAGGACTTTGAGTGTATCTTTGTTCTGTCAAAGGGTGTAAGGAGTAGAGGGTAACATTAAATAGAGCACGTTAATAAATACAAAAACAGCGGGACTTCTTTGAATGCTTTTGTTTTTTTATGGATGTTTATTTCTTTTTATATTTTTATTTTTTGATGCATTGACTTGGTTGTTCATTCATTCGTTCGTTCATTTATCGCAGTCGCAAGTGCACACAAAGGATACGCTTATTTATTGTATTTCCCTGTACACAGTACACAGAGTGAGTGGGCGAGTGAGTACGTGGAGTGAACGCGAGCATTGAGAGTGTATAAAATATGCTGCTGCTGTCAATTGTCGACTTTTAGCGCAAAAAGTACCAACAAAAAAAAAAAGACTTAAATTGTTGTTGTTAGTGACAGGAAACAAGTGAAATGTTGAAAGTAGAGAACACGTTCAGCTCCTAGTGAGCGAAGACACGCACAACGAGATAACGGTGCTTTACTCGTTACTGTATTTTACACGTTATAAGCGCTACTCACTCGCTCATTCGTTGCCTTGCTGGCGTGCAAGATAACTTTGTCTGTGTCTGTTTAAGCAAGCAACATTGGCAAATAAGCGGGCTGATCAATACCTTAATAATTTCTAAGAAGTAGATACAATTATCAACATAGTCTTCAGTTAGCACAATACTCTTCAATTAGTTGATCCTATTCATAAAAAGTGTTCAATGTTTTCAAAGTGGGCGTTTCTTTCCGTAATGAACTCGGGGTAACATTCAAGTCTTCTGCCGTGTAATATCCAAGGGTTTTGTTTCTGGGGCTTACTATACAGTCTGTATGTGGAAGATACATACATATCTACTTATGCACAGCATTTTACCATAATAATGCGTCAATGAAATGGTCTAATAGTATTCGGCATTTATTTATCTTTGCTAGGCCAGCGATGTGAATTTTGTGTCGTGCACATCAAAAAACTTACCTTGTTGGTTGGAATACTAGAATTGACTTTCTTCGGCGCTGATGCGATCTGTCCGAATCATCCCACGATTGTGTTTGCTGTCAATTGTATCCAAATCCGACACCCACATCAATTGTGATATAACGTTGACTTCTCAATTTAAATCTTAATACACCTATCCTATATATTTCGGTTTTATAGACCTCAAGTGGTCGTCCATGAGCGTGATTATTGTAATATCTTCTGACTTGCACACAGTATACCAGAATGAAAGATGCTTTCATATAATAGTTTCAGATGTATAAGAATCATTTAGCGCCACAGATACTTGTACGACCACGACAATAATCAGTCAAAGCCATCATTACCGATGCCATTGACAGTACAAAGTCTCAAGAGTATTTATCACTTCCCTCGCTATAATTCAAGTAGTTGTCTGATTTCAATTGTTGCCAAACAAAAATTAAAAAAAACGTAGTTTATTCCACATTAAAGAGGCGCCAAAGTAAGTTGTATGTACTCTCACAGGTTCCTTACTAAGAATACTTAACGCATCCAATCACCGCTCATTACGTGGAGTATCCTTATAAAAAATACTTTTAAGAAGTGACACATCGAAGTTGAGACCAGATCGCACCTACTAAAGAACGAAATTTATATGGTTGGTAGGAAACATCCTCAAAATTAATTACATTAAAGCTCCAAAAATATCCAGAATTATGAAATAAGACAGAGGAAAAAGGGGTTTTCCTCAATAACCTGGGATATTAGCTGAGTGCAACCCTAGAATAGAAAATATTTGATTAGGCCTAGCTATATAATCGCATAAGGTTGGTAAAATTTATAATCATCTCGCAAAATATACGTGAACGGAATGAACCTTTTGTGGGCCTATAATCTATTCAAACCTAACGCATTGATAACTTCAACTTAGGAAATATAAAAATCCTTTGTTATGTTGATCCACCCTAGAACAAAGAACGGGTATTCGAAGAGGGAGTTGGACAGATGAATGTATGGATGAAAGAGTGGAAGCAGATCCTTTGCCACCCATTGTTGCAATCGGCTTTGTGGAATTTTACGAATTGACTTTCTTTATGTGAAAGGAGAAACAACAAAAACAAAACTTCCACACCCGCACATTAGACGCTTCTTTCCTTCTCCCTTGTTGGTTGCAGAGTTATCAAATGTTTCCATTTGTGTAAAATAGAGCACTTAGCGGGAAACTGCAAACAAATTATTGCACTTGCCGTCACACTGGGACTGTGACTGAGACAATGTTATCAGCAACGAATTGCAAAAACACACACATACGCACGCACTCAATTAAAGGATTATCAACCAGTCAGCGTCACCAAATGGACGCAAGTCGTTCGCTTATACGCACTCACACTCTAGCAGTTACACACACGCTAGTCCTTTCTTCGGTTCTTTCTTTCATTGCATTCATTACGTTAGTTCATTTGCCGCTGCTTGTCCGTAAGCTTCTTTGATTGTTTTTGCTCGGCTTTCGGCTGTCGGCTTTGCACTTGTTCGCTTTTTATGGCCAATGAATGAATGGAGAGCAAGCAGTTCTCGCTTCGTGTGCGTGTGTGTATGTGTATGTCTGCTTACAACGAGTTACTTTAATGGATTTGGTTAAGTGCTGCATTGACATTTTGATAAATGATTCGTAACAGATGCGCGCGTCATCGTCATCCTCAACTTCGCTGTAGACGTCAACATCCCGCCCGGCGACAGGGCACATGAAATCCAACAAGGCACGCTATCCGTATCATAGTGAATCGCTGAAGCAACGCGCTTATGATAAATAGTTGTGCTGTGTATATCTGAGCATTACGCATTATTTTTTGCTCGAGTTTTCTTCTTCCGCACTGTCGCTAATGGTTTGTGATTTGTAAAATAGCTCGAAGTAAAGCGTTCAAATTTATTTCAAGCTTTACGAGGACAACTTCAATACGAGGGTTGTGTTGATTTTGAGGTTATGCTAATTTGAGCATTTATGGTCTTGGTATTTACATCTTTATTAGCGATTACTCCTTTACAATAAAATATTCACTTAGCTATCTGGGTGGTTTTTAAAATTCTGATAAGAAGGGAGCGCTTACTATGCATAAATAAGTTTCGATTGGAATAAAAAAAAAAAACGTACTACGTTGAAAACCATGAAATGGAATCCTCTTTTTCAGAATTTCTATATTGACTACAAGAGACGGAAAGCTCTAGACTTGGCATCGAAACCCAATAGAGAAAGCAATCAATACAATGAGAAACGATGTTAACACCTCAAACAATTGAACTCTGCAGTAATTTCGATAATCGGTGACTGTTGAAACATTATTCCTTATTCATTAGTTCGGCTTCCGGGAAGTATACCTGGGATTACTTGCAAAGATTAAGTACGCTCTCTCCTTGCCGTACTTCGGCCTACTCCCGTCGTACTTGAAGGATCTCACATTGTGTATTAATATACTGTCAGGACTTTCGGATTTTCACGCGGTGCTTGCCGGATTGTGTTTTGGGGCACCTGCTACTTTTCATATACACGGTCGACATCCCTGTCCCGAGAACGGGCAAGCGCAAGACAATAGCAATTGAAATGGTGCAAAATATCTGTGCGATTCTTTTGGTCTATACACGTTGTGAGAAGCAACTTATTTGATCATATGAGCGTGATCCTTTGCCTATATACAAGTGTCTATTTGACATCATTCCCTACATATATCTAAAAACATGTTGTGTTATTGTTATTACTACTATTATTATTAAACTTTATGGAGTTTTGGATCAACTAAGTTTTCTGTACGAGTATATTTTTCCACCAATTTCTCAATTTTTTTGGATATTTCTTTTGGAAAAACACATTTTTAACTATTTTTGAAGCACTCCATCTTTATACTCCATATGCAGTGGAGACATCGGAGGCATATGTATTATTGATCAACTAGATAAAATAATTGAGCGACACCCAATTCTTCATAATAAGCTTAAAAAAAAAAAAAACATTTCTCTTATGGTCAATATGCCAAACCACAAAAAAGAACAGTTGGCCATTTGCAAACCAACTCTGACCCATCATTAGTGCCAGACGCCGTATGACAAAAAGCAAAGGACTCGAACTCGCTCTACTGACAGCCATTAAACAATTTTTAGATTGTCTAAGTTGCCCTCAAATGGCAGAACTTTTTGTAATTTTGAAGACCTCTAATTAGATAATACACGCCCGATATGCGAAAACAGCACTGAAAGGGAGCGATAACGAATGAACGCGAGAGGCCAACTAACCGTACATTAAACTTAATGATTGTCCTTCAGTCGTCCAATTTCGCTCTTATCCGTTGCTTCTTGTACAGCATGAATCGTTGCGTGTCGTGACGCTATGCAAAAGTGTTGGCGCGTGCTCACTTTTAAAGCAGATCCGGTCTGACACCCTAGAACACCACGCCTCAGCCCACAACGAGCAGCCCAATAAACCAACCCCACCCACAACCACAGGAAAAGTCAAAAAGCCAAAGAACAACTGCCTTTGAGTAAGATAAAAATTAAGTAGTATAAAAAACAAACACAACTCCAACAACGACAAAACAAAAAAGGAATAAAAAAAAAGAAAAAAACAAAGGCACGCTAAAAAGGACATTTGAGTCCATCCTAATGGATGCGTGCGTTCGGGCTAAACGACTTTACGGCACGCGATTTTTACTATTCATGAGCGAACGAGCGATGAGCCCATATTCTCTCGCCTGTGCCTCACCTGTGGCACACCGACAGCTGTTGTCGGTGCAAAGTTTATGCCCGGTAGTGTATTCCTCGTGCTTTATACTTTGTTTTTGCCATCCGGTCTGACTTTCAATGCACGCACACTTTGGAGTACTCATCATCGAAGCGCGCTCACTCACTCTACAATTATACCCACTCGCTTGTTTGCTTGCACCTTTGTGAACGCTCGCCCTTCTCGTGAGTACTCTACTTTATT
The DNA here is from genome assembly GCA_035041755.1 of Cacoxenus indagator. NCBI lineage: Eukaryota > Metazoa > Arthropoda > Insecta > Diptera > Drosophilidae > Cacoxenus > Cacoxenus indagator. The sequence continues at coordinate 681,809 of JAWNKX010000218.1, read as the reverse complement.
CGAGTGCTTTCAATAGTGCACGGATATTATCGTATTTTGCATATATTTCAGTGGCTTTTTATCCCTTTATTTTTATTTCCAATAACTCGAGGACGTTGCGTCATAACTATTTGTTGGTTTTATTGAATGCTCCTCCATTGAATGCAGAAATCCATGAGTCGAGTTCGACACGTTGTTATCGTTGGCAGTGGTCACTTTTGTTGCCACCCCTTTGGGACTTCAATAGATAAATTACAACTTTTTCCATATTCTCTCGGCAAATAGCTTTTAAGTGCACTTGATGGCTGAACTTAGATTATACTAAGAGCTGTTTTATCTTAATGAGTACTTTGTATGAGTTTTCCGGTATATTATAGATTGTGAAGTCCATTCTATACATATGTTTCAAATAAAGTGTTTGTTAGGTGAGTGATTTAAATATATTTTGTTTTTAAGGATAATAAGCCATAATTCGCGTAGGCATAGCATACAAATGGTATAGAAAGTGTTATGATCTTAATGACTAGTTCACATGTGCCATCTTCACTGAAATTGCAATATGTAATTGGATTTCTTACAGAAACAGGCTTTTTTTATATGAACCAAGAGTATTACAGAAACAAAAATTATGAAACTTTTTGTCGAATTTCAAGTTGTATAGATAACAAAAAAAAGACAATAAGTTTGTCTAATAAGAATTGAATTTAAGATTCGCTATCCTCTAAATACAATATAAATACCAACATAAGGTAGGTTAATGGAAAAGTAACTTCCGCAAATATGTAATGCTAAATTCAAAAATCTATATCTCTGTAAATAATAAACCGATCGGGAATGCCATACAGCAGTGCGTGCTACCAGCATTATTAAATCACCTGTTTTTGGGTAACGAACATGAGTGCCGAAACAAAGAAAATTCGCCACAATTTACCTTTATAACTCTTTCGAAAAAGTTATACTGCATCAAAGATTTAAAAATAATTTTTGCACATCATGGAGAATTTATTTAAAATTTCTGAAAAAGTTTAGAATAACCGGCACATAAGTACTCGTGACATCGCTACGTATCTTGGGCTCCACCATACGACAGTGTTAAGCCATTTAAAAAGTCTAAGTGATAGCCAATACCACACAATTTAACTCAAAAAAAAACGAATTGCTTAATTTCAATTTGTAAAGTATTCGAATAACTTGGAACCATTGTTTTTTTTTTTAAATCTTTATTTCTGATTTTGCCATCGGTCCCACAGGAGGACCATCATTAAGTTGCTTAAATTTCCGTTGGTTTTTACAGAAAAATATACTCAAATACAATATATTTTTACATCATGGTTTAAAAAAAAATTATATATTAAAGGGGGAAAGAGAAAGGATGAGAGGATTATTGAAAGTGAAAATGGGAGGAGTTACATGAAATTCGGTTTATTAACCTGAGTCTCTAATTGGGAGGTCTAGAGGGTGATAAGGTAAAGCTTTCTCTTCTTTCAGTTTCACTGTTGTCGAGAAGGCTTATTGCAAGGTTCTTTGGATGATCAGTTATTCTATTGATGTACCTCTGACTAAATCGTTGGATTTGCTCTGATACTCAAGGAAATTTGAGTTCTTCATGAATTTCGTGATTACTATTTTTACAGATGTGCGCCAGTTGCCATTCTCAAGACTTTGTTTTGGAACCTCTGAATGATTTTAATGTTTGATTCACTAGCAGTGCCCCACAATTGAATACAGTAGGTCCAAATAGGTTTTAGTATGGCCTTGTATAGTAGCAATTTATTATTCTTTATTTTTAGTTTGGAGTGACGTCCAATGAGCCGAAGTATCGCACTTAGTTGGTTCTTTTTTTGCGATGATATGAGATCGCTATGGGAATTATTAATATAAATGAGTAAAATATTTTTTATGTTGTTTTTAATATCATTTTTATTTTTTCTGCAGGTCGGTGAGCCAGTAAGCTGGCACGCCTGACGAGTGGTTGGTGATGTTCAACTTTTTTAAGCATTCCAAGGGGCTAACTACTTTTCGGTTGAAAAGATGGGGTCCCCAGTGTGTCGGCCTTAAAGTCGCCCCTGCTAGGAATCTATGGCGGAAACCACCTATTCAAACATTTGCTATGTCACTGTATTGAGTGGAAGTACGTATATCACCAAGTGTGGTTTTTACCTTCATCACAGCAGCTTGGATCTGCAGGTGTTTGCTCTGCAATGCTAAGACCTCCCCTTAACAAGATGGCAGCACCACCCCGTGCACGAATGGTTGGTTATCGAATGGTGTTTGTCTTATAGGGTGGGTGATTAGCCTGCTGGTACCAGTCCTTAGTGGCATAACCAAAGAACCACGATGTTGGAAGTATTGACCATGACTATGTCGGTGCCTCCAGTGCAATTCGAACGCTGACCTCTGGGGCGGCAGCCATAGTTCACTTCACCTAGCCTAGCGAGGCTACATATGACAAAAATGTGCAAAAAAGGTCATGGTCCGAACAATTTGAGGTTATCTAAACCACTGCAGAGCCAACGACATCCACGAGGCAGTTGTTGCTGTGCATTTGGTGGGTTTCCAAAGGTCTTGTGCATTATGAGATTCTCGAACATGTGCAATTGATAAATTCAGAACTCTATTGAAGAAAAACGGTCACAATTGGTCAACAGAAAGGGCAAAGTCTTTCACCACGATAACGCTGAGCTTTGCTTCTGTTATGTTATGGTAAAGATTGTTATGCTAAAGATTGAGAACTGTTCATGTACCCGTCGTTAAATCCGGACTTAACACCATCTGATTACCAATTATAACGCTCCATACAGAATTACCTCGGGTCGTAACACTGAATTCTTTAGTCAACTGGAAAAATATATTGCGTCAGTCTTTTGATCAGAAACCCCAGAATTTCTACAAAGGCGGTATTATAGTTTTACCCGAAAGATGAAAAGAGGTTATCAATAACAAATGAAAACTTTTGATAAAATAAACTTGCTTTGTTATACGAAAAAAAAAATATTCCAGCACGACTATCATCTCTGAAGCTACAGCCGAGTGTAGTTTGTTGTGAGAATTTTGATGGCTAATTACATTTGATAGCTAATTGTCTGTCTGTATTTATTAATGAGTGTGGAAGTGGGGAATAACAGAACAACCTATTCGAATATGGTAAACAAAAAGGGCGTACTTTACTTACAAAATAGAACAGACTGCCGTTAGTTTCAAGTAATTCATAAGATTCTATAAAATTAAATAAGACCTTGGTGCCTACTTTGTATATACATCAACAAAGTTTTTATATATCTGAATTATTGAAATATCCACATCCTAAGGTCATCTACCTGGTCCAAAAAAAAAATATATATATATATATATATAAAATCGGAAGACTTCGAACCGAACCCAAGGTAATAATTTTAGCTAAATAGTTCTGATAGATCCGGAGGTCACGCGTTTCTAACAAACGCACAAACGATTTTATATATAGATGTAGATTATATACTTATAATATTTTTAAAGAAGTGCAGGTTCGGGTACCGGATAGTAACGATGCTGCAAATAAATTAAGGAAAGATACTAATTTACGATGATGTAACTTTTGGAACCACCAGGCTTCTATGATCAGAATTGGAAGCAAAGAGGGCGGAAAATTTTTGGATTCAATATGAATAGGTTGCCAGATCTTGCAGGGATCTGCTATATTTGTAAACACGCAAGTATTGACATTGGGGCTGAAAAAAAAGGATGTGTAGAGTGTGTGACAAGAGTCGCATACAAAAATAATCAGCTATATAAAAATTTCGAATAAAATGTTAATAAGAAAAATGTTCAGGACCACCAGCATTGACAAAAGTCTGTGTCAAAGAAGAATCGGGAGAACACTAACTATAGAACACTGAAATTGAATAAAAAAGGCGAATGCAACCACACAGAAAGGATCAACAAGGGGAAAAAATATTACCTTGCAATGTGTGCTCCTACGACCAAAAGAAAATGATTAACGAAAGAAACCCAAGCGAGACGAAAAAGCAGAAGTTGAAGTCAAGCTAAGCTAAACTGCATAACGAACATGCTTTGATGTCTGCAAGCCGAGCATAAAGCGGAAGGACCAAAAAACCAAAACTAAGACAAAGAAAGTGCGAAAAGACATGTTGAAGATACCTACCGGTGCAACGAGATGAAAGCGCAGACCCCAAGGTGGGGTGGAGCGTAGAAGCACGAAGCCAAAGCCAAGTAAATAGTAACAGAAACAAACGGCTGACCGAACAAGCGACTGAACAAACAAACAAAGCAGGTACGGATCGACGAGGTGAAACAAAAGAAAGGAAAAGAAAAGATAAGGAATAAAACGAAAAATTATAAAGACAAAGTCATAAAGGCCAAAGCAAAAGCAAACGCAAAGCGGGGCACATTTTTGGCATTTATCTGATTGTGTGTTTGTGGGTGTTTGTCTGACTGCCTTTCGTTTTGTATCCTCGTGTATGAGTGTATATTCTCTTGTGTTAGTGCGCTGAAAGGCGTGCCCATGCGCCACCCTAAAGGTTTACGTTTACACATCGTTTTGGGGTCGTCATGCACAATCCAAAGGACGACTTGTTGTTTTTGTTGCTGTTGTTCTTTCCCTTTGCAATCGGCTGTGCTCAAAACGAGTGGGAGTGCAATGAATACGTGTGTATAACTCTGAACTTAACCGAGTATTTGTGTTCATGTATATATTGTGTCTGTGTAACTTACCTTCTAGACTATTTGTTTGTGTTTGGTAATGCAAGGACAACAAAAAAGTGATTCATATTATGCAATACCAAATGTTACTTAGTTAGACTCAAGTGGGTAGGGCAAGGCTGATCTGACCGGCTGTGCCTTTTACTACATTTCTGTCAATGATTGAAAAAATCCTCGGAAAGGTAAAAAATCATGGCTAAAATGTAATCTTATTCGTTTTGCAAATTCACACTGCACTTCTACAAGTCTGTTCGATGATTATTTTGAGTCAAGTTTTAAATATCAGAGGTTTAAAAGCACCGAGTGTTTGTGGTAATTTTTGTCAACCAAGTTTTATTTGTATGGTCGTATATCTCATATTCAGGTCTTTAAGCTGTTTAAATTTAAATAAACTTCGTGCTATGTCTGAGCCTTACTTAAAGTTATGTATCTATTGGTGGGTCTATTTGTGATAATCTTGACTAATGTAAAAATGGTTAATTAAAACTTAAAGCAATTTTTCAATCAAAAGCGAATAATTCTAAACGAAAAGGAAATGCCATTAATTGTTTAAGTGGTTGTAGTTCTATTCACCTAATACACAAAATAACCAGGTTTATTTATGGTGATATCAAAACTTTATTGAATAAACCATCTTGTTGTAAAGGATATATGAAAGAGACCTGCATATCTGATCGAGTGGAGTTCAATACTCATCGAAAGTTGTAACATGGTATGTTTATGGTGGTTTCCTTTTCCACGTCGTGCCTTTTAACATGAAAACCAGTAGATTAGTTTTCCCTAGAAATATTTTAGATGAGGTCCCATGCGTTAGATGCTCTTCTTTTGAGGTTACAAATGACCCAGTTGCGCTTTGACTTTTACATCCATGGAATGTGAAATAGTTCTAAATATAAACGTAATCACCATTCATTCCTATGGCTCTGTAAGTGAACGAAAAGCGACTCATTAGTATGTGAATTGTAAATTGTAAATTTAAAAATTGTCCTAAATTGATCCTGGAGTTTCCATTTCTCGTTAACTACTTTTGATGGTTCGGTTGTAGGAAAGTAACACTCTTATATTTGAACATGGCCATAGACGTAAGTTCATAAAATTATTAGATCATACACAGGAACATGACTATATTTCAAGTTTTCAGACAGCTCAGCTGAAGTTGTTTACTCTTTTATCGTCTTACGATATTTATGAATGTAAGAGGTTAGTTAATTAGGCACTATAAATGACATTATCCGTCCTCTTCCAATGGATTCCATCTCGTTAAAGATTGATTGGGATATTAAAAAGTCCATTTTCCATTAAAGAACTTCTATTTTCTAAAATTTTTTTGTCATAATAATTTATTTTGGTTACAGTTATTCTATCCCGAAACTCCATTGGTGTTCTTTCATCGCCACAAGTACGACGTAAAAATCGAAATTTGTCAATTTCAAAGGGACCTCTTAATGCGAAAATCAGAAAAAAAAAACTGCAGTTTTTGTACACAAAGTAACTGAAATGAATTTTTGAAAAGTAGATTTTAATGCTTAATAATTTCTTCATTCCTCTGCCGAAAAATAAACCTCATACACAGACATACGTACGCCACTACAAGCGTATAGCATAAGCCGCTTTTACAACATAATCCTTTGCCTTAGCACGACTTTGTGCGTTGTTATGTTGAAATTTCGTAATTTCGTGAGTCTCTTTCTCTTCTTGTGCACCTCTTAGCCTTTCTTTCTCTAGCACACAACTAACTAACTGCGTTGTTAGTTGCTTTCACTCGTTGTTGATGTTGCTGTGTTATCACATTGTTGTTAAGCCCCCACCTGCATCTCCCCTTTCTTCATTTTTACACATTTGTTTTGCTATGTTACTCACACTGCGAAAAAAGCATATACGCCATTTTTATTTGTTGTTGTTGTTGTTTTGCCAATTCTTTTTGTTGCTTTTGCTTTTGCTGCTTTTATTTTTGCGTCGTTTCCCATCGTGTGCCCTTTCCTGTGCAAAGGTTTCGCATTGCTTTGTTTATGTTGCTTTCATCCTCCTTATTTATATCCTTTTTTTTGTTATTGTTGGCATTCGTGCGTGTTGTTGTTAACGGCTACGCAACAGTAAAACTCAAAATGGCGTGCGTGTAGTTAAACATACAATGGAGCAGGTTGAGGAAAAAATTACCGGTTCGAACCATACGGAAAGCAAAGAAAAATGTTGCGGTTGCTGTTTTTTTTTGGTTTTTTATTATTTTTGTATTATTTGATCTTTCAAATATATTCTTATGCTCTGTTCTAATAAAAATTAATTTCTATAGCAAATCTCACCCAAGCGGAGGTGTTAAAAAATAACGCCTGTAAGCATGCAATAATTTTTTACATTTTCTTCATGTTACGTGTATGAACACTTTTTATAGTTTGTCCAAAGCCGAGAAAATGGCGTGGCTTCTTTCACCCAAAAACAAGCTTTCTCTAGCCAATAAAGTAGCTATTTACAAACTTACATTGAGCCCGATCTGGAAGTATGAGATGCGGAATAGCCGCCAAAACCCACTTAAATAAAATACGAATGGTTCAAAGCAAAATATTAACGGGAATTTACTATGCTCCATGGTACATGCGTACATGAATATTGAAAGGGATTTGGGAGTCCCTAAAATCAGTGACGTGCTACCAATAAAAGCCAAAATATATTTGGAACGGATTAGTTCCCACCCGAGCGCACTAGCCAGGCGTCTTACGGGTGAAAGGCTAAGAGCTAGGATAGGAAGATTAAAGCGATGCTGACAGAGTCCTCTCTTAACATCTATTTTTAAGTTAAAATGTAAATTTAAATGCATAACTGTTAAATTTTAATTGACTACTTTTGTATAGTCATTACTTTTTTGTTAATTTTTACATATAATTAGTTTAAGCTGCCAATAAAATAGGTAGTAGTTCACTAGTTTAAGAAAAACTTGTAAAAAGTGTAAATAAATGCATAATATTTAGGAAAAAAATTTTAGAGTTGCCTTGAGCTGATGTTTGTAAAAGAGTATGTGTGTGTGAACGTTTTTATACTCTTCACATTCTGAGAATATCTTTTGTCACCAAGTTTAAACCCGATAAAAGAAATATTCGACACCCTATATGTTATAGTATTTATCAGGTGAACGGGAAAAGTAAATAAAAATATCTTTAAATAAAATTGAAAAAGTTATTTATTCAAAGTATTAGCCATTATTGGCAATTTATGAATGCCATAAAAAAACGCTTTTCCTTCGACCCTAACAATCCATCAAGTCATTTTTCGATTTCGTCAAAATTTGCAAAGTGTTGGTCTTGGTCAGCCAGAGCGTGTTGATGCAAAAATGTGATAATCAGGCCGTGACAGGTCTGGGAATACAGCTGATGTGATAATACGTCATGTGCATTGTCATGCAACAAAATCACTTCTTGTTCATTCTGGACATATTTCAAGCAATGCATGGTTCAAATTTATAATTTGTTGTTTGTAGCGATCAGTATTCACTGTTTCGCTAGGTTTCAAAAGTTCCTCGTACACCACATTTCCCTATATTGTTGTCTTGTTTCCGAAGCGAGTCGGCATTGGAGTCCATGGGTAAGCTTCTTGCGTTTAGGATTTTCAAAATAAGTCAATTTTTCATCACCCACCACAATCCGATGCAAAAATGACTTTCCTTGGAATCGTTGAAGCACCATTTCACAAATTGCTTTCCGATTTTCCATTTGCCTCAATATTTTAACTACTGATTTAACATTAAGAATGAAATTTCTTTTTTACAATACCCTGTGCCCAGAAGGACAGCTTTCGAACAACAGAGATTCACCTTAATCTCTTATTTGAAAAACTTTCCTTTTTTTTGACATATTCATTTAAACATTTACTGAAGAAAGTTCGGTATATCTAAGGTTCACTTTCTCGTGTATGTGATTTCAGTTTGTCCGGATCGGTCTTGAAAGATAATGAGGTCCTAAAAAAGTTTCTTTTGTGGAAACTGCCCTTTCTACAATAATTTTTTTGTTTCATCTCTCTTTCTACGTTATCTATATTTTTTGTTCATGGGCGATATATGTATATAGCCTTTACTAATTTTTTTGATTTAAAAGAAATAAGTCTTTCTTCAACTTGTATGTTGTTTTGAATTCAAAACATTTGCTCTGAAAAAAATCAGTTCCAATAAACTATTTTAAGAAGTAACTATTAAAACAAAATAATTTAATCAATAAAAATAAATAATAATAAAATAAAATAAACAAATATACAAAAGAAAAAATGCAGAAAATACCAATGGTACCAATGGTTACCAATGGTAAGTTTGAGGTTGGAGTTGTTCAAAATATGAATGAAAAAAGTCGATAAAATTGGAAACAGCAACATGAATATAACAAATCACACAAATGTTACAGTTCGTAAGCGGCAAAGCTTATGAAGCTTCCCATTTTTATTTACAAACACACATTTCTCCAAAAATGAAGGGAATATCCAACGAAAAAGCCGAAACTGAAATATTTCAATACAAAATTAAATTTTCCAAAAATGAGGGAAGCAAAACCGACTTAAATAAATTTTTACGTTTTTCTGTTTTATTATCTCTTTTTTCGTTGATATTTTCATGCGAAAAATTGCAAAAATGCAGCCAAGCAAACAAATAAAAGGCACACACACACACACACCTATATATATACCAAAACGAAATACGTCTCATTATATGTTTGTGTTGTGTGTGCGAACATTGACAGCAGACCTCGATCAGGCAGAAAAACAACATCGTCAGCTTTAAGGTCATTTTAATGTAAAAGAAAAAAAATTGAAAAACATGTTAAAACCCCCAACAAACAAACAAAAATAGCAACTACAGTTTATTTACTACGGCAAACGAAATAAGCAAATCCAGAAAGAGAGAAAAAATTAGTCTGAAAAAACTGCCACAATTCCAATGCAGCACTGCCGAATCATACACAAAAAATTCACCAAACCACCCACTAACCAAAAAGCAACACTTTACTCTTACTCGTCCACCCACACAAACAATCGTTCAAAGGAAAAGAGTACAAATTCAACACACTTCACCACACAAACACAGTTCAAGCTGAGACACGCACATAAACAGAGAGAGAGTCACGCATAAAAGTAAAGCACACAAAGACCACTCCCCGAAATTTTTGATGTGCATTGGGCGAACGAATGATGTTTATGTGTCGGTGGCGGCAACGATAAAAGTAGTCAAATAACAACAAAAACAACAACAACCAATCCAGACGCAATGCAAATAAACATACATACAGGTACACAATCACAGAGGCATGCGCTGCAACACCACCCGCTCTACTAAACCAAGTTCGTTTTGCTCGCTGAAGCTCTCGCGTTCCTCCAACCAGCTTTTGAGCGCTCAGCCATTCTCTCTCTCTCTCGCTCTCTCTTTCACTCTCTGACCCTTCTACCGCATTAACAATTTTTTATTCTTCTTTGCGTTGTTATTATTGCTTTGTTGTTGCGACCAACCCAAACTGAATTTGGGAAAAGTGGCACAACTGCAGACAAATACGTACAACAATAGTACATTAAATAAAGGCGCACAGGGTGTAGCACAAGCACACAATCAAATATGAAAAGACTGAAGTGAACAGCTTCCAATGACATTGGAAATCAGTGAGCGCCGTTCGTTCGTTCATTCAGCGAATTGAGCAATTTCCCGTTCTAAGGGTTGGGCTGTGATTATGTCAGCAACTCAACGCATTCCTTTTCTCTGGCTATGTGCCGTACCATTTCCTATTGGAAATCAACGACAACCCCAGGTTCAGATACACTTCAACAGCACATTACTTTTCAGACACTTTTGAAGCGCTTTGGTGTTCGGTACACTAATTCGACGCGAGCGCGATTCGCACGAAAAAAAGTTTATAAAAAAAGTAATTAAAAAATCTCATAACACGTCGTGTGTTGTGCGCACAAATAAATAGACAGACAAACACACACTCACGACAAGGTCGTACGCGTGTTCTTATTGGCAAAAAAGTGTCATGCGTGCTTTCTCGCTCGTTATCTGTCTTTCGGCATCTGCAACTGTGATAGTGCACCAGCATGAAGGATGTTGAACTACTATAAATAAAAACGCAAGGGATTTTATGAAATTCAAATTACTTCGCACGTAGAAAAAAAAAGGAATAATGCATTTAGCGCGGATATTGTGCCAAGTCAACGCGCACGTGCAACGTAGACGCCGCAGTAACGCCAATGTACAAGTGCTTCTCTGAGTCTGAAGTCCGGATCCAGATTCGGTTTTCAGTGTGGGATTTTTATTTAAACTTTTCGGTTTTTTGGTTTGTAGCGTTTTGCGGGGGTTTCAACCACCCGCAGTATGGAACTTTTGAAACTGATGATGTTCAAAAGTGACTTTCTGTCCAATGGTGGCAACAGCAGCAAATGTGATGATCGCGTGCCGCCGATAAATCTTAGTCAATTGCCGGAGTTCTTATTGTGTAAGTTTAGCTTTCCAAGTGTATGTGTATATATGTGTATGTGTGTTTGCGTGAAAACCGCCAATAAGAAAAACTATTGAAGAACCAATGGCAATCCACCTGGAAAAATCATTTTAAAACACACGATCAAACTGTGGAGATTTAAAAAAGAGACTTAAAACGGAGCACTTAAAAAATTAATTTAAACTTTATGTTAAAAATTATCGCCAAAAGTGACTAAACATTTGTCCAGCAACTAAATTCGTTGATATGAGATTCCACTACCGCAGTACTCGTAATTCTTATAAGAGGGATTAGCCGATTCGTGTACATGACACATAGTTAGGAACACAAAATATTCAAATAGAGTAGTTTTCGCACTGTAAATCAGAAAAACTCTTAAAGATATTAATTCGGATGGTTTTCGGAGTGTTTACATTTAAAAATGCAAAATAAGAGTCCGACTCTTATTTTAAAGGGGTCTCCTATTATTGAGTGTTCAGTCCCCACATAAAACACATAAAATATTTTCAAATGTGCCTCCACTCAAAAATGACGGAAGTTGCATTAATCTGAGCTAGTCAAACCTTAAGATCAAAACTTAGAAAAATGTATAATGTTGATTGTTTTACGGCTATTAATTAAATAATTAGCAAATTTGAGATTGATTGGCATTAAATCCCTCCACATAAGGATCCACGAACTTGATTTTACCGAGCCTTACGTCAACTAGCCAACTTTATACAAAGCAAGTGTTCCCTCGGTCAGTTTTTCTTACGAAACTTCATAAGAAAATAATAATACGAATCATGAAGCTCTTTGTATTTCCGAAATTCCCATAAAAGACGTGATTAATAAAAAAAGAAGAAGAAAAAACAAATAAGAAAAAAAATTATATACAAGCACATTACAAAATTAAACACTCTTATTTCTCCTAACAAATAAGAAGACTCAAAGTTACTCGTATAACATTTTTTAGAAATTCCAAGAGGACCAATATTGATGTTGGCGAAAACTACATATAAAGCATACTGTTCGACAAGTCGATAAAACATCTTTTTATAGCTGAATCAAGGGTTAATCATCGGTAGTATGTGTGTGACCTCTTATAATTAGGAATTCTTTTAGTTTTAATGCTTGTTATGGGATTGAAAGTATTTTATAAATAACGGACATATTTTGTGAAGATACAAGTATAATAAGGATTATAGTCATCGATTCCTTATTGCCGCTGTCTTAACTTAACCTTATCATCGAAAATCCCTTTACATACCCAGTCGACAACTTTAGCAACTGAAAACTACTGCTGATGATCCCAAGCGTATAAAAAATTTCCACATTTAATAAGTACTCATAGTGCAAAATATCCCTCGTGATGATGGTATAAATGATGATCGAAGACATGGACTACCAGAGTCATTAAATCGTGTTAAATTAGTGGAGAAAGGGCGTGAAAGTATCTATATCAACGTAAACTTCACTGTGGGAATGTTACTGTACAATCTACACAATATTATTAATAATAAGTTTTGAGGGATTTACAATAGTTTGAATAACTAACATAAATCATATCGAACGATCTGGCCACTCTATGAATGTAAAATATCCTCATTTCCCTCTAAAAATTGGTATATGTTATTACTCTGAAGTTTTACCAACAAACTTTCTTTGTGCTTTAACCATGTAACCAATATGCCAAAAGACGCGACAAAGTGATTTTGCTTCACTTCAATGGCATGTCTTTCCCCACCCGCCGTATTTATCAGACATTGCACCTTACGATTACTACTTGTTCCGGTTGATGACTTATGGCCTGGCCGAGCAGCACTACACTTCTTTCGATTAAGCCAATCAAGGGGTCGAGTTTTGTGTATCCATCAGTAATTCAACTTCTAAGGAACTTTTCCTAACTGGTCAGAGTGATAATCCCGTCTATAAGCGCTCTTCTACCTGTTTACTTTAAAATAGTCCGAAAATATTATTAATGGATATAAAAAAGGTACTTATGGAACTTAAGTCTTACCGACGCTATCAAAAAGGGGATACGTTTCTGTAATAACTTGTTTACGTCCAGACAGTGGATCAGGTGGACAGACGTATGACTAAATGCAGTCAACTTGGGGAGTGAATCATGAATATATGTAGTTCATGGAGTGTCCGATTTATCCCCATCTATGTTACAGTTACAGTCACAGAATGTAAACACCATATTTATATTGCTCGCCCTACACAATTCCTATTACTTGCCGAATTTCCAATTAAGTTTACCATAGTGGGAAAATGAATAAACGATTTAATTATAACAATAATTCCAATTTTCTTTATTAGAAATTCAAATGGTTAACTAGACGTTTTACAATTTTAAATTGATGATTTCCCAGTTACGGTGTTTTTTTTATAAACTTCAATAAATAATTTTGCAACTTAGGGTAAGGTCAGGTCCATGATGGCATTGATCACGTCATTATTGTTTCTCTTAAGTGCGCGAATAGCACGACCACGGGATACCTGGCTTTGACTCATGACAAGTTCGATGTCCTTCTCGTCTATATCACCAAGGTCATCGGACTCTCCCTCACCGCTCGATTGTTCGCCGTCATTTGCTTTGTCTGATTTATCTTTAGACTTAATAAACGAGTCTAGAGTCTTGAAATTCTCAGCAGCGGTCATTTGAGGACGTGTGGACAAATCGTCCACCTTCACCAGGCCAAAGACGATATAAATATCTGGACTGGGGCACTTGTACACATCCGGATTGTCAATGTACAGAAGAGTGTTCTTCGACTTGCGCATGGTCACGCGAGCAACTCCCTCTATAGGCTTCAAGTGGAGCTTCGCCAGTAAGCGGCGCGCTTTCTTCTCGTTGCGCGATTGCTTACTGCTGTTGACCAAATTTGGCGAAAAGTCGCTGGGCTCGCTATCGGCACCTTCCGAATCACCCAAATCACCACCTGAATAGTCCTCTAATTCAGGCATTTCAGTGTCACTGCCATTTGAACTGGACACATCTCCCAATCTATTTGAAACCGAATCATCGGGTTGAGTTCCCTTCTTAGAACCGCCAGCTGTTGGCTCCTCTTCCGCGCTCTCGTTTTCCTTAGAAATGATTGTGGACACTTGCTCCAAATTTGCAACAGCGGCAGCTGCCTTAGCTGCAATTTTCTTTTCGGGTTGAGTTTCCTTCTTGGTACCACCAGTGGTTGGCTCCTCTTCCGAGTGCTCGTTTTCCTTGGAAATGATAGTGGGCACTTGCACCAAATTTGCAACAGAGGCAGATGCCTTAGCTGCAGTTTTCTTCTTCTGACGTCGTTTTCTTCCCATGATTCTACGTAATTTAAAAAAAAACACAAATTGTCAAACGTGATTAAATAAATTCCAAACTTTCTTACCTTAAAATATATCAAATAAATCAGCACAAATTTCCGCCGTCTGTTCAATAAGACTTCTTCACAAAAGAGGTGAAATGTAGGAGGGTTGCTGACTCCCTAAAATATTTATACCTAAATCGAATTCGAAAACCCCTAAAAAAGAACAATGTATTGTTTTAAATATTTGTTATTTACAAATCATTTCACATTTCAACTATTAAATCAATTTCTTCTGTTTCTTCTCATAACTTTCTCTAATCGTAATGGTACAATAAGACGTCATATCATGATAAAAATATTTTGGTGGTCTCAACATCTTCACTTTATATACTTATACACCCAAAAAAATCAATAGTACTTATTTTGTCACTAAATTTAGGGTTAAAACCCTAGATAAACAAACCTGCACCAGTGGGACTAAAATAACCGAAATCGCTGATAGTACTAAAATCACCGAAATCACAGCTACGTTCGAAAATCAATATCATTTGCGACTTGCGATTTTTCATTCACAGTGAAAAAAGTACATGTAGTGAAATATCACTCATCTCTAGTGGATACCGAACTGAGCTATTGTTTTGTAAATCACCCTAGATAAACAATCCTGCACCAGTGGTACTAAAATAACCGAAATCGCTGATAGTGTAAAATCACCGAAATCACAGCTACGTTCGAAAATCAATATCATTTGCGACTTGCGATTTTTCATTCACAGTGAAAAAAGTACATGTAGTGAAATATCACTCATCTCTAGTGGATACCGAACTGAGCTAAGATCCTACAACCAGACCAACTAGTTAGGGAAGGAAGATAAAAAAGTTCAGATTTTCACAGGTATAAAAAACGTGGTTGCATATGGTGACATTTGCATTTATACAATGCATTAACAGCCACTGTTTAACGCTACGTGATAGGAGGAAAAGGAATGAATATTAGGTTTGTGGAAACATTCCACTTAGCCTACTTGAGACTCGTCCTCCTGTATATTGTAGCACCGAAGCCATTTTCCCAGCATCATTATGTACCAACTCCTCGTAAAACTCAGAAAGCTGATTCAAAGGAACAGTTTCCAGTTATAAGCAAAATACTACAAATTAGCCCCGCTTTAGTCAGAAATTTTTTTTAGCTTGGTACCTTCTTTATTAAAAGCTCCCCTCCTGACTGAACCAGAACTCTAAAAACTGATTTTGTTCTGATATTAAAACAATTAATAAAATTAAATAAATGTTTTTACGGCAATCCTGCGGTAAAAAAGGAATCCCAACGCTCATCTGCCCCTAGAATATCAGTCACACGAACTTTCTTTTTCTGATACGACTAGCAGGTCCCCAGCATTACTCGGGATTGGTGTAGAGTGAAGATGCAAACGGCAAATGAACATTTCTGTAGTCTTCTTAAGAATTTGTGTCACCGACATTTTATTCGTTATTTCTTTTTGTGTTCATTCAATCATCATCTTCATATTTCATACAAAACTATATTTGACTATAGTCCACAATTAGTGTTGTGGTGGAATTCACGCTTTGTGATACAAGGTTTGATTCCTATTTATGTACTGCGCTGAGGACCAAGTCCTGTTGTAGGTGAGTGTAATTGCGGGTGATCAGGGAAGGAGGTATGCGCAATAAGAGGCCGAAGTGGCGCTTTCTAAAATTGATGATAGACTTGGAAGTACCTAGGCGTCCGGCAAGTCTATGTCGATGGTCCAGCAGCCTATCATTGTAGAGGAATAAGTTAATTAAGCATTTCCGTCAGAACCATGCAAATTCAATTTACTTTCATCTGTATACAATATCTACTAGGTTCAGTTATAATTTCAACAGGCTTAATTTACCTTATTCCACAAGTCACTATGTTTAAGTAAATATTCTTTTGCGAATTTCAACCTCTTAAGCTTATTTATCTGTCTTATAAAGGGGTTTCTGGTTTTGTTTAATTCAAAACTGT
Source organism: Cacoxenus indagator (assembly GCA_035041755.1). Classification (NCBI taxonomy): domain Eukaryota; kingdom Metazoa; phylum Arthropoda; class Insecta; order Diptera; family Drosophilidae; genus Cacoxenus; species Cacoxenus indagator. The sequence goes on along the minus strand of JAWNKX010000218.1, from coordinate 665,383 downwards.
CCCAAACTGTTACAGACAGCGCCTCAGTCACCAAAATAAAATGTAGTTGAATATTTTTGGGAAGAACTAGCCAGAAAAGTATACAACAGAAGCTAGCTTCTATAACACGCTAGCGAAACTCAAGCAAGGATTACTTGACGCATAACACTCCATAAACGCCGAATTGTGCAATAAATGGGCTCAGTCAATGCCTAAACATCTCCAAGCAGTCATCGATGCTATTTGCAATATTTATTAATTTTTTCTATACTGTCCGATTATTTGTTTAACCTTTGAAATGTACAATTTTTTACTAGAAGTTTTTTTTTCAATATTCCCGTACATATAACTTTTTACCCATTCTTTTTTAACGTTGCGAAAAAATATTTTATAAATACAATATTTAATATTGTACCATTCTTATATTTTTGAAATGGTATTTATTATTACTTCATGTTAAAACTGTTTGTCCAATTATTCTTTGGAGCCACTGTACATGATGACGAACATTTCCGTTTGTCCACTGAGTACTTAAGCAATGTCTGCGCATCTTGGCCGTATACGCCCCTTGGGCTGATATAGTGTTTGGCCCTAATAAACGGAGTATTTACACTCTTTTAACTTTCTTTAATTTAAAATTTTTATAGATATTAAAAGCATGTATGGTAAAATAACGTGGTTCAAAATCCAAATTTTTGAAAAGTTTTTATGGCTAAAACAATTGGAAATCGTTCATTATTAAATCAAAGACTGCTTTTGTACCTGTGACAATTAACTTGACTCAATCATATTGAAATAAATTAGTTTCATTAAATTCAAATTAGATTTTGCCTACAAGAAAATATACACATATATATATCACAAGGAGTCACAAGACTTAGCAACCATATGGAAATGAATAAGCCTTATGACAAACAAGTGGCTGCCCCCATATTTTTCTCCTTTACAGCGACGATACCAAAGTGTGGCGGCTGCCACGAACTGATACTGGATCGCTTCATATTGAAGGTGCTCGAGCGGACGTGGCACGCAAAGTGTCTGCAATGCAGCGAGTGCCATACGCAGCTGAATGATAAATGTTTTGCGCGGAACGGTCAGCTCTTCTGCAAGGAGGACTTCTTTAAGTAAGTAAATTTCTTAAATGCTAAAATAAGCGGAGCTATGCGCTTCGATCGATCTATCGATCGGTCTCCTCATTATAGTTTGCCACACGCAAGGCATAAAAACTAAACGCAATTAATAAAAACTAAACAATTTTCGTTTTGCCAATGTTCGGGTCGACGAACAGACGCTACGGGACCAAGTGTTCCGCTTGTGATATGGGAATACCGCCGACGCAGGTGGTACGGAGGGCGCAGGATAACGTTTACCATTTACAATGTTTCCTGTGTGCGATGTGCTCGCGTACACTGAACACGGGCGATGAATTCTATCTGATGGAGGATCGCAAGTTGATCTGCAAGCGAGACTACGAGGAGGCAAAAGCGAAAGGTGAGCTAACCAAATTCAATCGATTAATCAGCCGCATAAATATTCAATCTATAATCCTATACGAAATGCTCCGTAGGCCTCTACTTGGATGGTTCTCTGGACGGTGATCAGCCGAATAAACGACCACGTACTACGATAACAGCGAAACAATTAGAAACTCTTAAGACCGCCTACAATAACAGTCCGAAACCTGCGCGGCATGTCCGTGAACAATTATCCCAGGACACAGGTCTCGACATGCGTGTCGTGCAAGTCTGGTTTCAAAATCGTCGTGCAAAAGAGAAGCGGCTGAAAAAGGACGCAGGTCGAACGCGTTGGAGTCAATACTTCCGTTCGATGAAGGGCAGCTGTTCGCCGCGCACTGATAAATTCCTCGACAAGGATGAACTGAAGGTCGACTATGATAGTTTCAGTCATCATGGTGAGTCATTGCTTATTGATTATGAAGGATACATTTTTTACTTTGATTGCTCCAGGGAAAGTGTTTAGTTAGTTTGGGGAAAATTTTGTTTGGTTGCCCAGTAAAGACCAAAAGAAAAACGAAGGCAACCCGAACTACTTTTTTACAAAAAGTTTTGAATACAGAATAAGAAAGCTTATCTAGAGTAGTATTTCTATGCTATGAAATCAAACTTTACGTCTAACAAGTGAGTGCAAAATAACAGGAAAAGGTAAATTCTAAGATAGAGCGGCGCGCCTCGGTATGCTGAATGGAATATATTTCGTGAACTTCTTTGGACATTCTCTTGGTTCGAGAAGGTCCCATTCATGAAAGGAATGCTATATGCACACGAATTTCATAAGCTCAAAGTACAATTAAATAAATGACGAGTATAAAATAGTCTTGAAAAAGTGGGTTCAACATATAATATAAGTAGGTTCAAATAGTTTGATTTTCAGTTTTATAGGTAACAAGAGAAGAATGGCGTCGAAAATAAAAGCTTACCAAAGGAAAACGAGTCAATATCCGCTTAGGGATGAGTAAGTTCACAAAGCGAAATATGAGCCCATAAGTTACTCAAGAACAATTATTATATTAGAGCATATGATTTTTACTGTTGGAGGACTGGCCTCTACTAATGAATACTCTTTCACTTATTTACACGAATATTTTTCCCAATATATTACAGATCTGAGCAATGATAGCTATAGCACCGTCAATTTAGGCCTCGATGAAGGCGCCTCACCGCACAGCATACGTGGATCCTATATGCACGGTAGTTCGAGTCCCTCGCAGTATCCACCGAGCAGTCGTTCACCGCCAACAGTGGGTCAGACGCATGCCTTCGGTTCATATCCAGACAATATCGTCTACACGAATATCGGTACGTGAACCAAATACATGTCAAACTTTACGATCCCTTATACTTAATCCTTGTCTACCACACCAATAGATCACAATGCCAGCACGAATATGCCCGGCGGCACAACGAAGCCGCATCGCCTGCATCACCATCACAACAGCAACAATGTCTCCGACATGAGCAATGAGTCAAGTCCCGACCACGTCTATCCCGATTTTCCGCCCAGTCCGGATTCGTGGCTTGGGGGCGATTCTGGGAACACAACCAGCAATCACAACAACAACAGCAGTGCTGCATCTACAACGCCAACGAATGCGGTAGTTGCTGCTGTGGCGACGACGACAACGCCCGCCGTGCATTACTGATACTCGAACATACTATTCCGTTACTTTCAAATGCAGTCACGGAACTCGTTGCTTGACGCGCACGGAAGTTTTGGTCATATCGCCGACAAAGATTTGCGTGCGCGTTATTCATAACGGTATTTCTTCTCATTATACGTTTCCGGATTGTATGTCACAGAATAAAAGTTTTCCCTAATTTTCTTATTTTACTTTCGGAAGCCTTTCAGTTATCAGCGAACTTTCAACTTTAGCACAAAGTAAGCAAATAAAGCAACTTTGAAATCTAATTTGCATCAAACGAATTTTTTCAACTAATTTGCTTTAAAAAATAAGGATTAATGAAAAAATTGCTCAACAACGAAGAATTCCTTTTTAATAATATGAAAAAAAAAAAAAATTACAAATCCTGTTACAGAAAAAAGTACTTAAAAATGTTTCATGTTTTTATTAATTTCTATTTTTTTTTAATTATTATTCTGTTAATCGCTTTAATTGTAAATAGTTGTATATTTGTGTATTATAAAATTAAATTCTAATTAGGTGTAGCGCAAGAAAGCAAAACAAAAAAATTAATTTATTAAAACAAAATAAAACAGTTATTTATTGCTTTACGTGAAATAATGAAATCAAATAATTAAACGATCCCAAAGCGAAATGAAATATCAATTAAAGAGAAAAGTGATGTCATGTTTATATATCTGAAAAAAATAAAAATAAAGATAAACGTAAAAATAAATTTAAACTGAATAGGAGGCAGAAAAAACAAACAACTACGTAATTTAACGAATAAAAAATACGCTATTGAAATAATTTATAAACCAGAATTATATAAAAGTAATTAATTTAATTCTAACTGAAATGAGACAACTATTTGACAAGTAAGAATAAAACGAAAAGAGCCATAAAAATTGTTAAAAGATGTGGCTGTGAGATTGTTTTGTATATATCTAAAGTCCTCGTTTACTGTGGCTTACGATGAATTAATATGTAGTGTGGCTGTTTGCCACGTCGAAGAGCGTTGGTACAGAGTGAAAAGTGCGGAAAATTTCTAAAATCAGCTTCACTTCGACTGCCCTGTTGTTTAAAAAGTAGAACGACTAAACTGGCCAGAGTATAAACCGCCCTATTCACAGCAACCTATTAGTAAATGGTCCCAAGTTGTGTTGGGAGGCAAGAACTCAATTTGTAAATTTGGCTGTTGCCATTGTCTATTGGATGACTTTTCGAATTGTCTAGGAGCAATAGAACTTTTAACTCCAATTTTTTTTTGTAAATAACTTTTGACTTCAAGTACGAAACAATTATGGAACCAATCTTCAAACATTGTGCACGTCATCCAGGCTTTTTTAAATACTTGGTCAGGAGCATAAGAGTTTTCTTCAATAATTTTTGCCAGTTTTGCCGGATATTCTTTTCCAGATTTTTCATCACAGGAGTCGACTTCCCCTTTAAGTTGAATGTTATGCATATTGTGTCTCTTTTTAAAGTTTTCAAACCATCCCTTGCTTGCACTTAATTCTGCTGTAGATGGAGTTTGTTGCTTTTCTTTTAAAGAGCTATGTGAAATTTTGAGTGCTTTGTCTTATCGAATTAGAATCTACCGGTATTTTTTTTTTTAATTGTAATCTATCCAAATTACTAGAGCTTTCTCTACTGCTTCTATTAAATCATCTCGATGATATGTGGAAAATTTTGCGCTAACATTCGCTTTATTGTCCTAACAGTTGCCTCATTCATTCCATATTCTTTTGCTACGATTGTTGAGACTTGTCCAGATTTTAGTTTGTCTAAAATATCAATTTTATTTTCAAAACTGATTGTTCTCCTTTCCTTTGATTTGCTTTTTGTTGACTTGACATTATATATATATATATATATATTTTGGCGCGACAGGTCTATGGGACCCAAGGCCTAGCTTCTCGCAACCATTCGCTTTGTGTGGGTTTTCAATTTTTTTGGGACGAATGGAAGGGATCTACAATTTTACGCCCGACTTGACATTATAGGGCTGTAATAAAATTAAACAACTATTACGAACTAATTTTATTAGAGTTCAATCAGAACAAATGACTGAAGTTTTTTCTTCTTCACGCACAATACCGTTCATGATTAAAACATTGTTGTTGTGAATGGCATACATATTTACCATATGTTTTGCAAACTTATAGCCTATTTACAGTGGGCTAGGATTCGAATCGCTGATGATTCAACGGCGATTCGTATCACTTTCTACAACAACCACAAGGAAAAGAGACGTCATTCAGGGGTTGTTGTAGAATGCGATTCGAATCGATGCGAATCCATAAATGGATTTCTGACAGTGTTGCAAAGTTTTTGCTTGGAAATTGCCATTATCAACAGTCTTCTTCTTGTTTTTGTACGCCATAACAATAAACAGCTGATCATGGAACAAAACGTTACTGATGATGTTTGTACTCTACAGAGGTAGTCTGAGTGCTGTGGCCCGAAGATATAAATGCAGGTCGGTAACTTTTGGGACAGACCTCGTATCGCTCCATGACTTATTGACAACTGATTCTCTATCTATACAACATAGATGTCACAGGACAGTGACATTTAACAACATTTACAAAATGTATGGCATATTCACGTTATGATATTACTTTTGCGCCACTTTGTATATCCTCCGAAATAGCACCAACATTAACAGCCTCATAGAAGATTAAATAAACAAAATGCCAAAACTAGAAAATTTAAAGGTCTTTTCCATAATTTATTTAATCTATTAACCCGAATATGGTAGCAATAATTAAGCAATTTAATGTGCAATATTCCATTAAAAATTGGAGTGTCAAAATGTGGAGAATCTCATCGTAGCTTAATGCAGCGTAATATGTAGTATCCTTATAAAAATTTAACAACACCCAAGCACTGGTACAAGCGCAAAACATGCCATGTGAAATGTAGGGTATTATTAATATCCAGTTAGTATTTTTGTTGTTTATATTATCAATCAAGTGGGGCATCAGTTTGCGTATTATTGAATTTCGTTCGCAGTCAAAACCAGTGCTATTATACCATCGATGATGCCGAAGCTGCCTTTAAATTGGAGTTGTACAGTCATATCCTTCCACAAGATGCCTGTGCCTTCTATAACGGGCGTCGGCTTCAACATTCTCAACAAAGCGATGCTTCCCAGGACTGGGAAAGTGATAAAAATCGGCATTTTGCTGCCGAACATATGGATCTGAATATTTTATAGTTTTTTTTGTTTTAAGAAACAAATTTTGAAATAGTGGAGTTAATACTTCAGTAACAGCTTACTACAATCATTTTTATGTGTGAAACTTCAAATTTCTATTTACTTCGGGTATTAAAAAGGAAATAATCTATCTATATATATAAAATTGGAAGTATGTTTGTTTGTTTGTCCGTAGAATACCATTTAGAAGGTTACTGTTAACTGTGGTGAGACAAAAATTCGCAAAAATTCGAATTCGCTAAATATTAAAATGTAAATATTTTTATATTTTTTTTTGCTTTATATTTAATTTTTCTGTTATTATTAGAACAACTTCAATTAACTTGTATATACAAACAATTAACAAAACAACTTAAATAATAAGTGGGGATATAGTATAGTGTATTAAAAGGATCTATTACGGAAGTTTCATCTTTTAACTGATACAAATGGAACGCAATGTTTTGCAGCTAAAGATGGCGTATAATACTACGATAGGCATCATTGGTGGAGGGCAGAATTTTCAGACCCTCTTTAGGAGATGCCTTCAGCATGTATGATTCGGGTTCGGCCACAGTGTCAAGGTTGGCTAACAAACCATTAATGTTTGTGATGCCGACAATGAAAATGGGTGGTGGCTTCGGAGATTTGTTATGAATCCTTGAATCAGCTCGATTATTTATAATAGGAGTATGAGTAGTGGTCTCAGGCCGACTGGTCGAAGCAGCGGTTTCATTGGCGTTTACAGTTTGCAGAGAAGGTGTTTCGCTCTTATTGGTATACACTTCTTCAAAAGAAAGCTCCATGTCAGAAGCATCAGAATAGCTACTAAGTGGCGCGAACCGATTTGCATCCAAAAGTTGTTTTCTTCTAACTTTTTTAATACTTGTCTGTTTTGACGAACTTGGTTTACGCTTCTTTTTTATACCGTTACTTGATGAGGGCGCCGAAAACCACTCCAACAACGGAGCAGCAGCTTTGTACGAAAAAGCAGGCATGATGTCAATGGGAGGAAGGCTATGCTTTTTGATGATAGTGGCACTGTGGTTCACCTGGTCACTCATGTAGGAGCGAACAGTAGTGCAGATCGGAGGAAATAACAAATAAGCGTTTTCCAAAGATTTCGTGGAATTAAAATATTTCTTTTATATAATTTATTAAACATAGTTGTGAAAATTTATTTATTTATTTTTTTATTTTTTTTTTTATTTATAACTTTACTTCACTTGTTTGACGCTAGAAGCAGATCCGAAAATTTATTTAGATTTGATTAGATTATTTATTCCACCTTCAGGCACATAAGAGCCTGTGTCCCGCAAGGGAGTGTCTTAGCTCCGGTCCTCTACTCCTTATATACCTCTGATATGCCTACAACTAGAGATGAGCATTCGATTATTGCTACTTACGCGGACAATGCGGCAGTTATATTCAACTCTGCCTCTCTGAACAAAGCTGCGGAGAAATTGTCCAGCTACCTAGATAGATTCCACTCATGGGCCAGGCGCTGGAATATAGCCATAAACTCTGAGAAATCAGCTCACTGCACCTTCACATTAAGGCAAGGCGTCTGTCCGGTTGTGACTTACAACACAAGCATCATTCCGCAAATGGAGCAAATCCGGTATCTCGGTTTGATCCTAGATAAGCGTCTTACCTGGTGTGCACACATTAAGGTAGTTACAGCGCGCTGCTACTAAAAGCTCAAGAAACTAGAGTGGCTTCTCCGCCCATCGAATAAGTTAATCTTTAACTAATAAAAGGCTCATCTATCTGCAAGTAGTGGCACCTGCTTGGCGCTACGCCGCACAAATTTGGGGCACTATTGCTGCCTACAACATCAGAAGAGTGCAGGTATATCAGAGCAAGGCTCTCAGAAGATTAACGGGCTCCCCTTGGTACGTCCGCAACACCACGCTGCACAGGGATCTTGACGTGCCAACTGTTATGGAGGTGATTAATTCTCACGGCTGCCGCTATCACTACAGACTTTTATCGCACCCAAATCCGCTGGCGTCCTCCCTCAACCTTATCTCAACAAGGCGTAGACTGAAGAGGCTACACCCGCATAATCTCCTCCTAAGCAGGAATCAGCCTTCTATATCATTGCCTTTTCTGCGCAATTTGCATCATTTTTAATTTAGTATAAACCAAATTATATTTTTTCACGTCATTATTTTTTTTTAATCCGATAAATGTGTTATGCAGTTTACTGCGATAAATGTTATAATCTAATTATAAAAAGAAAATAAATAAATAAATTATCAACAAATAGATTTGAATAAATAAATTTTGGTGCGTAAATTTTTTTGCCACTTTTCCATCCACATTCTTATATTTTTTAGTGTTTTTTTTTTTTCAATTTCTTCTGTTAACACACAGCCATAATCGCAATTAAACGTTCGTCCATAATTGTTGTTATTTTCGCTCATGTATGCTCACTTCAAAATTTACCATGAAATGAACGATACAGCTGCAGTAAGGCTGCTTGAAACACACACATACACAACTGCTTGATACTACAATGAAGGACCGTGGCAGGCTAGCTTTATATTCACAAGCTAGCAAGAGTAAAACAGCAGAAGAAAATAGTTGTAAACCAACAACATTCGTCAATACGGGACAAGGAGTCTCCCGCTAGTCACAAATTGAATCAAATCAATATTGATTAAAATATAACACACAAACATTAATATCCTCGTTCAAAACTCCTCATCTGAAAAGAACAGACCAGAAACAAAAATTATCAAACGTCCCTATCTTCCTCATAAAAATGCAATTACAGTGTAGTAGGAAAACTGAAGAGAAAGTTCCCTTCTCCGAAACGGCACCAATTTTCTTAAAACATAGTCACTTTCAGAAGCAAATACAGATTTAATCCCTCAGCAATGAAATCAACATTGAAATAACCGAACACAACTCACCTAACTTCCCTAATCTTTTTCAATAATCTGAGACAAATATCTGAAGAGGAAGCTACAATGCCCTACATCATCCTGTAATGATCACTACCGATGACTTGAAATATCTGCAGAGAAACCAACTCCTACAGTAACACGTACGATACTTACCAACCTATTAGCCTATTACCTGAATTAGCCCCTGAACTAAAAACCGAATTCAAAGCAACAACAATTAAATCAAACAACAAAACAAAACAAACATCTGAAGAAGAACGTCCACGTAATAATATGAAATTAATAGCGCGGCCACCGGTTTAACCAGTTAATGTGAGGAATAGGTAAGTCCTATTTCCAGCACTAACCTTTACCCCGCCGACCGACACTGCGCTCGAGCAATACACACAGCTTGCGCAGAACCCATCCGCGTGGGTCCGACCTTCGTACAAGGAAGGTGACTCCTGCTGATGGGTGGACGGCGAGAGAATCAACACAAATCATTGCTATGAAATCATTACTGCATCTTTACAACACACTTCACTCTTTTATATAATTATATATTAAATATATAAATAAGTTACAAATACAATCCCCACGTCATAGCCTTACAATAAACCCACCTGAAGGACATACACCCCATTCCCTTAGACACAGCCACCTCCTATTGAGCAATAGCTTTGCTTATCCACAAATTTATCCAATTCCGCCAGATTTTACGGCACGACGCCTTTGACGCTATATGCGCTGAAATCATAAATTTCATTTCGCTTCTAAATGTTAAATCTATCCTTCGCACAACAAACACACCTACCATTATGCAGGCACGTAAAATGGGGCTCAGCCTCAAACAACAGAAAGGCCAAAACCCAAAGCCGTAGAGCACGTGCGAACTATATCTTCCCTATATATCTCTCACCTAAATACCCACAACACTCTAACTAATGTAGATTTCGCATTTGCAGTCGCATTTGACCTCGGCAACTCCTGCCTACTAGAGAAAATAGTTGCAAAACGCATATATTGATTCATTGCTAATAATAATTTTTTACACCCCATCCAAACTGGTTTTAAAAACTTTAAATCTACAATTGACAATCTTCCTTACATATACTATTTAATAACCGCAGTTACGTCATCGAAAAAATGTTAAGGTCTTCGACAGGATTGGTGCCCACTCCATACTTAACCAACTTTCTGAATTGAAAGCTGTCCCAAGAGTAATAAAATTCTTGAAACACATTATGTCCAACCGCAACAAACCGTACGTGTTGGTTTAACTTGTTTTTCTCCGACTTCACAACGGTATACCACTGGGATCTTGACCTATATAAGCTCCTATGCCGACGCCTTCAACCTGGTTATCAAACTAAAGAACCAGAAAGACATTTAAATAAACCTACGATCTATATTTTCTTTGGTGAACTTCCAATTTAGTAAAGTTAGCTTTCTCTAAATTTTAGGTGTCCACTTTAACAACAAATACAGATGGAATGAGAAATATTCGAATAATAGCCATAAGGACTAGAGAGCTCGACCAGAGACGTTGTCCAACATATTTTTTATATACATACATTTGTTTATTAAATGTAATTAACTTATGACATTGTTATCTAAATAAGCGAACAACAAAAAAAAAAAAAACAATACAGATGGAATGCTCCCGTTTCAACGGCGTCTTTACTGCAACACAAATTTCCTTATCAATGTTATGAAACTTTACGCCATAAATCGACTCCCCAACCTATTGAATCCACATATATTCAGTCTTCTTTTTGAGTCAAACATAACCTCTATATAAGTAAGAAGATACCATCTAACAAAACAGCTATTTAAAAAACTCTTCAAAAACACAAATTTATGGTTTGAAATACACTTTATTATTCAGTATAGTCCCCTGAACATCAATACACTTGTTCCAACGAGATTGCAATTTATGAATTCCACCCCTGAAGTGGGAATCTAGAAGGGCTGCAAAATACGCTTGCACACTCAGGTTATGAACTCATCATTTGATGATAAACGCTTTCCACTCATGCATTCTTTTAGGTCTGGAAACAGATGGAAGTCACTAGGGGCCAAATCAGGTGAATACGGTGGATGATCCAATAATTCGAACTTTAATTCATGGATTTTAGCCTTGTCAAAATGCTCTTGTGACACGGTACATTGTCCTGATGAAAATAGATTTTTTTCTTCTGCAAACCGGGTCTTTTTTCACGAATTTTTTCCTTCAGCTGGTCTAAAAGGTTACAATAATATTCAGAATTTATTGTTTTACAACTTTGCAAGTAATTCACAAACAAAATTCCTTTCGCATCCCAAAAAATTGATGCTAACACCTTCTTGGCCGATTTCTGGACACGAACTCGTTTCGGAGCCGAAGAACCAGGTTCACATTAGTCTTTAGCCTCTTGGTTTGATTCAGGATCATGGTGATAGACCCAAGTCTCATCCATAGTAATGAATCGACTCACAAAATCCACTTTATCTTTTCGAAAACGCTCTAAATGTTGCTGAAAAAGTCGCATTACAATGTGTTTTTGTTCCATTGTTAGCGAATGCGGCATCCATTGTGCACACAACTTTCTGAAACCCAATACTTCAGTCAAAATATTGCTTACACTGCCCAATGACATGCCTAGGGCTTCTACTAAATCTCTTTCAGCCACTCGACGATTTTCCAATACGATATCCTGTATTTTTTCTACGATTTCTGGTGTTGTTGCTGGTTTTGGACGTCCTTAACGTGGATCGTCTTCAAGGCTTGTACGACCACGTTTAAATTCAGCAACCCATCTTTCTACTGTACTAATTGAAGGCAAAGAGTCCTCATACACTTTTAACATACGTTCATACATTTTCTTTGCTTTTAAACCTTCCAAATATAAAAATTCAATCACTGCACGATACTTGATACTTTCTATTTTAAAAATTTACTGTAACTGTAAATGGCTTGTAAATAAAGAATGAATTGATAGATTAAAATGAAACTTCACATACGTTCATATGAAGAGTGTACAAACATAACAAAAAGAAATTCATGGTAGTAGCAACGCCCTCTATTATCGAACCGCAAAACTTATTGAACAACGTAATATGTTGTAGATAGATGAAGTTAAGAAGTTAAGAACTACTATGGCCACATCTGGTGTAGTTTCAAAATTCTACGACACTTGAGTGACCAGGCGGATTACAGTATCACTGCCAACACCGAAAATCGCTTTCCTTCCAGTGCCAACATGCCAATCACCTTGAACAAAGCCGATCAGCAGGTGCTGGACTGGTTCTCGCTGCCTTCAACAAGAGACCGTTCAAAAAAGCCAATAATTGGGTTCGCCAAAATGCACCACTAAAAAAAATAAGGTCTTATGTCCTACTTGACCTTTGGAACCCTTAGACAGGCAAATAGTCCAGAAGACGTCTATCAGACTCATGGCGTCCTCGCAATATTAATGTGTAATCAGACAGTTAGTCGCCAATAAATTCCTTCAGCTTAAGGACCCAAGAGTTGTCCAATCCAAGAGCGCTCTGAACTGCATTCGAGAAATCTGGGTACGGGGGCACAGATACGTCACATGAAACTACATATACAGCACACTAATTAGCGAATCAAAGTACAGCTGAAAGATTCTCTCAGAGAGGGAGGGTGTTACTATGCCATTGGCCATATCAAAGAGTAAAGATAAGATGCGAAGATGACCTACATTATAGAGATGCAAAGCGATTTTTGGGCAGAAGAGGTCGTTGATACTACTTAATTTGTAATTAGACAGATCAACATTGTCTAAAGTGGTGGGCGTCATCACAGACCACCGTATATTAGGAAAGCTCGATAGAGCTGTGGAGACGAGGAGGAGGATGAAACCATACCTCACCTGATGTGCATATGCCGTGGTCTCTCTAGGGGTAGATTTGGTCATCGCTGCTTAATTATTCTTTGCTGTTTGTCAGACCTGACTAGGGTGTCTATAAAGAAGTTGGCGCATTTTATGAGATCGACAAGGTGGTTCTAGAAGGAGTGGTATTATGATTGGCCTAAGTGAGACGGCAAGATACACATAGCCAATAAAGTTTGCGTTCACCTAAGAATTTTTGTTATTCAAAGAAAAAAATACTATGTAAATATGTAATTCCAAATAATTTGTTTGCATTTATTACTTCTTTATATTCTTAACTTTAAATGATAAAAACAAAAATCTGTATTTCTTTTTTTGTTTTCGTGATAACAGGATCTAAGTGTAGTAACAAAGAAAAATAGGACCAAAAGTCTGCGTTCAGTTTTAATATGCGTTATAAAAACATTAGAAATAATAAACAAATGTTAAATTCAATATTTTGTTGGGTAGCCACGTTGTTTTAAAACTTCACTCAATCTGTTTGGCATTGAATTTACTAGTTTCTCTGTTTCCTCTGTTATAATCTTTGACCATTCTGTCTGCATAATACTTCGCAACGCCTCTTTACTTGTTATCACATGCTGACGGATTCTTTTATCTAATAGATCCCAAAGATACTCAATAGGATTAAGATCGCGGGATTGGCGAGGAGTTTTAAGTTGTTTTGGAACAATGTACAAAAGCCAAAGTCGAACAATTTCTGCAGTGTGCTTCGGATCGTTATCTTGTTGGAACCAAAACGTCGAGGATAAGCCAAGATTCTGTGCACTTTGTTTCAAATTATATTTTAATATGTTTAAATAACCCCATTTGTTCATTGTCGATTTAATAAATTCGAGCTGTCCCACACCACCAGCCGCCATGCAACCCCACACCATAATACCACCACCGCCGTGTTTGACTGTACCAACAAGATTTTGTTTCTCAAAAGCTGTTCCTGATTTGCGCCAAACAATTTGACGACCTTTAATTCCGAAAATACAAAATTTGCTTTCATCTGAGAAAACAACTTGTTTCCAGAACTCCGGAGGCTTATTTATATAGTTATGGGCGAATTCAATGCGCTTTCGTCTGTTTACAAGTGAAATGTATGGTTTCCTCCGAGCTACTCTGTCATGGTATCCAGCTGTATGAAAAGTTTTTCTAACTGTTTCGGCCCAAATTATTTTATTGAAAGTTTCCTTTACGTTTTCACCAAATTTTGTTGACGAAATTCGAGGGTTAATTTTTATAATGTGTAATAGTTTGCGTTCTTCCCGAAATGTCAATATTTTTGGTCTGCCAGACCGCGGCTTCGATGTCAAAATCCCGGTTTCTTTGAAATTGCTTACCACTCGTTGGACTATTCTTCCAATAGTTTGACCAATTTTTCAGAAGCTTTGTCCATCTTTCCACAATGTAACGATTATTTTTCGTTCTGGTAAACTAATTTCTCTTCCTTTGGTTTCCATTTTGCAAAACAATTAATATTTTGAAATAAAATGCAGAACTAAGCACTTTATGCCCTCAATTATAATAATATTTAATAGAATGTGAGCAAAAAGAAGAAAACATTTCATGAAAAATAACTTACTATCAACATAAACAAAGTGAACGCAGACTTTTTTGGTCCTGTTTTTCTTTGTTACTACACTTAGATCCCGTTATCACGAAAACAAAAAAAAATACGGATTTTTGTTTTTATCATTTAAAGTTAAGAATATGAAGAAGTAATAAATGCAAAAAATTTTGTTGGAATTACATATTTACATAGTATTTTTTCTTTGAATAACAAAAATTCCTAGGTGAACGCAAACCTTATTGGCTATGTGTACACCCGTTAGCCGTCGCAACCTAACCCAACCTATTTGGCAATGTCGCAAATCCATATAAAAAGTGGATTTATAAGAATGAACGAAATAGTCGGCCCTATTCCCGTTGTCGTTCATATTTTAACAGTCATCTTTCTGTTGTCGTCGCCTTTCTATCGTTTTACTCGTACATCGGTATTCCGTAAGTACAACGAGACGAAGACAACAAGTTGTCCAAAACTAGCACAAAAGAAAAATGAACTAAATGGCAGCGCTGCTCTAATTTTGGTTGTTATTTTTAGTATTTTTGTATATAGTTTCATTATATTGAATAAAAAAAACATAAAATGGCTATAAATTTCAAGGCGTTCCTCTTCACTTTCCAACCTCTTCCTTTGGTAACGAGAAATGCCATCTAAATACCTCTTGTTGCACCTCAGTTTGCTTTTGGCAATAATGTAATCCTTTCTTTTTCAGAGGCTTTATTAACTTGTTGAAGTGGTGGTTATTTGGCCATTGTCGTATCGTGGACAGCAGACGCTTTATTTCTGTTTTCGCCTCTTTTACAATTTATATTAGGCGTCTCTCGTCCAATAGTCAACCAGCGCCTCAATTTCTTCATCGAATCCTGCAATAAATCCTATTGGATTTATTTTTAAGTGTATTAATTTTTCCACCATTCCTTTAAATGGTGACAAAGGAACCTGCTTATAGGCGGCTCCTCCTGTTGCTCTGGCTTTAGATTTGTTGGTCACCAGCCTTTTTTTACTTTAAATTTCAATTCCTTCCGTACCTTTAATATTAAATAATTTATCTTAATTTTTGTTTATTAAATTTTAGTTTTTATTAAATAAATTTTTTGCAAATTTAGTTGTTCCATTTATTTATTTACCATTTATTAGGTATTTACTTTGTGCCAGTTGTTACCATCACGGACTGGTGGTCCAAGCGGGTTTATTTTTCTGCTAATTGTTTCCAGAAATATTTAATACATATATAACTTTTTTATGCCCTTTCGAAAACCCTTAGCATATTCAGGATTTTGTTCCATTTCTGAAACCTAAATTTCAAATTGTCGCGGCGTTTTTATTTTCATATTTTTTAATTTCCACTACACTCTCTATAGCGTCGCCACCTCAAATGCCAACGACAGAATATGAATATTTAACATTCGTTTTTCTATTTGTCGCAAGTTAGAGAATACCGAATTCCATCGATCGACAGCGAAAACGGCAGGCATTCCAAAACAAGGTACTCAGGAGACTCACTGGCGCCCCATGGTACGTCCTCAATACGACACTGCACAGAGAGCTTAAGATGCCGACTGTTCTCGAGCTTATTAACTCCTCCAGCATTCGAACCGAAAGAAAACTGCTGACGCACCCCAATGCCATGGCAACCGAGCCCACCCGAACCATAATAAGTCGTAGGCTGAAAAGGCTACACACGCACGATGACCCCTAAAAAGGTAACATTAGTCTATGTCTTAACGGCGCAAACATTACCATCAAAATATTCCATTTTTATTCTATATATATTAATTATTATTCTATTAATCACACAAATATGTTATGCAGTTTACTGAGATAAATGTTATTCTTATACATATGTCAAGAAAAAAAAAAAAAACATAAATAATGCCCTCTAAGAACATGTATTCCTGACCCAAACTCTTCCTCAGCCAACTTTTTGTGTTAAAATAAGTCGGAAACACTTTTGACGGATAATAAAAAAGTCGTAGAAAGAACTTAAGTCGAGTTGTAAATCTCAACAGGCGCTATCGCATAATGTTCGAAAGTTTTCCTCTAATTATCAAGTGACGCTACCAGGTTCCCGCAATATTTTATTATAAGTTAAACCAAATAGGAGAAGAAAACGGGAGTCTGTCAAGCAAAAAAATTCAAATCAAAAATGTGCTCAACAATTCGCAGCATTTCGAACTTTGAGAAGCGTCTGGACTCCGCCGGCAGTAAGCTAGTCGTGATTGACTTCTACGTCACCTGGTGTGGCCCCTGTAAAGAAATCGAGCCGGCGGTGCGCTCACTGGCGCGCCAATATTCTGGCCAAGCGGTCGTGCTTAAAGTGAACATCGACAAGTTTGACGAACTAGCGTCAAAGTACCGGGTCCAAAGCATGCCCACCTTCGTCTTTCTCAGGAATAATCGACGAGTCGGCAGCTTCACTGGTGCATACGAGAACAAATTGTCTTGCGTCCTGGTGATGATGTCTACGTTTTGACTTGTGCCATTCCTAGTAATTTTTTTATGTATGTATTAATGTATGTAAGCTTGTATGTTTGTAAACTGAACAATCTTATTTGCATCTGTGATGTCATATTAGCAAACTATATTATTTAATCGCTGTAAAATCATATTGTAACACACTGACAAAATAACTTAAGTCCTACACTATCAAAAAGGGATACGTTTCTCAGGTGGATAGACGGGTATGATTAAATGTAGTCGTCGCGTCAAGTGGCATAAAGAGCGTAAAGAGCATACTTATATTGTTGGCTCTACACAATTCCTATACTTACTTACCGAATTTCCAATTAAGTTTACCATAGTGTGAAAATGTATAAACGATTTAATTATGCCTAACAATAATTCCAATTGTCTTTATTATAAAAACAAATAGTTCATTAGAAGCTTTACAACTTTAAATTGATGATTTCCCAATTAGTTTTTTTTTTTTTTTGTAAACTCCAATGAATAATTTTGCAACTTAGGTTATGGTCAAGTCCATGATGGCATTGACCACGTCGTTATCGTTTCTTTTAAGTGCGCGAATAGCACGGCCACGGGATACTTGCCCTTGACTCATGACAACTTCGATGTCCTTCTCTTCACCTTCTCTATCAACAACCTCTCCCTAATCACTCGATTTACCGCAGTCATTTGCTTCGTCGTCTTTATCTTTAGACTTAGTACACGAGTCGAAAGTCTTGAATTTCTTAGCAGCCGTCATTTGAGGACGTGTGGACAAATCGTCCAGCTTCACCTCGCCAAAAAAGATATAAGTATCTGGACAGGGGCCCTTGTACACATCCGGATTGTCAATGTACAGAAGAGTGTTTTTCGACTTGCGCATGGTCACGCGAGTAACTCCCTCTATCGGCTTCAAGTCGAGCTTCGCCACTAAGCGGCGCGCTTTCTTCTCGTTGCGCGATTGCTTACTGTTGTTGACAAAATCTGGCGAAAAGTCGCTAGCCCCGGAATTGGCAGCTGCCCAACCACCCAAATCACCACCTGAACAGTTCTTTAATTCAGGCACTTCAATGTCATTGCCATTTGAACTGGAAAAATCTGCCGAGCCATTTGAAACCGAATCATCGGGTTTTTTTTCCTTCTTAGAAGCGCCAGCGGTTGGCTGCTTTTTCCCGCGCTCGATTTTCTTCGAAATGAGGGCAGACACTTCTTCCAACTTCGCAATAGCCGCAGCTGCCTTGGCTTCAATTTTCTTCTTCTGACGTTGTTTTCTTCCCATGATTCTACGTAATTTCAGAAAAACCCTAAATTTTCAAACCTGATTACATAAATCCTAATCCCAATCTTTCTTACCTTAATATATTTTAAACCATGACAAATTCTTCGCCGTCTTTCCAATTCGACTTCCTCAACAAAAAAGAAAAAATGTAGGAGGGTTGCCGACTCCCTAAAATATTTCCCCCTAAATCAAATTCGAAAACCCCTAAAAAAACAATGCCTTTTTTGAATCATTTTCTTGTGTTTCTTCTCACCACTTTCTCTAAACGTAAAGGTACAACAAGACGTTATATCATGATAAAAATAATTTGATGGTTAACGATTAACGATTAACGATTGTTTTTATTCATTCAGTTTTAAAGCTTTGTTTTCTTATAAATGTACTTAACAAATATTTACAACACTTAGGGCTAGCTTATTAACTATTAGCTTAAAACTAATTTTTTATAATATTCACAGGTTACGGCTTATACTAGTACTTATATTAGGTAGATTAATTGCTTAAGATTGCTTAATCTACTAAACAGTCTTGTGAATATATACTGTTTATTCATTATTATTTCCACTTTTAGTGTGTCTTGTTATCACATGTATTATGAGATTATTTGTTTTTCTTTATGCACGGCCCTTGTGGATTTAATTTGGTTTTATCTTGATTATTGTTGCCTTCTATTTCTTGTTTGGGGACTTCTAGTCCCTCAACTGGAATTCAGCTATCACAAATGTCAACTGTTCTCATGGTTGGGCCATTTTCTGTTTGGTCTGTAGAATGGGGAATAGCTTTCGTACGACTGTGCAAAATTACTGAAATAATTTGGTGGTCTCAACATCTTTACTTTATATACTCATAAAAACACCCTAAAAATCAATAGTACTTATTTTGTCACTAAATTTGGGGGTAAAACCCTAGATAAACAATCCTGCACCAGTGGGGCTCAAATAACCGAAATCGCTGATAGTACTAAAATCACCGAAATCACAGCTACGTTCGAAAATCAATATCATTTGCGACTTGCGATTTTTCATTCACAGTGAAAAAAGTACATGTAGTGAAATATAACTCAGCTCTAGTGGATACCGAACTGAGCTATTGTTTTGTAAATCACTGATAAAATGTTTCAGAAATTGAATCGCGTTGATTTATTCTTACTTCACGACATAAACGATGAAAAACTACAAAATGAGTGACTATTAGACTACTCTAAAACTACAGGATGCGTGTAAGAGTTTGGGTTTGTCTATACAAGGCAACAGAGCCAGATTGGTAGCGCGCTTCAGAAGCATGACGAATTTTGAAGAAGTACTTAAGATCATTAAATAAAAGAAGATCCTACAACCAGACCAACTAGTTAGGGAAGGAAGATAAAAAAGTACAGATTTTCACAGGTGCAAAATACGTTTTTGCATATGGTGACATAGAAACCTTGTGCATGTTGACCCTAACTCTTATTTTATTGCTTCCCCGCAGGTAATTTGATAGGTTTCGTTTAACTACGACGCTTAAGGGAATTCTTATGTATTTGGAAAAACTTTCATTTAGACAATGCATTAACAGCCACTGTTTAACGCTACGTGATAGGAGGAAAAGGAATGAATATTAGGTTTGTGGAAACATTCCACTTAGCCTACTTGAGACTCGTCCTCCTGTATATTGTAGCACCGAAGCCCAGCACCATTATGTACCAATTCCGGTAAAACTCAGAAAGCTGATTCAAAGGAAAAGTTTACCGTTAAAAGAAAATCTGTCTAAATTAACCCCGCTTCAGTCAGACTCTTTGAGCTTCACACCTTCTTCATCAAAAACAACAAAATTCTGATTTTACTCTAACATTAAAGCAATAATAATAAAAAAATATTCGCCAATTTTTACGGAAATCCAGCGGTAGCCAAGTAATGCCAACCCTCATTCTGCCTCTAGAATATCAGTCAACCAAACTACATTTTTCAGATTAAATTATGTAGTAGGTGCCCCGACACTTGTATATATATGTATATACAAACAACAGACACTCAGAGAGAAAACAATTTTCATTTTGTGTAAATACATGTAGAAGAACAATTTCTTTTATCCACTGAGTAATTAAACAATGTCCCATCTTGGCCATATACGCCCCTTGGACTGACTCCGGCAAACGGAGTATTTACTGTCTTAACACAGCTTACTTTAATTTAAACTCTTTATGGACATTGGAAAAATAAAATCGTTCAAAATCTCATTTTTTAAACAGTTTTTGTGCCTAAAACAATTGAAAATAGTTCATTATTAAATCGAAGAATGCTTTTGTAGCTGTGACTGCTTTTGTAGCGTGTGTTTTCTACACGTATGGTTGTAGTAATTCCTCTCTATCAAAATCGGGGGCGCCCTCAGTCCCTGAGACTACTGAACGGATGACTCTTTTCAGTTCCAGTTGCCTGGCGGTCCCCTTTCTACGATGGTATAACCACTGTTATAATTGTGGTGGTTGCTTTGGAAATTAGATCTGATAACCTCATGGATTGAGGGTTAATCTACCTCACTAATAGATTAAAGTGCCAGCACAAATATGCCCGGGGGTACAACGAAGCGGCATCGCCTGCATCACCACCACAACAGCAATAATGTCTCTGACATGAGCAATGAGTCAAGCCTTGACCACAGCTATCCCGATTTTCCGTCCAGTCCAGATTCGTAACTTGGGTGCGATTCTGGGAACACAACCAATCCCAATCAATCTCACCTACGATTTAGAGAAACATTCCCTGACGAAGGATTGGACAAAAGACGGATAGCGACTCCCAACAGGTTGGAAGATGTAGCACAGAAAAACACCTTGGTATACCACCAGGGTTCACTACAATTCTTTTTTCTTTATGTAGATATAAAATCTCTTCAAAGAAAACGATCGTTCAAGTGATAATTGGTGCTGAAGAAAGTCGGAGATGACGTTCTAAGAGTTATTCTTATTATCTTTCTGACATAACACACTGTTGACATAGCTGATCGTTAATCTGTTAATACCAATATCGCCCCTACTTACAGTAGTAAAAATAAACATTAGAAACTTACGAAACTATTTACAATTGATACAAAAGGCTTGTAACTTCAATTTAACTTCCCAATCCAATTTATAGTCTGGATGGAACTTTACTTTAGTTTTGGAAAACGCATTCCTGCAACGTGCTTTTTCATGAAACTCCTTTCCGATGTGGAATTCTATTTCAACCAGGAAACATTTTTTTTATTTTTATTTTTTTATTTCTTTATTTTTTTTTTTTGCTGTACAAATATCTTTAATTTTACTGTTATTGGAGAACAAATTATATTGAGATTAAAACAAAAGAACAAATAAGTAACAACTTAGTCAGACTAAGTGTGATTTCAAAGAGGAAAATTATCAAAAGTAAAAATTATAAAGCTCTCAGTAGATCCGGAAAGAAGCTAAAAATCTAGAAATAGTTCCTCTTCGCTCGGTCCAAAAAGGAACGCCGATTCACATTCTGTTTTTAGTTTCACATTGAAGACCGTACCATGAATTCGAGCACTTGTTTACCATTTATTGCTAACATAAACATTTATAAATTATGAGTCGCAATGAAAAGTGCTTTCTTAATCTTATAACTCGGTGGTTGCCACGCCCCAATACTTCCGCATACGGCTTTCATGTTCGCTATACTCGTCATCCTCATCCAAGCCGTCATCCTCTTCGTCAAGTATATTACGCTCCTGAGTCACTGCGAAATCGTATTCCAAATTGTAGGGCATCAAACGTTGCAATGAACCAAAATAGGCCGCATTAGGGCCGCCGCCTAATTTCGTGAGTGGGCCACCGACAGCCAAGGAATCTCGGGAATTGGAGTCAAAGATGTTATAACCCGTACTTTGTTGCACCGAACGACTACTACCAAAGCGTTTTGAGAGAAAGGAGAGTTGTTGTTGTTGTTGGTGGTGGTGGTGCTGTTGCTGCTGTTGAAAACCGCTCAATGGTGGTGGGTTCTTGGTCTGTTCTGAGTACAACAACTGAGGAGAACTGTTTGACATAAATTTATTCGTAACGCTTTTCATTAAATTTGATTTGAAATCGAAACGTTCATCCTCTCCCAAAGGACTCGCCTTGTGTTCGGCATTGCGATTTTTGGAAAAGGATTTCGAAATTGTATTCAACTCCTTGTCGAAGAGTAGTTGCGTATTCTGTTCGAGCATATATTCCCAACACTTGAACTGCTCCTCTGAGAGCACCGAATCAGTCTCATCGAGCATTTCCAGCTCCTGTTGCTCTTCCAGTACGCGCGCATGCGCCAGAATAAACCCATCACTGCCTACGTCGCTGCTGACGCCATCCTTATGAAATTGCTCGCTCTGACCACTCGGCGAGGAGCGAGAACTACGGCCACTACCTCCGACTGTGCGACACTCCAGCGCGCGATGTCTGCATGCATTACTACGGTCGCAACAGGTGCGCTTACAGACACCCGCCACCGGCAGAGGTAGGACCATACAGTTTGTGCCGGTGGAAGCAGCACGATTGCCCGTCTTTTTGCGCACGCTCTGCTTCAACTCCTTGATAAGATGCTCCACGTCCGTGCCAATGTTGCGAAAACGCACAACAATCACACTGATATTCGCACAGGCGCCGAAACTCTGTGCGATGTCCTGTGTTCGCTTGGCGGCCAGCAAAGCATTCTCCGCTTTGCGAATTTCACGTGCAACACGTTCAATATCCATGACCGACCACAAGTGGGCGTTGAAGACTACCAGATATTCGTCATCATTGGAGAGTGTTACCTAAGCGAGCGTATGAAAGAGGGGAGTGGGAGAGATAGAAAAAAAGACCGATGATTCTTAGACTTATTTTAAATAACGCACAGCCAAACTAACCTCACAAATCATCGGTTCCTGTTGTTGTTGGTCTGCTTCTTTCCACTGACTTCCCTCTGTCGGTTGTTGTGTTAAACAAACATTGGAGGTTCTGCGCACGAGGTAGACACCAATCGCGCCCAAAGTCGCTAAGCGCAAAACAAACCGCTTTGAACGCAGGGGACGCACATAGGCCTTGGCACCACGCGCCTGCTCCTTGGCTACATGACAGAGCACAGCAGCCGTGAGGCTATTGTCACGGACACGTTGTTGTGCCTTCAGCAGAGTGTACTTCAAACAATCGCACGGCGTCGCCGTTGTTGTCAATGCGCCGCATTTGGTCAGCGTTTGTTCCTCAAGTATGTGCGGCACTACTTCAGCCAATTTAGTGGCAACACCGCTCGACCCTTGCGCACACTCAAACATGCCAAAAAGTCCTTCATCCGTGCGATAGTTTGGCTGACGCAATTGGCTCACCAACAACTTGCGACAGTTGCCGGGCGTTTCGGCAAACCCCAACAGCCAAGGCGGCTTGAGTTGGTTTCTACCTCCGCCGCCCCCACCAGCGCTTGTACTATTCAGCGCACTCGCCTTGTGTGTCGTTGGCAATGCGTCACGATTCTTGCCGGAGACGTCGATTAGGCTCCAATGTCTCTGGGTCTGCGTTTGGCACATTTTCAACTGTTGCTCATCCACTGATAATTGCAAATTTGCCGACAAGTCTAAGTATTTGAGATTCTTCGGCACCAGCGACAGCAAATTTACGCGATCCAAATGGTTGTGCGCCAAATCGAGGACCTTTAATTGGCTCAGCTTTGCCAGTGTGGGCGTGGCTAACAACAAATTCGAGTGTACTCGCAAGACCTTCAACCGGCTTAGAGTTGCAATATTCTCTGGCAGTTGTTGCAACATATTACCGGCAAGCACCAACACCTCCAGTTCGCTCCAGTGGCGTACACATGCCTCGGGCAACTCGCTGATCCTATTATAGGCCACATGCAGCGTACGCAGTTTGGGAGCGTGTATCAGGGTATCGAAAATACGCTCGTTCAGCTGATTGCCGGACAGAAATAACTCTTCCAATTCGCAGTTGTTGTTTTGCTCATAACGTGGCAACTTCGAAAGCCTGTTGCACGACACGTTCAAGTAACGCAACTCGGTGTGTGTCACTGCAAAGAAATTATCCGGTAAACGATGCAACTCATTACTCTCCAAATAGAGCTCTTTCAGGGTGACACAGCCTTCCGGTAATCGATCCAGGATTTGCAGACAGTTGTGAGAGAGATTAAGCACACTCAACGCATCTATGTGATATGCCTGGAGTAGCACATTTATATCCGCCAACTGATTGTGGTGCGCTAAGAGTCTCTGCACAGGCACACAGGCGCCAATCCAGTTTGGCAACTCACTGAAGTGGTTGTGCGATATATCGATGAGACTCAGCTTGAGCGGTACAGGATTAACTGTAATTGAATGCAGACCTGAAAAAAGAAAAGAAGAAAAAGCAGAAAAAGTTCAGAGATAACAACAGATATTTCGCCTGATCGCTCTCACTAGGTACATACCTAAGTAGCTTGATTTTTTTTTTTGTCTTTTGGTTCACACCAAATGTAAGTACAACATTCTGAGATTCTGGTTCTTGCACTGGCCGTCTAATACGTCTAATACAATGGCGTATACATACCGTTGCTAAGTATACCACTGGTAGGAGAACTACACCCTCTTCGTTGGGGGTGATTAAAAACATATTTGTGTTATACTATGTCTCTGTCGCGATTGTGGCAGAGAAATGTGTCAATTTTTTTTAACTCAAACAGCCTTATTTACGGTGGAACTGAATACACTAACGTTTATATAATGACGTTGGAACGGTACCTTAGCTCTTATACGGTAGCTCTTATCAGACTTATCTCTCTCTGCCGTGGGAGACCTCGTTTCCGATTACAACAAATTTTTAACAAGGTTGATGACCCAGCTCGAGGGTTATAGCTACAACAACTAGTTATAGTCATTTCACCCACCCAGGTCAACACATTTTTGAACGGAACAATTGGGCACGTTCACGCCATAGTTGAGGTATCATTGTCGTCCGAGTCGGAGTCAAATCGTACCTTGGTGTTTGCCTCCAGCCTCTTGACGCCGAATTCTTGCACTACATAAGTAAGAGCTTCAAGTGGACTTAACTCTAAAGAAAAGTATGCCATTGCCTACTCAGATGAGAAGTTCACTGGTTTACAAGCTGTCAAAAACTTAGGCGGATTCGATTCGACAAGATGCCCTTACAGCTGAGCAGATGGCATTGCTTCAGAGCCATTTTATCTGTAATCTAAGGCCACCGTTTCTTGGATAGTGTTCATTGTGTGTCAACTTTTTTAATTACAAATTCTTCTACAAAGAACACCTGCGCTTGTATAAAAAATGGAGCCTCTATTTCCAGACAAAGAGATATATATACACCCAATAAAAATGTGGTTGGGTTAAAGTATCAGCTTTATCTTGTAGGTGTACCATTCATGTGCCCAAAAATCGTTGGGCTGCTTACAGGCTGCCTTGGTTTCATGGTCTGGTTGAAATTATTCCATAATTACCACCAACCCAGTTACGTTTAATATAAGGAATAATCTTTCCTTGTTTACAGCCGATTTCCATCCTACACAGTTTTTCCCATTCTGCACCACCAACACACACCCGTTGGTGCGCGTCGCCAATCAAGTGACACCATTCTACCATTCATACTTACAGTTATGATCTGCCAACAAGGTCTGTAAGCTGCTGCCATTCAATATAAGCTCCATCAATTTATTGCGACTGCATTTCAGGGTCTCCAACTGGGCCAAAGAACTCAAATCCAAGACCTCCATTTCGTTTTCACACACTTCCAATTGGGTTAAATACTGGCAAAGCGAACGAGCACACAAATTACATAATTTTTTTAGAATATTATGCGAATATCAAGCGATTTGTAATATGTATGTTGACGTTTCTCTGTCCGACTTTACTCTACTCGGCTGTCTCTCTGTATGTCTGTCTGTCTGTCCTTCTGCCACACTGCAATTGTGCTAGAATGCAGCCAAGTTGAAAATCGTTTAAAATCGCACTCCTCATCCGGCAGCTCTTCGGTTTGTTTCAATATATCAGTACGTCTGTTTGCCTGTTTTTCCGTCAATACGTCAATTCATAATATCTGACTTTGGCTTACATTATAATTGCCGATCAAAATACTACCGCAAAGTTGATTTCCCCTCAAACTGAGCTTCTTCAATGGCGGACTTTGATGTTGTACTTGTTGGAACCGTTGTTGTTCATCATTTGTTTCAAATACATTTTCCAATGTGGTTGTTGTTGGCGTTGTTGTTTCAGTTTCTTTTTTATTGCAGTTGTTTTTGCTGTTGTTATTGCCTGTTGTAACTTTTAATTTCGTTCGATACAACATTTCGTTTGCTGTTGTTTTTGTTGTTGAAGATTTTCTTGTTGCTTTAATCATTTCGGCATATTTTCATGTAAAGCGTTTCAGATAAAAATTCAAATTCAGATACACAACAACAACTTTAAAAATGTTTTCGTTTTCTTCAACATCACCAACAGAAATTTGTTATGCATGAACACACATAGTCAGACACACACACACTACAAGTATAAACACAAGCGGCTTGTATAAACCGTTAACCGTTAACTGCCAAAGATTCGAATTTAATCGAGTTGGTCCATTGTCGCATATAAGATATTTTCCAAAAACAAATTGTTCAATTCTTTATTTAAAATCTTTTTACAAATTCAAATTCTTTCTTTGACTAATTTTTCTTCACTGCACGTGCAATTCCATGCGCAGTCTTCACGAAACTGAATCATTTCAAAAGCCAAAACTGTTACGCCTCAGAGCACAGATTGTAGAAGAAGAAGAAGCATACGCAGTGGTAGTAGCAGCAGAAGACCCAAACCTAACTCAGACTTGAGCAGCACTTGTTGCCGCAATGCTTAAATGTAAAAAAAATTCATTATGACACCAACGGGGGTGAAGACCAGTTAAGAGCACTTGCCGCTACACTAAAGTACACAGTTAATACATACATACGCATATACTGAAAACAATGTTTCTAGTCTAGACACAAACACAATTGTGTGTGGTGGAATTGAGCAAGCGAACAGGTGCTTTATGACGAGACACATTCAATCAGTACATAATACCTTTTGCTATACTTACACTGAGAAAATTTTTTGGGAATTTCTTGAATATTATGTACCATTGCCTACATTATGTCCTATACTTTTCCGATGTTTTTAAGATTTCGAACAGTCAACCATCGTTCGTTCCACATTTCATATACATTTCAATTGATTGCCTCGGTAGCTTATTGCCATGGTTAGTCTGCCGCCTCAAAGGAAGTGCATTCGTACCCCACTGGTGACATGGACCACAGCTTTCCAATTTTCCTTAATTCCTTAGTTTTCCAAGAAAGGCCACCTCACACCATCCTCCTTTGGTGGGGTTGTTCTAGCCGACGTCAGTTAGTCCTACCACCACCAAAAGCTGGTAGCGGCTGCCTAATCAACCACGCTATCAGACAAAAGCAATTTGAGTAGCGTAACCAACACAAGTCTCGTATATTCGAAAGATAGAAAGAGCAGTGTAGAGGCAACATCCTACCAAAATGAGTGGACAAGGGAAATAATTATTGCCAATAAACTTTTTGCGATTGCGAACAAATCCCTGTTAATATTGATAATGGATCAGTTGATGCTATACACATATGCTAACGCGCTTCTTATTGGCCGATAGGCTTTTTAGTGTGAACGGTATTAAAACAAAATTATTAAAATAAATGCGCCTTTCCCAGAGAACCATTAAACCCATATCTTTTCTTTTTAAATAATCCTGGCGAAATTCCATTTCAAACGATATTTCAATTATAGATGTCAATGAGATCATGAAACTCAGTAAAAATATGAGAAGTCTTCGATATTCAACAGCTTTCATCATTTCGAGGTTAAATTCGGGTAAGAAAATTTCGTGTTTTAAACTATAGAACCGATCTCAAAATGGTTGTCATTTTCGAAATTCTGGTAAAATTCCCTCGCAAATGAAAATTAATAAAAATAATTAAGAATCATGAAAGCCTTCAGTTTTTGCCAACTCACTGCACAGTCTGGTTAATGACTCTCCAACTTTTGGTTTGAGAGTTCTCCGGAGATCTAAGATTTATTGGCTTTTTCGGAAGCCTGATATAATTTCCTTCCATGTGACTTAATTCGTTGCAAAGTTTTAAAGCCATATCTTAGTATAATCTTATCTTAGTATAAAATCTAAATAGAGATTGCAGATATGTTTAAGATTTGTGAATTTTATTTGCAAATATATGCCTGTTATTTTTATTTCCAGGTTTTGCTTTATTTTTGTTTACACCTGAATAATGATTTTTATCTCAATTTACGCATTGTTATCATAGAAGTAATAATAATAGTAATTATAATATTTAGTGTGTGTGTGTGTGTGTGTGTGTGTGTGTGTGTATGTGTGAGGGGATGTGTATGTAGTTGTTTTATGTATACGATGTTCTCTTTTTATACTTTTTAAAAATGACAGCTTATTCCAAATATAATTTGTTTCTCTATTTTTTAATGCTTCCAGAGCACTTTTACTGCAACTGACAAATAATGGCCCAGGCGAAGAAGCGATCGAGCGGATGCAGCCGAATTAGTTGGCATGGTAGTTATAAGTTATAATCCAAGTGCTTTTGTGTATCTATGGTGTCCTACTGGCTCTGATGTTGCCTCTCGCTGTGAGTTCAATTCATGGTTGTGTGGCTGCAGCTAAAGTGTGTTTTTAAATGACTACTTGCCATTCTTGAGTTCAGCTAAATTTTGAGAATACAATAAAAAAAATATATAGAGACATTTGCGGCAAATTACGCTGTAAAGAGACAGAGAAGAGAACAGAAAGACAACGAAAAATTTGTTTAATTTACGAATAAACAAACATATGGATAACAAAAACAATAAATCAAATTATATCCACATTTTTGAGTTAACAACAAATGTGGGTGAGACTGGGCTGGGAAACACACAATTTTCACTGATATACGTTTATAGAACCGAACCAACAGCCAAGACTTGAATTACTTTCTTTCAAAAGAGTAGTGAGTAGAACACAAAACGATGAATAGAAGACTTTCAAGCCAAGAGAAATCTCTTGTAAGACAAAGACACCACCAGAAATTGTTTGAAAATGATTTGCGTGGCGGAGATGGCATTCTATTGACTCTCGATTTGACTTATGGAGTTGTGGCTTCGAAGGATACAAAATATAACAAGAACACCGGAAATAGATATATTTTTGCACCACTTGTCTTCACTAACACTCGGATTCCTTGGCGTTGTTTTGTGTGGCATTGTCGTTTGTATCGTTCTCTGATGGCGTCATCGGTGTTGGTGCTGGAGGTGGTTCGACGGCCAATTTGGCTGTCATTGCTTCCTCGTATTTCCGGCCCAAACATGGTGGTATAGCGGTTCTAAACACATTCAGTTCCAACTCTATTTTTCAAAGCCAAAAGAAAGCCAGATTTTATGCAATATTTAGGCTTTTTTTTTGTTTTTTTTTTTTACTTAAGTGTTTAGCAACATATAATTCTTAGGTGTATTGTGCTCACCTGCGGCAATGCCCGCAATGGCCTCCGAAGCAAAGTGTTTAACATCAACATCGGCATCGGCGTTTAGTTTCTCCAGTATAGGCTTCACCTGTGAATCGATGACACTCGCCTCAAGGAAAGGTGAAATCTTCTGCAGAGTTTTGGCCACATTGAATCGTACATTTGCAACTGGATCGGTAGCGAGCGACAAAACTGTCGGTAAAAGTGATTTTGTAGTAATCTCTGTGCCGCAGACCTCAGCCAAGACGTTCAAACAGAAGAGGCACGTCATTCCTGTAGGATTGCAAAGGAAAATATCAACTAAAACGATAAATTTAGCTAATAGAAGATTGTTTGCATGACATATATACTACTTTCCCTGAGTGATTTGTATCGGAACTAACCGAAATGCAGTCGGCCGAAAACCATTTTACCCAGTATATTCCATATGAAACTAATATACCATTACGATAACAATAATAACATGGAAGTTATGCACTATCCATTGATCCTATAATTTTTATAATATCTTCATAATTTACGTTTATAATGGTAAAAACATTCTGTTCGAATTTACCGTTATGGACACAAGAACTTCCAAGTTGATCTACGAGTATGAGTTTATATGGGAGCTATACAATAATTTCAGGATCTTGAAATGGTTAAGTTTTTTATCTATAGAGCTCACATAACATGAGCCGCAATATCAGCTGGATAGCTCAGAAAAATAAAAATTGTTCCGACAAGAGCTTTAACACTATTCGATCCAAAAATCCCAGGAGCTTATATTTTTATAGTTTAGGTTAGGTCTAAGGTTTGGATATAATATTAAAGACTAGGAGAGCAATTTGAATACTAACAATTTGAATACGGTTATAGTTAGATCAGGTCAACTCGTCCGGTTGATCAAGTTATACATGTATACTAAACTAAAGTTCTTCTGAATAAATGGTGTTCAAGTGAATGCGTTAGACACTTCATGACAAAATACTATAACTAAACTTCGAGTGGAGAGTAAACCTAAAGACAATCAATCCGTCGTTTTAAGTCCAATTCATCTACTTACTGTGCAAATAATTTTTGTTGCGTGACATAACCAAAATCATTGGTATTATAGCCTGTTCGGCCCATGGAGCGCCAAATTGTTCTACGAGTTTCTTCATATTGAGTGTTGCAGCCTCACGTATGGCATAAACATGATCATTTAGCCAGCCCATGCATAAACCGCGTAACTTTTGATCGAAGAACTCCTGCCCCAGTTGCCCAGCAAGTGCAGGCATATACTCAATGATAGCCAAACGCACGCGCCATTTTGAATCCTCAGCGAGCTCGACAATGGCGGGAAGCAGAGACTATGTTAAATACTCGAACTTATAATATTTGTTACAACAAACAAGGAAACAACTCACTTGTGATAATTGCTGTATGCCAATGACATCGTTGACACAATCCAAATTGGAAATTATATTCAAACGCACTTCAGGGCATTCGTCTTTCAGTTGTATAAGGAAGAGTGGCAACAACTGTTCGACTGTGTTGTAGGAGCCCAACATGGGGCTCAAACCCATTATGACTGATGCCAGAGCAGACTTAACATGTGGATTCGGATCGGACACCAAATCGCGCACATAGGGCAATATAGAGCTCATTATGATCTGTCCTTGATTGGCTTTGTCCAGATTGGCGCAAAAATCTTTCACTTTAGTAGCCACAGCAGCGCGCACTTCGGCCTCAGCATCTTTGAGCAAATACTGAAAAGCCGGCACTAAATCGACGCGTGTGATTTCCGGCCCGACAGCCTTCTGCAGATCGACGAATTTCTCGGCAACCATGTAGCGCACACGCCAAGATGAATCACTTGCGCATTGACGCAACGTTGGCAAGACCAACTACCGCGAAGATATTAATTAATATTTAAATATATAATTGAGTAAATATTTTACTTATTAAACAAACACTAAAGCCACTACTCACGTGCTCAACATCCTCTTGTGGCAACAATTGTGCTATGCTTACACAAGCCTCGACTGCCAACAGCCGCACCGAATCCTGATCATCTTGGGCCAATTGCACAAAATTCGGTATCAAATCGGATTTGAGATATTCAATCTCGACAACCTTGGCAAATTCGCCTAGCTTGCTTGCCGCCGCACGACGCACCATGGGCGTTTCATCTTGGCACAATTTACGGAAATTGGCACGTAATTCAGCTTTAACCGGCTGCGAGACGCGTGGATAGCAAACCGAGAACAGACCACAGGCGGATGTGCGTGAAGTAAACCAATCTCCGGAAACCAAACGCTGTAGGGTTGGAACAACGTGTATCTCAAGGTCCTGAGCACTGTGCTCGGCGGCCACAGTACGTAAGGATTCGACAGCCTTGTCGCGTACAACTGTCTCTTCGACCGTGGCCAAGCTTTCAAGTGGCGGTATCAGATACATAGCATACTCGGGGCCGCCAACCAAACCTGAAGAGGGTACAATAAAAAAATATATTAACTGATCGCATTTGTCTAAACGATTGTTTACTTGTAAAATTTCCAAGCTGGTCGGCCAATGCCAGCAGCACTTCGTCTTCGTCATAGATAGTCTCCGTCAGGAATGGTATCAACTCAGCGCGCGTGCGTTCCTCACCGAGTGCCAATGCAATCGTGGAAAGTTTCTTAATCGAATTTAATCGAAGCTGTGGAAAAAATATTTATAATTTCAATATTAATTATGAAAAAAGTTTAAAAAGAAATACATAAATAACTAAAAGGACCAAAGTTAACTTCGGTTATCCGGATCTTGTAATACTCTATATGCAGTGCCGGTAAACGCTCTACCTACAGATTTTTATTTGGCCACACAACGATATAATATTTGATATGCAATAATATAATAATAATAATAATAATATTCGACTTATGTGTAATGAATTCTCACCACACAGACTGCAGTTCAACACTGACACTAATATTGGTTGCGTTAATAATAATTTTTAGTGTAATGTCCTATGTGCTCCAGAAAAATTATTCGTACGTTTCGAACGTAAAACATAAACTTGAATACAAATTCATAATTTAGAAATTTATGAGCAATTTTCTGCCGAAATCCCAAATTTGACCGAGTAACCAAATTTACTTTTTTAATCTTTAATGCTATTAGAACAGAATATCAATTTTGACCATAACAGCATTTGTATACTCGTATTTATCGCCAAGTCCACAACGAACGATGTATGGTAATCAGAGTCAACTAATGGAAACATAAAAATTGTTATCAATAAGCAAAATAAAAACTTGAGGAAAAATTCAAGAATCAATATTTGTTTAACGCATTAATATTTGGTATAAAAACCTTTCTGGTGTAATACTGTTCCACATCGACGTTGCATAGACATGATCTGCTAGCATATACCGAGATGTATAGCATGCCTTGCTTCTTTAACCTTTTCAAATAAAATGCCGAATAGTAATGATCTATTGGCACCAACTTTTTTAATGTCGTCCAATAAATGGTCAATGGCATTCAGGTATCGACTGGACCACGATCATTAAGGAACACTAACTAATTTTATCCTATGAATTGGTTTGTAAAGCCCGAATCATTATCTGATAAGTCCAAATGACTATTTTTATCCGTTTATGGTAGCAAGACTTCACTCAATATATTCTTGTATCAAGAATCTGAGGCCAAATCGGTTGATCTTCGTTTCGTCACTCCAGACCAGGTAACTTAATTTATTTAGCGACAAATTGACATTGTCCGACCAACTTATGGGTTATTTATGTCGTACCTCAGACCACTAGGGCCTTCTAAGTTAATACAAACTGTTCGCATACGCAAGCTGTTGCACTAAAATCTTTTGAACAAGTACTATTGAGAAAGGATCATTCAGCGCGCAACAAATCGTCGTTCCGACGACGATGCCTCTTTTGAGTTTATTTCATTGAATTTGGGGTTACACGCTCTTTAATTAATTTTACAGCCAAAAACAACTCAGGCTCGAAATTTCTATAGTACTGCAACTAGAAAGAAGACGCCAGTCAATAGACTGTCACAGAACAACAATCCGATCCAATCGGACCTAGCCATGGCGACCGCCTACTCTATGCGCACGCAGCGCAACTACATTTAAAATTAAACACAAGCAAGCGTATATGCATATACGCATACAATCGTTCTTTCTAGTCGTGCGTGCATGTTGCGTACCACATTGACTACTATCATATGGGCATTTCTCTTATTAGAGTTTTGTTTTTTGTTAAAAATGCTTTGGTCATGTTAATACACATACAACTCGCAGTTGCATTTATTTTAGTGGACACATAAGATACGAACTAACCTGAACATCCTCGTTTTTTAACTCATCGATTAACACCGCAATTGGGTACAGAGAGTCATCGACTGATTTGTCGCTCGCTGCCATTTTATTCACGCTTTTGCTATCTCGCTCACTTGCACACACAAAATCTCGCAAATTTCGGTACACACAGCAGACAAATCAATAACAAAAACAAATTACTTCGGACAAATTTTGCGATGACTATAAGTTCAGAGTCAATACACTATCCAGTTATATTATTTTATGGATTTTCGTTTAGTTTTATTAAAAGAATATGCTGCTTTTATTTCTCTATAAGTGACACAACTCTGCGACGAAATGCAAAGTTAATCTCGATAACAAATGAACTGACAACTCGTTTTAAATTGACAGCGTATTTATGAAGTGCGATTGAAAACATTAATAATAAAACATTGTGTGCTATCGATAATTAGTTATCTAATAATTTAATAAGGGAGTATTTTGGATTTATAGTAGAGTTCTGCCTAAGTGAATTCGAATTGCAAACTGTATTGTTCGAAATAACTCGTAGTCATGCAACACACTCGAAGTCAATAGGTAGTCATCGATAGTCATAATACGGTTTAGAGTCACCGATTCCTTGATTTGGGATGCTGTCTACAGTCCTTGTTTGTGTCTAACGGACGCTAAACATACTGCAGTTCAAAAGTGCAGCTGCGCGCATCGTTGATTAAATCGGTCCTATACTCTAATAACCTGGGTTTTTTCAAATTTAATCATTAAATTAAATTATAAGTAGTTAGTCGTTAACATTCAATTCAATTTGCTATTTCGTGGTTACACAGCGTACAAGCATAGAGATAACAACAAAGTAAATAAAATATAAATTATCTGTATTCCTCATCTGAGTCTTGTTGAATTTCTCATTCAACGGTGTGTGTTGGAAGGAACAAACCGATTACTATAAACAGAAACTAATTGTTAGCACCTGTTTCATTTGAAACGTTGGTGATTCGGTCTTACATAGTAATAGCACGATTCAACTGAATGCTAACTTGAAGTAATACGGAGTCGCGTTGTCGGTTTTAAAGGAGTTGGAAAGTGATAATTTTAACATACAGTAAATCAATTTTTAGACCTTAACGAAACAAACAGGTTGGCAGTTCAGTTTTTGATCTAATTTACTAGCACCTGTTTTACTGTGACTTGGGTGACCGGTCGTATTTTTTTGTTTACGGGTTGCAATTATTGTAGAAAGATGTTATTGAAGAAGTATGATGAATTAATCATGCAATTGGAAAATGAAGAACTCGAGGTGAGATGGAAAGCAAGCATAATCAGTTTTATAACTCATATATTTATTAATTCGCAGAGCGTGAATCTTGCGGCCGATGCTTATAGCCGGCTCTTTGCCGCTTATTTGTATTCCGACAGATTGTAAGTTCTATTGGCTTGCAATACCATCTAACTAACCATATAATATACTCATACAGCACGGATGCCAAACTCCTTTGGCTGCGTATACCAGCCTCAGTGAAAGCCGAGAACAACGAATTAACTCAACTACAATTACTTACCCAGTCCCTGCAAAACAACAATTTCTCAGACTTCTTTACACAAATCAAATATGAATGGTCTGAGCACATTCAACAAATAATGGCAGAGTTTTTGTGTACGTTTATTTTTCGTTAAGAGATAATTATATATGTTTACGATTTGATTACAGTAAAAGCACGAGAGGAGATTCTGCATTTGACCGGGTTTGCTTATACATCCATTTATGAAGAAAATCTACTCAACATGACACATCTAACGAGTGCTGAACTGAAAAATGCTTGCGCTGCCTTGGGTTGGACCACCGAAACAAGCACCGATGGTCAAAATGTCATAATACCCAAACCACAGGAAGTAAAGATCAACAAAAGTTCCGGCGATCAGCTTATCAAACTCACCGAAATTGTTTCATTCTTGGAGAATTAATAGTATAGCTATTGTAAACTAAATAAATTATTAAAAGCTTTTTTAGCACTGAATTCAAAGGGCTTGGACTCTATCGCTTTTCCGAATTCGATGAATTTGTGTTTCAAACCAATTTATGCATACAGTTCGGTGTCAACTAGAGCTTTTTTTCATGTTTAAAGAATAACATTCATCGCAGCAAACTGCATAACGCATTTAACGGATTATAAATCATGGCGTGTATAAAATTAGACTTATATTATGATGCTAGTTGCAATTACAAACATAGAGTCAAATAGGTTATGGTGTCGCAGAGTTCATGAGCGATTGAACGAAATGGAAATAGCTTTGTTACATTGAAATGCTTTATATTTCTTAGTGTCTAAGACCATTTGCGGTCAATTCGTAAATTAATTTTATTTCTCGTACTTGGGAGAGAAGTAAAAAAAAGATTGGAAGGTGAGATATTTAACATACACAATTCTTCTAAGGTATTAAAACAGCTGTTTATATACGGTAAGTAATAATAAGTTAGCAGCAACAGCACTTGTGACGCAGTCTTTTGGCGGGATTCGGTATTTTTAGGCATTTTTTAGTTCTTAATTTGTGAAATTCACTGCTGGATTTCAAAGCAGTGATTTTACACTTTATTTTCTTATTGGACCACTTCATCGAAACTAATATGGATGATACGTGTAAGTTAATAACTTACAAATCTTATTGAATTTGTCTTATAAACTTTATTGCTTAGTTGGTGGTGATTTCAATGCGTCTCAAACCGCTACTGTCGGCGCCACAGCCGAACAAAAAGCCGAGGTAAATGTTTTCCAAAAAATAAATTCGTTATTGAAATTATGTGTTCGTTTAGGGCATTGCACCAGTTCTTATCAAGCAATTAAAAGACTCACCGGAGGGCCACTTTAAGATGTTCGGCTTGACGTTTGGCATGGTTTGCGCAGTGGGCATTGTGCGAAACATCGAAACATCCTCTACCAAAATTACGTACCTCTTGGAAGACCACACTGGGGTTATTGAAGCACATTATTGGTTGGAGGAGGGCGATGTTTTGAAAGCGCCCAACGTCATGCTAAACACTTATGTTAAGCTGTATGGCAGCGTACGTTCAAATGGTGGTCAAAAAACGTTGATGGTTTTTAAACTGACGCCGGTGATGGACCCTAATGAGGTATGCACACACCTGCTAGAAGTTTTGTTCGCGCGTTATAAGTCTGAAGAGTTGCAAACCAAGAGTGGTGGTGGAGACGGTGAATTTTCAATGGTGGGTGGTTCGAAAGGAATTGGCGGCGGCGGTGGTGGTTTCGATGCAGGTAGCTCTGCTGTAGGTTTGGAGGGCAAACATCTTGCCGTATTCCAAGCAATTAAGAACAACGCCTCCGAGGAGGGCATCAGTCGACGTGAACTTAAGACTAAATTTAAGCAGATCAGTGAAACTGAGTTAAAGTGAGTTAAAGTGAATGGTTGGTAGTTGGTAATATTTATAGCGTTTCTTTTCTTTTAGCTCCATTTTGGAATTTATGGTCTCTGAAGGTCACATTTACTCAAGTATTGATCCGGATCATTTTATTAGTACTGAGTAGTGCCACATAATACGCTTATCCTTGTAGAGTAAGTTCTCTCTAAAATGTTATCTTATAAATAAAGCTTAGGTATATGCCACTTATACTATAGTCTCAACATCTTCCTATGGTAATGGCATAACCTTTAGTTACGATCATGCTGTTAACGTAATCTCTCTGCCTGGTAAGAGCTTCACTGAGGAATAGTAAATATCAAAGGATTCATCCTAACTGCCTACACTGACTATCTTTGATGAATGCCTCCCTTAGGACATTACCTGTTATGACCGCCGACAGCTTTTGGTCATCTGCGGAAGGTGGAAGGTGCCTTTTTTCTGTGGCTTTCACTGCTCTTGATCTGCACCTTCACAACCTTACCCATCTCTAAATTAAGAGCTTTTAACACCAAAAGCAAGTAGCGGAACATAACTTTCTAGATGAGTGCTGCATTATATCTGTTTTGGTCTCATTTGAGGTTAGTATATTACAGGGTTTGTTTGATAATTCAGTGATTTTTGCGTAGTAACTTTAAATGCAACACGGCTCCTGTCATCTTTCATCTCCTCTTAAAAGACTACTGGCAAATTTTGAGTATGCTTCGACATTCAATTTTCTTGACAGCCATTGGAAATAAACTACCTCGGTCAACCATCTCAAGCCGTAAGTTTTTTGGAATGCGCGCGGTGTCAATTGCATTGATTTCCTTGAAAAGAGGAAGATTACCAGCGAATGGTATTCAGAGCTATTGGGCAGATTCAACATTGATTTGATATAAAAACGCGCGCATTTGGCCAGGAGAAAAGATTTAGCTCCCAGCGGCTATTTCCTGTTTTCAAATCTGAAGAAATGGCTCTGCGAGAAGGTTTTGGTTTGACTACAGAGGTCTACATTGAGGTCTTTGAGGAAATCCTTTAATTTATAATAAAAAGTAGGAAATAACGCTCGACTAAATGTATGGAGAAGGCTAAAAGGAGACTGTTCGAAAATAAATAGGTTTTTTGACGAAAAAATGTCTAATTCAAAAAGTCACTGAATTATCCAATTGTTCTCGTTGTAGCTTTTTCTTTAATTTGAAAGCTATTGATTGGTAGACTCGACCTAGTTTAAAGATCAATGTGTTCATTAAAGATTGGATTGAGTCGCCTAACGTGTCACTCCGCCGAACATTCTATTGGTATTCTTACTGTTCCAGAAAAAGAAAAGTAATCTTTTTGAGCTTACAGAAAATGACGCATATCATGCAATGAATTGGAGGTATTAGTCAAAGTTAAAAGAGAAATGTTGTTGGACTTATATTTTTCAATAGTAATATTTTCACTTTAAGACATGACGTACCCATTCGTCGTAGTTTAACCTCTGACGTCGAATTTTAGGGTATTTGGTGTGTTATATGTCAGCTGTATAAACTAGGATAGCCATCTTCCTCAGAGTCAACCTCTTTCTAAAAAGTGTTCGTCACTCATCTAATATATAGGGCCCTGGTTTTTATCAAACTTTATACTTCCTGAAGCAGGCATTAGGGCTTGTGCTGTTATAATTAGAGATATACTTTTTGTGTTTGTTGTAGTTGAGCAGGGAAGCACTACCTTGGTATTTTAACAGGTACACCTTGTGCACTTTTAGTCCAGTTTCCTTAACTTGTTTACAGGCAAGATGTGGTTTACAAGCAGGTGTGGTCGGAGATTGACTTAAACAAAGGGTTTTTCAAATCACAATCTTCTTTGTTTGGACGTGACTAATCCATGGTTAGATGATATTGTTTGTGTGACTTCCATGTCGAAGCTCTTCCCGTCGTTGCTTACTTCCCATTACAACAGTAGAGAAAGAGTAGGAGACTGCAACATAAAGTGTTTACAGACCAATTGATTTCTTTCACAACTAATTGCGTAAGTCTGTCAATTAAACAATAAACCAACGCAGCGTGTTACTATCGCCAAAATTTTCATTCAGTCAGCCAGGCATCCAATCACGCTCATTTAAATTAATAGCATTGGCTGTGATGTGAGATTGAAGGTGTTGCGGAATTATTGTCGTTCGTTGCTTTACTGGCTATTTGCTTATCCGCCTGCCTCCCTCACTGACTGGTGCACTAAAAGACCCCTTCTTGCCTTGCAGTCAGCAAAGTCAGATGGCCCACCCTAATGCCTCTTTGACGCCGGTTATTTCGTAGCCTCCACTTGCACGCCTCACTGTCTTCTTACCTGATTGTTTCACTAACTGTTAGCCTCTTTGACTGCCGTCCCACCCGACGCCTTTTCTGTCGTACTGACGGTTTGTTTACCCGTCTGCCTGCTTACTTCCTTGAGTGTCACACTGATTGCTGCCGGCTAAACCGCCTGCCTACTGCTTCACTGATTTCATGTAAACGCCAAACAATCACACCAAACAGCGCCTGAAGCTGCTAGCAGCCGCACCAGTTGTCGTTCAAAGCTGCCACAACTTTGCAAAACAAATGCAACACGACATGCCTTCGTAATCCGGTGGTTGTGAAGGGATTTGGCGTGAAGATGAGAGGCACTGAAAAAGACCAACACAAATGAAGTTTACCGTCAGCCGACAGTTAAGAGAAAAAAGGGAGAAACACGCTTAACGCGGCTTTCGTTTTTGTTGTTGTTGCTGATGCTTGCCATAAGCCGGCTGCGACTGTCTGCCTGGATGTGAGTCCCCCCTCTTTACTAGATGGCTGGATGAGTGACTGGCTCTGCTGTTGTTGCACGTCTGCTGTCTTTGGCATTAACCTTATACAGCGAATTATTGAATAAATTGCTCTCTACTTCAACTCTGTCGCATGAATTATGCGGCAACGACGACGGTAGTGGTACGCAGACCTAGACCCCTAACCAAAATCCCAGGCCACAGCAGACGACGGTATCCCGACAAGCTTTCACAGCCATTCATCTAACCGACGCTTGTTTATTGGGCCATACACACACCGTCTGCTTTACCACTACCTTTCTCTCCTTTTCCTCCTTATAGCCGTCGTCGTCGTTGTTGTCATCGTCATCGTCTCCCTCTACTTTACACGTATTCATAAAGTTTCTGGCCCTCATCAACACTCGCAAAATGGCAACAACAACGATTGAACGAACAAACAACTAAGGTGAGGACGCCAACATCGGCAAGGACGAGAAGGACGAAAAGGACGTGCACGACGTGCTGTCATCCAAGCCGTCGAGACAATCTGTGGCCTGGCGTGGTTTATAAATGATGCACAGACATCGTCGCACCGCACGCCCACACTGTCCACGCCCACATTGCCATTGTGTGCATGCGTGTGTTTGTTGGCGGTAACTCAGTGCTACTTAAATGTGTATGTCTGCATGTATGAGTATGTGCTTTTATCTTCCTCAAACCCGAATCTGTCTTCGTTACGTGTCCCACAGCTTGTGTTCACACAAAACTACGCTTGAAAGTATGCTACAAGCATGAGTTGTGGCACTGGCCGTAAAGTTTATTGAGTATGTGTGTATGTGGGTGTGTGTGTATTTCATTCGTTTCGTTCGTACTTTCATACCTTCTCCTCTTCGTTGACTCGTTCGTTTCATTTGATTGCAATTGGGACGTGCGGGATAGGGAGCCATGGTTGCTACCGGTAGGCAAGCAAAGTCAGTCAAGTCAAGCGAATTTCATGCGACTCAAAATGCCACAAGCAAAATCACCGACATTGGCAACAGCAGCGACAGCAACGACAAGACAGCGGAAGGCATGCCACTGGCAACGTAAGCAACGTCAGCGACAACGTCGACAAGCAACGTCGTTGGAGACACACAATGTCACCATGTGTGGATGTGGGTGTAGGTGTCATTTGGTTGTGTGGTTGGTTGAAATCGCTGCTTGGGTCCCTGTTTTGCATGGTTTGCGCTGAATTGATATAGCACGCGGTGTAGTTCAGTGGCGTATTGCTTAATAGAATGGAAAGGGACGCAAAAAAAACTGTCAAAAAGTTTTATTGTGTAGAATTATTAAGCACAAGATTGAAAATAGAATTCGGTATGATCCAAATCGTTTTGGTAAACCTATTTAATGTAATTTATCTACATACCCAAAACAAGATTCGGTATGTTGCAATGAGTTTGGATACATCCTGTTTTGTAATTTCATAACTTCGAATAAAACCTATTTATTGTGTAGTATGACGAACGTTAATGCGTCCCTATAATTAGTCTATGAGTGTAATAATTAGCTCTTTAGTATCAAAGATTTCGTCTGTGAACCAGATAGATTCATAGATTAAGATATACTCGTATATAGGAAGTCAACTCATATATAGGTCAATTGAAAGCTTCTGTCATTGTAAAGGCTAAGATGTAAGACATTTGACTTTAGATACTGTTTTATTACAAAAATTCGTACTGAAAAAAGGGTTTTTAATTAAATAAAAATTTTCCCATATAGGTATACTCATTCAAGCCAGGTTGTCCTATGGGAACACTACATTTAGTAGACAAATTAATTGATTTCATAATTTGTAGATAGTAGATTTCCAGTACCATGCTTAATTTTTCAATTAGCTCTCTGAGCTACTTTGGGTCTTAGAGCCTTCTATTAATTCTATTCTATCTATTCTATTATATCCTATTAATTTCCTTTTACAACTCGTTCTTTTAAAATTCCAAAAATGAATTTATATTTTTTTTTTATACTCTTATCCATTGAAGGGTACCTTGATGGTTTACTTTTAATTACCCATATCTTATTCTGCTATTACTAGAAACTCTACTTTAAATCATTGCATGAATCCTTCTTCTTTACATAACATAAAATATCACTCTTAATCCTCATTGATCGCCCTTAACCAACTGTGGTGCAGTCTCATACACTGCTCTTTTTTCATACAATATATATACAAATAATAATTGTGTCTGTGCCTAAAATTCTTAAATACCTAGTTTTTTAACAATTTTGCGTAATCCTCAGCGCCTTCATAATGACGCTACTGTATGGAAAACTGTTGGTAGTACATGCGAAAGTATGTGGCAAAATATATGAAGAATGCAAAAGGGCGGAAACTCGAGGAAAAGGAAGCGTAGTCAACGGTTGCAAGCAGCAAGCCTTGTCTGCTTTTAGACAAACAGCCAGAAAGCAGGCAAGCTAGGAGCAGCAGCCAAGTGAAGACCTTCAAAGTGAAGTGAACCGTTACGTAGCCGCAATGTATGCAACTTTTTATGCTACATGCATGCACACATACCCCAATGTACTCAATGCTTTCATTCCATCTTTTTGTCACCATCAC
The DNA here is from genome assembly GCA_035041755.1 of Cacoxenus indagator. Taxonomy (NCBI): domain Eukaryota; kingdom Metazoa; phylum Arthropoda; class Insecta; order Diptera; family Drosophilidae; genus Cacoxenus; species Cacoxenus indagator. Next base: position 622,481 of record JAWNKX010000218.1, on the reverse strand, counting down.
TAAGGAGTTATTGCACCCCTGACTGGTGACTTGCTTCAACGACTTTGATGTGCGCATCTGGCACCGTCAACTCCGTCGTCGCTCGCGGGCTGCTCGCATGCGGTATTCGCTGCATGCTCGTATGAGAGACTAATGCGCACGTTCGAGTGAACAAACCATAAAATAAAAAGCAAAATAACGTGTAAAAAGAAAGTGAGTTCAACTTAAACATACATCCGGTGGCGGAAAGGTTTTTTCGTCTTAACTTTTACATATATTTTGCTTTTTTTTGTGCTTTGCCATTTCGTCTTTGCAAATGCCGCATACCTTTGTGCTTAGGTTTGGGCGCCAAGAACGACGGTTTTTTTTATCTTCCACCAGTCATCCAAAGGAACCGTGTGTCGGCGACATTCAGAGTGAGCGTGTGAGTGAGCGACTGAACGGGACGTGCATTAACAGTGCTAAAGCACGCAAAACTTGTGGCACACACACACGAACACACACACAGGCACATATGCGCACACTAGGTGGTGTGTCCTGCGGCAGTGCTAAGCATTTGTATAATGCAAAATAAAGAAGAGAAGGAAGTGGGTGAAGTAGAAAAAATGAACTTTAAGTTGGCAAGTTGCTGGCCCCACGGCGCACGCTGACACTTCACATTTGTTGGTGTTGTTGCGCGTAAAAGAATTAGTCCTAAAAATAATAGAATCGTAGATTTTCAACGCCTTCCTCAGCATTGCTGTTATCCTTGCATGCGCTGCTTGACTTTTTTATCGCATTGCAAACACACACGATAATTTTTCCATGCTCTGCTCTGTTCTCATTTTTCTTACATTGCCTCTTGCTTTCTTTCATCTTGCTCGCTTCAACAGGCTCTCACATTAAGTGCCCTCAATCTAACGCTCTCTTTCGCCCTCACACAAATATAGGCAGCCATTTATTTTGTATGCCAAAATAAAACAAAAAACACAAAAACAACAGCAACAACAAAAGCAGCAGCGTAAAGTCGAACGTTGTCTTGCCCAAGTGTGTTGGCGCGTTATTTGTAGCCAGCCAGCCAGGCACTTTGGGCTCTGTGCGGTTTTCCGACACGGGCAATGGTGGGGAACTCATCACACTGTTTAAACACGAACGCTTTCTTCAGCTTCTCTTTTTATATATATATATATATTTATTTTTTTGGTTGTTGTTCACTTTGTTGCGCGCTTAATAATTAGCTGCGAAGTGTGTTTCCAGACAACCCACCCAACTCAGCCACTCTAACATTTCGCTTCGTTTCAACCAACCACATGTACAGCATACTTTTTCGTATACTCCGTATTCGCTTGGGTTTGCTGTGATCGTATTTTTTTCTTTTTTTCATGGATTTGTAGTGCTTCTTATAAAGTCATTTTCCAAATTAATTGGTTTACTTTACTTCAGTTTGATTTCGTTTATTAAAAAAAATTACAATGAAGAATATAATAAAATAGCGCAAAAATAATTGGGATCTCTTATGTCACATGAGGTCTAACTGTTTGTGGAATCATCTCTTTAGACACTTGAGAGATTAAGACTTCAGCACCTTGCTTCAAAACGGAGTATTCATTATTATCAAGGCATTGTTTCTCAGGATTTTGACCTTGAGTGCACAACCCCCAATCTTTGTCAGTCTAATATACCCGATATTAGGAAGCAACATTTTTGGGATGAACTCATTTGTCCCCAAGCATATTATCCATTTTCTAAGGTTACCTCTCTCTTTTCTATCTCCTAATCGCCTGCCTTGTTATAATGTGCTATTGGTGTAATGTGCTCTAACAGCATGATTAGGTATATTAGGTAGCTTTGCACGTTCACAATTCACCTCGTTGGTTTTCCATAGGTAATCAAATTTTTATAAATCCTCTTGTTACCTTATTCTTGCATCTATGAACCAGCATAAAGAACTCTAAGAGCTTAAACTCTAATTAACAGTTTCGCGCCCAAAAACCCTCTATTAATATATCTACCTATCGATGTAGGTAAGGCTTAGGTATCCTTCTAGAGACCTTGCTTAATGTAAGAAAGCTAAAATGATGGTATTTTACTTTCCATTTAGTCGCCAGCTAGGATTTATAAGTCAAAATGGAAAATAAAATTATAAACGAACCGAACTTGGTATATGTATTGTACTATTAAAATACTAATGGCTATACAGTTATAGATAATTTACGGTAGACAATTAGATCAATACACTCCTACGTGAAATTATAGATAAAAAGTATAATACGTAGACCATCAAATGTATGGTACGGTATGGTACAGATGGGTAGGTGGAGGAATATAATGATCAGTGAATAGAAACATAAATGTGTGATAGGATAAGGATTGATTGTTTGCCAGAGACATGAATACATATATCGATAGACTTTCGGGCCACATTATCTATAGAACGCTTTATAGACAACGGATAGCGAATGCTGCTCAGATAGGAGGGAAAATAAGTAATTGCCACGAACAACATAAAGTTTGCATGGTGCCTAATCAATGAGTACTCAGATGAAATAACCACCCATCCTTTAAATAACAACACTACCGAAAAATTTCTTCAATTCGAATCGACTCAGAAAAACATTCTGCGGCCACGGATTGGCAACCCTCGGGTACGGTACTCTTGCTGTGTTACGTTAAAAAAACTAGAGGTGTAGTTATGTCTTCTGTAGACCATGATGGTTGAAGTAGTTTTGTTGAAAGGAGGAGCTATCTCTGACGCTATAGCAAAACACTATGCCAATTATTTATCTATGTGGATACCGTCGTAAAGCCTTGAAGTAGTTCTAAGATTAAGCAACACTAGAAATTAACCGGATATTAAAGCAAACGAAGTATTATAAAAGCTAAAATTTATCTAATTTCGATTTGATTTGCGATGATTGGCGGCTCAATCGTTGGAACAAAATGCACCACAACCTCTTTCGCGTAGTCAATGAGGACGACAATATTTGCCGCAGCCATTTCGAAATGATTGCGCATTATTATCCGACACACAGTACGAATTTCCAGATTTCTATCAAAATTGAACTCAACTGATGTGCAAATAGTTGCATTCAATGCCATTTTGTGAGGATTAAGCGCAGAGAAGGAGTGCTGTTGAGCAAAAAAGAAAGCATGAGTGGCAGGCGTGGCAGATTGAAAGAGGTGGCAGAAGTAGGCGAGCACACCAAATGGACTGTGTATGTGGTTCTATGAGCGAAAAGTATGGACAAATTGACAGACAGTCAAGGCAGACATTCGAGTGTGGAAGTTGCCAGACACAGGTAAAGTCGACCAAGCTACTCGACGAAACTCAACTCGACTCGAATCGAATCGACTGCAACCATGGATTTTATGCAAAGCACAAAAACACACAAGTGGGGTATTAGAGTGGGTGTAGTGAATGTAGTGAGAGTAATAGAGCTAAGGACAAACATAAGGACAACCAGTTGGCTGCAGTTGTCTGCTTGTGGCGTCGCTGTATGGCAGCAATGTGCACCGTTAACTGTTACAATGCTAATAAGAAAAAAAAAAACAACAACAACAGAAACAAAAACTAAACTACGTTGGCAAAGGCGTTGGCGATGGCGATGACTGAGTCAGCATGCCAACAAGTAAAGAGACCGATAAAAACAAAAACGAGTTGTGAGAGGGGGAAATTTACTAAACTTTTTACAACAGGAGCCAAAGCAATCTTTGCACGACCGGTAGAAAAAAGTATCCGCAACGTGGAAAAAAGGCAACAACAAGGAAGCAAGAAAAAGGGAGTAGCTGTGGCACTAGCAGCTACTACAACAACAAGGATTACAGTGGTTGAGTAAAAAAAGAGAAGAACAAAAACAAGAAAAATAAACAGCAAAAACAATTTTAAGTTCTTTTATGCCGAAGTTGTAGTACTCTTTAAACCAAGAAGTGTCTAGATAATTGAGATTAGCGTCAGCAAGAGTCGTACGATGATGATGACAATATAGATTAAACTATACCTTCGTCACACATATTGAAATTTATATTTATGGGAATGCACATTGAAAAACGTAAGTCAACAAACAAAAACTTTTTCTAACAGAAATCTGATTTTTAATCTAATGGTTACCTTCAGCCAGAGTGAAGATTTCGAGCGAAATATACAGTGCCTACCTAAATAATTGCGGGACTAGTTTGCGTACATATATACAGATAGAACTTCAAATAAATAATGGGGTCTTCAATACCTCCTTTACTGTTCCAAACTTCAAGGTATGTTTTAAGAATATTCACTAGAGTGTGAAGAGTATAAAAAGTCTGAAATACAAATGCCTTTTTGTGCTAAGCCATCAGCAGCAGCAGTAGCAGCAGCTCGTAAGCGCCAACGCCAACGCCAACACCAACATCAACCAAAACGGAAACAACAAAAGCTGTCGCCATCTCCATCGTCATCGTCGTCACGCCGTTGAGCAATCATGCCAGCACGCACCCAAAGCAACCGCACCGCACGAGTGTAGGGAAGAGTCAAGCTAAGAAAGCATGAAACCAATTTAAGCACCCACACATCCTCACCCAATTAGTCGCACTGACGCCGCAACAACGAGAAAGCGAGCACAAACAAACACAATACATACACACACCCACAGGCAATTGGTAAAAGAACTCTAGTCTTTGGGTGGGGGAGTTGTGCCGTGGGAGTGCGCATGAAAACGAGAGCAGAGCAGGTCGTGTCGTGTGCTTTGCGTTGCTATCAACAATAACAGTAACAACAACAACAGCAACAACAATGTATATGTAACAATCCAACGTAACGTAGCGTGCCATAGCATGACAACATGCAAGAACAACAGCCTTTACAACAAGTACAACAACAGCAACAACAACAACAACATTTCATCGTCATCGTCATCATTGTTGTACAACAACAAGGAGCAAAGACCAACCAAGTCGATAATCTGGCACGTTTCGCATTTTTAGAAGCGCGATGCGACGCGTCGCTTTACCTTGTATCACTTCCTCACAGGCCCGCACCTTCCGCAAGTGCCACGTGCAATAAGCTACGCGCACACGCTTCACTTCCGTTGACAACAATTTGAACTCCTACAGGAAGCCAAGTAGCAGTCGCAATGGCAGCAGCTGAGCTGAGCTCGCTGTTGGAGAAAAATGACTGTGTCTGCGTACGAATTATACAATGGCAATGGCGGCAACAAGCAAAAAACGAGCCCGACGGACGAACAGACTTTCAGATCGACAGTCTGGCAGTCAGCCAGACTGTTAGTCAGACCATGCAAGCACGCAGCTGCTGCCAAGCCATGCCATGCCACTCCAGTCTAACGATTTTCATTTCATATGCAGTATAGTTCGCGCTAGAAAATGTCGACAGTGTTGGCTTTAGCAAGGATGGAGTGAGGGCAGTGGAGTGGTGGCTGTGACCGAGCGACAAATGCTTTTGAATTGCCACCGACAATAAAAATAAAAAACTAAACTTAAAAAAAGTTTAAAAAACACCGATCCATTACAGTGGTGACGAAAATAATTCAACGGCTTAGACGGCTGACATGTTAAAGATTCTATATAATATAATTTTGTAGATAACTTAATTCTTATTTAAATATTCCTCCTGAGGGGTGGAAGGAACTTTGTTGGATTTAATTAAAATTTTTACCCTGAATTAAAGGTAGAGGTTTGTGTTGTCATTTTAGTGGGGGTTAAATGCCCACTGAAGAATTTTTTGTTATCGGAATTCAGCAGGAGCAAGGCACATGCACCTTATCCGGGAAGTGATTGTCAGGGCCATCCCGGGATAAAAATTTTTTTTCGGTGTGAATATACATGCTGTTTTGTTTCTCGGTGGGTCATACGGTCTCGGTGTTTTCTCTTCTTTAAGCACAGCTTCGAATGAGGACTAAATGCTTATACCACGTTGTTCCACAATACTCGATTTCTTACTGAGGAATTTAATGGCATATTGTTTGTACATGGCTCCAACATATGCTGCTTTCAGTTGCACTTTAAGGATATTTTATATTGCCCTATGAAAGTGTTCCTTATCGCTTATGTGAAGAGCTTTGTTCCCGTCAATTTAAGCGTATGTATCTATTATATTATAATTTTCACTAGATTGACTAACTATATGAGAGACTCCTTTGAAAAAACCTACTTTTTTATCCGCCACTGTGTCCATTGACGTACTTGCTCTTTTCAGTCGTCTCTGACTATAATCCTTCAACTAGGATTCTTAGTGGCAGCACAAAAGCTAAAAAGCAACTGGCAAAGCAAAGTTATTTTCAGATGATGATGGCATAACACGCAAAGAAAAAAAGAGAATAAGGCATACAAGTTCGTGATGGTGTAGGAGTAGAACGAGTTGGGTCAAAGAGCGACAATTGACAGATATCCTGAGAAGGCATTGGGTTAACAATAAAAAATTTAAATAAAACCCCAAATTTCACTGAGGTCTTATAAAATCAAAGCAGCGTTTGACACCTGAGCCTTTCTATAAAGCTTAAAATAAGACGATTACAATTTATTTACATTTGACCTCGTAGGGGATTCTTCCTCTTAGCTTTAACAGTCGGTGTGGACCATAGCTTCATCAACAATTCTCCATTCCGCTCTATCTCTAGTCAGAGCTCTCCAGTCGCCAACCCCCAGTCGTCTTTCCATCCATCCATCTTTTTCTTGGGCGCCCACGTTTTCTTCCTCCAATTGGGCGCATTATAAAAGCCTTTTTTGGCATTCTTTCTGCTGTCATCATCATCACGTGACCAATCTACCTAATACGTTTTGCCTTTATGAAACCCGCCGATAATGTTTTCGAGTTCATTGTTGTATCGGATTCGATACGTTCCGTCTTCTAGACGCACTGGGCCATATATTTTTATTACCACGTTTCTTTCGAAAGTCAATAATTGATTGGTATCACATTATTTTAATGTCCATATTTTTGCACCGTACGTACGCACTGGTCGTATTAGTGTTTTATACATTTTCATTTTCTGTGCTCTAGATAGAATTTTCGAGCGAAACAACTTAATGTTCGCGTAGTACGCCCTGTTCGCAGACTTTATTCTTTCGCCGCTAGCAATTGTTGAGTCTTTATTTTCCGATAACGTGAAGCCCAAGTATTTGAATTCAGGTACGTTCTCAAAAACATAATCACCGATTATCAAGTCATTACGAGTTATGTTTTGCGATGATCGAATCATGTATTTTGGTTTGTCTGCATTAACATTAGGTCCTAAGGCTTTAGTTCTTTCTTGAAACTGCTTCATTTTGCGGTTCAGAACATTTTCTCTTTTGGCCATTATGAGCACATCATCTGCAAAAGCGCATATTTGTAAACCTCTGTTGAAGATGTTTCCATCTCGTAGTGGATTAAAGAGTAAAAAGTCGGGACTTCCGTGACCCCGATTCATATGGTCACCCCCAGTTTTGAATGCGCCAATGAAGTTGAAAGGTTCAATCAGAATCCTGGCCTCACAATTTTTAGCAAAATTTGTCGAGAAAGGCTCGACGAAACGTGCACTTATGCATTGAAGATAACTTACCGTCTTGACTAACAATCAATAATATATGTTCAACGTTTTCAGAAGGTAACCAAATCCATAAAACCAATTCTACAGTTTTCATTTAAATTTTTACTTGAAGGCCCGGAAATTCATCAGATCAGAGAGAGCTTTCAATGAGGTGACGGAAAAAACAAATTTTTTATTGCAAGTGGTAGGAAAGGAAATTGTTGACCAGTTTCGAAAAACAAAAAGGAAGGATTGGCATGAGTGGATATTTATTCCTTGATCTCTGGTATGGTACTACTCCTGTGTTACTGAGGAGGCATGAGTCTGTGTATGAGTGGCGTAGAACCTCGGTGAATGAAAATCCTGCAATTATATTCCGAGTTGCTGGCCACTGTTAACTGTATTGTCTATTGATCAAGTATGTGTATCATACCGTCAATGTATGGCTATCTCTTATAATAGGTACTGCCTTAGCTATAAAGAATAGGACTAACAGAAAGTCGCCCGGATTTAGCAAGGTTTAGAATGGAAATAGATGAAGAGAATGGTAATATAACCCAGTAGAATTGTGAGTACATCTATAATGTGTTATATTTAGTTTGTGTTATATATTTAGTTTTAAAGTGAGAGGGAAAGTCTGATTTTGGTGCGTTTTATATGTCTACAATTCGTTTTAAAGCCTGCAAAATGGCATATTTATTTAAATGTGGGCAAGTGCCACCTGCTTTGCATCTTTATTTACACTTGTAGCTGCTTTGCGGCAATCAATTAGTTGATTTTCTAATAAGTCATTTTCCACGAGTCCTGTTACTTATGCCACTCAGTATTTAGCACCCCCTTTGGTATGTTGTAACGCGCTTTTGAAAGTGAAGTGACTTCGAAGAAATCTGCCAAATTCTCAGACACTACAAAGTAGTGTCTCTCGGTTGGCACATCAGAATCGATTAACAAAACTGCGTTGCTGCTGCACACGCCCACAGATAGACAGGCGTCATGCGCCCGCGTCAATAATTAAGACACTTACTTAATCGTTCTAGCCTACCACTGTACCTGCACCCACGCACACATACCCTGAAAGTATGCATGCCACTTATTGAAGCCGGCTCACACAAGAAAGCAAACAAGACCAACAACAACTAGATTACAACAACAGAAGAAGCAGCTTTTCAAGCTATCAGACACACGCGAATGCGAATGCTGCTCGAAACTTTTTTCTTCCATTATTTGTGACTCTCTTCACACACAAACAAACACACACATACTTCACTCGCTCTCACACTCTGCCGCACTCCAACACTTTGTTTCCGGTGTGCAAGAAGTTAAACTGAAGCGGCGCGTGTGTGCTTTCGTGTCTGCTTTCATTGCTCCAGCCGACCGAACGAATGAACCAGCCAAGGAATGAAGGAATTAAGGAACGCATGAGCGAAGAACGAACGAATGACGAAACGAATGGAGGAACGAGCGCCGGAAGCAAAAAGTTGGGATCGTCGACACATTGAAGTCAGCAACGACAGCAACAACAACACAAGGCAGGCAAGCAAGCTTGGCAACCAACGCCATTGAAGTTGCTGTGTGTCTGTTTGGCTGTGTGTATGGGTAGTAGAGTGGCGTGCCATGGCATGCTCTGTTTGGTAGTATGGGCATACAACTCAAAAAGGAAGCACGCCGGCGGCACTCGCATAACGATGTCGATGACTATGTCGGCGTTTCAACGCCACTGCTGCCGTCACCAAAGTCGCTGTTGCCATCGTTATCTTTCTTATTTGCTTCACAGTACCGGATCCACGACGATGACTACGACGACGGTCTCAAGTAGTACCCTCGCATGTTTTCTTCTTTTTCTGATGTACTCGTACTGTGTGATGAAAGCGGGTGTGGCGGCGTGTTGTTGGCAAAGGACGTTAGCACTTTTGAAGTTTGAGCTAAGTGACATGCTGTTTATTGTTGAAGGGTGTTAAAATGTGGCGTGCGTGCGTGTGTGTGCGCATGTGGGTGGGTAAGTGGTTGGGTGTGTAAAGTGTCAGTCTGAATATGCGTGTGTTTGTTTTTGCTTTTGTGGCTGGCGCTTTACCATTTTGCACGCGCCCATGTGAAGCGGAGAAATTATAATGCGAAGCTTGAACATGGCACCAGTGCAGAGGCACGCCATCCGATGTGCTATCCTGCGGTGTTGAAGCGCACTTATTGCGATAACAACAACTACAATACAGAGGGCATAGAGTACTTTTACACGGCGCAAAATTATATATCAAAGTGGCTATAATTAACACGGATTACGGACTTTCGACATAAGAAATGCACAAAGTAAGCTACGAAATCTTTAATTAATTAGACCTCAATCGTCTAATTCTAATCTAATTCTCCAATCTAATCACGTGCAAGAATGTGGGATCAATGCACTGGGTTGATTGGAAAGCCGAACAACAACACAGCGAAAATTACAATAAACAATTGTTTTAACTGATTAGGAGAGCAGGGCCTGTCTAATCTAGTAGGGCAGATTTTTTAATTTTTTTAAAATAATTATTCTTTACTAGCGTAGCCCGCCGATGTTGTTTTGCCCTTTTCGGTATTCATAAAAGTAAATAAAAATTCAATTACATTACAAAAATCAAGTACACCTATAAAATTTCAGCTTGCTCCATCTAACCGCTCAGAAAAAAGGATGTTATACATAAAAGTATGATTTACTTTTTTTTTGTAAAAATGCTGTGCTTTTTAATTTTGTAAAAATTCTTTATGCAGATTTTCTGGCTTGTAAAGTATACTTTCGCACCAAAGTTCACAGGGTTGCTCGACAGGCTATTCTAGAGTTTCTCTGAAAATTTTATCAAAATCGGTCCAGCGGTTTGGGCGTCTATAACGGACAGACAGACATAGTTCAAATTTTATATATATAAATTGATATTTTTTTTTATAATCGAAGGGGTTCTCTATGGGTTATTCAAAACTTCACTTTATAAATATGATAAAGTTATTGGGATGATCTATCACCTCAGGGCCCAAGCATTCATATCAAGCTTAGAATTACTGAGCCTTCGGTGGTATTTTTCCGACCTTGTCGGCAATTCTCCCTGCATAACGATGAAACATCGGACTTAGGGTAGGATTCGTTTCTTTAGCTCCTTCGAAGTACGAGTAGTAATGGTGGTTATACAATAGTATGTTGTTTAAATTCGCCTTTGTTATTGGGTTGGTGGAAAAGAAACTTTATAGAAAATGCGAGAGATTTGTTTTCATATAACAAATCATCTTCATTCTACCAAAAGTAATAATCGCGTCTTTGTAGAAATTAGGAGGTTTCAAATAAAAAAAAAGGAACTAACGCAACGCTTTGTTGAAGTCAATTATGGAATTCATTTTTTTTTGCCACCCATATGGTGGACTTCGTGCTGGTTCAGTTGTCTGAATCTTTGCCAAATCGTTCCCAACATTTTAAAAATCTAAAAGCGATCAATGAAATTTTCTTTGTGTCAAATTGTGTAGGCCTCTCTTTACCTTGATGTCCCCGACGTAACCAGTTCACTTAATGGGAAGTACTGCAATTACCTCAGTCTTGTCTCAAAAACCGGGTAACTTAAATTAGAGTCTTTTAGAGTACAAATTCGAATAGCAGTATGTAAAGTAACGTTGGCAATCATTCTTGAAAAAGGTACAGTTTCCAGAGTTACTAGATTCGAGTAAAATCCCCGTTTCTAAGTTATGAGTTCCATTCAATTTATTTCTTTTTATCGCTTTAAATACACTTCTAACTAAATTATTTCTTGCAGTGCACAAATTCACTTTAGCCTCAGAAAGGTTCATGGCACTACATACAAACAGAAAGACCGACTGATGTTGAGCCAGTTTGTATGTAATCCATGAATGTGTGCTTTGCCTTGGCTACAATCGGGGGAGCGAATAAAAGGAATGCTCGACTAGAATGCCGTAGTTTGAACGTTTGCCGCTTCATCCGTCTGCATGTTGAACGTCCGTCCGTATCCGTCTGTCCATGATTCCGCAGTACGGTTTAACTGTTCGTCTAAACCACTCCACAACACTCTTTGTCTATTGATGCCTGCACGTTCTTTCGCATGCCATGCAGCTGTGCGCCATACAACGAGACGTGTGTTTTGATTTTCTGGCAACCGAACGGAACGGAAAGGCAACGCCAAAGCCGGTGTATCCGAGACTCCCGGCTACTGATTCCAACCCCGAGTCCGAACGCAGAGCGAAAGCTAAAACCAGAGCAAAGCTCAAAGTCGCACGCGACCAATGCTAAATAAAACAACAACAACAACAACAATGAATTGCTTCGGGTTGGAGACCGAGGACGACGACGATTGACGGGTATTTCTGGTTGGGGTTTTGTGTGCAGAGTTGTGTCGATTTGAGAAGCGGCCGAGACCAAAAGCAAAGCGCGCGTAAGGGCAGCCAAGCGAGCAACTCGTGAAAAAACGGTCGACGAAAACAACAGCAACGCGGCAAAAGCCCAAAAGGACACAACATTTTTTTGACTAGGTGTGAGTAACGAGTTTAACAGCGGAGAGATTGGAGGGCGAATGCGTTGGTGATGAGAGTGACGGCGTGAATAAGGGACGGACAGAGTGACTGACTGTCGGCATAATTGCTGGCAAAATAACAGCAATGAGTCGAGTCGAGTTGAGTTGGGTCCCAGTCGCTTGAGTTAGCTGATTTTCGAATGGGTTCCAGCAGGTTCCGCGGTTGTGGGGTTGCCAACTGTGGTCGACGAGTCCTTTGTAATATGGCACGCCGACACGTAGTCGTTCACACTGACTGTCTGTCGGTTAGTCGCTACGTTGGTTGCTTGTCCCTCTGTCGGTCTACACTAAACACTTGCTGTGCATTCGTGTGCATCCCTAAAGGAGTGGCCGGTATGTCAGGGAGCAGCGGCAATCGCAGTCAGGACATTCAGTTATGTTGTTGGCTGCCAGTTCGTTCGTTGGCGTTGACTGCTTGCTGCTACATGAGGAAACTTTGAAACTGAAGACATGATAACAGACATCGGTGGAGGCAAAGCCAACTGTACACGGACATCATGGGACGGACAGGCTTAAATGGACGACCGGAAGACAGACAAATGCTCTCGGACAAACAGACGGACAAATGAACGGTTGGTTGGAAGTACGGTTTCAATGAACCACAGTCTACTGCTGCTTCTGTTCCCGCATTGGCTTGGTTTTGCTTCACTTGACGCAACGGGCACGTTGGATTAGTGGACAGACGACCGAGGCAGGAGATGTGGTTGCCTTGGCTTCGCTTACGAAATTTTGAGCGGGTGCAAGCGCAGAGAAATTGTCATAGGAATCATCATCGGCTTCGTTAGATGTGGCCTCTGTGGTAATTGCGGGACATTTTGTTGCCAAAGTAGAAACTTGTACGGGCGCTGAGTTGAATCATCGAGCCATAGAAAAGGTTGAGGGACAACTGTGTTTCCGACACAAGCCTACTTGAATCCTGCCTTGACAAGATTGAACGACGTTTCCACTCAGTCAATATATGATATAAACGGTAAAGTAGGTGGATGTGAAAGTGGATGAAGTTGGGGTTTAGGCAATAGCACGGCCTAAGTTATTTGCACCGCATGCCATTTAATAACGTGCCTGGGCTTTAGATAGGCTGCAGCTAACGGAAGGAAGTTTGGGTGATGAGACAAAGGAAGGAGGTGAAGCAGCAACCGAACAGGGCAATGGCAGCAGCATAGTTCATGTCTCGCCACGGACGCCACTCAACGTCTTCAACGTCAGTGTCCTTGTTATTGTAGTTAACTTTGGCACCGTTGTTGTTGTTATTGTTATTTTATTGTTTGCGTTAAACTCGTCGACAACAGCGATGACGATGACGACGGCAAAGGATGAATGGATGAAACCGAGGGGAACTCTGCGACTGGCGCTAAAATTGCTGATGCGAATAGACGTAGGCGAATGAGGTAAAAGGTGTTGTTGAGGACCGCCGTGTTTGTGTGGGTGTGTATTTGGTTTTGGTTTGGGGGTTCGGCATTGAATAGCAAGGCATGGCAGTAATGGCTAAAGTATTACATACTAAATTGGCTGAAACAGGAAGCGCAGTCGTTGCTTCATTAAGCAGAATTTGAGATGAGCAGCAGGCTAGCGCGACCGCGTGCATTAATATAAGTCACACAGGGGGCTTGTGTGTAGGATTTAAAAGGATGGGCAAGGAACCACAGAGGACCGGAGACGAAAGCAAGCACATAGCCCCGCAGTAACCGGAAAGCATGAAAAGCCGGACGAATTGCTATGACTGCGCGGGTTGTGTATAATTTGGATGAGGGTCGAGCTCTGCTGTCTTGTATTGGTTTTGGAGGTTATGAGGGGCGAAGCGAAAGACAGATTTAATGGCGGTAACACACACAATCACACAGTGACGGGAAATGCGTCTATGGTTCCAGCAGTTGTAAGAAAAAATTATCTCAGTAAAATATCATCAATTGACTTTTGGCCAGAAGGGTGCTGCCTCATCAGGGCTTCAGAGATGCAGGAATAAGGAATGAATAAGATGTGTTGTGATGAAATGAAATGAGTTGATGAAAATACAACGGCAGCACTAAATGAACGCTAGCATGATTTGTTATGCTCCACCACCTTAATGCCAACCCTTCGTGCCGGTCTTCATTTTGTATCGTTTGCTCTCACCCCATCCTCTGCTCGTTTTACTCTGTTATTTCTTTTTTGTTAGGGTGCGCGCACACTATTTGGTTTGGCATTAAGTGGCGTCGTTAGAATGTGTTGTTGTCTACTGTGTCAATGGGTTTGTTATTGTTTACCCAGGTATTAGAATAGGCAGACAGACAGACAGACAAACAAAAAGCAAATAAACCAACTACCCTAAATGCTTAAAACACTTTAGCCAACCCTCCTGAAGTTCTTCTTTGCGTCTATTGTAGGCACTAAGAAAAATCTTGTACACGCCACTCAACAATTAATGCATAAAGCGTAGGCGTCACGCCATTTTATACAAGCCTCCAACCTATCCCCCTGTTACCGTTTACTCTAGTCCCTCCTTTCACTTATCCTCTCATTCAGGCCGCCTTTATTGTTTGTGCACTGTCAGAGAAACTTAAAGTAAATTCTTAAAGATTTTTTCAAAGGTCGCTAGGTCAAAATTGCTCGTTTGTTTGTGGTCTTCTCCTACTTGGCTTTCTGACTTTCAACCACTTTCATTTCGTATGTACGAAGATAAAGTTTTTTGTTGTCTTAGCCCAGAGTTGGCACTTAGTTTTATTGTAAAGTGAGGGGCTCTTTAGTACTTACTTCATTTGGTGTTTTGCGGCAGGAATAGTTTCAGGGGTGCTCTTAAATGCTGGTAATGTTTTACAGTGTGAAGTGATTAGATAGCAATTAGCGGTTAACAGGCAGTAGGTATTTTAGCATGGAAAAGACGCTATATTATTATCCTATCAAATGTTTGTTGATCTATAAGTTTGAGTTCTAATTAAAGTTATGTTTGATTCCCATACAACAACACATTGTAAAAGCTTTTTGAACTCTATACATTTAAGGAGTGATGGTTCTTTAAGTTGAACTTATTATTATAAAAAAAGCCAACACCCCTTAAATATGTCTTATGTTAATTGGACTCTGCGTCTTTATTCTACGTCCTCGCAATAAGATCGCATCCCCTTCGGGTATTTAACTCTCATAAGAACATTAATGCCGCGCCTCGTAATTTATATTAACAACATTCAATCTTTTTTGGAGACAGAAAATATTACAGCTCAATATAATTATCCTCGTACAAACTTTCCTTATGAATATTAGCGAAGGTCTCATGAAAAATAACCCTTTGCAGAGCACGGTCAAATAAAAACGGTACAAAAACGGTACTTCTTCGAAAGGGAAATCGAGCGCCAGTTACATTAAATAACTCCAAATAACAAAAACCTCCATTAATTTCGCTTCAGCAACATTTCGTCCTTTGAGAAACAAACTATTGAATGAAGAGAGATTTGTTCCTTCGAGTCTCAACGATTAAACTAAACGAAAAACTAAAATCGGTTGTGAGTCGAATGCCTTTGGAGAATACAAGGCAATAAAAAAAACCAACTGGAAAATGCTGTCCGCAATATCAGTGGGCTTTTGAAACATCCAATTCAGTACCTCAAAAGTATCCTGCTTATCCTGCGGTTGGTTAAGTTTTTCTTAAATCACTCAAAACTACTTAACTTTGGTGCTATTGACCATGAATATTTTAATACAAAAATATTTGAAGTCATCATGTCCAAGGGCTAAACCTACATATCGTCAGTGATAGATGTCGAAAGGACTAGCAACACTGAAGCCATATAAAGGATCTGATGACGCTCGACATAAGATTACTTCACCAATAGCGGCATTGGAAGTTTATATGCCGGCGATATGAGAATAATCGCAAAATATTTGCAGTCAGCAAAAGAAAAAAGGTTATGGCTGTCTAGGTAATGAATCGGATGTGATTGAACAAATGCAAGTGAAGGATTCAATTTTAAGCAACACATAAATAAGTCTCTGGATATAACAAAAATTAAAAGACGTCTTGGATTTATTGAGCAAAAATTGCAAATAATAATTACCAAAGATATAAAAGGTACTTCCCACCGACGTTGAACGCGTTTGGAAGGATTGCACACCGACAAATCACAATTTTAACCGGCGCATCTGAGCAGACATGATTATCGGAGCATATGTGGTCCTATAAATAGTAATGAACAAAATAAGAAAAATAGAAAAGCTCTAGGCCAGAAAACACGATTTGAATGGATAGTATCTGGAATTACACCAACAAAATCAAACCCAAAGGTAATAACCATAAGTCAACGACTTTAAACGATTTTGAGAGCTAGATAAAAACGAAACGTAAAAGCAGATGACGAAAGATGTGAAATATAGTTCAAGGTTGTACTATATAACCTAGAATTGGAAGATACACTAAGCAATCAGCGGCAAAACTCGCACTAAATGTTAATGCACTCAATTCTCCGAAAGTTCAGATTACGTTGAAATTTTTACACAACGTTTTATTATATACGCGCGTGTTTTAGTGCACTTTATTATTATATAAGTAAATGGAGTGTAGTAAATTTGACTTAATGGTGGTGAAGTGGTTTATAAAGCTGTACTTGCTTTAAATGTTATTGATTGTCATTTAAGTAAATTATTGAATTTATTATTTTTGTGAAATATTTCGATTCTCAATGCGGTGGAATCGTGCTGTGAAGATTGTTCCTTTGCTACCCATAGGATCTTCCTGACAGAGTCCTCTTTTAACATATATTTTTTAGGTTAAAATGTAAATTTAAATGCATAACTGTTAAATTTTAGTTGACTACTTTTGTATAGTCAATAGTTTTTTGTTAGTTTATACTATAATTGTTTAAGCTGCCAATAAAATAGGTAGTAGTTCACTAGCTTAAGAAAAATTTGTGAAAAGTGTAAATAAATACTGTTTTTTTGCTAATTTTTTTTATTTCCCCTTGAAATGTACCTTTCAACACAATTTGGACTCTTAGTACTACGTTTTCACAATGTATAGAGGGGTGACAGTAACGCTTATATTCTGCTCCATATAAGCAGAGATAAAATAAAGGTGGCTTTGAATAATGTTAGTTGTGATAATTATTGAGTAGTCCTAATCCTAAATATATACAAATAAACGCCTGCTTATACTATTGCTACAATGATTTCTGTTTTATTTTAGATTAGGTCGACAGGCCTTGACCGGCGAAGTATACGTCTTTCCTGGAGCTCGCGCAGAGGCAGTGTATTCATCTCGTTGTTAGTATGTTGGCTTATTGTTGTTTGGTATCTCCGACTTAAACTAGTTATTACTTTAGCCACTGTGGAAATCTGCAAGTCTCTGTGTATGTCGAGATTTGTGATATACAAGTCGGCGTTTGTAATTTTACGTAGAATTTTCGATTGCTGTCTTTGTATTAATTGTAGATTTGTTCTTTTCGCAGACCCCCATATTTTCGCTCCGCACGTCCAGAAAGGTTTGATGATTGTTTTATATATTAATAGTTTGTTGTTCAGTGAGACTTTCGATTTTCTGTTTAACAACTAGTGAAATTAATTTATTTTAAGTTTCTTTTAGTTTCGTATTTTATAAATATGGTATTTCAATGTCAGTTTGCTGTCAAGGTAGATTCCGAGGTACTTAGCTACGTTTCCGATTGTTATATCTCTTCCGTCAATTATTATGTGAACTGGTCTATACTTTGTTTTGGTAGTAAAAATTACTTGGACTGTTTTGGTGTTGTTAATTTTTATTCTCCATTTCCGAAACCACTCTATGGTTTTATTTAAGTTTTTTTGTAGAGTGGATGTTGCTGCGTTTATGCTTTTATGGGCGGATAGAAGAATGGTGTCGCCTGCAAACGTAGCTATCATTGTAGAGTCCTGTGTTGGTTGAGGTAGGTCTGCGGTGAAAATAGTGTAAAGGAGTGACCCAAGAACGCTTCCTTGGGGAACTCCTGTGCTTACCGGGCGTAGTGGAGAGTATTCGTTTATATACTTAACATAAAAGTATCTGCCTTCTATATAGCTTGACAGAATTTGAGTCACATTAGTTGGGAAAATCGAGTGGATCTTATGTATTAGGCCTTTGTGCCAAACTTTATCAAAGGCTTTCTCGACATCTAGGAATAGTCCAATACAAAATTTGTTGTCATCTATATCGTTAAGTATTTTGTGGGTTACGCGGTGAATCTGTTGAATTGTAGAATGATTACGTCGGAATCCAAATTGGTGGTCGGGTATTATTTGATTACGTCTTAGAAGAACGAGAAGTCTCTCATGTAGAAGTTTTTCAACAATTTTTGACAGCACGGGTAGCAAGCTTATGGGTCTGTAGGAGGAAGCTTTTTTGTAGTCTTTCCCAGGTTTAGGAATACCTATTATCTCGGCAACTTTTCATGCACTGGGGAAATGTCTTAGTCTTAATACCGCGTTAAATAGATTTCGTATGTAGTCTAGTGCCTCCACAGGACATTCTTTCAGTAATAGTCCGCTTATTTTGTCGTAGCCAGGGGCTTTTTTAAGTTTAATGTCGTATTTTATAGTTGCAATTATTTCTTTCGTAGAGATCTCCTTTAGTGCTACAGTTGAACGACCTCCTTTCAGAGGAGGTAGTGATTCATCAGTGGTTGTATCATTCTCCGCAAAAACACTCTCGTAATAATTGGCTAATGTTGTAGCTTTCTCAAGGTCTGTTCTAGCCCAAGTCCCGTCGTTCATTTTCAGTGGGGGTTGATGTATTGTCTTGTTTGTCATTTTTTAGTCGCTTTCCACAGAGAATAGTCCGAGCATCTTTTCGGGTTTAAATTTAGGAGATACTTTTCTAGTTGTTCTCGTTTTTATTCGATTAAATATTTTTTCAGTTCCTTGGTCGCTTTGTTGTAGTCTTTTTTAGCAGATGGGGCTCTGATTGTTTGCCAAATTTTCTTAAGTTTTCTCTTTCTGTTGATAAGCCGTCGGAGAGAAGGTGGAGTGAAAGCATTGCGCTCTGTGGTCGTATGTGTAGGAGTCGACTGTAGTGCAGCTTTCTCGATTACATCATTGAAGAGAATCACTGCTGATTCTATGTCGCTATTAGTTGTAATTGAAATATTTAGCAGCAGCGATCGCTTAATATAATCTCTGTAAGTTTCCCAGTCAGTGCGATGATTGTATATCTTGTTGATTTACGTTCACTTAATACGCTGTTTTGGTAGTCAAGTTGGATCGGAGTATGGTCTGAAGATAAATCTAGTCTTGATTTTATTGCGAGCTTTCGTATATCAATATTTTTAATTATACAGAAGTCGATGAGGTCAGGTATTTTTTTTTGTCAGTAGGCTAAAAAGTTGGTTCGCCGGTTCTTAAGTGTGTTGCCTTTACTGTGTATATAGCCGCCAGTAGGTCCTTAGGTACACTGCAGGCAGCTGCTATAGTTAGAGATCCCAAATAATCTGTGATTTGTATATTAGTTGATTGTATGTGCTCTAAATAATCATTTTCGAGTTCTATATGTTTGAGTGTGTTTTTAATAATGACCGCTGTGCCTCCGTGCCTCCATCAGGGTAATTTGTAGTATAAGTAACGTAGCCATTTATCTGAAAGCTATGTTTACGTGTTAGGTGCGTTTCAGATATTAGTGCGATGTCAATTTGGTTGTTGTCTAAGAATCTCTTGAATTCGAGTTTATGGTTATTGATTCCATTGGCATTCCATGCCATTATTCGTAGTTTATCGTCCATATTTGTTGTCGAGTTTTGTCAATAGTACTGTCATGATGTTCATCATGTTACTCATTTGCTGCGCTAGTTGTTTTATTATGTGTTTTATTTCCGTCAGATCGTTTGAAAATTCAATCTTATTTCCTGCGTTTTTATTGGTCTCGTTTTTGTTGGGTTCGTTTTTGTAGTCCTCACATCTTTTTATTGAGGTTGTACCTGATTTGTGGGGTTTTTATGGATACTGGCTGCTGTTTGGGCGTATGTTAATCCAATTTTAACTTTGTTTGATGGTTGTTCTTCTGCCTGATTGTCATCTTTTTTAGCGTCTTTCTCTCTTAGTGAGGGAAATCTTTTAATTTTTAGGTGTTTGTATACTTCACATCCCTTATAGTTGGCTGTGTGTGAGCCGCCACAAAGAGCGCATTTAATTTGATCTGCACTTATTAGTTTGCAGTCAATACGCTAAAGAAAATCTGCATAATACCTTTGGCTGGTATGCCAAGAAATAGCCTGACAAAGTTAAACTATGTAGTTTATCTGGCTTCTGTGAAAAGGCTTATGCAGTAGTCGTTTATACTACGAGCAAACGCAAGTTTATACTGGCTTGGATTAAAACAAAAACGTAGAAAAGACCATATATCCACAAAGCTACAGACGGATGTACAATTTGAAAGTAAGGATCTGAGTGGCTATGCATTATACCAATGAAAATTTACCAATAGGGGGTTTATATATCATATACTTGACTCCCCAGGCAGCACAGAAAACGGTCAAAAGCATCTGGTGGGCCGCATCGAATTGGTGTAGTTCCCTCAATTAGAAGGTTATTTCAATTAAACTTTATTTTGGCTGGATTCCAGGTCGTAGAGGGAAAGCGATGAAGGTGAAAGACAGCAACACTGCGTCTCCTACTATTTGTTTCTTATGATGTTTTACAATATGGGTTTTGATTACAAATCCCCGTAGATAGAACGCCGAGGCGCATACCACATCCACCCACCCCAACTTAATATAGAAATATGCTAATAGCTAATATGTGAATAAAGTAGTAGAATAGCACATAAGTTATCTACACTTGCAGCTATAAAATAAAAGGAGTTGCATTAAAAAGAATAAGTTTCGAACGGATCAGCTCACAGTTCTTGATAAGTCATTTATTTTAAGCTCTGCCTTTCCAATAATATCTAGTATGCGTCAGCTGGTTTAACATCGTCTGGTGAACGCTCTATCGCCCTCATTATTCCTATCTGTATTATAGCGTCCTTGCTATTGTATAATCTTCGATAGTTTTATTATATGGATCTACTAATGCCTTTACATCTAATTCGTTCTACATGATTGTAATACAATCATAAGAGAAAATCATCAAATTAACTAATCTCAAGTTTACTTATCGAAGATCAATCTTGAGATTTAGAAGCCTGCCTTAATAAGGAGACTAGAACTCCATTCAAGTCCACGGAGAACAATAAGAGGAATTCGCTATTAAATTTAAGGTAAGCAAACGTATAATGGTTGCCAGCCATAAAAGAATAGTTGTCTTATGTATATTCTCACAGGGTGCTGTGTCTCCTTCTAATAATATTATCTCTTCTCCACTGCGGTTGTGATAAATGAAACAATATTGAGGAACAGCAGCAAAGTGTCAAAAATTCTCGAATATATACGTAAAATCAAAAAATAAAATGACAATCGAGAAAAATCTTTGCGAATAGCAAACCGCCTCACTCATCTGTCCAACGTTATCTAAAAGCAATACACAAAACACGCAGCACAAAAGTATGCAATACAAAGTACGGGTTCTGAATACAAACGAATCAAAAAATCACGTATA
The DNA here is from genome assembly GCA_035041755.1 of Cacoxenus indagator. Classification (NCBI taxonomy): domain Eukaryota; kingdom Metazoa; phylum Arthropoda; class Insecta; order Diptera; family Drosophilidae; genus Cacoxenus; species Cacoxenus indagator. The sequence continues at coordinate 600,982 of JAWNKX010000218.1, read as the reverse complement.
CGACAGGTACGAATTAACGTAATCTCAGAGCAAACTCACCACGTCAATCCTCTCCCCCTAACCCGTATGAATGGGCAAGCGTTAATTTTCATTTTTTGTTGTGGTTGTTGATTTCTGTTTTTGAAAGAGAAAAGACTTGCGGTTTTCCACTCACAAAAAGCCCGAAAAAATGTGTTGCATGAAAAATTTTATTTTTGCACCTTCTATTTCATTGTCCTGCTTGTTCTCGTTTTTGTTGTTTGGCGCTTTGTGACTTTTTGCGCACGACGAATCAATACACAAGGCGCTGGAGTAAGCCAAAGGATGGATGTGGGAATCCGCATTGTATAACGGACAATAAATTGAAGCGCTGACATACGGCATACAAAGACATAAAGTGAGAAATATGTAATATTTGAAACGATATAGATTTTTTGCGCATTTGTTTTCTGTTTATGTGCGTGACGTCTCAAGCGAATATTTAATCTGCACACAGGCACATAGACATATTATCACAGATAGAAAGACAGACAGGCAGCCGCGTACATAAAGAAACAATCAGACATGAACAAATGTGAAAAGCTCAAATCCCACAATACCCACTCATACAAACACAGGCATATAGACAATTGTTGGTGTGCTACAGTTACGTTGCGCCAAGCATTAAAAAAAGTGAAAAAAAAACTATTTGGCAACACTCGAACAGCCAACTCAACTCGACCAAGCGTCATGAGTCGCTATTGAGCCGCAGTTAGTGAGCGAGGAATGAGTTGGAGACTAAAGAACCTAGCTTGGGTTCTTTTTTTTCTGTTTTGTATTTTTTTCTGTTGTTTTCCTTGTTTTTTTTTTGTTTTTTGCCCCAATGCTGTAGTTTGGGTTCAAAGTGCCAAAGTGCACGTAGAGAGTGGAGAGCGCACGCTAAAATCGACTGTGTTGTTGTTTTTTTTTGTATTTTTGTTTTTTTGTTTCGTTTTTGTTTTTGTTGGTTCGCGCTTCTGCCACGCTTTAATTCCGTTTGCAAATTGCGATGAGTGAGAGTAAATCCCCAAAAGAAGGCAACCGCCCAGCGGAATGAGTTGAAAACGAAGTAAACGAGGTAGAGTATAGACGCAGCGTGTGACGGAACGATCGAGTGAAACGAGCCATTCAAGCGTAAAATAAAACATGATAAAAAAAAAATACAACACAACAACACAAGAGTGTTGAGAATTGGTGCGGTGCTGTGCGGTATGGTGTAGTGTGGTGCAGAGAAAAACGTGCCAGACCCAAGCGACCGAAGCACGTCAATGGCAGCAGCAATGATGATGGGTGCACTGGCGGCATTTTTATGCGCTATACACAAACAAAACCACACAAGCACACACACACACAAACACACATAAAGAGACTCATTCACTTGGGGCAACCAACAACAGAAACTTTTTGCCACTTGTCGTCATCGTCATCATCATCGCCGCTTTGCCTCGCTGCGACTCTGCCACTCTGCTTGACTGCTTGACGTGACTCGTTTGCTTTTGACTCGTTCATCAGACGGTCGAATTGGTTCATTGGTTGGTTGGTAGCTTTACTGTCAACATGACCAAGGGTGTGAGGATTTTGCTCATAGCCCTCGTTTTTTTCGTTAAATCGTTCATTCGTATTTTTTTGTATTCGTTTTTTAAGGGTTTTGGGTTTCGTGCCTCGTTGGCGTTGCCTTGTTTGCGCATCGAAATCATCATCAGCAGAAATAACAATAGCACAGTGGTTAAAAATACGAAAAAGAAGAGTGAAACTAGCATTATATTTGGAGATAGTTAAATACATACTTTTTGTATCACCATACTTTTTAAGGTTCCGTACGTTTAAGTGAAAAACTGAACCATTATAGGATTACTCATGTATCTATCTGTCGCATTTTTACAGCCAATTTGCTCCGAATCTACTGGACCAATTAAGTTGTGTATACATATATTAAATGAAAGCGCTTATCGCAAGAGTCTTAAATATCTACGCTGTGAATATCACTTGGTAAATCATACTTAAAAGTGAACATTTGCAGCATTACTTTAAGTCATTCCTGAAAATTGCGTGAAAAATGTTTAGGTGTGATTATTTGACTTATTGACTGAGAGTTGTATTAATAACATGCTTAACCAAAATGAAATAAGTGGATATGGTTTGATTGAGTTTGCAACAGAGAACAAAGAAAACCGAAATTAATTTCGGTAACCTATTCAACGTACGAAAGGAACCCTTTTCACGCGAGGAACAAAGCCCTCAATAAATCGAGTATGTGTGAGGTGGTGTGCCGTCTTATTAAACCAGAAGTGCTCCATATCATTTTCATGAATAAGCGGCATAAAAAAATTGCGCAGAATGACTGCATTTCTCCAAAGAAAAATCTCTCAAGATTGAAGTTTTAAAGCTCTAGTCAAATTGTTGAGATAGGAAGTCAGATTCCCTGTAGTTGGTTTTTTGTGTTAACTCGTATCGCATCGAAGATTATGTTCAGTACCTCTTTCTTCAGCCCCAGCAAGGAATTCGCACTAACATTATTCCTTTATTATTTCTTTCTTTTCCTTGTCGGCTTGATGAGCCGGATTATAGTAGAGTATAGACTGAATTCATATTCCTTCAGTCCACAATTCGTACATCATTACTAAAATCTTCTCTCGCGAGTCGCCGTTGATTTGCATTCCATTTGCTTTTTATTACTCAATACCAATTATTTCAGTTTTACACATAAATTATTAAAAAGTATTAACTCAATTTTTCACAATTTTACCACAGTGTGACGACTGACGTTCGGCTTATGGCAGAAAAGCAATGGTATCGCCAGTTAACATTTGAGCGCGCGCCCTTTGCGTCTGTTTTTTTACAGCCATCCGTCACGCTGTGTCGGTTTGACGCATTGACAGTCAAAAATACGAACGACCGATTGGCAGAACAACAAACAGTTCAAGTTATTCGTAGCAGCTTCGGCGCGTGCACGTTGTTAAACGCAGGCACGCGCACACGGACGAACGATTGCTTGGTCTCCCACTCCAGAAATTTTCATTGCTAACGGAAGCAGGCGACAAACACACAAACACACAGAATGTCACGCACAGTTCTAATATAGCAAACACGATACGAACAGTGGCGTCAGCAATGTGTTTAGTGATTGGTGGGAGGGCATTGAAGATTGCTGCGTCCATTATGCAGTCAACAACAACGACAACAATAACAAGAACGATACAAGCCACACGCGTCAACAACAGACGACGAGCCAACATTAGCATTGAAGTGTGCAAATGAGTCGCCCACACATAGTAACCTGGACGCACAAGCGAACACACATAAGCAAACACACCCCTACCACGCCACTTAACACAACGAGAGAAAAAAAGTGTCGCGGCGAAAAAAAATGAATAAAACAAGCATAAACATGCACGCGCGCACAAACGAACGCACTGAAGAAGCACACACACGCGAATTCGCCTTTTTTTCACACTGCTGCATTCCTTGACTCCGCGCCATGTTTTTTGTTTTCGTTCCATTCATTTTTTTTTTACTTTTTTCGTGTTCATTCGTTTGGCACACGTGCTCGTTCGCCGTACTCGTGGCAAAGCAACGCAACGCAGCACCAAAGCTCCATTGGTTCACTTCGTCACGCCTCGTCGCACGACGTAGCTCTACTTCCGTGGCTTCGAATGTCGGCATCACACAACGTGGCGCGCTTTCTTTGATTTAGTCATTTTTCTCTTAGCCCAGCATTTGGCGTCGTTGTTTATTGTCGTTTTTCTTCCTCTTTTCGCACGCCCCCGCCTCACCTAGCCAACGCTATGCGTCAAGTCACAATGCTTCCGCGCACTTCCTGCGGATTTTAATTTTTTTTTTCTTTTTAGTTTCAGTTTTCATTCAGTTTTCCTTTTCCTGTTGGTTTGTTGTTTTTGTTTACCCTTCAGATCCTGTGAGTATTACAACTTTGTCATGTCATTTGTAACAATTGCCCCGTTTATATGACAGCTAAAAGCGATTAAATTCAAATCGGTTTGGCTTACTACACTTATTTTTATGTGTTTACATGTGCGTATCCATTGCGTTCTTATTCTTCTTATTAAACTTTTATTTTTGTATACTAGCGCAGAGTTTTCGTAAAATACATGTAACCATAAGAATATTTTTTTTTTAAACGTCGCATTGCATAAAATAAAATATATTGATCTTTTATAACGGTTTACAATGATTTTTCTTTAACTAATTTAAAAACAAAGCATTAAAAGAAAATAATTATTCCACATAGCAACTCTGCACGAAACAACACAGCTGATTATGAAGCGATCTGAATAGTAACGGATTTTAAAAGTGTGCTTTGTTAAATCGCTTTGTGCTTTAGAGTACTTTTAAAAAGTGTTTACATCTGCTTTCTAACTCAAATCGTTCTAAATTAAATCGGTTTAAACTGTAATGTAAACGAGGTAACAGTGAATCAGACTTCATTTAGACATGTCTCTTTGTATGTATGCAAATTAATTCCTCAGTTTGAGAGTTGAAATTTCACATTAAGTTTTCTTTTTAAGATAAAGTTGTATAGATCGGCTGGATCCGATCACTAGGAAAGGCACCTGCTATACAAACGATAGATACCAATTAAAATTCTTAATAGAACAACATTGTTGTTTGGCGAGATATCGAAGTAAAATATTACAGATATTGTTTTTATTCAGAAGAAACCGTAAAAATTTCAATACCCTGGATTTACGGAAACATATAACCCCAATACAGAGCGCTTTGTAAAATAGGCCTTATTTGACTATACACAAATGTGTGTGCCCTTCCCAATTATCGGAACACATTTTGGTGTAAAGAATATTAAGCCGGCATAGCCGAAGTTATAATTTTTCCTATTATAATATTTTTTTTTCATTTTGCCAACTTTTTCCTTGCTGTTTTTTTTGCTATTTTTCTTCTCATTTTTTGTTGTTTTGCCTTTTTTGCCATAACCGTTGACACCACTATTGCTATCGTCACCGCGCACCTCCTTTGGGTGCGCGCTTTGTTTAACTTTCTTTTTATTCGGTCTCGGTTTGGCTCTTGTTGCCTTTTTCTCCATTTTGTCGGTTACGGCTTTTCTGGTTGCTCCTATGAAATTAGAACCGTTATTTTTTTCGTTAGTTCGTTTGTATTTGTTGTGGGATCCATACGCTACTGTTTGTACGACAGGCTTTTTAGTTTAGTTTTTAGTTTATAGAGAAATGTAATAGTTCTTCACTACTCAAATTACTATCAAATACCCTCGGGGATTCTATGGAAGAGTTACAATACATGTGTGCAGTCTCGGTTATAAAATGGTGGACGTTGGCAAGTTATGGGAAGAACACACCCATTGTTATTTTTTGAGATAAGTCAAAGAAAAAAAATCTCTTAAAGATTGTCACTGAGGATCTTAAATGTCTCGGATTACCTCGGTAACTATCCCATTTGAATGCTAGAGCCCAAAAATATTACATAAAATTGGCATATAATGGTTGACTACACTAGATTGAAACTGTCGTATGTCCTACAAGGAACCACTTGTTAGAAATCGTACTAACAATCGGGTTACTACAACTACAAACTAGCACACACAGTCTAGTAGAAAAACGTTGAAGATGTGTCCTCTGTTAGTCAACTACCATGCTCACTTGGTCAAGATAGAATCCCAAGCCAAAAATTAGTCCAGTCTGGGTCCTGGCACAGGATAGATTAGATACACTGCATAAAAACAAAGGGTAGTTAGTTTGTCCTGTGACAACAAGTAGTAAACGACGGCTTCCTTGTTAGCTATTTCATATATGACAGAATCTATGTCTAGAAAATTGCAAGTCCGTCTTAAAATACATCAATTTTGGCAGTTTTCAGAAATTTATATCAAACCTTGTCTTATATCGTATTTGGCAAAGTGAAGCTCCATAATTCACAATTATTATTATTATTATTATTCGTACAAATTTTTAACTCAAATCTATTCTAAACAGGAATCAAGTAGTAAACATAATATATCAATAAAGGTTTGACACTGGAATTGGGCAAAGAAAAGACTATTTCCCTTGTATGGTTCCCTGTAGCAATGGATTTCATTTCGGAAATAAAAGAAAGTAAAGAAATGAATGAACAGGTACATCTTGAACTCAGATACCCCATATAATATAATACATATATTATATAAGTTGAAATAGGAATTTTAGAATACTTGAATAAAAATCGATCTGTCGAAGCCTAATGAAAAGTACTTGTAAACCGAATCCGAACTATTTTGTGCGCCCACATGAATGAATTAAAATCGACTAGTCGACTATGCCGATACCAGAATCTACCAGAAAATTTTTTTCTTGTTTGCCACTGCCTGGGGACTGTGGTTGCTATTCTCCGTAGCCGTCGATGTTGGATGGCGATGTTGTAGTTGTTTCCCTTGTAGTTCGTGTGCCTGACTGCTGGGCCTGACGTCGACAAGCGGCACATGGCAAAGTCAAGTCGTTATGTTAAGTTCGCAACCAGTGGCTTACGTCGGGGGCAACCTGTAGCGGGTGTTAAAGAGAAAATTGTCCACACAGAAGAATAAGATCGAATTTTGATCGCATTTTCTTTACAATTAGTTTAGTTACAAGTTATAGTTACAATTAGTTAGTTATAGTACAGATATTCCGCCTTCCGTTCAGTTGTTCTTCCCAGTTATTCTCACCTGTTAATTGTTTTTTTTTTATTCAGTCAGTTAATTTTCCTGCCTCGTTCAGCCTGTTATTCTTCTTTTTAGTTCATTCTTCATTTTTTCTGTCTGTCAGCTCTTCATGTTTCGATTAGTTATTCTTCCTCTGTGCTCTATGTTCCTCCTTCAAGTTAATCCTTTTCGTCTAGCAGCTATTCTTGTCTATTGCTGTTTCTTTTCCGGCTGGTTGTTGTACCTTCCAATTTTCCGCCATTTATGTATTGCTTCTTCTAGGCAATTATCCTCTGTTTGCTACTTCTCGTACTTGCCCCACATAATCATTCTTCCCATAAATCAGGTATTCTTCAATCCTTCCTCTTTTCCGCTGTTGATCCGGCACATTAAGTGTTCTTCCCTCCTATTATTCTGCTTCTCTATGTCCGTAAGTTGTTGTTCTTTCCACCAAATATGCTTTCTTCCTCTCAGCTGTTACTCCTTAGATTCATCTGTTGCTCTTCCACTTAGTTGCCTTCCCTTCAGTCAGTTATTCTTCCTTGCAGTCAGCTGTTCCTCAATGCAATCAGCTGTTCTTTCTTGCGCTCTAAATTTATCCATTTTTTAAAAACCACTTCATTAAACCAGAACTTTTGGTTGCTAACCAGAACTTTGAATCCCGCCAGCCACGCCGCTGCGCTTCAGAACTTTTGCGTCGTGTCATGTCGAGTGGAGCGTATTTTGTTGAAGCTTAGCATGATGATGATGATGATGATGATGATGGCCCAGGCGATAGCGTGTACAGTGTGTGTGTATGCTCGTGCCTGTTGTTTGCCATAGTGGCACCGCACCCGTCAATCTGCAATCCCCCAATCAAGCAAAGGAACCGTAAACGTGTGGCAGAGAATCGTGTCGAGTCGAGCTGAGTCGAGTCAGAGGCACCAGCGACCAAACGAGCAAGCTAACGTTCAAGTCTTTCCAGTAATTTGGTTGTAGCCTGGCTGTCTCTCTCCTCGTTTCCCCTCGTAGCTAAGCATAACGACAAGTGCGAATGCGAATGTGCCAGGGATCATTGCATGTGCGATAAGACTGGCGCCACGTTTTTTGGGGGCAAGCGGGTTGGCAGCACGTCGTCATTCATTTGGATTCTGATTGGAACTGGCCGTGTGGCAAAGTCACACAAATACACCAATGGACGAACAAATGGTTGGTTAGACTAATCGCTTGACAGAAAGACAGACTGTCGGACAGGCAGTTGGTGTTACGTGTGACAGAGACAGTATTTGTGTGTATGTGTGTGCGCGTGTGTGTGTGTGTGTGTGTCTGACACTCGTTTCGCCACAGTTCGAGGTGAGGACTTTGTTTGTCAGTTGGATTTGCACAATTCGTTGTGGCGGCGATGACGATGACTACGACGATGTCTGCGACGTCTGCGGCAACCAGGCAATCTGTGTGTGTGACACAGGTCGTCCTCGTGGCTTAGTTCAGTTCAGTTCAACTCAACTGAGCTCTGCGAGCTGGCAATGGTTTCAACTTTTGTTGCTGATGGTAGCACACAATGACGACGACAACGACCACGATGATGGTGTTATAGAGGGTGACGGCAACGGTGACGACGGGCAATGATGGCGTTGGCGCTGCTATTATTGTACCACCCACCCACTGTCCAATTCGGGTTATCATTGTACGTCTGGCCTGGTCTGCTTCTCGGCTGACTGGCTGGTTTACTGCCTCTTTGTTGGCTTGAATTGTTTTCTGTTGTGTTACATTCGTTTTATGCATCTGGTCCTGCTTGCTGTCGTCGTAGCTATTGACATACTCCTGCCTCCCCTCATCATTCCCCTCTTTCCTGTAACAGTCTTAATCCAGGCTCTCGTCAGTCTCTTCCCTTCTGGCATCCCCCTGTGTGCTCCCTTTTCTTATACCAACTCATCGTTGCCGTCGTTCTCGTCGTTAAGCGCCGAGGGGCGGGTCGCCAACAGCAGCAGCAGTTGATGTGTGTCTGAATTTGTAACGAGGGTTCGGCCTCACTTCTCTGTGGGTGGGTGGTTTGCTGGCTCGCTTGCTGCTTTGTTTGTTTGTTTGTTTGTTTGTTGGGTGTGAGGGGTACTGTTTGAACGCGCCGCAACACTTTAAACACCCTCACACACAAACACCATCCACACCCACATTTGGCTAGCCGTAGCTTCCCTCATGCACTGCATTTAGTGGCACCTCCTCAGCCGCCCTCACACACTCTCATCCATAACCTTCCCCTTATCCACAGCTCACACGCACACCCTCTGATCATCATGAATTCTGACATGTTTAGGTGGGAATTTAGCGTAACGACGGGCATCGCGCACGCTACGCTTATGTTCTCGGCGCGTGTGTGGTATGCAATTTGTTGTTGTTGTCATTGTCGCTCTTATTGGCGTCGTTCTCTTCTTGCCCGCCTCTTTCATAGTGCCACAGCCACCGACGGCTCCAATGTCGTTGTCACTTTGAAAATTATAACGACACGCACAAAATGTCGCGCCATGTCGAGCGTCAGTGGAGCCGAAGTTAAGCCATTTCAGGTTTTGCTGGCACTGCTGCTTTGAAGGTGCATCTACTAACCGTGGATTTTAGTGGTGATGGTATTGGTTACGCATTAGTAGTTGGGGCTGAGCGTATTTTAAATGCTTTCCATTATAAGGACGAAAAAGCGGTTGGCAAGGGATAACGACAAGGGACCAGTTTCGGTTTCAAAACCACTAATTCCATCAAACGCGGGTACGCACGTATGTGGGCGTGTAACATTTAGCTAGCCGTAAGTGTCCTGCAGTCAAAGAATTATTCCTGTGTGGCTCACGTCGTGGAACCAGAGTACTTTAGACGCTTCAAAAAATGTAAACTAAGTAATATAGCTTAAGGACTAAGGCATAGGGTGTAAGTAAGAAATCTGGAGAAAGGAATCTATAGTAAAGAATATAGAAACAGGAATATGGCTTAAGGAGTAAGGTATATGGAAATGGAGTAGGCAATAATTTAACTTGGGAGTGATTGGGCCATTAATTTTGATAGACCATTTGACGTAGCCACCAAAAATTCTAACATACGATTAAGTTCAAAGTTGAAGGTCCAGTTGATGGGTCGTAGTTAAACAATGCTCTTGAACACGAAAAAGTTGACGGTTTACCAAAGTCAGCCATCAGAATTCAAATTTTCTGCTCTTATCTGTCAACAGGCAAGATTCTCGGTAGCCTAGTGGATATACACTATGGCTGCCATCCCAGATGTTGGTGTTCGAGCCCCACTGGATGCAGGATTCGAGTTCATGGTCATGGTCACAATACGTGGAACCTCCGGTATGTGGCAGTAATGCTTTTGCGATGCCAAATGGCACTCTTATCACCCTGGACTAGTAAGTAAGCAAGTTAATCACCCACCCTATCAGACATAAACTATTCTATTTATTTAAGCACCACAATACTTGGATAGTCAAAAAAAATTTAAGAGGATTGTTCCCTAGAGAGACGAACAAGTAAATAAAGAAAAAAATATCCACAGGCTACAAATACCTGCAGAAGGTGGCTTAAGCACTTCACTCTTGTGACTTTTGGGTACACGGACGCCAAAGAGTACGTAGGATCTTTCTCTGATAACTCGCCTTTTAAATTTAATTTGCTTAGGCTATAAGCGCTCCGCCATTATTTAACTTTTTTTACATCCGTTAAGTCGGTGGTGGTTAATGTTGTCCAAATTGTCGTAAAGTAAGATTTAAAAAAAACAGATACGGAGTTGGCAATCGAATTACACATTAATTACAGGGTGGTCCATATTAGGAGGAACCACCTGGCAACACTATAACTATGCCAAGAAACATCTGATCAGCTAATGCTAACGCGTGTTTGAAGCGTCAATCTTAAGAGATTTTTTCTATGGAGCAGACACGCCAATGGGACGCGTTGAAATTGTTTAGCTGTACATTTAAATAACTTCTCAATTGAGAAAACTCAGCGTGCGTGGAGAAAAAATAAAAAAGTGAAAACTGCGTCACCAAAGAACACAAAGAGTTTACACGAAAGATTTTGGTCTTCTGGTACTGTGGGTATACCCAGGAGTCCAAATAAATGCAACTGAGACGATCTAATGAAAATATTGTGGTGCCAGTATTGAAGACCATTGCAATCATCAAGTTTCCATCGTTCTGGTGTATGGTATGGAGCACTTCTGGACCCAACAAGGCGGCGCACACCTCACACAATCGATTTATTGAAGCCATTATATTCAATTAATAAAGCCGGTCGCTTTATATCAAACAAATGGGCTGGGCACTGCGTTTGTCTGATTTGACACCGCCTGACTTCTCCCTCTGGGGCTACTTGAAACGAAGATTTACGTCAAAAGCCAAGGACCCTAGATGAACTTAAGGCCAACTTCCGCTAGGATATAGCCGCCATATCGTCCGAAACATTGGCAAATACTATTATAATGGTAAATGCTAAAAACCGAGCACATTACGCCATTCGAACTCAGGTCGACCATTTACGCGATATCAATAGTACTTCTTAAGGATTAGTCATGAAAGGAGAAGTTAAGTCAAGTTAAAAACAAATAAGTCATTTCAACGCCTTTCTGATACAGTTTGACTTGGGAAAGGAATAAGTTAAGAATCGCACAGGTAACACACTGAAATATGGTAGCCTAATAATCTGTCCATCTTGCCATATATGCGTATAGAAATAACCATCATGGAAGGCGTGTGACGTTGTAGGGTTGCTTCTCAACCAGCCAAAAGGTATAGTAACCTCTTTAAAGTCGACTGCTTAGGAAACCGCGAAATTTTTAAATAGGATTGTGACATTCACCCTAATTAATAGTGACTGTCTGTCTATCATTTTTAATAATACTACTGTCTTGCATTCAACGGAAGTCACATACCTAGGATTTCACTTGGACAGACGACTCACCTGTCGGAAGCATATAGAAGCCAAAAAAATCAGTATTAAATTAAAAGCCAAGTCCCTTCATTGGTTATTAAACCGAAGATCTGGTTTAAGCCTCGATCTAAAGGTGCTATTATATAATACAATAATAAAGCCAATCTGAACATACCAAGCTTCCCAGCTTTGGGGGAACGCAAGCCCAAATAACGTCGAAGTCATCCAAAGAGCACAATCAAAGATATTTCGCCGTATAACAGGTGCTCCCTGGTATATGTCGAACGCTACCATCCACAGACACCTAAACATCCCTCTAATCAGAATTGGCCTTGTCCAAATGAAACAAGAAATATCACCTCAAAAGCGCGCATCATCCTAACCCACTAGCTCGTTCACTCCTACAGACGAGCAGAACTACACGCCTACGTCGGATTGACCTTCCTGCCCACGGAAGGTCCTGGAGGACCACGCAACACAGAAAAGTTTATTGAGCTCATCACTAAGGAAACTTTTCAAAAAAGCATTACTTTGTTTAAGACTTCTAAGCTCTGGTAATTGTGTCAAATATAATTGCGGCGTTACTGCTTAGTCAACCCGCAATTAATGTGTGACCTCTCTGCGTTAAGTGTCATCTCATACCAGACTTTCCCCAGACACCAGTCAGTACCAAATCGATTCGTTTATACCAGCTGAATAAAGCCCCGATTCTGATTGCGATCGTTGACTAAGCAGAGAAAGATTTACTGACCAATCCGTGATAATTATCATCTCTCCACGTTCAAGTGTCATCGAACACCTGAGCTTGTTTTAATACACGCACTTCTAAACCCTTCAACTGTGATATAAAGTTGGCAACAAATACATATGTATGTATATACATATATGTATATATATATACATACATATGCATGTATATATAATTGGCATCCTCGAGGATTATCTTTCTATCTGGGCACAATCAAGTTTGAGCCGCTTACTCAGCCTCCCAGAGTTAAATCAGTCAAACTAATTGTGCTGCCCAACCAGCTGACGATGAATCTCCGCTGCAGCATTGTTGTTCTGCTTTTGTTGGTGGCAGCGCTTCGTCCTACTTAGTGCTATAACACGATGCAGTTGCATTTGCAGTTAACATCAAGCACAGTCAAGCAAAGGCTTGAGGCGCTAAGACAAGCGATAGGGTTTTGTTGAAGCCGAAGTGTGACAGAGGGAACGAGTTAGAGTTAAAAAAAACCGAGTGAATGAATGTGCTGTTGAGTTCTCGTCGCATCAACGTCATCATCATTATCACCGTCACAACGACATCGTCGTCATCATCATCGTCATTGTCTTCATCATCGTCATGGTGAATTGTCCGGCTGAACGCCTGGCCCGCGGTGCCCCTCTTCAACACATCACGAGCTTTGTCTGAAACATGCCGCGTGCGCTTTTCGGTCTCTTGCCGCGTGTCTTGCTATCTGTGTTTCTGTCTATTTCTCTGTCTGTCCCTTTGTCCATCCTTCTGTCTGTACGTTCATTTATCTAACCGTTCTTATAGAGACAGTCCCCCAACTCTTTGCTGCCCTTTTTGCACTACCGCCCGCTCGAACACAAATGTCTTCTCATGCCAACACAACGCAGCATAACACCAATCAGTCTGTCCCTCGGTCCGTACTTCCATCTGTCGGTCCCAAATGTCCGTCCTGCCAGTCTGCAGGTCGTAAGTCTTTTGGGGCGCTAAGTTTCACTTGGCGTTATGATGTGTTTTGTGCGGCACGTAGTCCGCTTCAATAGTGTTTCGTTGTCGGCGGGGGGCGCGAGTCGGGTCGGCTGGAACGCTCGTGCTGAGGTTAATGTGAATGGTGGCGAGACTGGCGGCCTTATTTTTATTTCTTTTTTTGCGCAGTTCACCGCACAAACACCGTTGTGCTTCGACTGCTAAATTACAACCCAGTGAACATTTTGTATGGCTTGTGAGCAAAATTTTGTGGCATAAATTTGAGAAATTATCGCAGCCTGAATTGAACAAATCGCTTGAACTTAACTTTCATAGTGGTTAATATTTAGCTAGGTATTCAGCTAGAATTTCAGGATTCTTGTTTGTAACACTTCGTTATAACACCCAAATTTCCCGAACGAATTAGCGCAAACCATGTTCTAACTGATCATTCTGATAAAGTACCTTCCCGATGATATACACGAATTTTCTTATGAGCCTTCGCTACAGAATAACCTTTTGTGAAGAGCTAAACTAAATTGTGCCAACTTTCTCTGTTGCGACACTAATTTTCTTTACGCAAAAACAAAGGATTTTATAGTGACGTATTCATTATTTTAGCAACATGGTTTTACCAGGATTGCCAGTATTGATGAAGTTGATTGCAGTATGATTGAAGTTGTAGGATTTGAAGTTTTTATTAATACTCCTTTCGATATGCGTTTCTTTAAAATAATTAAATTTATCGCAAGCGATAAATATTTGTGTTTTCAGCTGTTCATTTCAAGTAGTTCCCTGTTCACTCAACGAAGACGCCTTAAGTGAATGTAAACAAACATTTTCTTCCCTTTTACACACATGTGCATTGCTAATCAACTATGCTTTGCACTTTAAGGCATACGAGACATGCGCCCAAATGTTGATTGGGTATTGTCGCATTGAATTGATTTGTGCATACCGCCGCCCATCCCTCAAACACGACAAAAGGCTGTTAGTTGTGTAGTGTTTGTTCGTGTGTGGGTGTTTGCTGCCGCCTGCCTGCGCACGACTTACTTTTTGAATGAGTACGTGCGAACTTTGCGGCGCTGTTTGAGTGCGCCAAGCCAGACATGGTCACTCTGTCCGTCTGTCTGTTCGTCAGTTAGTCGCACTAAAACCAGCGACGTACGAACGAACGAATGTGCATTAACACCCGCACAGTCGGCCGACCATTCACTCTTGTTGGCAGCGTGCCGTCACCGTCACGGCTTAAAAACATTTTTTCCCTCTTCACACCTACCTCTTTACTAATACTTGTGCCGTTGTTGTCGCCGCAGCTACAACCAACACACCAACATACATGTTTGTAGTTATTTTTTCTTATTATTGTTGTTGTTATTGGTGTTGTTCTGTTGCTCCGCTGTTGACGCCGTTCTTCTTATTGTTGTTGTTTTTATTGTTGTTGGTTGAATCCAATCTGCTGGCTTGCTCGCCTGCCTTTTATGCGCGTGGCTCAAGTGCTGCTGCCTTGCAAACAAACAACAATAACAAGAAGGCAAACCAGAAAGAAGCTTCGTTTTTAGCTTTGAAATGCCGACGTCGTTCTGTTGCTGGCATCGGCAGTGGCAGCATCGTTTATTCGTTCATTTGTTCAGTCGCTATCAGACATTCTTCGGATGCAGTTAGTTAGGATATTTCGTAACGGTACGACGACGATGTAACAACTCTTAACGCGTAATAACGTAGTAGTCGTATAACGGCGGCAAAGTTAATTTTTCAGTCGAACGCGAGTCTTCGAACTAAGCGGTCGTGTTTTACGTTTGATGTCTGCAATACTAAGTTATAAGTTTACAATTCATTTCCGAGCTGTTTGACGTAAATGGTAACGCGTATGGGAAAATGTAATTTCGCGTAAAATTGTTGGCTTCATTTTTGTCGGTCGTTGCGGTGGCGGTGGGCCATTTAACGACGCGTCGGCTGCATTGTTACCCACACTAGGTGCACGTCCGCGTATGTTTATTTGCTATTTTTTGGTTTAAACTGTTTGACGGCGGAGGCTGCAATAACGAAATGTTAAAATAAAAAAGTGTGAAAAAAATTGCAATAAAATATTTTAAACAACAACAAATTGACCTTTTTGTGTTAAATCTACGTGCGAATTCGTATTGAATTCTCTGTCAAAAATGACAATATGACAGCAAAACGTGATAAGGATTACTCAAAAACCAATAAGACGTCAACTGGTAATAATGAATCCCCTTACTTATGCCGGAAAGTAAAAGCCAAGTAATCCGACGAGAGTAAGAATTTTGAAACCGTTTTGCCCCGAAATTAATAGAAACTTAATTCAACTGAAAAAAAGAAGAATCTAAATCAGGCGGAGCATAATTTTCCTAACTTTTTGAGCCTCCAACTGTTGGAGAGTCTTAACAATAAATTATTCAACTCAGAAATGTTAAGAGTCTGTGCACATATTAAACGAGAAATAATAACAATCTTACAATCAAAAGGTCAAAAATAGTTATAGTTTGTGAAACCTTGAACCTTATTTGATCACAGAATTAGCTTAGAACTTCTGAAATAATATGCAAGTCTCATTTTGGTGAAGTTCCTCCTTCTTCGTATTTAAAAATTTTTAAAAATAAAGTTTTGACTTAGAATTATTTTAGGATAGTCAAGATAATAATTCATTTAACAGTTAGATATCTGCGAAATAGGCAAGGTTGAGAATCTGAGTATCAAAGATAACAAAATATTATACCTCAAATGAATAGGTAAAATAGAGTCCCTGGAAATCTTAGAGAATCTTTAATAGAGTATGGTCCATTTCATTTTTGAATACAGTGAGTTTCGAAATAAGTAAGATAAATAAACTTGGAATGGTTCCGTAATTGCCATCAATAGCCATAAATCTAAACATTACTCTAGGATAAAATAACATTTTGGAACTTATAAGTTCCTTTTACTGAAATAACATAAACCAGAAAGTTTCTAAATTCAAGATACAAGCTACTCACCTTTCGTTTTTTAGTACTACTACTACGTTCAAGAAACGAAAAAAAATCAATCCTGTACTGTTTTCTACTTTTAAATTACTCGAAAACACTTATCCTATATAGAACAGCAATAAACCAATAGAAAAGAATCCGACTTGCAACACATTTAGCAGCAAATTTTAACTCTAGACGGTCATGGGCTCATCACTATTTAGAAACCAAATTGCTTTTGATCAGAAAAGTTATTTGAAACTTTTGAAATTATAATTCCAAAATCAAAGCAACTATAAGCATGACTTTTGCGGGACTGTAAGGTAGCTACGAATGACCAAATATCTCCAAATATCTCCGTCTGAAAGTATCAGCCTTAACGAGAAAAAACTTAACGCCATACACACTGACAAAATATTTTGTCTGCAGCTGATCAAATCAAAAGATTTTCTTTCTGCTTTATTGCGCGATTAGGCTCTGAAAGAATAATTTTGCCGCAGTGTTCAATTTCGAAAAAGGTTCTTCGCAGATACCCCAAAACATAGAAGCACTAATCTCACAATAATTTTAACTAAATCTCCAAACTATCTACATTTCACTCGACGGTTAGGGCTAACGTTATTCTTTATTTCCACCACAAGTCAGTTCCTCCCTTATATTGTAGATTCAGATTGTTACACATCGAACTATATACGACTCACTTTATGCCAGTCACTGGTACATGGGATTTTATATAGGGGTGATAATGCAACAAAACTACCTACTTGGCATTATCATTTGGTATTGTTGCCAACAGATTTCAGTGGGAACCAATGAACGTACCACCCGAAATCAGACACAATACGTCGAATACGATATTTACACCGGAATAAAATTTCACACAAACCCTTCTTCCCTTTCCGCTACAACAAGAATAGAAAAAAATATAAAAACAAAACATAGCGGGGAACCCGCGGCCGACACAATCGATCAAATGTTCATTTGCGCAGTTTAGTGGCCACCCTTTTTTTTCACTCACTCATGAGCAACCCAACACTAATACATTAATGATAGAAAAGAGAGCCCAAGCACACAAAAATGATCTCTCCCACGTTGTGAATGAAACAACACAATAACACGGCTTCATAAAACCGATGGAGAAGAAGAGAGAAACGCACAAACCTCTATTCTCACAATATCAATGGCTGTGTGTTATTGTTGTTGTAATGTGGTTATCTTGAATCTTTTCAAACCTAAACCACTGGCCCGATTTTGAAAAAAATGTATTGTGCCCATCTATCGAAGAATACTTTTCAATTGGATTTTTTTAATTTTGTTTTTTATCAAAAACGGTTCATCGGTTTAAGCAGGAAAGATAACCCAAAAACGTACTTGTCATTTAATTATATAGATTTTGGAGTCCCCTAGAAACATCGGCGAAATGATTGCAAAGTAGTGGAAACTTGTTCTGCTCAGGAATATTAAACTCAGCGAATTCTGTACAAGACTCAGAAGTCCTAAGAATAAGAGGACAAATATTGGTGCTGGCCAGATCCTAGAAATTATATCCCATATTGGGCATTTTACTCATGTTCATACAATTTCTCCCTTGTTTAATAAGCTTGCGGCATGAATGCATACGCTTCGTTTAGATAAACCGCAGAAATTTCAAAGCCCTTGAGAGTTGCTAGGCAAGCTTAACGGTTTCTTATTCCCCCTCGAATGAAGTCATGCATGAATTATTAGTTTAGACTTCTTCGGATTTAATTTCATTTCACGGATTTTTTATTTTCAATTTTCAATCAAAAAACACTTAATGTGCAATCAATGGAATTATCCGATTTGTTATTGTTGTTATTTTTTGACTCTCCTTATCTCTTGGAACATGTTAGCAATCGGATTTGCCGCCTCAACCTCCACATCAGGAACAGGAAACAGCGCAAAAACAATCGGCTTAGTGACCTCAACGCAAAATGTAACCTCGTCACAGGACATCACGAAACGAACAAACAAACCACTCATGGAAAAGCGACGCAGAGCGCGTATCAATCAAAGTCTGGCCATATTGAAGGCCCTCATATTGGAGTCGACGAAGAATCAGAATGCGAAAAACGCCGATGGGCAAACGACAACAACGAAACACACGAAACTGGAGAAGGCGGACATTTTGGAATTGACAGTAAGACATTTCCAGCGGCATCGCAACTTGGATGATCCCAGTGAGTAGTTGTTGCGGGGGTGGGGGAGCGTAATGGTAGATGTTAGTGCCGTTATTGTACTTACTTTATTCATTGCCCAATAGCAATCAATAAATACCGTGCAGGCTATACGGACTGCGCGCGGGAGGTGGCTCGCTACTTGGCTACACCTGAACCGCCACCACTGGCAAATATGCCCACGCTGGCCGAGCCAGGGTCGAAAGCGCGCCTGCTGCGTCATCTGGATCAATGCATTGCGGAAATTGACATCGAGATCTGCCCACACACCACAGCCACATTCGCCGACAGTCCTACGAGTAGCGTTTGCTTTGAGATGAACGCCCCAACGAAGAAAAGGTGAGCCAACCAACTTCTATCAAATGAAGTCAACATTCTGTAGCTCAATGCAATCGAATCCACAGCCAACCAGATGATAATTCACTGGACTACAGCAGCCAGGACTCGAATCCACTGGACTTTAGTAAGGCCACAGTACCCGCCAAACTTGTGCAGGCAGGCAGTGTCGGTACACCATTACTCGATCCTAACGGAGTCCTCGTACATTCCAGTCTACCAGTCCAGGATGAAAACAACAATCGTGGCGCGCAGCAGCAGCAGCAGCAAACGGAAACCCATCTGTCGGCAAACCAAGTGGTTGCAACGACAGTGGCGGCAGGCAATCCGGTTACAGCGGCCGCCGCCGTTGCCGCCAGCGAAAGTATGCGTCAACTGGTCGCTGCAGCCGCTGCCACTGGTCACGGCATGGCTGGCATAATGGAACTGCAGGGTGCCTACGATGAACGGCAGAAACTCTGCGCCAACGTGCTCGAACAGTACAAACAGCAGCTGAAGGCGTCGAATGAGATGCCTGTGCAGCAAGTTGCTATGCCCCAGAATGGCGGCACCGGTGTTCTGGTACTGCCACCGCACTACGTACAACTCGCTGCGGCGTTGGGTCTCAGTGCACAACCCATGGTCGATCCGATTGCAACGCGGACGGATTTCGAGCGCTTGATCGAACTGCAACGTGTGCAGCCACAATTGGCGGCTCAAATTTCCCAGAGCGCAAAGCTTAGCTCATACCCCACGGCAACGGTCGCTGCTGGCGGCACCTTGGATGCTGCACATGTCGCTGCCGCGGCGGCCGCTGCGTATGCCGCAAACACCATGACAAAGGATGCTGTTGGCATTATGTCAACGCCGCAAGTGCTGGAGCGCCCCGCCTCGGTTGCCTCAACGGTCGCCTCGACTTCGCACAGCTCCGGTATGTCCGAGCTGAAGTCGGTGCCAACGCAACAATCATCGCCACTCTCCGAGAGTGGCATTGTTTCATCCGAAACGTTGGACAGTCCACAAACGAGCAACGCTGCAGCGGCGGCCGTGCGTTTACGCTCCGGTCTCAGACCCGAGGACGAACAGGCTATGCTGCGTCAGCGTGGCGATGAACCACAGGATGAGAGCATGTGGCGCCCATGGTGAAACCACCGCCCACGCTCGTCGGTCAGCCACTTTCTGTATGAATGTATAAATGTCGTAGGTTTTCCTCATGGCTTTTTATGTACCAAGTATATAGTAGGCTTTCTTCTGTACAACGACGATTCATTCGTTCAACCATTCAATGATTCCCTTTATTTCTACTATTCCCTTATTCAAATAATCTTAAGTTACGCTCTGATTTTGTTGACGAAACCCACCTTCGCAGGAATTGAAGGTTAAGCTCCCTTTTGATTCTCAGTTCTTTTACGTTCACTAAAAAAGGAAAACTGAATTTGAATTTATTTCTAGTCATCATTGTTATTACTTAAGATGAAATCGGTGGAATAAAGCATTTCCCCCATGTGTGCCAATGCCAAAGAGACTATATCGAAAATTATTATCCATTAATTATTATTATGAATTCATTTTCCGATTAACTACTTTATGTGTAATATGATGTATTTAATAAAAACCAAAAATAAATATATATAGAGAGAGAATAACGCGTAGCCACTTTGATTATTTATTAATTTATTTCAATTTATATATGCTGTTCTTGCTAAATAGTTAAGCAGATAAGTATGGTAAGTAGATTAATATATTATAGTAAGAACTCTTCTAATGGATACCCTTGTTAAGAGAGCACCCCGGTTATACACTCTTCTCCATCACACAGCTACGCCATTCAACCAGATTCCTTATCAAACGGTCACTTTGATAAGGAATCACTCAGATAGCCATATTAAGCGCACGTCTCTAGACCTCATGTCTACTAAGCGGACATCTTTGCTGAGACGGCAATTACGTTTATGGAACACGACCCTCACGCAAAGTCGCTATGATGTGGTGATCTCCATCAAGTAGATATCTCTGTCAAACCGAACATCACTATCGGTAGAAACCAAAAGGAAGCGGACAATCTATCTAGCCGGCACCTTTTTCAAGCGAATATGCTCTATAATAATGAGGTGAACATCTCTATCAAACAAACAACCATATCAGTCCCTTGTCAGGTAGTAAATGACATGAAATGACATAGTAGGAACCATAAAAAAATTAATACATATATATTTCATGTAGAAAGTGCCTTATCCGAACTTATCCCTGAGATGTGACAAATCACAACCATCTTGTCTACACTCTTAACATTTGGTGAATACAGTTAACGCTGTCCCCAAATATGAAGATAGTTATGTGAAAGAGTTCTACAACCTTTTTTACCTCGCGGATCAATCCGGATATGGTAACAAGGACTTCAAATACGATTTTCTCAGGCATCCAAAAATTCCAACACTTAAGACATCAGTCAAGCGATTATCGAAAAGACAACCTTAAAAATCATCCAAAATTTTGTGAGATTATTTTGCATCTAGGCGGATCAATTTTAATGAAAGACAGACATAAAACTCAACGCCAGAATCGAAGTGATCCTTAAAAAGCTTATATTGTTTCTGTCTCTCCCATGAAATGAAATACTTCTAAAAGAAACAAAGAGAATAAAACGGTATGATTTCGTAGTCTTCTTTCGAATCCAAATTATTCCTATATAGGACATGAAAAGAGCGAGTGATGGAGCTTTAAAAACTTGTTCATGCTTCAAAAACATGCACCTCGGGTAAATCATAGTGCCAACTCACAGCCCTCGTAAGGCTTTTACTTCCTTAAATCAACTGCCAGATTACTCTTATTTTCATCTATCTTGTCTCATTCAAATTGAGAGCATAGTAGGGATATTTAAATTTACTCCGTTTGATTACAACAATTTGTTAATCTTTGATGAATACTAAATTATCATAGTAAATATGATTGACTCACTACTGCTTGATACGATTTGTTTTACGGCACGCGTATCTCAGAAACTACGATCAAATTTTCCATGTGATAATAAATGGTAATATGTACGTGTATCCTTTATATATATATATATATATATAACATTTTACATCTTACTTTGCTTATATTAATAGCATAAATGTATTCACACTTATAATTATTTCTGCAAAAAATAACTACACTACATTTTCTAACGCGCCTAGAACGTAAAGTTACATTTGATAGATTGTAAATGTTTTCGAAAAATTATTTAAACTTCCAACGACAAAAGTTAGACACATCAACAGTTACTGGCTACAAAAAAGATTAAATATGGGGGTGCAGATAAAACTTAATAATACACACGATTATAACTACTAAACAACAAAAAATATTGCACAAATTATTTGTTCTTTACATTCGACAATGTTTTACGCGGCGCCGATTGTCGCTGTCGTGCCAGGAATGTCTGCCCTTGGCCCATTAGCATAGCCAGCTTGGAATCAATGGCATCGCGTTGGGCATTTATACCGAGTCTGTAAGAGGAGAAGAAATTTATAAATATTAATCGATCGTTTTTCTTTATTTCTTTAAACAAATCTATACCTATAAAAAGCCGTTGTCATTAATTGCTCTTCCATTACGCTCATTTTGCCTTTGGGCTCTGAAGCCTCATCAGCTTCCATACTCTTCTCAATTGCGCTGGCTTCCAAGGCGACTGAGGAATTTTTTTTTTTCAGAAACCGTGTTATTTGAAAATATATATATTATATATGAGTACTTGTCTAATATTCTACTCTTACCACTAGCAATACGTGGATCCAAACTTTTGATAACCTCTTTGGCTTTCTCAATGCATTTCCTATATTTTGCATCGTAGGCCAACAACTCCTGCTCGCGTGTGCCTAAAGTGCTTTCCAGCTGTGTGACTTTGCATTGCAAATTGGCATTTTGCGTATTCGACTCCTCGAGTTGCAATGCTGCAGTATGGAAAGGAAACCAGAATTAAAAATTGTATTAGATCTCGTTGGCTGCAATAGCACAGCTTACTCTTTTGCTCGTTTAATTCCATAAGTTGTTTGATTTGCTTGCCAAATTCGTTCCTATAAAAAATCGTTGAAATTTTACCTAACACTAAATGGCATACTTACTCTTTCAAAATAGGATCATCGCTCTGTGAGGCATGCGAGAGTGAGAGTATGCGTTCATTTGCTGTCTTCAGTTGTTCACGCAGATGCTCACAACGTTTATTGGCATCGTCCAACAGTTGCTGTAAAAGATAATTATTGTAAATTTCCATATACATACATAGAATTATCTATTGATCTAACTCATATATCTATGTTCTTATAACGATTGATCAATCTTTCTATCTTCCCCTTCATTTAATTGACAAAATGTAGCTATCCTTTTATGAGTTGATCAACATACTAGTCTATAAAATTTCTATTCATTAATCAATCTATGATTAATCTATCTGACCCTCTGTAGGTCGATTTATAAATCCTACCGTCAATCGACCTATATATGCTTTGATTAATGGCTCTCTCTGCTCTGCTATTAATCCATCTAACTTATTATTGAAACATCGATCTATCAGTCTTTCTAATTAAACGAAGTCTATATATTTTATTACTTTTGATACAACGATTGATTATTCTAACGATCTACCAATACAACGATCCACGGTTTGATGAACATATGTAAACTTGTAACGATCGATTAACATATCCTTCAATTGATCTCTTAATACTTCTATTTATAGATCAATCTACATTTTCTACATTTTCCTCAACTAATCAATCGAATAATCTAACTTCTATCAAATATCATTCGGAAGATTTAAAAAGCTATTTATCCTGCTAATGATCCTTCTAATGAACCACTATCATATTCTTTAATTGAACAATTAATCTATCATTCTATCCTTCTATTTGTAACTCGATCGATTGATAAATATTAAAAAATCAAATCATCTATAAATACATGTATCTACCCACCGCTAGTGCCGTCTGGCCACCTTGACCCTCGCGTAACGCCTTGTTCTCCGCCTCGAGGCGTTGTATCTTGTCAAGCAACGCTGTGGGTTGCAGCTCCTTTGACATCGTGTTGCCTGTAAGACCTATAAGGTATGAGACACCTTAATAAAATTTGTCATCTAATAAAGCATAATGCAGCAACGCACTACTTGAATTCGTAGACAATTGACCACACTTCAGCTCATCGACTGTATCGCGCAGATTATCGCGCTCCTTCAACAAGCTATCCTTGGCTCTTTGCAGTGCATTTATGTTGCTCTCGAGATTCTTGTTGTCGAATTCGAGTTTAACATTCTTACTACACTCAGCGTCAAGTTTGGTATGTAGTTCTTGTATCTATCAAGAGTAATGTGTTTAAAAAAATGTATGGGCTGTAAGAAGAACTACAGAAACCAACCTCCTTTTTGAAGAGCTCAATTTGTCCTTTTGTATTTGCATAACGTTTCGCTTCCTCCTCGAACTGTGCATTTTGTTGCAAATAATCTGCACTGCGCTCCTCTAGCATTTTCACATGCTTCTTGAGATCATTGAACTCCTCCAATTTCTTTTTGTAAGTGGCCAACTGGGCCTCACAAACTTTAAGTTTCTCATTCGATTCCCGCAACACGTCTACGTCGTCCTTTAAAGCTATCAATTCAGCGGTATTTTTCTTTAAAAGACAAAAAATTTGATTATTATGGTAGCCTAAAAAGTCTATCGCTAAATTTTACCGTCAACTCATCAATGCGTTGTTGCATGTGCAATATTTCACCGTCCTGTTGTTGTGCCTTCAACTTAAGATCTTCACGTGAGCCCTCCGATTGCAGGAGCTCCTCCTTAACCATTTCCAACTGGCGGCGCAGTTCAGTGTAACGCACGGAACCCGCCTGCACGGGCCCCAATGAGACACCATCATCACCAATGGCTAAGTCACTGTGCTCCAAGCGTGTTAGTTCCTTTTGCAACTTATTGATTTCTTGTTGCAAATTAGTTTTCTCATCAATGAGGAGTAGCATCTGCAGAGAACAAATTATTAGTAAAGTCTACTACTCCTTCTCCATCCATCACACCTTTTTCTCTGTTTCAAAGCACTTTTGGGCAAGGGCATCACGCTCTTCTTGCAAGGCCTTAAAATCGAAATTCGCAATACTTAGGGAGTTGCGTGACATCGATGCTGCCACACCCTGACGTGTTGATTCCAGTTCTTGAAGCGCACGCATGATGTTTGCTTGTTGCTCCTCCTCTAGGCACATGATTTCACGTATATAATCCTGTTTCTTGACACAGTTAACCGCGCAACCGAGTATAAGCTGCAACAAGCGCTCCAATTCCTTTACATCACACTTTTCCGCAATTCGTTGAGCATCTGGACGCATAAAATCGGTCAAAGTATAAGTGAGCACATCGTTGTAGTACTCATAGACGCCTTCTATCACCTTCTTCAGATTGCTCATCTTCAGGCGCCAATTGCCGCTGGATGTAGGCCGAATTTTCGAAAGCCAGGAATCTAAAATGGAATGAAATTATTTTTCGTTAGTGGTTAAATGAATATGCCGATTAGAAAGGCAGCACCTGTGAACACCTCTGGTGCAAATTGATTCAACGCTTGACCCATTGCAACGCCATCCGAAAGATGTTCGGCATTTGAATGCGGCGCATTTAGATTTAATGTCTTGAACCATTCCACAAGCGACCGATACATTTCATATTTTTCGGTTTCCATTAGTTACAACAAAGAATAGTTTAAAAACGAAAAAAACTAGAAACGTAAAACAGAAATTACAATGCAGCTGGCTAAGTAAAACGATATATTACAATCGTTTATAGATACAATTCGATAACACATCATATCAGCTGTTCGCACATATGTTTACATATTGTTCGGAAGACCTCTACAAGGGTGATATATTCCGAATCATGCCTCGAAACAAATCGGTGTCATCGCTCAATGTTGCACGAATCATCGATTAACGTTTATGAGTGTTTTGAGTCGAACCGAATATGACCAAAATGAATCGTTTTCATAGTGCTGCGTTTACGTTTGGGACCTAATCCACTCGAATAAATACTATCCACAGTGTAAATTACTGAGTCTACGTAGTCTCCAAATAAGACATTTTCTTAGGTTTAGCGTATGTATGCTAAGCATATACGAGATATTTTGTGTTATATAAACAACATGCTCACAAATCATAATGCAATTTAACTCTTGAATTTCTTGAACAATTTCAGTCGTTCTTCGAAATTGCTCACTGAATGTCGCCGCCTCATTAGACTTGTCCTCATATATGTGGAGTGTGTAAGTAAATCCTAATCAAAACTGTTTGTTAGCTGAGCTATCAGAGCCACGTTTGGATTCAAAGTTGATTCTCGGAGCCATTTGGATTAAATGTTAAGAGAGCGAAGGTGTTTACCATTTTAACTTATCTAATGCAGACACAATAATTAAAACTATATAACGGAAATAATTAAAGAGTGATTGTCAAAAAACTTCCCACACATTGCACTCTCTAAGCACAAATAGCATGAAGTCAACCTGTTTATTGTAACGTATACAAATGTATGTGCTGTACATAAAAATGGGCGATCGGAATGCTTGGAGCCTAGTTATGAATCAGAAGACCTACAAGAATACTGGGAAAGAATAAAAAACTCACTATTAAATAGTGCAAAATAATTCATTCAATTCGAAAAAATGATAGAAAGGAACGACGAACGGTTTGATCACGAGTGTATAGATGCAAACGAAAGCCAGAGCAAGAATGATGGAATGCGATACAAACGGCAAGCAAAGAATACACGAAATGATCGTTAAGGTGTGGAATGACGAAAGGCTATCCTCCGTATGGCTAACAGGTACAATAATACCACTATGCAAAAAAGGGGACACACTCCAGTGCGTAAACTACTGAGGAACCACGCTATTAAACGCTACAATGTATTCTTGGGAATACTCCCAAGAAGACTCAGCGCAACCGTGGAGACGGTACTGGAGGAGATCTTAAACCAGAAGGATCTGTTATGGATCAAGTAGTTGTGTTGAAGCAAAACCTCAAAAACGTTATGAATTTCACATAGACGAGCACGTGCTTTTTATAGATTTTAAGCAAGCATTAAGCGCCAAAAAAATCCGGAAATATGGGCATTAATAAAAAGCTAAGCAGACGTTAAAGGTCACTAAAACCAAAGTTTTAATTCAACAAGGAGGCAGCGTAAGCTTTGAGTTAAGCACTGAAGTAAGGCAAGGGGATACCCTATCAACAGTTATATTCAACTTATGCCTGCATTTTGCCGTCAAAAATTACTCCTCTTCTGGCAATGTACTCAACCGCTTGGGACTAGTTGGAGCGTACGCGGACAAGATTACAATCCTCGCGCGAAATCAAAGGTACCGGGAGAAACTGTTTCGCAATATTATGACAGGCAGTTGGCCTTTTAATCAACGGCCATAAGACTAGGTATATAATTCTCTCTAGAAGTTTAGGACGAAGAGGAGCACGCCCGATAAAAATAGGACAAGGTCCGCCGTTCGCATGAACCAAGGGGCACCAGTAAGCATACGCAATGTCTTGACCTGCAGTACTCTCACCTTCGTTATGTTTGACCTCGCTGCTATGCCATACACCTGCAATCCGTATCGCCAAGCAGGAGCAATTATTGTTTTATAAATGTTCACCTTATTTCCTTGTTTTATGTGCTTACAAGATATATAATAACACATTTTATGTAATTACTCAAAAATTCGATTTATTATGGTTCCTTACTTCCTAATCTTCATATTCTCTGCTAAAAGTTTCTTTTGGGCATGGTAGATTTGAATTTTACCTTGTTCTGTAATATTCGAAAAGGCAAAATTTTGCAAAAATTCTATCAAAGTGCTGGATGTATTTATGGCATTTATTGTCTTTGTAAAAATTATATCATTTTCGTCAGATTACTCAGAGCTCATTTCTGTCTCAGGTTCAACGTATAAGTTCTTCATGAGATAAACGCGGAAATGAAGTGAAGGAGCATCTTAATCACAGTTAAGCCTAGTTTCTACATCCTCAATGGTCAAGTTCTCCATTATATTTATTTTTAGTGTTTCTAACACGTTCAAAACAAATTTCTTGCAATCCCGGATAATTGAGGTTAATCAATTGAAACAAAATAATCGTTAATTGAATCACAGATAATCAATGCTCAAGTGTATCTCCTTAATTTTATCGCAAAACTAGTATTCAGTAATAGGAGATTGGAACGTTGGGTGTTTCTGTTGGTGCAGTACATATCGCAAGCAGTATGCAGTCGTTCTTGTGAGAACAACAAAGTCCCCATATGTCAGTCATGAATTCCGATGCTATGGTTTTATGTTCGAATCGGAATTAGTATAGGACATTGATGTCATGAAACCGATTTCATGACTTTTTTCGGAAACAATTTAAGCACCCGTTAACTGTCAGAATTCATTTTTGTGAATGTATTAAAATGTAAATATAGTTTTTTTTTTCTATAAAAATACTTATTTAATTAAGCCAAGAGGGGGAAAACATAAGAATGTATTTAGGTTTTATTTAATATTTTTTGCCAAACCAATTTTTTACATACGTAAAGTAGGTGGGTAATGAAGTCCAATTAAAAATAATCAAAAAAAAAAATTAATAAAGTGATTCCAGCTGTCTCTCAGAATTCTGCACTTTATCCTTTACATATTCGATTTTCATGACACCATATAAAGTCAGACTTAGTTTTGAATTCCCATAAAAAGCAATTCCAACTTGATTTCCACAAAAACCCCACATGATTAGGAAGACTCTCCATCCTATGTTTTTAAGATTGACACTATGGGTCTTTGAGCTTGGTCCATCGAAAAAAATTAGAAGGGCTGTGTAAAAAAATTCCGGCGTAGTCCTTGCTCTTCTGTTAATTTCATTACAGATGAACTTGTATTTCAACTAAACGACTACTTTATGAAGCCTCTTCATATGTTTTTGTTTTTAAATTTGCTTTACGCCATTTATTGAAAAATTGGTAAGCACTGAAGTTTTAGTTCGTATTCCTACTGCTCCACTTTAATTTCTTTTACAAATGTAAATGATGAGCCGTGCTTGTACCTATAGCTGCCCAAATATATTTGTTCCGCGTCGAGAATCCATTCCTAAATTGGATAAAATTTAATATTTAAGGCTTTGTCAACGAAAACAAACCACACTCACCTCAGGCGAAATCATGCTAAAATATTTGTTTCCCGATTGTCGCTGATAAAGATGATAGACATGGCCAGGTTTCTTAGTGAAGTTACATTCTGCATTTTGTATTTCGATCATTTTTGGTTCCATTATTACTTCCACTTCCTCATTTTCTATGTTCCTTTCATGAATAATTGGATCCCGTAACGGATCGAACAGATCGACCCCACTTTGTTGTGGATTGCCCTCCACAAAATCCTCTAAGAATAATTTCTTTCGTGTTATTTGTCTTTGATGCACAACTTTTTTTAGCTTACCCTCTTTCATTGTTGTTTCATATGCAAGCTGATCCAATGCGGCCTGCAGCGTAGATCTTTGTGGCACGGATTCAGCAGGTGATGCAGTATTATACATTGCCGAGCTACTTCTTAACGGCGTCGACGAACCACTATCTATGCTGCCTAAGTGATTAAGATTGGTTAAACAAGTGTTAAAGTTCAGTAGTCCCAGCTCTCCATTGAATACGGTATCGTTTATTATTTTTTCTGCAATAATTCGTTGATGTCGCTCCATTTTCGAAAGCTTGTATCCCCA
Organism: Cacoxenus indagator; assembly: GCA_035041755.1. Taxonomy (NCBI): domain Eukaryota; kingdom Metazoa; phylum Arthropoda; class Insecta; order Diptera; family Drosophilidae; genus Cacoxenus; species Cacoxenus indagator. The sequence goes on along the minus strand of JAWNKX010000218.1, from coordinate 571,552 downwards.
CACTCGTGCCAGTCGTTGCCAACAATCATCCGGTTCTCGTAAATGCTTTGTTACCAGCTTAACCAGCTCATCAGTTGAACTCACTTTCTTTTTCTTCGGTTGTGGAGATTCGTCATATTCCTAAAATGTATTAGACGTACAAATATAAAGTAGGTATTACAAGGATATCAATATCAAAAAGTACAAGAGAGTAAGAGAGAAAATGTTAACCAGAAACTGAACCACGGATTTATGATCCAAATGATGTTCCTAAAATAGTTGTGCCCAAAACAATTTGTGTCAACACATAGGCCTATATGGGGGCCCTTCTAAATTGTCACGGCTTATTTCACCAATATTCAGATCAATACGTTACAATAGTTTTTTCACGCAAGAATTTCAAATTTGGCCAATGGTCCGCCGTATCTGAAAAAGGGGCCGACATTTCCAGGTTTTTTTTTTTTGTAATTCCTTTTGTAAACATCAATAGAATACATAGATAGTAGCATAAAAGGTCAGGGATAAATTCATAAAGGTCTTAAAATCACTGTTAATTCTTATTTTTAGCCTGTAACGAATGCTTTTGACTTACCGGCTGGTCTACGTGTATTGAAGCAATCTCTAAAGGTTTTTCCGTGTGCGGTTCCGAAAGCAGTGTCTTTTTTCGGCCAATTTGCAAAGTGGTCTGATTCCTTTTCAGAGCTTGTCGTACCGTTTCATGTGAAATGGTGACACCGCACTGTTCTTGGAATTCAGCAGCAAGAGATCTTGTCGAAATGTGTGGATTGTTGGCTGCTTTTTCCACCAACGCCCGTGCTGCTTGCTGGCATAATTTGCTTGGCCGGCCATGAGACGAGTTAAGCTTCAGTCTATTCTCTTTACTTGCCCGTTTAATAATATTATAAACCGTTTGTCTACTCAAGGAGAACATTTCAGATAACTCTTGTACACTTTTTCCATTTTGATGGTTAGAGTAAACCAACTGAATGATCTTAAATGGCGTTCTTTGTCCAGGCATCTTTAAATTCGCGTGTTATCACAACAACTTCTCTATTCGATGACCAAAAAGCAATAAATATGCAATTACTTCATTAACAAGCGACAAACATAATCACAAATATGAAATATCCAACAACATATAAAGGGACATTCGTTCCAAAGTTCGAAAATAAGCTCAAAAGGAATTTGCCAAAGCATTTACTTGACACTAGAAACTGTAATTTTTTAGTTTTTTCTTTACCTCTGCTTCTTTTTAAAAACTGTGGTATTTTTTGTTGATATATCAATAAAAAAATACTAAAAAATTCCATATAACATTTTTGTCACATTTTATGTCAAAGCAATTTCTGCCAAACTTTCTATACATTCAGCGGACAGGGTTATACCATATTAGCTGGATAAATTCATTTAAAAGACATAAAGAAACGATTTTCTTGTGAGAGTTCATTTAATTAAAGCAGATTTGATTACGTCAGTGTTTCGGACTGCTGGCATTAAGTTAAGGTCCTTGGCTTGTTGATGTAAACCTTCATATTTAAATTAGCCACAGAGGAAAAGTCAGGCGAACGCGAAGGCCAGGCAAAATCTCCCCTAAAGCGCGCTGTCAAGAATCAAACAGATGTTTCTTGCCAAAGTGTTACCAGATGAGTTCGCCTAATAAAAATGATGGGTAATAAAATTTTATGTGCATGGAAACTCTGAAGAAGAAAAATAAGAACGCAATGAAGACCCACATATAAACAATTATAAATAAAGTGTTCTAAGGCAATCCAATTTTAGGTAAACTGCTTTTAGTTGCCATATAAACATAGTAAATGACGGACAAACTGCACTTAAAAACATATAAATATAGTGTATTACTTACTTGAAAACGGTTTCTTGAAGATGTGGGCGCATCAAAGTCACTTAAGAATTGCATTGAATCAAAATAATATAATGACGATTTAAAGCAATCTTCCACACCTGCTCCACTTTTCTCCAAATCCCTCTTTCGCTTCAATTCGCGCCTATAGCTTGTTCTCAGCACATTTATTTTTTTAGTCACGTCTTTTTTTTCCGCGTTCGGATTTGTCTCTCTAAATTTGGTCAACAATACTTCATATTGTTGTTCTTTAATTTTCCTGTTGCTGTATTCATCGCTCCTTATATCCCACAATGCCGGTAAATTTCGGTACACTTCTATTAACTCTATAACTTTTTCCCTCTCCATTTTTATTCACACTTCACAATTATTTTACTCACGCGTCCACGGCTGTGAAAGACCCCTTAATGAAATTGCTGTATCAAACATTTGTGTACGTGTGATTGATACAGCATACAGTGACGCTGGACAAACGTTTATTTCTTTTATTAGCCTGAGTCACTTAACAACTATTTCACTCACGCGCTCACGTCTGTTGTTTTCAAATTGTTCTCAAAAGTTAGGACTTACCTATAATTCTCCCTTTCATACGTACTTACCTTGTGCAGGCGTAAATGAGATAGACTATAATAAAGCAGCAGCGAACAATAGTCAAAGAAGAATTGAAAAACTCTCTGGCTGTACGAATTATCAAAACGCTTTGGACTCAAACATTGTACGTGTCACGCACACTTCGCTAACGCTATGATAATGTTTGATACAGCAATTTGTCGGGTAATTGGTAGACTCCAAGCTGTAAATGCCGTTTCAAACTAATGCAGCATTGACTTGGAAGAACAAGCTATTCAACCGTTGAGTATAATTATTTGCAACAAAGTAAAGTAAATAAAAACCAAATATACGTAGTTTACGAAATTGTATTTTAATTCAACTACTTGTGCAGAAAACCGAAAAACAAGTAAAAACAGCAACAAAAAAGAGGAGTGTGGATGAAAAAGTGGTTGGTTGTATGACACAAATTATCGAACACATGTTAAATTTTGAGGCAAATTGGAAATATATGCTCCAGAAAAATATATAAATGTTCCATTCGCCGCTGCACAGCTACTCAAACAACGCGAAAAAAATATCCTTGACAAATTTTGATGTTTTTTTAACGACTTTTTTTTATTAAAATTTTAGGTTTTCTTAATAATCAACTTGAGGATTAAAACTTACTTCCATTGAGTACGCGCATGGTGCGAATATCTCCATTTGAATTACCCGTTTCACTGTTGACATGCTTGCTGTTATCGCCAAATCAGTTTTTCGAATTTTTTTTGCAATTTCTCTATAAGAAAGATTGCGCTCTCTATATGTTAAGACTTTCGCCTTTTCTTCCGTCGTTAGAACACTTTTTCGTCCCATTTTTAACAAAAAATATAATTCAAATACGAAGAACTAATTTCACAATATTTGCAGAACCAATCACTTCGGAAATGTAGGACACACAAGCAGAATTGCAAATATTATTCTAGTGAGCCAAAAAAAATTATTTCTTGGATGTTGAAAATAAACCAAAAAAATAAAGTGTAAGGAAATCGGGTTTGCCTTCCTTTTTTTTCTACAAATATCTTAATGAACGGTACTTTAAAGATAAAATGAAAAAGTGCCGCCAAAAGCAAAGAGAGATTTGCTACCACATCTTCATGTTGAAACTAGTCGTATTTTTCTTCAAGTGAGCGGCATCGTATGTATGGTTGAGTATGACAACGTTCACAATACTGTATAGCATAAATTTTTGCCACGATTATTTACCTCCCTTATTCGTACTTACTTTGTAAAGGAGAAAGTACGATACAGCGGGCAGAACTGCCATGCTGGAAGTAAAATTAAAACGATTCTGATTTTGCTGTAAGCATTGTGTATATGAGATGGTTACATACATAAATATAATTCTAATAGTAAATATAGGGAGAAAAATTAATCAAAAACCCAGGAATTAGGTTTTTGTGATAAACAACTTTTGGATTAAAATATCAATTTTCTTTTTCCACTTCTACCGAACCCTTCCGTCCAAATGACGTTCGCAAATTTTCACTTTTCACAATTAGCCAACGTGTAACCAAAACAAAGAACAGCTGATCATGATTCGGGATTGGCAGTGTGAACACAAAGATTCGATTCAGTTGCACTGTAAAGACGGCACAAACCCACAATAATTTTGCACAGCAATAATCGTGCCTTATAAAATCTGTATGTAGATTTCGTCTGGTGCCCTCGCGGCCGACTTGCCTTCCGATTCTGTCTGATCGTTATGAAGACATGTTTCTGATTGAACTTCGTCGATTCTCCTCAACGATAGTCTTTGAATTTCGGCCGCGGTTATTGAGGGTTGTCCGTATCGAGCCACTTCTTCCAAAACTTTTTATAATGTACTCAACAGAGATTTTGATAAACTTATTTCCGATGCTATTTCCAAATAACTTTTGCCAGAATTATATTTTCCAATTATTAAATTGCGAATATTTTCGCATATCGGCCTACCACATGCCATGTCCGATACAGGAATAATAAAAAGCACAAGGGAATGCAAAAGCAGGTTTGATTAATATTTGATTAGCAAATATTTTAAATACATTTTTAAAGACCCTTTCAAATATTTATATGCGAAGAAATCGTAGAGGTACGAATTAATAGTTGTTAGATCTTCTATTTGATAAAAGACGACAACGTTCCCGATACTGCATAGTAAGGCCACTTTGTTCATACCTTGTTTTCTTTTGAACTGCGCAACGGCAATGTCAATAAAGTAAAGGCATATGTATGGTTGACATTCATAACACTTTTGCTACGATACCTATATTTATATTTTTTAGACGTGCTTTGTACGAGACAGCGGACAGAAATCACAAGCTGGAAGCAAAATCAAAACGATTCTGATTTCACATCTCACAATAACCAAAACAGCTGATCATGATTTCAAATCGGAAGTGTAAACAGCAAGATTCGATTCAGTCATCCAACCGCAGTGTAAATAGGCTATAAGTTATAATTATTTTCTGATTTACATTGTACTGCCACGCGTTACAGTCGATTCCAGATCGTTGATGCATTTGACTCTTTACTAAGTGTGGGAATATTGGTGCAATGTGAACCGTTTACCCAGGCCATTGAGTTTTTACATATGTATTATGTATTTACTTATATTGATTCCGAGTAAAATATAAGTATAAATTTATTCACTATTTACTTGTAAACCCCTTTTAAACATATTTTTACATCACGTCGAGTTAAGCTTGTTGAAAAAACATCAATATATCGATATTTTTTGTTCCAAACACCGATATTTATGAGCGATATATAAAGTTTCGATATATCGATTTAAAATCTCATACCTCGAAAAGGTATAAAAGTTGAAATTTTTTCCAGACCAACAAACGAAAATTTTTTCGCGGATTTTTGTTAGAACTCAACCTTATATTTCTTTTTATACAGCCTGAAGGCCTTCGTTGATCTGGCTATAAAAGTATTGTAATTTAGGATTAATTCTAAGCTACAATAAAAAAATATAAATAAAAATATAAATTTCTTTTTATAGCGATCGATATATCGATATTTTTATGTTGATATTGATATTTGCAAATAACGTCTATACGATATATATCGATATTTTTTGGTACTTCTGACATTCCTCCGACAAATTGTTCCATTATTGTGTGAAAGAAATCTGTGATCGATTAAAAATCGATTATAACGATGCATCGATTTTTTTTACATCTCTAGTTTTCTAAATAAACAACTTTTAGATTAAAGAATTAACTTACTTTTTCCACTTCTACTGAGTCATCAAATGATGCGAATCCCTCCATTTGGGCTTCTTGTCCCCTTAAAAAATCCAAATTGTCGTAATACCATAATGATGGTACGTAAACTTCTTCGGCACCCGCTCCGGATCTCTCACTTTGACGTACTTTTTGCGATTCGCGTCTATATGACGCTCGCAAGGAATTCACTTTTTTTTTTACAGTGTCAATGGTAGCATCTTGGTCAATCTCCTTATACTTGGAAAGTAATTTGTTCCACGATTTATTTTTTTCAAATTTATTTCTGTACCCATCACTTGTAGTTTGCCAAATTGCCGGTTCATTTTTTAATAGTTCGATAAATTCACATAGAAATTTTTTGCTCACACTCGCCATATTTGGAATTTCGCCGATTTGCACACAATGAAAACTCAACTCAAAGTGAGAACGTCCGAGAACAGCGTAATAGACGACGAACGTACTCGCCGGCGAATGAAGGTGGCCATCCACGGCGAATATGTTCGTGTGATTCGGTCGCAGGCGGTCGACCACAACTGCGAACAGACTAATCGGTCATAATTTCCAGTTTCAGTAAACAAAGGTCGAACAGCCGTGGGTGACAGTAATACGTTTCGGTCATGTTTGAAGGCATATTCGCCGTGGATGGCCCACTTTAAGTGCCCTGGGTACCGTAAAAACAGTTCCAATCTTTTTGCACACATTCATACATATGTGATTATTGATGATGCTTATGCGATATGGTAAACGTGTGATTCGCTGTCGAAAATATTCGCCGTGAAAAGAGTTGTTCACAAAGATTTATCGAATGTTTGTCGTCTATGGCGTTGTTCTCAGGCATGTTCTCATTTTGCGTTGTTTTCATCGTGCGCACATCGGTGGAATTGCGAAAATGACGTGTTTAGATAAAAGCCAATACTATCAATCAGCGTTGGTTCGACGCATGTTTACTTCACGACGAAACTGTGAAAGTAATGTGCGGCGAGTCCGTTTGTGGTTGGTGGAATCAAGCGAACATATTCGGGTTTGAAGGCCAGCTATAGCATGTCAATTGTTTGCGTTTTATTTTCTTTTGTACGTTGCAGACGACAAAGTCTATAAAGAAAGCGCGTATGTATGCTTGACATGCATAATACTTCGACCACGGTGTATATACTTATACGTACTTACTTTGTGGAGGTGCAAACGAAACAGCCGAAACTGCCAAAAGGCAATTAATTTACTCCAAAAGTAAACAAAAACCAAATAAACGTGTTTGACGAAATTGCATTTTTGATTAAGTAGTACTGCAGACAGACGAAACAAAGTACAAACAGCAAGCGAAGAGAAAAGGCGAGAGTGGATGAAAAATAGAAGTATGTTCTGGGAATGGACTCAGAAAGAATAGATACTCCTCCTACGGGAATGAAGAAAACGGCCACTGAAAATATGAGGCTGTCTGCAACATTGAAATCTCTCGCTACTGGACAGCTATGCAAAGAACGTGAAAAGTATCCGTGACTTATGAGGTTAATTCAACTGTTTCGGTGCAGTACCTTGAATAAACAGATCTATGTAAATTCCCTTTTTTCTTAATAAGTAAAATTTCAACTTACTTTTTCTTTTACCACTTCAATTGAGTCCTCAAATGGTGCACACCCTTCCTTTTGGACCTCCACTCCGGTTTTCTCGATTTTACGTGTTTTCGCAATTCCCGTCTATAGGACGTTCGCAAGGAATTGACTTTTTTTACAGTGTAAATGGTGGCATCTTTGTCAAACTTTTTGTATTTAGTAAGTAAATTATTCCACGATTTGTTCTTTTCCAGATTATTTTTATATAAGCCAGTTTTGTTAGCCATAAAGCCGGTACATTTATAAACATTTCTATGAATTCACGAATAAACGTAATTTTTTTATGGTCAAGAATATTTTGCAAATTTTAAAAATATGAAGTTATTATAAAATAAACAGGCTGGCGTCTTTGTGAATAATAACTGACGTGTTATGTATAAAAATGAGTAACTTATGAATATTCTTGGCTATTGAAAAGTTGTTGAAAATATTGTGGCGCGTTTGTGTATTCTTGTGAAATGATCCCACTAATTTTGGGTCACCTATGAATTTTATAGATGGTGATGGCGTACACGGCGAACATCACCTCGAACACAACGCATCACGCGAGCATGTTCGTCGGATATGGCTAGAGTTGAGTGAGACGACTTCAAGCGAAGTTGTTTCGTGTGATAGCAGACTACGCATCTAGCAGGGACAAACGATTAATTACTATCATTAATTTATACATCAGTTATAAACACAGCTATTCGGCTCATATACATACATACAAACTTTGTACAAAACAAACACTTTGATTTCTTGTATTCTTACCAATAATTTTTTCAACATTGCAGTAATTTCACCAAAGACATGTTGAACAATTCATGTGATTGTTCATATGACAAATTATTGTCAAATCAAAAGGACAATTTATGGCCTTCGTGAAGAGTTTATTATTAAAATTCTTATTTCCTCTTCTTTATTTTAATATCACTTCTAATGCAATGAGTTGTTTTCATTTATTTCGCTATTTCACTAACATTAACTTCTATCGCCATCTGCATTGTTCCTGTACTACTTGAATTTGTTTTTGCTAACAATTCCTCAGCCCATTTAAATTTCTCATCTTGCTCTTTGATTTTATTCAGTGATGTAAAAGACAAATCGTGTTCCAATCTATAGCTGCCCAAATATTTTTGTTCTACGTTGCTATTCCATTCCTAAAGTGTGGATGCGTATTATTATTAAAAGTATATTCACAGAAATTATACACTCACTTCCGGCGATAGCATGCTAAAATAGTTCTGTCCAGATGGTCGCTGATAGAGATGATATATATGCCCAGGCTTTTTTATGAAGTTACATTGTGCACTATGTAGGATTTCACTTTCATTCGACTCTTTAATTATATTCATAGCCTGCATTTGCAACATTTTTATCTACAATGAAATGGTAATTAATGCTTGTTTTTATGAATTTGTATGGCGGCCACGGCCCAACCATACCTGATCCAGTATAACGCTCAACTTCTGACAAGTGCTATTTTTTAGCTGCTTATCAGCATTTTGTATTTCTTGCGCCAACATTATTATATCCATTTCCTGATGCATTGAAACACGCAGCGGATCCAGCAGATCGACGCCATTGGGCTTCGGATTGCGCTCGACTAATTGTGCTGTGTAAGTGGGAGCGATATTAAAATTGTGTTTGATTAGACCAATGCACTTTAAAGCTTACCCTTTTTGATTGCTGTTTCATAGGTAATTTTTTCCATGGCAGCACACCTTTTCATAACAAATACACAATAACTTGTTGTGGTACCGAATAGGGCTGCAAAACAATTGATTTTACTATCGATAGTATCGATGGTTCCTTTCAATGACTCTCGATGAAAAACGTACTATCGCAATACATCATAGGATATATATTCTCCAAGTGCGTGAATGAGCGTCAGAGAATGGCCAATTATGAAAAAAGAACAGCAACACGTTTGGGAATAATATCCGCTTTCGATTTATCTATTTATTTTTTTATTATAAGTCGTTGAGGCAACGTACTACTACCCACATGTCGACTTACGAGACCAGACCTAATGTCTGTTCCACAGCGTACAGACAAATGTCATCATCTGTTTGCAGTACAAACAACATACAACCAAGGATTGCATAGTGTTAGAATTACACGTGCATGTCAAAAGGTTAAGAAGTAATGGCATTTCATAAGTTAGTTTAATGACTCTAATTGATTGATTTTAATGAGATCAATAGTGGGCTTAGGTTAGTGTTAAAAGATTTACATAAGACATAGAATGGATCATGCTGTAAGTAAGAAGTTCTACACAAGGCAAGGCTAATAGGTATTAAGGATGAGTATCGACCAACAAAACATCGATTAGTGACATCGATTATTATTTTTTACTCGTTGATCGATGTGTCAATTAATTCTTGCTTAAAACATCGATTAATCGTCATCTTTAAAACCGAGATAATCTATAAAACTCCAATACTTGCAATTGCAGACAATTTATAGGAGCGAAGAAAATGAAACTAATTTCTATAATGATCAAAATAGCTTTACCTAATTTATATGTACTGATTACTGATGATATCGATTAAAAAAACATCGATTATTTCAACAAAACATCGACTATTTTCGACTATCCCTAATAGGTATGCAATGCGTAGTAAATCGAGCAAGTACATTAAAAATGATCAAAATCATCGAGAAATGTGAGTTCATTTTACCGTAAATAAGATTATGCATGAAGGTCCGACCCAGGATTTTTCTACGACTAGATAAAGTAGGAATATTGATCAATTTCAAACGACTCCCAACACGTTTCCATTGATATAAAATGAGTTTGGACTTTAAGTTCCATGGTAAAAAGTGGAAGAAGGAATCGCTGAGAACATAGTTTAAGTTCATCTGCGTACATTAAAATTTGTGAGTTTTTGATAATGATAGGTAAATTGTCGATGAATATATTGAGAAGTTAAGGTCCCAGATGACTGCCTTGAGGGACCCCAGACGTTACAATTATAGACTTTGAAATTTAAGACATAAAAATACCCTTTGAGTTCGACAATCAAGAAAAGATGCCAACCATAGAACTAAGGAAGAGGAAAACCTAACGCTTTAAGCTTGGTTAAGAGCAAAGTATGCGATACTAGATCGAAAGCTTTGCTGAAATCAGTGTAGATAACATCCGTTTGACTACCTACCAAGAAGTTGCGGTTAACGAAAGAGTTAAATTTCAACAGAACTTAATTGTAAATGGAGTACCATAACTAATCCGTAATAATTTGCTCAAACAACTTAGGAATAGCGCACAGCTTGGCAATACCCCTATAGTGGGAGATGTCGGATTTACGGACCTTTTTTAATAGCGGAATTATATAAGATTCCTTCTAAACGCCTGGTAATGATGGTGTTAAAGGTAATATTGAATAAATAGCTAAGAGGAAGATATAGACTATCAGCACAGATTTTTAAAATACAGCTAATAATATTTTCAGGACCAGGACTGAATGAAGGTTTGATCAATTAATATAACGCAAAACTGTGCCATTGTCAATTGCAGGCAAACTAAAATTATTATATTCATCAATTTTATACGGATACAGTGGAGTATTTCCATATTAGAGTACGTACCTCGGTAGAGTTTCCCTAACCCCTCTTCAGAACTACTTGCAACTCCCATGAATTCCATACAAGTTGGAAATAAGTGACAGTTTTTAGTATTGATGGATTTAAAGAATTGTTTAGGATCCTGATTAATATTGGATTTTACTTTAACTATAGTAAAAAAATTTATTTATCTGATTAAATTTTAAACGAGCTGTAATTTGAATAGACAACTCGAGAGCCAGACCGTTTCTGAAATTTTTTAGTTGATTCAAATCTCTGGAAAAGCACGGCGGTTTGTTCAAATTGTTAGAAATAGCACAACTCCATCAATAAAAAGAACTTAACACGGACCAGTCAGTGGAAGCAGTCAGGGAATCAAGACGATTGAAATTTGTATATTTAAAATTGAAAACTCGTCTCGGCTTAGCACTTACAATCACTTCAAGAGTGGGGTGATAGGCATCTTCCGGAATTGACAATGGAGAGGATTTTACAAGCAAACACTTTTCATGGCAATTAGTAAACACCGGGTCAATAGTGCGATCAATCCTGTTAGATATGTACTTTATTTGCTGGAGAGAGAGATATCCAGCAATACATCCACAAATTAAAATCACCTACGACGAGCAAGATGTCAGAGTTATTTCGATAATTTGATACTCTACGAATATCGTGTTTGCATGCGATGTATAGATAGTATCGGATGAACTTGCTCCTCTTTGCAAATTACACAAATGAATTCTAAATCTTCGGTACATCAAGACAAAGGAATTCTGAAGAATACGAAGAGAGAACAGAAATAAGGATACCAACACCACTACACCCGACGCGGTCTTTTCGGAACGTTGACTAGGAGTTATTAAAAAGTTCGGAGTTGAAAACGTCGGGACGAAGCCAAATTTCAACAAAGGAAGAAACAACGTCGGAAGTTAGATTCTTCTAAATTTTGATAATGAAGTGTAAGTTTTGAGAAAATGTTTAGTTTTTTGACACCCTAGGGGGAGTAAGTGATACTAGGTAAGGTGACACGCCTGTTTGTATTTCTCTGAACAAACTCATGGACCACCATATGGGCAGGCCAGAAGTTGGTGTCACAATTGACGCAAAATGCTTCAACAGAAACTGAAAGCTTGAAGGAAGAGCTGTCTCTAGGAATAGCAAAATTTAATTTCTGAATTTTAATATTCGAAAAACTGTTTTTGGAAGAAATAGTGCAATATCATCACATGTTGTCTCCTTATCCAATCTGGAAATGAAAAGCTGTTTTCGAAGTTCCAGCACCTTTAAAATACACGGTGCTGACTTAGAGGCAGTATTAGTCTGCGAAGAACTGTTGTGATGAGAGGAAGCAGAAGAGTAGTTAGAGAATTGAGTACAAGATGAAGCTATAGTTGCAGTAGACGGATAAGTATTAGAGGAAGACGAACTAATAATAAAGGATAAGTTAGCGACTACAGAATGTGGAGTAGTTGCCGGGATAAGGGTAGCAGGAGGTAAGAGAATTGGAGCGAGATGGGGAGGTTGGGTAGGTATAGAAGAAAGTACAGAAGAGAAAGTAAATATATATTTGAATGGAGTAGAAGGTGGTGAAAGGGAATGAGGAGTAGGTTGAGGAGTGGAGAAGGTGGCAGCAGTTGCACTGGATTCGGTTGAATAGGCGTATCGAATGTATATTCAGTTAAAATTTTAGCCACCGCATCAAACTCAGAGAAGAGCTGACTAGATAATTTGTTGATTTGAATGAATTTGTTGCTTAAACGGAGATACATGGCCGCGAAGTTACCCTGTACTAAACATTTCTTATATTGCTTTTGCACACTTCTTTTGTAACGTTCTCTTTGTCTAAATAAAGTTTGGGGAATTCCCATTATGCTGCTAAAGAAATGTATTAATGTAACTTTAATTCGGTCATTGTTTAAAAAACTTTTTAAAAAAGCACATAACTGGGATAGTGAAGATATCATTTCTCGCTCAGAGTTACGTTTACAGTTAGCTGATAAATCATCCAATATTCAATTTATTGCAACTTTGTTTGAAGAAATAGAACCATTGAAGAAAGTATCACATTTCGAAATCGAACAATCGATTGATGAACATAATTTTGAATCCACTGCTTTAAATGAAGAATACTGACGAAACCACCGGTGCAGAAACTAACGACGTGATGCCCAATACGGGAAAAATTACTGCAAAGGAGGTCCTATCAGCATTCAATATTTGCCTGAAATGGGCAGAGCAAAAAAATGCTTCGTTTGACGATATAATGACACTCCAAAGGCTTAAAAACAGTGCAGTACAAAACCAGCCATTCTGCACAAAACAGACAAAAATCGAAAATTTCTTTAATTCCAAATAAAATATTTGAAATAAGTGTATTGAATTAAAATATAAAAAGTAATAAACTTGATTATAAACAGTCATATGTATGTAATGTTTTATAATTAGTATGAAAATCAAAATCTCGGTACTTGCAACAAACTCAAAACTAGCGCCGAGCTCGGTTTCCATTACGTTCAAGAATCGAGATTCTACTATATTATTTAGATTATTTATACATTTAATGCTCTTTGGTAATATAGCGCACTTAGGTCAATACACTGAGTGAAAATTACATAGATAAAAACACATAGGTAGCACGTAAACACGTCTGTTAGTAAGCACAACCAGTATGATACTAGCAGCTATATAGATGTGGCAACTAGAACCTTGGAAAATGTATATTTTAATTCACATTTTTTAAATGCATATCTCATCTATATATAAAATGGACGTTTGTCTATCTGCGTCTGTATATGTCTGTCTGCCCATCTGTTTCTTTGTCTGTCCGAAGATTTGGAACCCGTTTAAACGTACACCATGAAAATTGGTACATATATGAAAGTTATTCTAGTCAAATCGAATAAGAATTGCTCTCGCGCGATCCATTGAGTGCGGAAAAACGAATACAGTGGAATTCGACGAGCTTGGCGTTCAGATACGTTTTAAGAGTCTGTTATGGCACAGATGTATTTATCGATCTAGGAACAATGTTTATCAACATTGCAATACTTTGAAATTTATCACAATTGCGTTTGAATTATAATAAAATATTAAAAATCAAAAAACTTATGGAGCTTAAAGCACAAAAATTTATTAAAATTCTCGCTGTATGGCACTCAAGTGGCACACTGTACATAAAAGCAACTACTAAACACGAAGAAGGCGCTCGAAGGAACACAAAAAAAAAATGAACAATAACAAAGCGGTAGCGCAAACTCATACGATTTTTTCGTACCAAAAATGGAAAGTGTTTTATTTGCCGTTTACATCCAAGCAGCACTGGGGCCCTTAATAGTATACATTAGAAAGTTTAAGTTGTTTAAAACATTTAAGTTTACATTTCATACATTGTAAAAAAAAATTATTTATGATAACTTTCATGCCCACGTAACGATTTTTCTATAGCGAACTATTCTACCCTCTTGCGAATTAATTTTCAGAAAGCTCTACGTGAATAAGTTTTATCCGATACTATCGATAGTCAGAACTCAAAACTATCGAACCTGCCGAACGGCTCCATTATCGATAGTTTTGCCAATATACTACCAAACTACTACCGAAAAAGAGCTTTCTTTGGGATGGGCAAATGCGATATTTACATAATGCATTTGATGCTTCATTTACATATGTGTGACACAACTTCTTGAAGAGTTACAAGTCGTTGCGAAATATAGGTTATTATCACAAATCATATAACCTGTTATTGTATTTGTGACCCTTGTGAAGGGTAACAAACATTGCAGAACAAGTTACTCGTGATATCATTGAGAATTTCCGATATTTTACCAAATTTATGATACTCAGGCCTCACATTCCTGTGTAGTTTTCTATCATAATAACAACTGGTTGTAATCTGGCGCGAAATGTGAATTTTAAATAACATTTAAGCTAGCCAAAACACTCGTGTGATCCTTTCGAATAAACCAAACACTGATGACGGAAATACGTTTTTTATAATATACTTGTGCTGGAAGAGGAAAAGAATTAAAAATAGCAAAGGATGTCAAGAGTGGATAAAAGAGAAGTACGACAGATCTGATTCTACATATGTAAAATTATAACTAAAAATGTACATTTTTTCAAATTAAAATTTTTTTGACACTCCAAATTTTTAACAATTAAACATCACACGAAATGAGCCTATTCGTCGCACGCGGTACGCTTATTCACACAATAAGCACATAGCCGACATTTATTTATCATGTAATCATTCGTGTTATGCATTTTTCCCATTTTAAATACAGCAAAACATCTTACATTAAATAAACTAAGATAAGATTGCAACGGATATGTGATCGCGGATACACATATGTTGGTTCCGATGACGGGAACACCCGGCTGTTCGAACGAAATAAAAAAAAAGCCTTACAAAATTATATTTATAAAACAAACTTATATACTACTTTATTTTAATATGTAAATGAAATTGGTTTTTATAATGTAGAATACATATGAGCTTCGCAATCGCGCACTCCACTGCTAATTAATAATTCCACTACATCGAATTCAATACGATAAAGCTGTCGTACTGTGTGAGCGAGATAAATCTTGTGTTTCTTGAAATCTTATTACATGTCATTTTTAGTACTTTCGGGGAACGAAATTCGCTAAAACTGTTTGACAGCTGCAGCAGGAAAAATTTAGAAAGAGGCATGAGAGGTGGACCCAAAGCTAAAACAACTTTTTCGAAGTAATATTTCGGCTAATAATTAAGCAAAATTCAGAGTTTTAACTAAGTTCAATTGTTTTAGCTCTAAGGAAACACACGTTTTATTTTTCACCAACCAAATTATGCATTTGTGCACAGCTGGGCGTCATATTTTATGTATTTGGAAAACGAATTGCAGCAACAACAACGAAGTGGAACTCAAAGTGAAACAGAAATTCGAAAATAAGGATACAATTTCGCAACAAAAGTAAATGAAAAAGGAATGCTGAACATAAACTATTAAATAAAGTGCAATAAAAACAACAAACAAATACGGACAGAAGTGAATAGTGCATAGAAAATTGTATAAGTTATAATTAAAAGTCGTGCAAATGTGAATGAAAACAACTAAAATAGAACGCAAAGAATAACAGCCTATAAGAAGCAATTCGAAGATAGCTAGAACGTGAAGACTAGAGGAGAGACAAAGAGAGACCGATTGTTGTTCAGCAAAGTGAAGTGAAATTGGAAAGGAAGTGAAACAAACAAGCACACGCACGCACAAACAAACACGCGTTACCAATTGTCATACAAAAGTACGTATGCATCTATTTACATACATCAGTTCATAATATGCACATATGCAAGAGTAAGTGCTGCTTTTTGATGCTTATACAAATACATACATACATGCATTTGTTGGTTCAATAGTGTCGCGCCCCCGCTTATGAATTTATATTACCTTTGTAGTTATCGGCGATCGAGCACAAGTGAGTAAATAAGAAAGCGTGTGGCAAAGCTAGTGAACGAAAAACTGCTGACCATTGAAGAAACTGATACCAACAAAAAAAAATTGTTAAAAAAGCAAAGCTAAACAAAGCTAAACGGCATGGTTGGAGACACATAGGGACGGACGCGCAAACAAATAAAGCGCATCTTGATACCACTTCACATACACGTCTGTTAACAATAATATCGCGAATTTTGTCACCAAAGTTGAAGTGCAAAAAAAAGCAAAAAGGCTATTTGCATTACGCGCAGACACATTAAATAAAAGGTGCGTTGAATAAAAAAAAAAGTGCACTGATGGTAAAAAGCGCAAAGTGTGTAAACTAACACGCCGTCTATGAGAGTTTTGCTAGAGAGAGAGAGGTGAGAGTGCAACAACGGAAGTGTCTTGCAACGGAAGTAATTTAATGTAAGTATTCGACATATGTATGTACATACATATATATGTAAAACTTAGTATGCATAAAATCGATGCAACAAAAAAAACAATGCATATATTTTTTAAAATTATATTTTTGTTTTATTATTATTTTGATTGTGGGCTTTTCTGGTTATTTGTACGCATCACGTATTTGGCTTATAATTTGCCACAAAGTTTGTAGCACTAATAAACTTTTTTTTTCTTACGAATATACGTATTATTCTTGATTAGAATGATTAGAGAAACTAGTCAATAATAAGTAAAAATTATAGTTTGTAACATAGTTGTTGGATGTCCGTCTGTCCGTAACTATGAATGAAAACTACTTTACGTCAGTAATTACCAGCTTCAACAACACAACTGTCATGCAGGACATAATAGAGACAACAAACGAAACGCCTTCAAGCGTTGGCTCTCCATGATTCGTCTGTATAACAGACGGTAATAGCATGGTAAGATCACACATGATAGAGTGTAGAAGCCAGTCATCCATTCATATTCTATACTACCAATTCATAACTCCATCGCTTATGATTGCTTCATTATAAACACGGGAACAGACATTATCTTTGCCTCACGCATACTCCACCCTACCTTAACTGATTTCTCTCGTCCCTTTTTTTCAATTGTTTTTTTAGAGTTGTTTTTGTGCATATATTACGTTAGTGCCCTCAATATTTTTGCGATGTGATAACGAATAAAACTGAGTTTAAAGAACAATTAAATCAAGTTGTTTATAATTATGCCTATTGCTCAATGTAATGACACTATAATTTAAATGAGTCGTTTGAGCTTACTAACCGTAGTTGAGATTTGTCAAGTCTTATTGTTTATTATTATGTTATTTTGTGGGTCATCAATAAAAATACTTATGTATGTATGTACGAATACCTGGAATAACCATTTCATTTAAGTAATTTTGTTTTGCGTTAGTCTTATAAACTCTCCAGAAGTGACAGAAAAAATATATCTATATATGATTAGTCCAAGACATTCTCTTTGCGACACTTTACGCCTAAAGTATATAACTGATTTTTATTTTAAAAAAAACATTTAAACATTATAATAAAATTAGTAAGGTTGAAAATTGTCACACACACAATACAATATAATCTTAAACACACGATTATGAAAGTAGTAAGCATAAGAATCAGACCTCTCCAAATTGAATGTTTTTCATCAGTAAAGAATACACACACAATCCTACTCCTTGGTCCCGGTCATACTCGATTCATAGAAATCGAGTCGTTACCTCTTATTGAAGTTAGTTTAGTGGTGTTTTTCTTTTTAATCTCAGGTGTTTTTTTAATCTCAGGCGTTTTATATGTTTAGGATTCTAAATAATAATTCTTTGTGCGTATGGATGCTTTAACACAATTTTTACGGCTAAGAATCAGAAACGTGCTTTAAAATATTTTGCTTGTCATCTGCTGTAATTACCGAAGGAGGCCGACGCTTCCTATTTTCCCCATAGGTACGTTTATTGCTTTAGAATGAAGAAATAACTTTACGGCTCCGTTTAATATTTTTCGATATTTGAAAGATTGAGTGGTAACACTCTCTGTAAATACTTTTTTTCCTGTTCTGCGTTATCCAACGCTTTTGATATCCCCATATTTACTTTAATTAATTGAAAATTGATTACTTTATATAAATATTAATTTTAATAAAGCGGAAATGTGGTAATCAATGGTTATTGAAAAGGCTAATATTTAAACTCTCATTTATTTTTATGTAGAATTTCATTAACTTTATTGACAAAAAAATACATCTTAAAAGCTATATTCGTTTAGCTGATATTAAGCATTAAAGATAGGAAGCATAATCGGTTGTCGGGCGGTGTATGTGCCTATTTTCATAGTGTTCGCTCAATCGGTGTCGGAGTCCATAGGCTGTCCATAAGATATATAGCTAGTCGTAATAGGTCACGGTACCGGTTTAGTTAGTTTTATTTATTTATTATTTTATTTGAAAGGGCTAATGATTAGTACTGCATCATTGCTCAGATTAATTACTTTTCATTGGTCTCTAATCTCATATGTCTGCGCAAGCCATACAAATTTTTTAGTTATATAAGTCGTTAAGAAATGGTTTTGAATAGACAAATGTGCCGTGCAATTACGTGGTTCGTAATAGGAACATCCCTTTTTAGATATTTAGTCTTTCGTGTTGTCTTTTCAATACAACAGTTTTGTTAGCCCTTCGAGAGTGCATTGAGATTTAGTAGTTCTTCAGGACTTTCGTCATAGATACGCGGTAAACCGTTTTTGATAATAGCATAATAACTTAGACGACAGTAATAATACCATAAAACGTTCTTGTCATATGTGCACATTCAAATGAAATTAAAATGGAATTCATATCAGAAGATTGGAATACTGCAAAATCATCTGATATTGGTAGACTTTCAGATCAATTATATCAAGACCAAATATGTATTTAGTTAGCGGTGATATCATATAAATAATTGCTTAAATTTCAGCAGAGTATGAGGCCTCCTTTTTAGAGCAAAACTATTGGAAGTTTAATCGTTTAACATTACTCTCATGCAAACATATGTGGTTTTAAAATCGTCGATCGCACAAATTGAGCATTGATATAGATAAAGCTACATATCTTACATACTTAAATATCTATCTGTACATCTACATATCTGTCTAATTACCTCTGTTTACCTTTCGATGCATGTTTTCTTAAAGGAATTTGACTCTTTATCTCGCCCATTGACCCTTCTTTTGAACTTCAATTACATTTTTTTCGTTAATAGATCCCAGAAATAGGAAGTGGCCAGAAAAATTAATGTTGTTTTCTTTGATTTTCCTTAGAATTTAAAATGATTTTATAAACATTTATAAAAGAATCCCAAAGAATCGTATGTGTATATATAACTTACCACTCTAGGCTTAAATATCATTTCAAGAAATTGAGTTGCTGTGATAATGGTGCCATTGGCTATTGATATATACCTACTTCGTGCTATTTAACTGCCCCTAATAATGAAAGCTGGCGTCATCCTATACGGTGTGCTTCAAATCAGAAATGCTTTCCGATATACCCAAAACAGCTTATCTACAAATATTCAGCAACAGAAAGTATTAAATTATCAGCTGTAGGCAGGAAGAAGCTGTAGTACGCGGCAAACATCATATCTTGAAGTTGCTAACAAGCTTTATTTTTCATTTTTCGGGTTTGCTTATAATCCCTTCGAACATAAAGGGATTGCATGTAAAAAAATATCACTTCGGCCATACGATCCATTACTTTGGGACTTTCAGGTCTTATATGAATGGACCTCTTGAGAAATTTCACCACTCTAGCTAAAAAAACTTGACGGGTTACTGTTTTTCCATACGGAGGGGAGACGAATATGACTATATCCACTCGTCTCAGCGAGCTGATTAAGAATGTATATAGTTTACACCTCACTCAATATGTTACAAACTCCATGACAAAGTTATAATTCTATTCACAGAATGAATAGTGTAAAAAAAATTTTACTATTAGAATTTACCTCTGTCATTACAGATAATCGCTTTGGCTTGATTACGGCTATAGAAGCATGCGTGCCTCAATTCCCGGTATCAGAGTTGTGCGTGGTCCCAATTGGATATGGTCGAATCAAGGTGAGTGCTTTTCACACATCTTGTAAGGTAAACACGCATTAATAAACGATTGTCTATATCTTTACGTCAATCGCAAGTTTTGTTTAAACGAATCCGAACAAAGACCTATTCGAAAAAAATTTATGTACTCGTAAACAGTTTCTCACATCCCCACAAGCCCTGCGCTCGTGCCGATCTACTAAAAAGTACAATGCTAAGGTGCTTTAGGCAGAACGCATTTTTATCTGGCACACATTTTCGAACTACACCTAAACATTTTTGGGTGGCTTTGTTAATTTTAGAACACTTCACAGTAATTTTTGGCGATGGGTGTGGGATTCAAGTATAAATACGAAACCATTTATTTATACCATTAAATAGCATCGAAGGTATGCAGCCTCAGTATGCGCGTGGCAAAGGTCATGAATTTGGCGGCGGCAGCAACGTGTCAAGAAATATAAATTCCCGATGCCAGAATTAATCGTTGAAGTGTAAGTCAATTTTTTTGGGTTTTATGTAGTCAGTCGTGTTTCGGGTATATTGCAGTGCTTTTGCTTTAGCATTTTCCGGCGGTGGCAGCTGAATTCCCTGCATTTATTTTTATATATTTATAAATATTTTCCTTGAAAATGTTTGGGGCTCTTCCAACAATTTATCAACTTGGTATTTCCCTTTTCTCTTCTCACAATCACACATGCTCGATAAATCGCTGACTGAGTTATTTATGTACTTCGTCTCCACACATGTTGAGCATTGCCAACTCATCTGGCTCCACTCTGCTCGTTATGACTTTTGACGCGTGCTGATTTCTGTAGTGTTTCACAGAGGTTTAAGGGAAAGATTTAAATTTTGGTATCTGTATCAGTCAGTTTAATTTACATTCAAAAGTAATTTTGGCAAATTTTGTATGTATTATAAAATTGAAAACAAGGCGGAGGTATCCGTTATCATACCACTGCCCAAAAGTACGATAACTTACAGGCCTTATAGACTGTTGGGTCAAAACTTGAAGATGTCAGTGCTAGAGTCGAGATCGTATCATCAAGATATCGATAGATACCGAAGGAGTATATCTCTAACTAAAATGCACCTTTTAAAAATATAAAAGTTCCCGAATCCGATGCGAAAAAAGTAATTGTTTAAGCCCCTGAGAAAAAAAAAATTGTTTTCGAACGCCCACAAGGTGTACCCAACTCCCAAAAAGCCTCAGTTCATTCGGATATTTTTTGTATAGATTTCACTCTCAGTTAAAGGCCTCTTGTCTTCTCAAATGCCAAGACAGTCGTCGCCGCCTGTGCTTTGTTTGTCTACGACTTTCGAAGACGGACGACGGACGGCGTATGCGCAACGTCGACATCGCAGGCTTGCTGGCTGCCACACGTTTAAAAATAGATACCCTCCGCAAATTTGGCTTGGCGCGTGTTTCTTGGTGTGTGTCAGGAACTAACTTTGATTCGGGGTGTGATAGCAGCTGCATTTATCTTTGTTTGGTGTTTGGGATGCTTGGTGCTCGTTCGCCAACAACACGTCGAATGCTTCGTTTAATGAACTA
The DNA here is from genome assembly GCA_035041755.1 of Cacoxenus indagator. Lineage (NCBI taxonomy): Eukaryota > Metazoa > Arthropoda > Insecta > Diptera > Drosophilidae > Cacoxenus > Cacoxenus indagator. The sequence goes on along the minus strand of JAWNKX010000218.1, from coordinate 549,696 downwards.
AGCTATACGCTTGAGGTATTTCCACCGGATGCGCAAACAGACACACCATGCAGGCTGACAGTTGAAGATATGTTTGTATATAGTTTCGTGTGCCTTTATATAGATGTTTCTTAGTTATTGTTTTAGGGGGGTTTTTCGGTATATAAACATTTCTCGTAGTTACTGCACACGCAGACGGGTTTTTAAAAATAACTTCAAAATGCTCTGATTTGTAACATAGGTGAAAAATATATTCTCTATTTGGTATCGCAACAAAATTATACAAATTAAAAATTGTTCTCATCAACGCAACGCTTCATTCCACACTCATCAGACGACGGAGAAGGTCACGTTGGCACGGTTTGTGAAATAGGACGTTGCGGCTCCACACATTCACCCGAGAATACGGTCGTCGTTAATTGGGACTCCGGTCATAGAACAAACTATCGAGTGGGCTATCAGAATCAGTACGATTTGATTATAGTCGATAACGCGCAAGTTGGTGAGTAATAGTCAAGAAAGTCGTTAAAGCTGATTTTCGATTAATGCTCATCAACCGTTAGGCGTGCGACATTCGAACGTTGTCTGCGACGGTTGCTCGAAGGGCGGCATTGCGGGTATCGTCTTCAAATGTGCTCATTGCCCGAATTATCATCTGTGCGCATTCTGCTACGGTGCTGATCTTCACGATTTGGAGCACTCATTTATACGATACACAACCCCAACTTCATTAGGGTAAGTTTGATTTGTTTCTTATAATTTTAAAGGAGTTTATGGTAACCAAACTACACTCGCTCTCTTTCAGTGTACGTGTACCGCCGCGCAAGGGTTCTAAACGCATACAATTGCGTGGCATATTCGTTGGTGCAAAGGTTGTCCGAGGTCCGGACTGGGAATGGGGCCAGCAGGACGGTGGTGAAGGTGTGTAATTTACTGATAAAATTAGAGGGTATGATGATGAAGATGACAAGTGTCTCTTAGCCACTACATTCCTCTTTTCCTGTTTATTGTATAATTTAATGGAAGAGTTTTTGTGGACTCTGCACATTATACGACCTAGACCCTCTATGAATTTAATGCAGTTCAACCTATTTGATTTGGGTTATAATTTATTTTTCCTTATTAATCTAATGCACTATCAGGCAAAACGGGTCGTGTTATGGAAATACGTGGCTGGGATAATGAATCCTGTCGCAGTGTAGCAAACGTTTCTTGGGTCACGGGTTCAACGAACGTATATCGTTTGGGGCATAAAGGCAACGTGGACTTGAAATATATCACACCAACCTGTGGCGGTCATTATTATAAGGATCACATGCCTGTATTGGGACAACCGGAAGAGCAGCAGCCTGTGGTAGCCACAGTGAAGCCGATATTCTCTGTCGGTGATCATGTAAAAGTGTGCCTAGATGTGGATGCTTTAATGAAAATACAGCAGGGACATGGTGGCTGGAATCCGCGAATGGTTGAACATCTTTCCAAGCTGGGTACTGTGCATCGCATCACAGAAAAAGGCGATATACGGTAAGAGGATAAAGTAAAGTGATGATGATTTCTCTGATTTAATGTGATTTTTTTTTATTTTATTTAAGTGTGCAATATGAAAACTGCCCAAATCGTTGGACTTTTCATCCAGCGGCACTTGTAAAGGTTGTCTCATTTCGTGTTGGTGATTTAGTGACCATAATCAATGATGCCGCGAAAGTACAACAATTGCAAAAAGGCCATGGCGAATGGATAGAACTGATGCGCTATGTAAGTTCTACATGCTTTCCAGTAATGAGCCAAGTAATTGTGGTTTTCTTCACTTATCCATTGCAGGCACTTGGCAAACTTTGTAAGATTGTCAAAGTATACTCGGATGGAGATTTGCGTATACAACAACTGGACGATGGCTTTGAGTGGACTTTGAATCCAAAGTGTGTTAAACTGGAGCGTTCGCCGCTTGCCACAGCTGCTGAGCGTTCGAACAGCATGATGGACCTGAGTCACCGACGCACGGATCATGTCATGACACCGTTGTCAGGGCTATCGGGTACCTCTGTGGCCGATAAGTTAGTTCGTGAGGCGGCGCAAGGGCATCTCGAGTTTGTCAAACAATATTTGGATGTGAATCCGAGTCAAGTGGATGTAATGAGTGGCGGCAAGGCGTGTATACAAGTGGCAGCACATCAAGGCTACGTGGAGCTGGTGAAATACTTGATAACCAAAGGTGCGAATGTGAATATTATCGATAAGGAAGGTGACTCGGCTTTGCATTACGCTGCGTTTGGCAATCAGCCTGAAACGATGCGTATTCTCCTACAAAATGGCGCCGACATTAATTTCCTCAATTCGAGTCACTGTTCGGCATTGCATATTTGCGCGCACAAGAAGACACCGCACTGTGTACGCGAATTGCTGCAGTTCAATGCCGACGTAAATATACAGGACTCATATGGCGATACGGCACTGCACGATGCTATTGGGAAGGAGAACACTGAAGTGGTTGAGTTGCTTTGCAATGCTCCAAATTTGGACTTTACGGTGAAAAACAATCGCGGTTTCAATGTACTTCATCACGCCTCGCTAAAAGGCAACGTAGTCGCTGCACGTCGCATACTACAGTTGTCGCGTCAATTGGTGAATGTGCGCAAAGACGATGGGTTTGCGGCATTGCATTTGGCTGCGCTCAATGGCCATGCGCACGTCGTGGAAACACTAGTCACGGAGGGTCAAGCCGAGATAGACATACGCAACAATCGTCGACAGACACCTTTCTTGCTCGCCGTCTCGCAAGGTCATGCTAGCGTGATTGAGCGTCTGGTGAAGCTCGGCTGTGATATCAATGCCAAGGATGAAGATGGTGACAATGCTATGCATCTGTGCGTCATTAAGAAAGCAAATCTGCAGCAAGCGGCCGAGCCGGCCTTAGAGGAAGCGCCAGAGGTGCACGCCTGCTTTATAAGTTTGCAAATAAATCAACCGCAATTATCTGTTGATCTACTCATGTACAGCTTGCTCCTCTATCTGGTACGGCATGGCTGTCGCGTCGATGTGAACAATAAAGGCGCAAATATTTTTGAATGGATCACAGATCGTACCATGAAGCAACTGATCTTGGGTCATCAAAAACCGCAACAGATTTTGCCAACACTGCGTAGCAATGCTGGAGGTCAACAGCCCGGCGAGGATACAAGTGAAGCTACGGGTGGTGTGGCAGCCCTCCAACGTAATATACAAGGCTTAGACTTAAATGCACTTGTTGTTGATGGTGTTGTTGGCGGAGGCGTACCAAACAATACCGGTGTGAGTGTCAGTGCTGGTAACAGCCAACCTGTGGAATTTAATGCATCAACATCTAGCGCAGCTGTAAATGCAACACCACCACCGCCATTGCCACCTTCAGCAATAACGCGTCAAACAGTACAGCATTTAGACGTGGTTGCGGGCACCACCAATACAGAGGAAAGCGTAAACGCCGCGGGCGTGGCATCGGCAACTACATCAACAACAACATCTTCGACAACATTACCAAGCGCTTCACCTGGCACAAAGAAACTCAACTCAGACAACCTCGCACAAAGTAATATAGGTGGAGTTTCTCCGCAAGTGGCGCCACGCAAAAAAGCACCGAGACCACCAGTGCCATGTGTTTCAGCAGCACAGCAGACAACATTAACCACGGTCGTCTCGACGACTACATCCACATCAACACTACCGACGGAATGTGCAGCTGCAGCGAATATACCAAGTATTGGTCCAGCAGCTCCACCCGCAGCATTTCACATTGGCCCCCAGGAGTGTATTGTTTGCGATGAAGTTTTTCAGCTGGTCAAATTTGAGCCATGCCAACATCAGATCGCATGCGAGGAGTGCAGTCTGCGTATGAAAAAGTGTCTGCGTTGCGGTATGCCCATCGAGCGACGCATAGCCGAGAACGGTCGTCTGGTGCAAACTTCCAATGACCCAGCGCGCATGCCGTCGGCGGATAGATTACGATACTTAGAGAACAAAATACTAGAATATGAAGAGTCGCACTACTGTAGCATTTGCATGGAGCGTACTCGTGATGTGGCCTTCCTGTGCGGGCACGGCGCATGTTCGCGTTGCGCCGAAACGCTGCGCACGTGCCACATGTGCCGTAAAACCATACTTCGGAAGATTAATCTCTATTAGAAAGGACGCGTTGTTTGAAATGTTGCAATAACAAGAACGACAACAAGAACGGAACACCGACAACCAGAACTTGAGCGGCAACCAAAGTGGCTTGTATATAGCAATTACTTACAACATACATATATATTTATATGTATTTATTCTCATTGTCATGCCCAACTCGATACATGTCTTAAGAATGTTCGTATTCGAAATTCATCCAAGCCGCTTTCTTAAAACCCCTGACTCTTCCTTACTTTTCACAATAGTCATACGAAACGCCCACTGTCATCCAAAAAACATCCTGTTCCATCTTCACGCTAATAATATTTATTAACCCTCCCCCGTCTCGATTTTACTATTTTAGAGCAGCATTTACATACACACATATATAGAGATACATAGATTCTAGCACCCCCGGAATCAGCGACTTATTTACGAATTTCGAACTAGTTACCAAATGTGCTGTTTCGAATTCGAAGTTCGAACAGCATGTGTAGCAAATAGAGCTAGAGCGCCGTTAATGACTCCCAACTAATGAATGACTTAATTGTTAAGCTAAACATGTCTTACGTATTTGCGCCCAAAAATTATATTTCAAATACATTTAAAAAACCTGTGAGTGAGTATTTAATACATTCGAGTAGAGCCTCTAAATGTGTCAAACAGCAACCGCATAGATATCACCTAGTGTGTGAAGCAACGAACCGCTGCCGTCGAAAGCATTTGCAGAAGAGCTGGAACCGTTTCAAACACCTGCAACGTGCTAAGGCCACTGATGTAAGTGGAACCGCTGGAGCGATCTCGAGTATTGTGCTGGATGCGTGTCTCATCAGACACGTCACTCCTGTCAAACTGCTTTGTAGGACTTCGTAATACCGACTCTAACATAAGGCGCACCAGGGCTGGTGTGCCGCAGAGCACTATTTCATATTCAATGTTCATGGCGGACATGCCGATGACAGACAACGTTATATAGTAATAGCTACTTATGAAGATGGCACCGCCATACGAACTTAACTACTCCGTTGATGACCCAACGATCTCCTTAATTGGAGATTTTAAAATTAGTTAGATGATTATTCTAAACTCATCCTTAATGATACAAATGTTTTCACCTTATAAGAAATTAAATAACCTAAATATAATTCGGATGCCTTGGAGTGGAACAATTCCAAAAACTTTTCTACAGGGTTTAAAACAAAATTTGTAAAATCTATGTCTCATAAAAGAAATAGGAAAAAAAGCGTCAGTTTCCCTCTGCTGCCCCTAACCAAATTTTAACCAATTTTGTTGTTGTTTTTAGTTCATTAAAATAATGCCTCGTGGAAGTCAAACTTAAATCGTTATATTTGGAGAGCGAACAGAATGTGGGACGCACTTCCAAACTAAGAAAAGAAGAAAGGGATACAGCGAATAAGCGAATCAGACAAAGAATGGCTCAAAAGTATAGATATTCTATTAATCTTTTTCGTTAAACTCGATTGAGCCACAGCGAAACGAACCCGGGTACGTTAGTATAATAATATAGTACATACTATAATAGTAATATAATAAATAAACAGAGCATAAGATAAAGGTGCTGAGATTTAAACATTTTCCATACCCATTTCCAAAGGAATGTTAAAATTATTCAAAATCAATGCCTAAAATAAAGAAGTTGAAATATACCAAGACTCCGAGTGGCATTTAAGGAATGAAGTAGAGACTTGAAAGTTGGCGGTCCGATTACGCTTACTCATATATATGTATATGTGTTTGATCGGAGCGATGAAGCAAGGGTTATGTCATGTCAATCGTTTGGTCCTATAATGGTGGGCACATACCTCTTCATTCATTTCATTTTCGATTGATTCATTTTCTGTTATAATTTTTATAATTGTGTTATACAACGACTTCGGGCAGGCGTGCGAAGGCATACGAAGTCGTTCGGGTCGTATTTCAATTTGCTTTTGGTGGTTGTGCGCGTGTGTCACATTGTCTAAAGAAGCAATTGAAAATTCTATTTGTAAGAGTTGTATAACACAATTATAACAAAAATGAAATGAATGAAGGGTTGTGGCCACCATTAGGCTTACAGCTAGTGATGGCACGATTAACCGGAAAACGAATTCGCTTTTGGAATTTTACATCAGTAAGGATAATGTTATGGCAGTTGTGAAATATACGACTCATTCGGAAACGTCATATTCCATGATTTGCGCACACGCTGAACTTTGTTTGTGACAGCTCTTTAATTACACCTGAGGTTAGCGACGTTATTACAAAATGCAGAGAAATTGTCATATGGTTTAAGCGGCACGTTATGCAAATGAGAATTTGCACAATTTGCAATATTCTGCTGAAATAGCTGAAGGTAATATGTTGAAATTGATTTTGGATATAAAGTCGAGATAGAAATCAACATACTATATGCTTGACCGATAAATTGCACTGATGCCCCACCAATGATAACGAAAAACAAAGAAATTATGGAAATAATTACTCTATTGAGACTTTTGGAAGCCATGACAACCCAAATAAGTGGTGAAAAATACGCAACATTAAGTCAAGCACTTCCACTTGCTCATTGTGGGCGCCAAAAAATAATACGAATTTGTTGTTCATCGTTGATGGCAAATAAGCTAAAGGAGAACATTTTGAAACAGTTCAGTCGTCAATTTGGACAAATTGAAAATTGTTATTGTTATTATTCAAAAAAATCCATTTCAAAGAGCCTTGTCCACAGTTATTAGACACCTAAGAAGTGAAATGTCTGAACTTGCTCCTACTAACGACAGTATTGGGAGTGGAAGTGAAACGTCTTCTACTGGTGACAGTGAATTCGATTTATGAACTCACCATAAATCGTTGGCCCACAACCGATAAAGAAAGCAGAATGACACTACATATCCTCAAGGCGAACTGAACTCCTTCCTTAATGTCCCAGTCAAAGAATCATTTATTTTTACTTATTTAATTCTTTTTTTTATGATTAATCGATTAATTTATGGTTAATCGATTAATCATAGATCAATTAATAGATTCATTATTATTTTTTTGCCAGTACTGATTCAAGGCGGTGGATAGCTTGTCAGTACTGGAATTTGCCAGAAGGTCCTCTCTTGGATATATATGGCATGTCTGAGCGCCGGTAAATTCGAGCGAAGGGAAAGAGCCGCGTTGGTGCGCAGGTTTGTTGGGGTTGTTTGGGTATACAATCAAAGTAATTATTATTTCGATTAATCTCTATCATGTATGTATTACACATATAAAACTAGCAAACCCGACAAACGTTGTTTTATGCTCTTTGCCTGTTCGCTATCGCTGTATTCATAAAGGGCCAAATATACGCTTCAAATATTTGATCAAATCGTTGTTTATTTCTATTTATTTTATTAATATAAAACATCCTTGGGTTCAGTAGGGTAAAATTTGGCATAGCGTAACGTTTACATTCAATCAATAAAGATTTTTTTGAGCGCCGTAGGATTTAACTACTCTGAGTACAGGAAGCACTTCGTCATTAACGTCTTCTGAAAAGCCAACGAAATCGGTGGATACACTTTGATCGATAGATACGTTACAGTATTCCCAACAAATATAGCTCGTTCACCGTCTAAACTGCATTATCTGTTATCTCTTTTGCAATAAATAAAAATCAAAACAAAATTAAATAAAGACAATAAAAAATCCCTAAAAAATGTCTCCAATTTAAAGAAACAACCGCAATGTCGCTCACTAAACGAATCTAACATTATTTCTGGGAATGCATAAAGGCGATGGCGCAAGAAAAACTTTGCACATTAAAAATAAAAATATTATTTATCAAAAATACGAACGTGTCGATGGAAAGATGTAGTAATAGAGTACCTACGAAATAGGAAATTGTTTAGGGCGTTTCACAAATCGCAACACTTCCATTTACCCAACTATCAACTCGACTTCATATTACCGAAAATTTTAAATTTTTACCAATAAAAAATTAACAAAACAAGAAATGTGAAAGCCGGCCCAGAAACCCATCAAAAATTTGAATATATTATATATGTCTATCAGAACCTAATAAAGAAAAATTCAAAAAATAAAATAAGTTAAAAATATATTTCGATTTGTCTGTAATCCCGAATAGAAATTATATTTGCATAGAAAAAAACAGTTCTGGTGTTTTTTCCCATTATATACGTTGAAAGTTCACACACAAATGTTCCAAGCTATCCGTGCGGTTCAGTAAAGTTCATACAAAAATTAGTTAGAAGAAATCCAAATTATGAGCTTCGGCAGCAAATTTATTCAAATCAAATAAAAACAGTATTGAATGTCGAAAATGCAATTTTGGGCGTTCCATGATTGGCGTCAATATACATTAAATAACTTAATACCACTAAATGGAAAACTGCTATTTTAGTGGTGAAAAATGTCAAAACCATCGAAATAGATAGTTGTGTTTGCCAGCTGTTTACACTGATACTTCGAACTGTAACCATTAGATGTCACTGACCAGAAATAATGCAAGCTTTAGGATAACAAAATAGAATAGACTGCCATTAGTTTGAAAAATTTCAAGGATTCTATAAAGTTGAATGAGAACTCGGTGCATACTTTTTGTACACATCAACAAGCTTTTTATATATACATACGTAAATCGGAATAATTGAAATAACCCCATCCGGTCCAAATAAAAAATACTCAGAAGACTTCGGATACATCTTTGTCTCCTTTGCTGGGAAAACGTTCAGACGTGAAATGAAATACGACTAGAAAAACTGTCTTATTTATCTTATTATATCACTTACATATTTAAAAAAGTAAAAAGTGCAAATCTTGGAATGATATGTTATGATCCATATCGTATATGTACCTATTAAAACAATAACTTAAGGAGTGTTCATGTATATATTATTTGATATTTTTAACCCACGCATACACTGCACACTTGAATAACACACCATACTCCTATTCAGTCAAAACGCAAACAACAAAGACTCGTTGCAATCGTTGTTTTAAGGAATTTATGGCACATGTGAGTTTGCCACACAGGCCGATTAGTTTAATCATTAAAAAAAAAATTTACCTAAACATTATGGAAAATGATTAGGCATAGTTCACCAGAAAAGTCTATATATAAATTCCAATCAATAACTGCGAACTGCTGGTATTTAATATACTGCTATAAAGAAGTTAAATGATTTTGAGTTTTTCAAGAGTTCATTATTCAAGTGGCGCAAAATTCAAGACAATTTTTATTAGTTTTGATGATCCTAGAACTTGAAAAAAATGTTTCACTACTCGGAATTATCCATTCAACATTGTCGCTTCTATGAAATTTGCCTTAATTTGATTAATCATTAAGCGCGTGCCAGACTTGCACAGTTTCGGCGGATTAAAACTACGAGACCAAACGACTGATAGACCAAAGGGCCAAATATACGCTTCAAATATTTGATCAAATTTTCCCTAAAAAAGATAAATTTACTTAATTTGACGTGTCTGTGGGGCTGTTTTTGCATTTGATTAAACGTTTGATACAAATCAAATTTTTTTAATATTTCGTCAAGTTTGACAACCATTTGAAGCGTCTGTTGCGCCTTTTTCTCATTCTCGTCAAATTTGTTGCTGTGAATGGACGTACGTGTGCGCATAGTTTGTGCCGATAAGATAAATAAAATAATAATAAATAAATAAAATTGGAATTTGAGTACTACGCATCAAATTACAACAACAACGATTTGATCAAAGGTTTGAAGCGTATATTTGGCCCTTTAACAAATATCTGCCCACGCTCTTTTTGCAAGCAACTCACAAATACAAACAAAGTAAGTATTTGTAAGTAAGTAATATTAAGTAAGTAATATTAAGTAATATTAAGTAATATATATAAATTTAACGAAACTTAATACAACTTTGTATACTTTGAATTATTAAATTGAGAATCTAAATTATAAGAGTATTCATTCTCAATATCGCATTCATGAATACCGGAATCGGAATCAGTGTGGAATACATAAATGTACAAGTGAGAGTACTCAAATTTGATAAATTGGCAAAAAACGATATCTAAAGGCAATAAATTCGGAGGTGCTATTAATACTGGAAAAACTCCAAATTTTCATAACTCTGAAAACAAAAACTGATTCAAAATTCAAACGATTGGTGGAAAATGGGTGGGTATTCCTCAACGAGTGGACTATGTGTATATGTCAATGGGCGTTTTCAAGAACAATCCAATATATGACTACATTCGATATGTGCGGGAATGTATATCCCATATACATATATGTGGTTTAATATAAAATGCTATACCCTAGAATTACTGGATAAAATATCTCCCATAGGACATGTATTCAAATTTTTTATAAAAATATATTATGTTGTTATCCAAAAATTCCTCAAATACCCGAATATTTTCAACAAATTTTTAAGTAACCTACTCATTGGAATACTGACGACACCCTAATCACGCTCCATCAAAATAAACTAGTATTGCCAACTACAATCTGGCAACGCCGTTACCGCGTCACCTGTTGTGGCTACGTGTACCCCAAGACGTGAGTGCAAAAAATGGCCAAACGAGTGAAAGATTACGATTGCCGCCACATAGAATTCTATCAGAAATGTGCTCTGGGCATAATACTGTGCGCTCTAGTTCTATCTCTGCCCACTCTGTGTCAAAGCCATGGGGAACACGACAGACCAAGTTTTAAATACACGCGCGAGGCCAATGAGAATTTTGATCCAAAGAAAAAGCCGCAGCATGATCATCTGCACCATAGTCATGGGCACCCAAAACATGCACACGAACATCATCAGCACGACCATTTTCATGAAGAAGGCTTTCATGATCATGCTTATGAACATGAGCAGGCTGATCATCTTCACGAACATGTCAGTCACCAAAGACGTCACGAACCAAAGTCGGCTTTGGGTAGATAACAAACAAAATTTAAATAGATAACTGGCCTTAATAAACGCTTATATTCAATTTCAGATATGAACAGCATCTGGCTACATTCTATGGGCTCGACGCTCCTCATTAGCGCCGCGCCATTCGTGTTGCTCTACATTATACCACTCGATAATAGCGAAGCAATGAAGCCACGTTTGAAAGTTCTGTTGGCTTTTGCATCTGGTGGTTTATTGGGAGATGCATTTTTGCACCTCATACCTCATGCCACAAATCCTCATAGCCATGGAGAGCATAATCATATACATGATGATCACCACCACCATCACGAAGAGGACCACGGGACGGCTCATGATCATGGACATAGTCACAGCCACGGGCATGATATGTCGGTAGGTCTATGGGTTCTAGGTGGCATTATTGCGTTTTTATCTGTTGAGAAAATTGTACGTATCCTCAAGGGTGGCCACGGACATAGTCACCTTGCACATAAGCCAGCTGTGGCGGAGAAAAAGAACGTTCAGAAATCGATTAAGTCAAAAAAGAATTCGGAGAGCGAAGATGAGCAGAAATTGAAATCAAAGAAAAGTGCGAAACGTGCAGCCGCCCTGGCGGTGGAAGAGCAAGCAAGTGAGGTAGAGATTTCAGCCTATCTGAATTTGGCTGCAGATTTTGCTCATAACTTCACCGATGGGTTGGCCATTGGTGCTTCATATTTGGCAGGCAACAGCATTGGCATAGTGACCACCATTACGATACTACTGCACGAGGTGCCACATGAGATCGGTGACTTTGCGATACTCATTAAATCCGGCTGCTCGCGTCGTAAGGCAATGTTACTACAGCTTGTCACTGCACTCGGTGCCATTGCGGGCACTACTTTGGCGTTGCTCGGCGGCGGCAGTGGTGCTGACGATTCAGCGCCTTGGGTCTTGCCCTTCACAGCGGGTGGTTTCATTTATATAGCCACGGTCAGTGTGTTGCCCGAGTTGCTTGAAGAGTCAACAAAATTGAAGCAGTCATTAAAAGAGATCTTCGCTCTGCTCACCGGGGTAGGACTTATGATTGTCATAGCCAAATTTGAATAGATTTTGTCGATTCATTTTGACTGGTATTCGAACATAAGTGTAAGCATAAAAGTAAGTCCTTTCGAGTCTTATTCTTAGATTTGTTAGATTTTTAATATAATAAACATTTTTATTTGAAAGTAATCAGTATCTAGCTTTTCATGCTGGACTTCAGCTCGTTCAAGCAGTACTCCGCTTGCTCGATGGCATCCGGATTGTTATGGCGCTTGCCCATCCTCCAAGCTAATTTACATGCATTCTCCGCCTCCTGTAACAAGCCTTCGTGTAGGAAAACCAGACCCAAATTCGCTTGCAGAACTCCTTGCTGCAAGGGATCGTTCAAATCTTTGGCGATGGCCATTGCGAGCAGTAAATTTTCCTTGGCTTCGGCGTAGTTCTCTAACTAAAATTGCAGTTTTTGAATTTTACCATATTTTACATTACATGTAGTGAATAGTATAATAATAACTTTGCCAAGGATTCGCACTACAGCCAATGAATATTCAGAAACCGCAGAAGGTATGAGTGTTCTAATCATAACAATAATCTGTACGCCTGTTTTTGATATAGTTCTTACAATACTCTCCACCTTTGATGGAACCAAGTGAATGCATTAAAAACCTGTCCGTGTTGAAATACAAATAAAATTGTGTTTTTTAGAATTTCGGACTACAATCCAGGCCTAACGTACACTTAATTTCAGGTACCTAAATACTAACCCTATGCATCGTATAGCCTCTGTTTAACCAATGGGTCAGTTTTATGTAAGAAAAACATTTCTTTTTTATACCCATGAAAATTAACTTTCAACAAATTTTTTCCAAATCGTAGATACCGAGAATACTGCCTTATACATGTTTCAATAAAATAAACCCTTAACTAAATACTTTGAGTGTGAAAGTTATTAAAAAATCGGCATAGCCGAAATTAACATTCTTGTTTTTCCTTCTTTGGAATTAATTCTTACATTTACACAAGCCACACTGATATTGTTCAATATTGTTACGGCTGCTTCATTAGCGGTGCCGTAGATGTTAACCAGGCAATCGTAGGCTTCTTTGAAGAAGTTCTTTGCCTCTTTGTACTTGCCCTCACGCATTAGCAGCTGACCAAACCTGCAATGTAAAGTTGGTAATCAAAACCATGAGTTTTGCATAGCTTTGTTTTAGGATTAAAAATTCTAAACAAAACACCTTCAATCAATACCAGTTCTTTGTTAAGCCGCACAACTCTTGCACATCCTTGTCGTCGGGCAATTTCTCCAGCAGGTTGTTTAGCTTACTTAGTGTCCATATGAATCCCTGGCGCGCCTTTTCCAGTTCTCCTTGCATCTGTGACATGTGCGCTATCTTCGAGCTGATGTGGAGTACCTGTAAGTATCATGATACACCAAAACTCTCAAGAACACTGACCTATATTACCTTTGGACTCTCATCGCTATGGCCATCGGCAAGGAGACGCTTCATTACGTCCGTAAAGATCTTTTCGGCCTTTTTGTACTGTTCCCTTTCCATTGCTAAATTGGCCATAACGTCATAAATATATGTAATGCCATCTTTACTCTGCAAGTCCTGAGCCATTCGCAGAGCCAAGTGCAACATTTGTTCCGCCTTATCGTATTGCTCGCGTTGTATGCACAAAATCGATCGTTTGATGGTCGTAACCAATTTCTTTTCGGGATCATTCTCCTCTTCATCTTCAGACTTCTTGAAGAAATTAAAGGAGATGGCAAGGCTTATAGTGCCGCCAAATATTTTTGCATTCCGTTCACTGCCACGTCCATCATTTTGTTCACGCTTATCCGTTGACACACTCAACCCATTGAGCTGTTGACTTGCTGCCGCAATCGGAGAACTGCAATGCAATTAATATATGTATAAGTCTATATCAAAAGAAAACACTTTACTACTTACTTTATGCCAGCAATACCTTGACTAGTAATGTTCAACTTTGATTGAACCTTTTCGGCAAATGTTGCAGCAAAAAGACAACGTTGGGTATTTGTTGAGTTCCCATTGAAAATCGTTTCGCTGAGTCGTGTTGTGCCAATCTGCACGCGGTAAATTAATAACTGAGTAGCTTTGCAGAAATTTTTAATACTCATTTTATGCAATTTAACAAAACATTTTCAAGAATTTTGTACAAAATATATGCAATTTTGGTCTTGTGTTTATTACGAAATTTTTCAATAACTAGCAACACTTCAGTTCTGTCTGACTATATATGTATAGAATTAATAGGATATTTTGTAACACTAAATCATTATGGGCACGCATTGTTTTTGTAATGCTTACCTAATTCATATGCCACATTGTGAAGATCAATGATAGATTAAAGGCCAATACACCTTCACGCATTTGATGAAACGCATGATGTTACGAAAAATCAACGAGTGCATTTAGCGATTTGACTGCTTGATGAATGTGTGAAAGAAAAAGTTTAGGTTTTCGTCATACCGCTTCTTCCTCGATATGATTTTTATTTTTCGTTCTGAACAGACGTATGTGTATTGCGTATTGCGTTTCAAAAACGTACAAAAAAACATCCAGATTTGAAAGGTGTGTGAGCACACATCACATTACAACCAAACAAATGTGTGAATGATGCATTTCGCCCTTTAGGGCTCTTTGTACACTTTTCACTCTTTCATACTTCAGTTCACAAGAGTTCATATAATTACAGATCTAATGTTCTTTTGGTACCTTAATCTGGATTTTGGTATTCCTTATACCTCACTATGCGACGGTCCCTTATGCGTTTTTTCGAAGTTGGGTTGTTACTGGATTAAGGCCCATTTTCGCTTTGAGTTGTTATTTTTTTGAATTGTGTCGTTTTTTATACAAACAAGTATGTATTCTTTTTTTATTAATTTTTGAAACATAGTTCTTGTGTTTTCCAGTAATCGTACATTTCATTATTCTGTCACTGCTCAGGAAGAGATTGTAACTGTGGAGGAATGGATGAGACTGACGGAACTTCACATAACCAAGAAACGCCTAATCAGGAATGAATGCAACTAGATCTAAAAATCGCTAATGAAGAAGACAGCTGGGAAGGTATGTGTCAGAGTCGGAAATGAAGTTCCCTTTCTAAAGTCATGACCTTAATTAAGCTCCTGAAATTGTTTTTAAAAAAACTATCCTCAGAAGCTTAAAATTATGTCGAATATTAATTATTACCAAAGAGTATACATTTATATAGTTTACATTTCTGCCTTAAAAAATGGCCGGAGAGACTTCAGAAATTATTTGAACCCTCGCTGGTACTTCGATGTTAATAGCAGACAAATAACATTACTTTCATAGCGACTACTTATTTGAAAAAAACGTTTAAAGCTTTTGAGGGAATTGTAAACTCTATATATTTTATGTTCTCTTTGATTGCTACAAAAAACTTTACCTTGAGATAAGACACAAAGCTGTTCAGCAAGCTGTGGAGAATTTTTTTGAACAGGCTACTCCAATGGTTATAATAGCACCCACTCACCTTCCGACGGTCAGTACAACTTTAAGGAATGGAACACTATTTGTGGTTCGGTAAACGTGTGTGAGGAAGTTACATGTCGGTTGTAGCTGGTTGCATTAAAAATCAAAAATGTTGGACGAAGGTGGTCGCTTGTGTAGGGAATGGGACATGAAATATCCTTATACTAAATTTCATTCATATTTCAATGCTGAGCTCACAACATTAAGCGAAAATTAGAAAATATGAAATGGAAATTGTTTAGGGTGCTGGCCGCTTAACGTAAGCTGAATGTAAAAATTAAAATGCGCCTAATTGTATGATTATCATTAGCAAATGCATTTTTATATGAAAAAAATGTACAGAGTGTTAAACTCTTAAACACAAGTAAGAGGGAAGCGAAGCAATGCAATTGTTCCGTTAGGATATTTGAACTTTGAATTTTCTGACAAGTCTCAGGGCTGTTTAAACTATTGTCTGCTCACTCAACAGAAACTATATATGAATAGAAGAATTGAAAGTCTTAATTTAAATTTTTTAAAAATGTCTAAAATATATTAATTAAGATTTTGTCTTCCTGTTTTCCTTAGCCATGTTTCATTATTTCACTGTACATATACTCTATACTCGTAACTTTAATATGATAGTAAAGTTATTGTGTAACTATACTATGTAAAATTTATTTATTTAAAATTGATTGTTCAAAATAACATGTTATACTGGAAAAAAATCACTAATCAGTTATGTCTAAAATATTTTTGAATTTGCCAAGCTTTGCGTTTTATGGAAAATAATTTCTTCTGGTGTTAAATTTGGGTGGGCGAACGGTTTTAAAATATACATTTTTATTGTTCACTGGGGTTCGGGAAACCTAACAGAATATATAATTACTTTTAGTTACAATAGCTTTAATACTTTTCAAACATACATTTCCCAATATTAGCCAATTACTAGCATTAACTTTATTTGTGCGCAACAATATCCGCGCAAAACAGACATGTGCTTACCCGAAAATACCAGACAAAATAAGATTGTATGAAAAGGCCGCAAGGCGTGTGGCAAAACACTCAACTAGTTGTGCAAAATTTGTATTAGGTATTTTGTTAGGGCCACGTCTCCACTTTCATTACCCTAGGCAAAAGACTTTCAAAAAGGCACGAAAAGTCAGTATGTTCCGTTAAATATTATTTAATCAGAATTGCGTTTATAGTTTTTCACAAGCCCTATTCCATTCGTATTGTTCCAGGTACCCATCGTACCGCTAGCTAATTTACTCGCTACTATAGTAACGAGTTTTTGTGCTTGTAGAAGTTGCCGATGAAAGGGACACATTTTATGCCGATAAAAATATAATTCTTGAAAAACGTCGAAAACTGTGTGGAAAACGTTAAGAATTATTGAAACGCGTCTATGTTGCACAGGATTTGACATTAAGCATACGCGTATTGGTGAAGTGTAATTAGGGTATTTTTTTTGCAGCATGCAACGTCGCAGTGACCGAAAAAAATCAACCGATGCGTCACCCGCGCGTCCGCCGGTATCCAGAAGAACTAGTCGCCGATCCCGTAGGTCGCCCGATAACGAAAAGAAATCAAACGAGGATAAATTGGTGGCAACTACAAAAAGCGATGAAAGCAAAACTTTGAATTCTGAGGAAGCCACCAGTGGTAACAATGCACATGCACAAGACCGAGCTTCTAGCGAAGAGCGCGTACGTTCGCCGCAGCCACGCAAGCGAAGCTCACGCAGGCGAACTCCGCTAACCGATCACCAAACGACGCCTACCAAAAAGCGTGGCAGTCAACACGATGCAAAAAGTCCGGTGTTGATTAAAACACAAGACACTATACCGGAAGAAACCGAAAATGGCGAAAGCGGCGGCGCCGAAAAAGTTAGCAAAATTGCAGACGCTGGTGATGGTGATGGTGCTGATGGCAAAAGCGAAGCTTTGGTTACGGAATCAAAAAAACGACAGCGTAAAATCAACGACAGCGATGATGACCCTGATGATGAGGTTACGGACAGTGTGCAGCTTAAGGAAGTGGCTAAGCCGCTATCACCACGTTATGACGAGACCCTGAAGAAGGAAGTTGTGATACCAACATCACCACCACTAACGTCAAAGGAGTCGCCGATGACTCAACGTCATAGAGAGGTAACTGTCGTTCCTTCGCCTTCATTTAGCTCTAAGGCAATTAAGGATGATGAACTGAAAACCACAGATGTCTTAGACATTCGTACAGAAGACGTTGAAAGGGATAGTGCCGATGCGGTCGATGAAGAGAAGGAAGAACAGCAGTTAAGGGATGAGATCGAAACTAATACTCCTACGCCTACTTCTCCCAGCGAGGAAATCCAAAAGAAGCGTAGTGTTAGAGCAAGAAAAGATACAATCCAAGAAAAGGATAAAACAATGGAAAGCAACACCACAAAAGATAGTTCAAAGAAGGGCGTTAAATTACAACAACAGACGAATGGCGATAACGTTGTGGAACCCACACTCAGAAAGGGTAATAATACTGATGAGCAGCAGAGCCATAAATCATCGCTCTCAACAGAAAAGAATGAGAAAAATAAAAAAGATGATGAAGATTGCACGTCGGAAGTTGTTGCTGGCGGTGCGGATGTCGGCGGTAGTGGTGACGATTCAAAAAAGTCTAATTATACCACCTGCCAACGCACCGCACGCAAACGCCGTTGGATCACGAAAAAGGTTTCTGAGCGCAATGCGCCAGTGCTCGCGATCTCGACGGATTCATTGAAGAATATCATTTCCGATGTGCAGCCTGTTCCGCTCAGCGATGTACAATTGGACACATCATCGGAAGAGGAGGGTGTCATAACAGATCGTGACGATGTCGAAGGGTCAGTAACGCCAGAACACGTTATAGTCTTCGATAAGCCCGATAAGAGTGAGAAATCATTAAAACGCAAAGAGAGTATAAACGAGCTCGGTGAACGCCCGGAAAAATTATCGAAACCCGTTGTTGGCGGGGGTGGCGGTGGAAATGCAGTTATCGCAGCGGCCGCTATTGCGGCTGTAACAGCGTCAGCACCACCCCCACCAGCAGTACGCTCGCCAAGTCCAGCACGTAATCGCGCTAGCAGTGTACTCTACATAACCAATCTGGTGCGGCCTTTCACAGTACTACAATTGCGTGGTCTGCTCGCGCGCACCGGCAAAATCGTTGAGAACGGTTTCTGGATTGATCGCATTAAATCCAAGTGCTATGTGGAATACGAAACAGAGGAGTAAGCGCCAGCATATATAACCCAATTGAATCACATCTAATCAATTTTTGGTTTGTTCTCTCATTCAGTGAAGCGATCGAAACACGACATGCTTTGCATGGTGTACGTTGGCCAGTATCTAATCCGAAATGTCTCAACGTGGACTTTGGTAGTAAAGCGAACATGGAGCGTGCCATAGAGCTGAGCAAGGATGATGTATTAAAATTGGGGCAAGAGAACAGTAAGGATAACCAGCATATTGGAGGTGTTTGGGGTCGAACTGATATAGATGATAAAAAGGTAAGTGCGATGGACAAAAACATAGACAGAAAATGTACGGCTTTGATGCTGTATTTTTTGCCTGTACCATAATTTACGATCTCAATGCCGCATATTCCTGTCAATGGGTAACAACTATCCAAGGTTGAGAGGGGTTAAGCAAGGCCAAATGCTGTGTGGGAATCCACAAAATAAATAAATTGTTCTCCTTTAATCCTCTTACAGAATATTCGACCTGTGCGCGAATGGGATGTAGGAAAGAAAGAAAGTCTCGATCGTGAGAAGATTAAAACTGAGAAAGGTCTTCGTAGCAAAGAGCACGACGATTCGAGAATCAGAGAAAACGAACGCAGCGATCGTGACCGTGAGAGGGATAGAGACCGAGATCGGGACCGTAAGACACGTGCCAGATCCAGGGACCGTGGCGAACACAGAAGTCTAAGTTTTTCGCCTGGTAAGTTTATAAGTTGTAATTCTTACGCAGAAAGAATTGTTGAGAGTATCCGGGTGTTGACAATTCAAATCTAAGAATCGTGACGAAGAGAAGATTACCATTTGAACCTAATATTAGTAAAGGCTCTCACGATCGTTAAGGAAAACTAGTCCAACTTAGCGTGCATCTAAAGTGAGGTATTCTTCAATAGGTGTGTAGAATAGTATATATATAGTATGAATGTTACGGGGTTACCATGTCAAAAATCTGCAAGTACCTGAGCCTTGGTAGAACAATGAGTGGTCCTCACTGATGACATGCAGGATTGCGGTTTTCATTATTTTAAGGTATGGGCTAAGTAGATTAATCTGGAGAAGGCTTTTGTTACAACTTATTGTTTTCATAATTTCACTGCCAGTGAGGTATTTACTAAATGAAAACCGAATATTTTTTGGAACAACCGAAGAAGGTATCCTTCGCTGACATCAATTAGTGGCGGGCGATATGCTATAAACTGACTTACTTTTGTAGAAATTATTGTTTCATAGGACGTGTGTGATTGATAGCCTATAGCTATCAATGTTGATATAATGGTTAAAATGTATGATGTATGTATTGTAAATTTGTGTTATCCTTAAACTTTTAGCACGTAAAGTAGCCAGGAAGGAGAACGAGCCACCCATTAGGCTATTGGATGATCTATTCCGTAAAACAAAAGCAACGCCCTGCGTCTACTGGCTGCCACTCACGCCAGAACAGGTATAGTCAAAAATAACTTCATCGTGTAACCCTCAATAAACCGTGATTTCTTCTATTTAGATAGCTGAAAAGGAGGCATTCCGGCAAAAGCGCGTCGAGGAGCATAAACAACGTGTTAAGGAACGCGAACTTGAGCGAGAAAAGGAACGCGAACGTGAACGTGAGCGTATCAAGGAGCGTGAACGTGAACGCGAGCGTGATCGAGAACGGGATAGTCGCAAACATCGATCCAATGAGCGTGATCGTCGTCGTTCACGCAGTCGTGACAGACGTCGCTATTAAAGCGAATAAAGTCAAACACGAACGAAACAAAAAACAAAAATAAAAGCCCTTTTTTTTGGTATTATTGCCCAACGTTCTGCTCACTCCCATCAACCCCAAATTGTCCACACCAAAACGTGGTCGACATAAAGTTCAAATTCCTTACGCACTACAGCGTTCCTTCTTCCTCTTGGGTCCATGTTACAGGGACTAATGAGATATTTTCAAATATTACATTTTACCTGGGCTCATTTAGTGCGCCTCTCATACTGGTCAATAAAACACGACAAAATACCAAAATTTTGACAAAAACGAAGAAAAACAATTGACATTGTTTTTCAATTTTATTTATATGAAATATTTCTCTTCCCTTACCCGAGTAACATTTAACTGCAAACCACTCTTAATATGGATTATTATTCCTTAAATAATATGAATATGGTAAAATTTATAATTATTTCTTTCCCTTATGTAGCTCTCGATTCACAGCCAAACAACCAACCAACAAATCTCAGAAAGTTCGCCGCCCATCAGCTCGCCAAAATCAACTCTTATTCCACAAACATGTCATCGATTCAGCTTTCCAGACTAGCATCGCAGCGCATTCAGAGAATTTGTTCCAGTTTATTTCATTAAGAGGGGACGTGAATTATATATGTAGCCTACACAACAGTCTGTCATGAAATATTTTAAGATACACAGAAGTAATGCTCCGGAAATAACTGTTTGAATTTTAAACAAATAAATTGTAAAGAAAAACAGGAAAAAATAACTGTACCGAAGTTGTAATTCTCTTCACACCCCAATATGTCTAGATAATTGGGAAGAGCGATAGTATGATGGCTACTTTGATGATAAAGTCTAAAATAAAACTCTCCCTAATAAGAATTTGATTCTGTGTTTTGAATGGGATTTAAAGCTGCTAATGGTATAATCTAATCAGGCAGCATTGGCTGATAGATTACTTTAAAGCTTTGACTATCAACTGTCTTTGGAAGCCAGTGTATAAAATTTGTACAAAATGTAACAATATCAACCTTTACTCACTCCCATATATGACAGCAATATCCGGCTATATGACAGAAATGTCCTGTACCAGGACCACTAAGCTAAGATCTGGCTAGAGTTAGAGCCAAATATACGCTTCAAATATTTGATCGAATCGTTGTTGTTGTAATTTGATGAGTAGCCCACATACTCAACAAACTGCGTTTGTCAAATTCCAATTTTATTTATTTATTATTATTTTATTTATCTTATCGAAACAAATTATCCGCACACGTACGTCCGTTCACATCTTCAAATTTGACGAGAATGAGAAAAAGGCGCAACAGACGCTTAAATTGTTGTCAAATTTGACGAAATATTAAAAAAATATTGATTTGTATCAAACGTTTAAACAAATGCAAAAACAGCCCCACAGACACGTCAAATTGAGTAAATTTCCCTTTTTTAGGGAACATTTGATCAAATATTTGACACGTATATTTTGCCCTTTAGGCACCTAACTCGAGTGTTTGAAGTGTTTCATATAAAAAAACTATTATCGTTATCATTAGATAAATACAATAATGTACATAATGTTATACAAGTCTAGCCTTCAACTACTAGGCCTTCGAATTTTTTTAATTATTTCATGTATTTACACAAATATGTTATGAAATGCAGACGCCGGGACTAGAGGCTAAAAAGTTTTTATAATCTAATACGTTAAATTGCAATATTTATTTATCTTATCTTAATGTTACAAAGCTAAGATTAAGTTAAGGGGTGTAGGCCACTGGCTACTAAGGCCTTCAGACCATTAAATGACAAAAATTCGAAACAAAGTTCAATTAGGGGCGGAAAATATATCATTTTTGTACATTTAATTATTATTATTTACAACGCTCTCATATTAATGTAATAGCGCACGAAATCCATTTATCCTTGAATACGACTTTATACAAAATTAAGAATTTTTTCACGTACAATTTAAATAAAGAATTAATACATAATTATAAATAAACAAATATTTGTTTAGCAAATGTTCGTTTAAAGTTGGTAGCTCCGTTGAAGTCGAACGCGCAACCGTAAGTTGGCAGCACATTAGCGTAATTTAGCATAAAATATTTTTTTCGTAATATTCGTAATGTGGTCGGACACAATTTTGATAGTATTTATATCAATTTGTACGGCCTTTTTGGGCGAAGGTAAATGGGGTTTTGACTGCACATAAATCACTACTATAGCGCTAAATTACAGGTCTCACATGGCTGCTTGTGTACCGTACTGAGAAATATCAAAAATTAAAGACAGAAGTGGAGAAGCAAAGCAAAAAATGTGAGTATCCGAGTCCTGCGGTTGGCCAGCTAGGCTAAGGACTTGACCTAGTTAGGAGCATAGTTTACTGTCTAAAATTTTCATTTTTTATAGCGTCACTCTTATGCAGAATATATTGCAAACCGTCCCTACCTAAAAAATAGATCAGATAGATTAGCAACAATCGTAATCTATAATATTTTATCGGCGACTACACTTGTTCAAGCAAAACTCGCTGCAATTCTTGCTTAACAATAGTTTTTTTTTTACAAATCGGGTATTCGTCGGACCCAACTCCATGGCTAAAATTATTAACCAGTAAATTGCTCTGGCAGGAATACCTATCACACGATCTTCGTCCGCCGAGACTTTGTACTACGCTTCAAAGAGAATAGTTTCTTTCTTCTATTCTATACCACCCACCCACAACTATGGTTGGTCCCATATGCATGGGCAAATGCTATCGAGGGGACCATCCAGTGTGTATCAATTCTTAGTCGACCTGCTTTTCCCAACCGCCAACCGAGCGATAGGCCTGAGTTTTCTTCTTTCGAATTTACTTAAGAACTCAACTGCTACAAGAACAACTACCAGTGACAAAATGTAGATCACTCCAATTACTGAATGCGATTTATATATGCATTTCAATCGTTTCAGTAATAGTAATAAAGTATTTTACCATTACAGTGGAACGTCGCAAAGAGATACATGGTGATTCGTTAGACAAATCACAAAAGAAGAAAATCGAGCGTCATGAAGAGAAGCTGAAAAACAACAACCGCGACTTGTCGCTTGTCAAGATGAAATCGATGTTCGCTACGGGTTTTGCATTTACCGCGTTGCTGAGCATGTTCAATAGTATCTTTGATGGACGCGTTGTCGCACAATTACCATTCACGCCAATTTCTTGGATACAAGGGCTAAGTCATAGAAATCTTTCCGGCGATGATTATACAGCCTGCTCGTTCATCTTTCTTTATATACTCTGCACGATGTCTATAAGGCAGAATATACAAAAATTATTGGGCTTTGCACCGTCAAGGGCGGCGAGCAAACAAGGCGGCGGACTTTTTGGACCCGCTCCGGGTCAATTTAAATGAAGTGTGGAAGGTGGAGAAAACGGTTTAGTGTTTATATTTTTTATTTTGCTGTATAATTTTTTGTATAAGCCTACAAATGCAACAACGAAACAATATTTCTTTTTTTTTTTGTATACACAGTTTTCTAAACTATATTTACCTCATACATCGGCTGATCGACAATCAAACGATCGAAACTAAGACGCGATAAATCGATTGTACGAAATCGCCCGTCCATAATTAGTTCGGAGATGGCACGCCCCACGGCTGGAGTCTGTTGTATGCCATGTCCACTAAAGCCGGACGCAATGAAGAGATTATTGTAGTACGGATGGTTTCCAATAATGCCATTCTCATCATATACATTGTACTCGTAGTAGCCCGCCCAACTGCTCACAACCTTAATTGATTCGAAAGCGGGTACACGATTCGCAAGTGTAGGCCAAATGTCACTCTCGAAATAGTTGTGATCAACTTCTAAATTATCACAGGAGGGTTCTGAATCTGCGCTGGGACTGCGTCCGCAGAGATAATTGCCAGCGAGACCATCACGACGGAAGTATGTGTTATTCGTATCGACGGTGAGCGGTGTAGCCAGGCCAGGCGCATTGGCACCCTGTGTATTAAAGACATACACATATCGTTTGCGCGGCTCAACGGGTAACGGCACAGCTAACAGTCCCTCGCCGGTACCAATGTTCGCTAAGCGTGCAACGCGTCCCGATTCCGCACCCGCAGCAATAACGCAGATCGCAAATTTGATTGTGCGCTGTTCACCGCTGGGCAATTTAATGACGACCTTGTCGAGTGCTTGGTACTTACCCGCCATACTATCAGGCGCGCCTTGTACAATGATGTCCTCTTGATTTCGAAACTCAAAATCAACGACCTCGCCGTCGACAAAGTGCGCGCCATATTCACGTGCCTTCCTCTTGTAGCCCATTAGAAGCGCCCATGGGTCGAACCAACCTTCCCTCTCAAGACCGTGACAACCTAAATATATCTGCTAATAGAATTAAGCACACAACTAACTTAACTTACTACGCACCCAAGGCAATGCCATCCGTGTTCATCCATGGGAAACGCGCCTTCAGGCGCTCAGCCGTAAGCAACTCGTTTCGCGCACCCAGCTCATTCTGTAGTTTCGAATTTCGCATTAGAGTCTCTGCACCCTTCTCCGATGCTAGGACGAGATAACCGTGCGGAGTGAAATTTAGTTCGACATCACCCAAATACTCCTTTACTTCCCGCACAAAATCTGCACCAAACAGACTCATCTGTATATTCTCCGGCAACGAGAATTGCTGACGTAAACCGCCCACAGATAACACCGTCGAACAGGTTTTATACTATAAAATATTCATTCAAAAAAAAAAAATCCATTAAGGCGGTTACAGATGTCAAGACAGCGTTACTTACCCCGCTATCACGTTCCACAACGACAACATTTAGGCCGTCCCGTGCCTTCTCCTTCAACCAAAATGCAACGGACGAGCCCACACCGCCGCCACCAATAACCAATACATCGCAATACGTTTGAAAATACGTATCCTCTGGATTGGCACCCTTAAACCGTATACCACTTTTCTTGAGTTGCTCACTGGGTTCAACTTTCTTTATCGGGTCGTCGTCAGCGCTGTTACTGTTCGGCTTAAAGAAATTTTTCACTTTTTCCGCATCTTTACGTAGAATATTTAACGTCCGTCGTATCGGGTGCTTATCGTCACTTATATACCGTGCTCCTAATTTTTGCTGTTTGCCACTATCGCCTCCAACGCAGGTGATTGACACGCTTCGAAGGCATTGGCGTAGGGTCGGCGCGAACACAACTTGCTTCACACGTAACATGTTTTGAACTGATCCCAATGTTTACACCAGATTGCAATTTATCTCAAGAATCTTAAATGTTTTTATTCCACTTCGACATTGCTTTATTATTCAATTAAGTGTACTTCTCTGTCCCGGCGATTAACAACATTCTGTTGTATAAAGGCATTGCTGATAATGGCCAGAGTTGCCGTAACATTTGCGCCACTCAGCTGCTGAGCATTGGGCATTCGCATTATGTAATAAAACTATTCTACGCTGGCTTTCGGTTTTATTAATCTCAGTATAAATAATGATAATAAAGACTAGTCATGTTCTATATCGCTTGATTAGATAAGAGCTGCTAAAATCTAAGTTATAAATCTACGTGTGCCATCGCAGCTTTCTCTTTAAGGAGCTTTCTCTCATAATGTAAGCTCAGAGGTCTTTCGATTTAAAGGGCCCCTCCACTGCGTAAACGCCGTGTTTGATATTTGTGTGCTTGTCCAATTATGTTTGTGTTGTGTGCGGGCAAATTTCTTCACTTTACAGTAAATTTCGAGGCAAACGGTTTTGTAAAAATGAACACGCATAATAATTTTTTTTGTGCGAGTTCTTGGAAATGTACCATTGTAGATTGCCTTTTTTGTGGAAAGTGAGAAGTGATAATTATTGCAATCTTGTTAAAAAGGCGGCAGCAGATGACAATTTGGTCGAAAAGTAAAAGAAATAGTCCGGAGGCCAACAGAATGAAAATTACAAAAACAAAAATTCATATCAGTACTAGCTACACGCGCGAATTAAAAAAAAAATTACTTTATTAATTTCTCTAGCGATAATTAAAACATATAAGCTTTTGTTATTCTTTTTTTTAAAATTATATTTTTCAGATTTTTTTTTACATTAATGAAATGTTTTGAATGAGAAAATGAAAAACAAAATGAAATGAATTTTATATATTAGGTTTCTATTATTAATTTAAAACTAAAAAAAAAACAATTTTGACTGATTCTGGCGCTTAAACACTTTTGTTTACATTTCTGTTGCAAATTTGATCCTGCCATGGTACAATTCCTACAATATTGAAGTACTCACGTCCTTTGCACGATTACTGGAGTTTCGATGGTCGTTGCAGGCAACCTGTTTAAAATAGGATTATCATTAAGGTGTCGCCAAAACCAGCTCTTTTTTGTACCACGTTTTCATCCAAACACGTTTTTGTCAGTTTGTTTTCGCTTTCTGTTACAGAAAATAGCACTTATTATGACCGCACATGCTTCATCCGTATCCATTTTAAACAACCTTCGCTCGCAAATTTCGATTACTAATGCTGTTTGTCAACCGGCTTGCGTAATGTGTCTACTACTCATTTTTCCCAACCAGATACCCACAATCACAGCGCGAAGTCTAGACTTCGGCCTTTACAGACACATTCCGCATTGCCAACTACAAGTGTCTCATCGCACTGACTTAAGCTCTGATCATATTCCCTTAATAATCTCTTTTAACACCTCTGCCAGATGTTTACCACAAGTTGAACGCCTCATTAGTAGACACAAATTTGGGAAACTTCAGGACCATACTAAACAATAACTGTTGTCCTGAAGTTGAATTGAGCTCTGGACAAGACATTGACGAAGCTGTCGGAGATCTTCAATCGTAAGATTTATGACGCTGCTGCTGAAGCTAAACGCCGTACGGAACGCCCGCCGGTACACTTCAATGAGTCATTCAAACTAAATGCAAGACTGAAACGCCTTCTTCTAGAAGAGAAGCGTAGACTTCGTAAAATTTTCCAACGTTCTCGTGACCCAGAAGACAAATCAAATTGGAACCATGCATCAGAGCTGCTCAGATCCGAGCTCAATAGCCAGCAGACACAGCAATTTGATTAAATGCTGGAAAACATGTCTACGCAGAGGGATGCTGAGTTCTGCTTATAGAACGTCACACGCAACTGCACGAGACATCCTATTAGGCAGTTGCCAATAAAAGATGAAAATGGAATATGGTGCCGCTTCCTGTACACCCCCAAACAGTTGGACCCACCTGAGAGGTCATTCACGGCCGATGAATTAAAGGCTGTCATTCGACGTCTGAAACTAATAAAGCTCCAAGTCATGATATTGTGTGCAATCGCACCATCAAGGCGCTACCATACATACAAGTCATAGTAAATTAAGATCGCAGCGCACAAGCCGACGCACATATACACAAGACACAACAACGATATTTTTAGAAAAAAAAAGGAACGAAGTTCACAGTTCACAGGAACGGGTTGTTCACAAGCCCCACGTTTGTTTGCCAGCCTAAGTATTGTTCACAAGCAGAACGTAATGATAATAATGGAATTCACTATGAAGAGTGAAAGGCTTGTGCTTCAAACATGTTGAGCAGAGCGAATGTTAAGCAAAACAATACACCAGCATTACTACCTTCACGTTCACGACTTGGCCTTGTCATAAACTCTTTGTAAAGTATCATATTTTGCTTGTAGACAGATACTATATTAGAAGAGAGAGTCTACATTCGCTAGATTCATATAGCCCCAATGCATTATTATTATGATTATTTTCTAAAGTTAGTGTTTATAAACTTTTATTATTCAAACATAGTTCAAAGAATAAATATTTATATATATATATATATATATATATATATTATTGGGATGGCGTCGCCGTTGATAAAAATGGTAGGGAATGTTATGTGGTTCATGGTGGAAGTGACGTGATGATGATGTTCCATCTCTTCAACGAGATCGCTACAGCTCACCAACAGCTCTCTTGTCTCAATATAGGATATTTTTGTCAGTCTTCTGGCTTTCGCATCTGACACAGAAAGTAAACTTTACAAAAGGGTGGTGTGCTCTGACTCTGCAAAACTCTGGATTACAGCCCCGCAGTAACCGAACTCTGACCAGAAATAATCTCTATGAAACTTTGAAGAGCATTGTCAGCAAAGTGATTGGTAGGATTATGGTTTGTGTTCTGGGTTTCCCGGCTTGGCTGCCAAGATTATCTCCTCACACTTCCACTGGGCGGGGAAGGAATTCCAGATGGTTGGCGAATTTCTGTTCTTGTTCTGCACTTGCACCAGGAACCACTTGGGCGCTTAACGGGCTCTTTCCGCACAGCCCACCATTAAATGATGGTCGCATATCTGATGCTCCTGTATGGAATTGTTGTATTACATCACCATATACCGTAAATCCATTTAGGTAAGAGACACAAGCACCATAGATTAAGCGATTTACGAATTGATTTTTAAATATTATGGACATTTTCGATTTCAAAGAATATTGTAAAAGATTATTAGCATTCGCTGTGAATGTCACTAAATAAGTCAAATCTTATGTCATAGTCATGGAGAATTGCTTGCTTGATGAAGAAGAAGAGAACATTACTCGGCAGTTTTGTTGTTCACTTTTACGAAAGATTGTCTCATTTATTAATTATAAGAAAATAAGCAAATTTGTGTAAAAATGACCAATACAAATGCTGTTGATGCTAACGCACAGGACACGGAAATGGAAGTAGATTCCAGTCCAGATGCCGTTAGTGACGATAAGAAAACCCAGGATATTAGTACGATTCAAGAGTTGCGCGATCAACTCCGACAAATTGAGAAGTCCGTCTCGTCGAAGGAATCACGGTAATGAAGCAAAATTATTAATTATTAGTAGTCACATTTTCTTAATATCTGACTGTGGCAGCTTTATTTTGCGTGTATTGCGCGCACTGCCTACCACGCGTCGTAAGTTGAACGCGGCAACTTTCCGTAATATCGCTCAGAGCATTTACCCAGTCGGGCCGGAGCGTGATGCAGCAACCGCTTTGATGCCGGCACTCGATGATGATTCCAGCGATCTGCCTGATGTACCGAAAAAGTTAGCGGCCAATAAGCCGCCACTTGCGGAGATTGATGCCTATTTCTATTTACTCCTATTGGTAAAGTTAATTGATGCCAACGATTTGAAACGCGCCGGTACCTGTGCTGATGCGCTTATGGCTAAGATATCATCACAGAATCGACGTACCTTGGATTTGATTGGAGCTAAGTCAGTTTTCTACTTCTCTCGTGTCGCTGAGCTGAATAACGCACTTGAGGGCATACGCCCGTTCCTGCATGCACGTTTGCGCACGGCAACCCTTCGCAACGACTTCGAGGGTCAGGCGGTGTTGATCAATTGCCTGTTGCGAAACTACTTGCACTATGCGCTCTATGATCAGGCTGACAAACTTGTTAAAAAATCTGTCTACCCAGAGTCAGCAAGCAATAATGAATGGGCACGTTTCCTCTATTATTTGGGTCGTATCAAGGGTGCCAAATTGGAGTACAGCGATGCACACAAGCATTTGGTGCAGGCGTTACGCAAAGCACCACAGCATGCCGCCGTTGGTTTCCGTCAGACAGTGCAGAAGTTAATTATCGTAGTGGAGCTACTGTTGGGCAATATACCAGATCGTTTAATATTCCGTCAAACAGCTTTACGA
Source organism: Cacoxenus indagator (assembly GCA_035041755.1). Taxonomy (NCBI): domain Eukaryota; kingdom Metazoa; phylum Arthropoda; class Insecta; order Diptera; family Drosophilidae; genus Cacoxenus; species Cacoxenus indagator. Next base: position 519,526 of record JAWNKX010000218.1, on the reverse strand, counting down.
AAATCGTTGGCACCCTACTTCCAACTGACACAGGCTGTGCGCTTGGGTAATCTTAAACGTTTCGGTGAAGTGGTCGCTCAGTTTGGACCTAAATTTCAGCAGGATCACACATTTACGCTGATCATACGCTTACGCCATAACGTCATCAAGACTGCAATACGTTCTATTGGACTCTCCTATTCGCGTATCTCACCGCAGGACATTGCTAAGCGTCTGATGCTAGATTCTGCAGAGGATGCAGAGTTCATTGTATCGAAGGCCATACGGGATGGTGTTATTGAGGCTACGCTAGATCCGGCACAGAACTACATGCGTAGCAAGGAGAGCACAGATGTTTACAGTACTCGCGAACCGCAGTTAGCCTTCCATGAGCGCATCTCATTTTGTCTAAATTTGCATAATCAGAGCGTCAAAGCTATGCGTTATCCGCCCAAGTCATATGGCAAAGACCTGGAGAGTGCCGAAGAGCGCCGCGAACGTGAACAACAGGACTTGGAGTTGGCCAAGGAAATGGCCGAAGATGATGAAGATGGTTTTTAATGTTGAATTGCGAACAAAAAAAATCTTATAAGTTAATCGTAATACAAACCGATATATACGCAATGCCTATTTGGGTTAATAAAAGTTTTCTTTCGGACCATGAGATTTATAAATTACTAACAGAGAACCGGCGCGTTGCTGCCTTCGCGTGTGTCTCTCTCTTCGCATGTTTCAGCAGTTCTGCGCTCTGTCTACTGCTGGAAATTTTCTAGTTGTTTGACTTTCTTGGTGACATTTCGTATTTTTCACTTTTTTGACTTATTTTCATTCAAATATTTGAACATTTCGATTTTGTAGTTTGAGCAGCACTGCCGGCAAACTCAATTCTCAGATGCTGGATTATTTTTGTTTTATTTTATATGTACAGTTTGAGAAGCATCTGAAAATTGAGTTTGTCTTAACATTTAGCGAATTCGATTTTTTCGCACTAAAACCTAAAAGCTATTATAGAAATTCCCTGAAAATGTCATCAAAATCGGGGGTTTCGGCATCCATAACAGACAAATAAACAAACATACTTTTAATTTTATATATATAGAAGATAGATTATGTTTCTGTTGAATTCACATCCATTATCTACTGGATCGACCCATTTAGGAATAGTGATTCACCGGTTGATTCCATAATAGGGTATATATATGTATATATATATAACTTTTTAACACAGTGAAGGAGACACATTTCTGAATTTGAATAGCCTAAGATTACTGGATTCTATAACCTCAAAAACCCAAGGCTAACTTAAAATTACTACTAAAAATATCTTGTTTTTACCTATAGAGTGGAAATTTGAATAGGATTAATTTTAATATGTATTTGAATACATAATCTCTAAAAAGTTTAAGATCCTGGGATTAGAGGATGTGGTCATTTACGTACAAACATTTCATATAGTTCTTTAAATAAAAAGAGTATAGTAACTTGAGCACTACCGACACTAACACCTTTTTCTTATTATTTTAATGGCAAAGTGGTAATATTTATGGTTATTTTTTTTACAGACCCATTTGATTTCCAAATTTGTTCAAGCATGAGTATTAATTAAAATTCGCGCCACTTTTAAAATTGGTTATGAATCAAAACAAACGAGTACTGAGAGTAAAATCCTATATTTGGCAACTCTGCATAAATAATTGCCGTTTATTAGCGTATTTTCGTTGTAGCGACTTATGTGTGAAAGAAGCGAGCGAATTTTGCATACTTCAATCGTAAATGAAAAATTGAAGATATAAGTAATACGGCGGTTGACAAAATAAATTAAAATTAATTAAACGGAAGAGTAACGTAATTATTAGTGTAGCGTACAGAGTGATTGCAATCAATAAATATTTGAGGTGCCGAGGCCAAAAATCCAGAATACGCTGTGCGTGAAGAAGCAGAGTGTCAGAAAAAAGCGAAGAGTAAGAAGAATAGAAATAGTCGAAAGCGAGTAATAAGAGACGTGTACTACAGCAACGAGTAATAGTAGTCGACGACAACGACGAACGAATAACCGAGGCAGGTAAACGAGTCAGCGAGAGTTATCGTCCAATGTGTCGCGGCTCCCCTTTGTCCGTAAATAACGCGCTAGCGATAATAACACTCACGCTCACGCTTATTATTCACGGTAATGCTCACGGCATCGACGACGAGACTAGCAAAACACATCAACCGAGCAATCAAATCAGCTAGTGTAGTTTAGCAGGCAAGTGAGTTGAGCAAAAAGAAGAAGAAAAATCATAAGTTTTGTGACTGACCTAAACTGAAAAAGGAAATAAATTATTAAACACAAAAGTGCGTAAAAGTAAATTAGTTGTCAATGAAAACCTTTAATGTTGCACGCGGTTGATTTTTCCAATGAGAATAAAATCCTTTTGGGTAGTGATGCAGCAGCTGTCATCTATTTCGTATGCACCCACATGTAACTAGAGCAGCCAGTTAGCCAGCAATAGAGCGAACGAGCGAGCGAGAACCTCAGTCAGTCAGCTAGGCCAATCACAAACCACATCGCCGTACACCCAAAAAAACGTGAACACAACAAAAACGAAATAAAAAATAAAAATTCAAGCGTGATTAAATCGTGTCGTTTCGTCTCGTGCCGATCTGTATTGACGTTGTTGTTTGCCAGTAGCTCTCCGGTCATCACGATCGTCAGAAGTACGTTGTTGCTGTGTTGCGGTCCTCTTCCTTCATAGTAGATGCGATTACCTTTGCCATTGAGATGATTTGTAAAAAAGATGTATTGCAATGGTTTAAGGAACTCGAGAGTTACAAACGCATAGATACCATGTGTTCACTGCTCATCGTTTGCCTACCGTTTGAGTTGCGTTTCCTCGGCACCTGCCTGGAGGAGTTGGGCCGACGTGATTCACAAGAGTTGCGTGGCATGGAATTACGCGCAAATAATCCACAGGACTTGGCTGCCGATATACTAACATGTCAGAAGGGCGAACCGACTGACATAAAAATTCGGCGAAAAATGGCACTGTATCTGGCGCTGATACGTGCTTGTAACCGTACCTGCGTTGCGGAAATCTTTCGCACACTCGAAACGTGGGGAGAACGAGATTTTTCCAGTATGACCGATCAGGATACGTTGCTGGAGTTATTGCTTGTCTATACAATGGCTGCCAATCATCCGGTGTTCTCATTTCATCAGCAAATGAAATGCTGCGATATATTAGCGAAAATCAAAGAGAACAAATTAGTGGCAGATCCACCAAAAATACAACAGCCACAGTTATCAGCGTCCGTGTCAGTGTCAGTACAAACGCCACAGACAACTTTGGCGCCCAAGCACCATTTACAGCAACAAATGCATCCACACCAGCAGCAACAACAGCCTCAGCAGCAAAGTGTTGATCATCAGTTGCAACAACAACAGCACTTGCAACCGCTGCCACCAACACATCAGGAGTTACTTCAGCAGCATAGCATGCATCCGTTGCATCAAACCGGACAACATCCACAGCTGATGCATATGTTTCCACAAGGCACGATACCAGTCATGTTTTCACAACATTTACCTAAGGTACGGTTAATTAAGAAAGAATGAATCCCTGAATAAATCTAATCAATCACAAATCAAGTAGCAAGAAAATTATAGATAATGAATGCTAATGAACTAATTTCTGTTTGATCTATTCTGTATTTATTAAGAAAAACATAGGTGGGGAAAGGGTATATAACTTGAAAGTAGTGGATTCTACGAGCCAACTTTAGTGTGAAAACGCTGCAGCTGGCCAGTGTACCGCGGGAATTGCTATTCGTTCAAGTGTAAGCTTTCGAAGTTTTTGAATACGGTCAAATAATTCAGCCTTGATTTAACGTAATGTCAACTAAATCTACTTCAAGGTACTTGGAGTAGCCTTTAACATTATGTAAGCCACCATATAAGTTGTCCTCACAGAAAATGGTAGGAAATGATAGGAACAATTAATGAGTTTATTTTTTAGGTATTCTCGAAAAGTTTTCACAATCGAATTTAAAGTTAAATCTTCAGATGAAAAATCCTTCTTCTTTTTGCTGTCAGAACACAATACCCGAACTCCGATCGTTTTCTGAATCATGTGGAGTACAAGCATCTCATTGAGAGGGCTGAGGTGCAGCTTCGGTACCTTCGGGTAACACTTGTGTTTAAGATGTATTTAAGTGTTCTCGTGACCAAGACTTCACTGTATGTGCCACAATCCATAAAAATTATTTATACATCGGTGCTTAGTTTATAAAAATTATAATTGCATTGAGGTTTATAATTTTATTAATAGGTTTTGAGGTTCAAAATACGGTGCTGAATATAATCAAAGTATTAATGAATCAATGGCTTTTTGTTTGTCAGATTGATGCAAACTTGCTTAGGCGTAGTCTTCTTCACTTGTTCTTTTAGGATTTGGCTTGATTTCGAGACTTCCCAGAACATTTTTTCTCATAATCTTCATACTCCGTGATTAGTATCATAACGTCACAGTAAATAAAATAAAAATATAGGAGAAACTATAAAGTATATACAGTCCCGCACATAACTCTTGACACAGAGGTCAATTTTAACTGCATCCATTTGTTTAAGGATGTCAGCTTGATGATATATATTAGGTGTTCCAGAAAGTTATTTCCGGTTTTTTTAAAAAAAAAAAATATCACAATTTAAAAAAAATTGACAAACCGTCACGATAAACCGTTTGTCTTGTCCTTTGAGCCAAACCACTTATCAAGCCAAGACTTCGTCAAATTTGGCAAATTGCTGCTCAGCCAGCGCGTGTCACATTGATAAAAAAGGGTGATAATTGGAGAGTACGTCGGGTGCTATAGTACGTCCCATCCATTATCATATAACAAAATCACTTAACCGTGTCTTCTTGCCCATCCTGACTGCCTACGTTGACTGTCTTGCAGATCAAAATCACCAGTTTTGAATTTGCTAAAGAACGAGTCACATATTTTAATGCTTGGAGCATGCTCTCCGTAAGTTTCCACCAGCAAATAAGGCTTTCAACGGCCTTTTTGTTTTGATTAAAAACTAAAAGTATTGCATGCATTCAAATGCTCATTTTCAGGCACGAAACTTGACATGTTCACAGACCTCTAACAAAATGAGATGAACTGACATGTGTTGCTGTTAAAGACTAATAACAGTAAAATGCAATGACTTATGTGTCAAATCATATTATTTACACGTGCGGCTAACGACATTTGTTGGAAAAACCGCAAAGAATTTTTCGGTGAAATTACCAGGTCGATTACCAGTGAAATTGGGTCAATCTAGAACTCCTGTTTCCAATCCATATTTTTTTTTTTTCGTTGGAAATTGTTTTTATGTCCCGAAATTAAGAATTAAGTGACATTCAGTCTAAGTCTTAAAAAAACTACTGCATTTCACCATAAAACGAACCTCCATTTGCACAATCAAGGTAATTTATATGCTGAGATTAGGTAAGCAATGAATCGAAGTCGATTTACCACTTACTGGTCGCCGGGCAAAAGAGTCTGAATGCAGATATTGAAAAGCTAAGATTATTAGGGTCGTTTACGTTTCGGCGAGTGTTACGAGTGTGACTAGCTTATAGCACGGCACGTGTCTTGTCAACCTCACCACAATCTCCAGACTTAAATCCAATTGAACTTTTAAGGAATTGTTTGAATAGGAGGTTGAGGTCGTTAGTAAATGGGGTGGTTTATATAGGAACAATATTTTGGAAAATTAGCATGCTTGATATCTTTCAACGAAGGGGTGAAGTTCAAAATGCCTTCTGTGCCAAGAGTTGTGTGTGTCACAGTACATATATTCTTAACAACTTTGTGGTCAAAGCAAAGATTTCAAGTGTTATTGTTAGAACGGCTTTTTTGTTTGTTGTTTGGCCATTAAAGTACAAAATAAAATGCCCCATGTTTACTGGATTGTGTAGCCCATATACAGTGTGTATTCCAAAGTTACAAGAAAATTTATATTCTGATGGTTTTGTCGATACAGATATCATATTTTGCTACTTACAAATACACGTTTTCCAATTAACGAGACATTACGCTAGCTCTTTTCCGAATTTTCTGTTTTATTCTGTCAAAAAAATTTCCACAAATTTGTTTCTCCACACTCTATAACCTAATCGCAATAATAATTCCTAATTAAATATTTTTATCCGACAGGTCGTGCCGAACGATGGTAACCTTCAAGCGCATCAAGTCAATGTGGAAGCTATACCGACACACTTGCTATCAACAAATATGAGCATTCCAGCGGATAATAACACCATGATGCCACATCCGAGCGCATGGATACGACCATATCCGCCACAGAGCACAGCGACGACAACGGCAGTATCAACACTCGATCAACAACAGCAGCAGCAGCAAATGCATCCGCAACCCTCCTCATCGCCAATGCTAAGTCAACAGTCTTCACCATCAAGCAGTCGGGCCGCAAGTCCGAATAGAGCAAACAGTAGTCTAATGCCTCAGCAGCAACAGCAAATGCAGTTGCAGATGCGCAGTCTGCCACGAATGAGTGGTTCACTGAAGAATATGCGACGACCTTCGGCAGAGACAACACCACCACCGATGGGCCTTGGCATTGGACAGCAACATCAGCAACATCACGAATTAATTATGCCGCAAATGGTGAAGTGTCAGATGGAAGATGTAAGCTCATTAAACTTTAACAAAGCATATTCTTTTAAATCCTTCTTTACTCAATAAACAGGCCAATGATGTAACTGGCACTGGTAATCAGTTGCAGAATCTTATACGGAATGGTTACACGCGCAGTGGCCAACATCATCGTATTAAGACGTCGAATTACATACCGCCACATCAGCAGCAGCAACAGTCCCCAGTGAATCAACAACCGCCGCAACACTTTCAGGCGGGCAATTATGTAAATTCTGGCCTGGTGTACACAATGCATCATATGAACTTGTCCAATGATATAAGCAGCAGTAGCGGTGTACACAGCATAGAGAGCAGCGGTGTCAGCGGTTCCATGATTAGTATCAACTCCAATAAAAGCACGACGACAGGCAGTGATACGGGCAGTTCAAATGGTTCGTCCGGTGAAATGACGCCGCCAGAAACGCCCACACTAATGACAAATAGTACGGGAAGTAGTGGTGGAAGCGTTAGTGGTGGTGGGGGAGGCGGAAATGGAGGAGGCGGTGGTGGCGGTGGCTATCATCAAAAGCATCACCTTAGTTATAATAAGCAACAGATTGGTTTACAGCAACGTTTGAATGGACGCAATGGCATCGATAAAACATTTCAGACGCAACCGCAGCAACAACATCAGCCCCTATATGCAGGCGACATTATAATGACGTCCGCAACAATGCAACAACAACAGCAGCAGCAGCAGCAGCAACAACAACAACAACAACAACAAAGTTTGGTTAGCATTGCTCCTAACAGCAGTCAACCGAACATGCCCACCAATACCGTTCTCATTAGTTCATCTTCGAATGCAGCCGGAACGCCTTCAGTGTTGTTGCAAGCACATCAGCAGCACCAACAACAGCAGCAGCAACAAGTCACAGCATTTAATGCTGCAACATATCCTTATCATGCGGCTACGCATTTGGCGAATACAACGCGCCCTCCGCCACTACCGCCCACAGTGTTGGGACACACAGCGCCAAGTATGGCGCAACAACCGGTGATGGCAGCGCATAGTGCAACAAGCTTGGCACAACATGGTGGTTTTCGGTTTTCAATGGCCACAAACGGCGAAATAGTCTATCCGGCGTATCATCCAACATTGGGCTTAGTGGCTGCAACAGTTGCGGGGCCGCCACCAACGCCGCAGTTGTTGACCACTACGCCGCCATTGCAACAAGTCTTACGTAACCCACAGCAAAACAGCACGAATGTGCCAAATATGCCCGTGGCGGCGTCACCAGCGATAACACCAACACAACAACAGCAACAAATGCAAGCGCCTCCTGCAACGCCATACACACAGCTGACGCATGCTGTGTGTGCACCGCCGCCAACGGTGACAGCATCCGTTTTGACAATGCCCGCGTCGAGTATTAGTGTTAATAATAATAACAACAACAACAGTGTTGGTAGTAGCAACACTTGTGGTGCGTCCATAGTGCTAGGTCAAAAGAATATCTCCTGCTATAATTGCGGCTCTCAAGCGCATAACGGTCGCGATTGCCAAGAGGCATCGATGGAAGATGTCACACGCAATGCGATTTATAAACTAGACTATTCAGCAGCAGCAGCATCCTCCTCATCGTCGACAGCGTCGTCCTCAGCGACGTCAGCGCACGGCAATAATACAGACGCCAAATTGGGCGAAGGCAGCAGCAATGTAGCCAACGTATCGGTAACAGCGACGCCAACAGCGGTGGCAGCGGCAGCTGCCTCCGCAGGGGTTATGCTAACGCAGGCTTTGGCAACTGCGGGCAGTGCAAAGTAGGCGTACTCGTTGTTGCATTAATCATTAGTTGATAGTAAACATAAGTGAAGTAAGAGATAGGAAAACATATAGAGTTACGGTTAAATGAAACGTGTTTTGAAATGAAAGAGTCAAGAAAAAGAGAAAGAGAAAGGAAAAGAGGGAATGATTTATTGGTTAGGTAACTTTTAATGCAATTAAATTAATTAAATACTAATTATTATTATTACTATTATTACGATGTATGTGTGTATAGTAAGTAGCTTGTATTCGTTATCGACAAAGGCTGCTAGCTGGACATGATATTTAGAGATCTATATATATATGTATATATATGTAATTATTATTAATTACTTATTATTATAAATTAATTAATGAACTAATACTAATATAATAATTGCAACGCGTGTAGTGCCCAAATCAAATTTCCCCCTCTGTCGCTCGACGGCAAGTTTACTCCTTAAGCGCTAAAATTAGGATTATTTTTAATTATTATTAACAAATCAACAAGAAAAAAAGACGGAAAAACAAACGAAAAAATTAATTGCAAAGCGTTTGAATTGTGTGCGTAAATAGGTGAAAAAAATGTGTTTAAAATAAATAAAATGGTATGTAGAAATTTATAAAATGTATGATATGAGTTTGATTGGTTTAAAAATTGTTTGGTTAACCTTTTATATGCTAAAAAAGAGAAGAAAAAGGGAAATTTGTTTAAGACTTGAGCAAGATAATTATATAAAAAATAAAAATATTAATGTTGTCACGATGAATTGTAATAATTGTAGTTATATATATATATTTATATATACATATATAATTGGCGAATGTGTATTAGTAACAAAACCCATATACACACACAAACATTGTACACAACTATCACTTCCAATAATTGGTCGTATCGGATCTTCGTACCGGCACCAGCCGACTCTACTCACCCTAGCATATTATATAAGTGCGCAGGTATTACAACAACAGGAGCCACACTAAGCACATCCTGGAAACCGAAAGCTAAAATAAAAAAATCGGCGTCAAGAAAAAAAAGTTGCGTTCGGCGTACGTCGTTACGTTACAAAAATGTCCACTTATGAATGAGGTTGCTGGTGCCAATATGGCAGACTTCAAAGTTCGTTATTCCTATTTATTTTAAGGCTATACCATTCGAATTTGTTACTCCGAAACCCGGATAATTAATCTAATATTTTTTCGTTGAAGGACAGAATCCTCTAATCTAAATTTGAATGTGACCTTAATTTCTCAAAACATTAAGTGCCATGAAAAATAATTTAAAATAATAAACACATAGCTTAAATAAGTATCCGGATCTTTGATGCGGTACTACCTGATACGCAAGTGAATCCACTACAACGATAACAGACATAGCGGCGTGTACAAAAAAATTTCAAGCTTACAATCAAAAAATATAATTAAAAACAAATGATTTCTTAAAAAATTAATTAGTTAAAAAAACGATTTTAAAATTGTACGTCCTAAAGAATTATAAGGAAAAAGTGCCACCAAATCAATTAATTTATTTTTTTATTGCTGTTATAAAGCCATTTCGATATATATACGTATATATATAAACACATACACACACAGCGACACGCCCACGTTTTACTTATATACTCAAAGTAGCGCATAGCAAAAAAAAATGTTTAAAGAGGATAAACCGTTTAATATTTTATGACAAAGTAAGTAAAAAAATAAATGCATTAACAGAAAAATAAATTTAAAAAATATATATGTGAAGAGAAAGGTGAAAAAAACCGAATTAATAAAAGAAAATTATAGCAATAATTATATAAAAATAATATGATAGCGAAGGGATGGAAAACCCGTTGAGGAAAAAAGTGTTTAAAATAAGTTAAATTGAATAAGGAAATTATAAATGAAATCAAATGTAATTTTTAAAAATAATTGTTAGTGGCAAAATTTACACGTAACGCGATACGCAACGTATGCAGTGCAGAACACATATATTCGAAGTAATGTTATGTAACGTAACGGGAAAGAATCCGTAATTGTGTATGTACTAATTAAAAAAAAGTGTATGTGTATAATTTTATTTAAACAAATACTCATATAAAAAAGATCAAAAAATATTAATTTTAGTTTACGAAATTCAGTTTTAAATAGTTTACGTGCTTTCTGAAAAGTTACATTTTTAAATAAAAAAGTATAAAATTTTAATAATCCATTTTTCTGCACTATAACTGCAATTTTTGTTATATAATCCTTCTTTGTGCATATAACTTTAAATATATATATTTTTCAATATTTAACTTTTTTTACATATAAATTAAAATAAAATAAATTATTTTATTAATTTTGCAAGCAGCAAGAACATTTTTTTATTTTATGTGTAATTTCAAAAATTTTTTTTAAACACTTTCCAGTACGCCTACGTTCTTAACCATCCATTTCATTACTAAACTGATTATATATAAATGTATTTATTTATTAATTTATTTTAAATCAAATCAAATTGAAGTCAGTGCAAGAAAAAATATTAATGAAGTTTGTAAAAAGTTGTTGCACTTTTTTGTGTTATACTTTAGCGCATTTTCTTTTTTAAATTTAATTATTATTTTAATCCTTTCCATACTCGGCTCGTCCGTTGTAATATTTTTATCACTATTTTACTCGGATATACAATAAAAAATAAATTAACTAATTCTCAATAAATGAATCGAAAAGGACAAATGTTTTTGTTCATGCAACTATTTATAGAATTGTATATTAATTTTTAAACTCTTTTTGTAAATATAAAACTAGAATATTAAAACGTTAGAAGATGAAAAACTACAAATTTAGTAGTTGTCGTAAAATGAAAAGCGTAAAAAGTTAAAAATTAAGTGATGAAAACTAGATCGCAAAGCAAAAAATAAATAAATAAATAAATAAATAGAAAACAGAAACAAAATTGAATACTACTATTAATGATGATAATGATAATAAGAATGTATTATGTTTTATTGAAATAAACACAAAAAAACATTGTTTCTTAAATTCGTGTAAAAACCACAAAAGCTAAACAAAGCTTAAATGAATGCATATTTTTATTTATGTGGGCTGCAATGTGGGCAGACAAATGGGAAATGATCGAAAAATGGATTTGGATTGGTGGAAGACTTCAAGTGAAGTACTATGGAAGTTCTAAAAATTAGAATTATACTTCACAAAATATTGGAACTTACGGGATATACTAATTCGTGAAATCTGCTGTTCCCTTGCCATTTCGAATTGAAGAATTCTATGAGACGGGCTGACGAGTTAATTTTAGCTATATTCGTCCGCCTTTTCCGTCGTCTGCATGTTAGTCCCTAAGTTTTTGAGCTGGAGAGCTACGCGAAGGACAGCCTCCCATACAAAAAAACCAATGATCAAATTCAAATTTTTTACTTTTTATTGTGGACCTGAACATTTTAAGACACTCGGCTTGATGGATCGTCTAGCCTCCAAACGAGGTGTGCTCATAACGCTTATAGGAAAACTTATTTTATCGCAATCTAAGTAAGCTCATCCCCCTTACTTTTCTTTCATACTCGGTCAAAAAAGATTCTGAATGTCGACGCTCTAGAGTACTGCATTTGTGTCTGCACTATTCGGCTTTTAAAACATCCATACAGCCAATTCAAAAGTCCTGAATTATGATTACTGGGTAGTAAAGACCGATATAAATACGTGGGTCTGAGTGTTGAAGTTAGGCAGAGGGTATTGCGTGCACAGTTTTTGAATATGTGTATGATATTTAGTTCTATATCCATCCATTTTTATATATATAGATACATATATCCTTTGCCATTTTATGTATTAAATTTAATTTAAATTAAACTTTAAATTTAAATGAAACTTTAAACTTTCTGAATTTTTATGTTTACACAAAATATGCTGCAATTGCAGTAAAGGGCAGGCATTATTGCTACACCTGCTTTTGTATTTACTTTTACTTTTACTTTACTTTTCATACTTAAGCCGCCTGCTCCTCTATTGCGATATACGTTGATTCCACATCATCTAGGTGTGGATGATACTTTGCTACTTTGCTCATTGACTCATCTACTTTTTCAACAAGACCAATCTCATTCTGAGTTTATTTTTCAACTTCATTTTCATGCATATTTTTATACAAGTTTTCCTCTTCATCTACACTCTCAATATCATTATCATCATCATTATTATTAACGGTTTTATGTTATTCATCCTCGCCATAATTGATTTGTTATGCGTATTCCTCCTGCTTCGTGGTATCTTTGTTATTGAAATTGATTTTTTTACGCAGGGTGGTTGGCTCGGGACTTAGTTTTGCTTATAGTGAGCGCCAAATGTTGCAAGTTCTGCTGCACTTCGGTCTGGAAGACGTTCATATTTTCGGGTGCTATACTCAACCGAACTTCCTCCATACAACCATCGAGCACCTTACCAACCTCAGCGACTGTCGAGTCTACGCCAATGTGCGAGACGATCAGTAGCAAAGTTGTAAGGCTCTTTATCAACTTGAGTATTTTCTCGTTCTTCACATTGGACGTAAGCAGACGTTCGATAGTTTTGCTAGCCAATTCGCGGCACTCTGCGCGTAGGAACGTGGGTTCCACCATGGCTAGCAAATTGGGATCGCGAAACAAGCACGTTGCAGACTTTTGCACTTCGTCCAAATATTTCATAATGTTTTTGTTGAGCGTTTCAATTGAGATGATATTTAAAGCAAAGCGTCGCTGTAACTCTTCGGGTATTGATTCGGTTTGATTCGACGAGCTGCACTCTTCCGACTTGAAGTCGTTCGCGTTGTCAAATCTGCTGAGCAGCACTTGAGCCTCATCGTTCAAGTGACTAAGACGATTAACCATGGTATTTTTCATGGACGTTGTACGACGCAGACGCACCAAATTCTCTAGCAATTTCGGCGGATAGCCTAGATTGCATGACAATGGCTTCTTAAAGGGACTGATAGCTTCCTGGCCCAGATCGCCTTTGTTCAAATGCAGATTCAAAGCTGATCGCATGCCCACAACGCCATCAGTAGTCTGATTTGCCGGTTTCGTTGACTTTGGGTCATTCGTGTCGGTGTTATTGGCTCTGTGCAGCGGTAACATTTCATGGAAGTTCACAGAAACGACCTCAAAGTCTTCTATAGTATGAGTGCCTAGACCGGGACGCTCGAAAGTGACACGATACTGACCATGTTGCGAATCATATGAATCAACAGTACCACTGAAAATGCCATCCTTTGGGCGACGCAAGAGTGCCGTCACTTTGGTACCCACCGGTAGCGTCATTGGTATTTTGTTGGGCATTCCGGCCAATGACACAAAACCTTTTAGTTCGCCTAGCTTGCTTGACTGCAACGTGCGCATGAGCTTACGTTTGCGCTCCAAGTCGCGTCGTTCTTCGTAAAAGAAGGCCTGCGAACAGCGACGCGGTTTGCCCATCCTGCGTCGTACTAGACGCCACTCGCCACGTGTCAGTTGGCGTGCTTTCAGACCTGGATACATTTCACGTATATAATTTGAGAAGGCGTCTTCACCGGCGAACAATGGTTTATCGATATATGAGTAAAACCACTCAGCACAGGCCCATTTGTATGACTTTTGCCATTTCAAAAATTTATGCAAACGCACGGCACTTGTTTGGCCAATCAACTTGTTGGCAAACGCGTTTGCGTCATCCTCACTGGCATTTGGTTCATCACCAGAACAAGCACCAGTACTAGTACTTACACTTAATGATAACCTTGATAACGACATAGCCACATCAGAGGTGGTACCCATTGTACTACCCGATGTATGAGTCTTGGAACGTTTGCCACTAGCCAACTTTGTCTGACTTTTCTGCCTCTTCTGCGTCTTGTGTTCACACGTATGCTTCAATTAAAAGCGTTCTCCTTTTTGGTTCTCCTTTTAAGTGCTTGTACCTGGTGCAATATCACCTTCAGTTTCCTTAAGCGCTATCCTAAGAATTATTGAAATAAGTACATTTATTATTCAATGGCATCAATGTGCACTTTAATAACGGCCTCGGGCACTATACTGCATGTAGTTTGAAACGTCATCATAATATTAGTGAAATATGTGTGTCTATCTTACATACGATATTCGAACTGATTTTCAAATCGTTTAAATCGTTTTGCCTGTGGAACGACTTCAGTTCCCGCAGAGTGGCTTTTTTGCTTGATAATGGTAGCTTGTTTTGATTTTTTTTTCACTAGTTGCAGACACTTGATTCTCAGTTTTACTTTGTATCGTTTCAAAACAATTTAGTTGAAATGGAACCAAGTTTCTTCAGTGAGTGTCTCCACGGGAGATTTCACTATATTTAAGAAATCTATTATACTGTGAATGAGTTTGAAAACTATTTTACCAATAAAATAACAAAACATGAAACTATGAAACATTGTTAGATTTTTAAGCTTTACTTGAAGTCCAATCAGCTTTTAGTTCGGTGTTTTGTTCTTGCCAATCTATTCTTGTTTTTTTAAAGTTGGCAACACGGTTACTTTCCATACAAATTTATCATTTATCATTTTGCTTTGCGCTTCAAATTCGCGGTTGACTACGTGTTCATACATACATATGTATGTATGTAGCTACAACAATGTTTTGTCCGCCATTGACATTTCTGACTGCAGACTTCAATATTTAACAAGACATGTACTATTGGAACTGTATGCAGTATTGTATCCGAGAACCTTAAAGCTGGAAACGACACACTCAAAACTCAATCAAAATCGACACGGAAAACTCAAACTTATAATTTGTATATACGATACTCACTTGGGAATTTTGTCAATTGCTGCTATATAATCAAGATGGCTTTTCCAATGCTTATGCAGATTAGATTAACATTTTCTAAGCATTTCTTACAAGTTTATCACCATCTTTTTCAGTAAAATATTGTCACACACTAGACTTTATACGTCCAATTTTCACTTAGTTCACACTACAGCACAGTATTTTACACTATATCAAAGCAATTATTGATAAAATAAATCACCAGGACAAAAAGACGTTATGACGACTTACTGAATAACGCACAGAACGAAATGTGGCTGGCGTCTCAATATATACAAAACAAACATGGCTGACAACTGACGTCAAATTAGGAAAAGTCAGTAAATATTCAATTGCCCTTTGTAAAGTCCGTTACTACTTCATGCGGACATTTGATTTCGCTTTCTTCGACTTACAAAATAGTGAAATATACAAAATACAAAATTTTTGTTGATTGGCAGGCCAATCATCGGGTACCGAGTTCTACTCAAGTATTTTTGGCCGATAACTACTTGATACTCTACTTCAAAATATGCATACTATAAGTTGGTGTGGAAATGAAGGTATCGATCAAGTACCACTTAAATTTTCTCATATCGTTTCATCCCTACATGAAGTATATAGCTTCATTTAATTTAAATTTAAAGCATTATTAATGGCGCAGAAACGTTTTTTTTAATGTTGGATTCTCTCTCGAAATCATCACTCTCACATTCAAAACGAATTGTCAAAATCTCATCTATATAGCAAAATACTGAAAGATTTCTGCAACTTCAGTTTTTATTCAGAAGTACCGCTTGTGCCCTTCTAACACAGCGAAACATAAATAATAAATTTCATCTTATATATATTATTACATTATTTATATAAATTTGCGGCTTTTTGGATAACTGCAGGACAGAAGCCTAACTAACCAACTAAAGAAAACTATAATTGTGTGTGGGGAAACAACAACATTGCGCTGTGCGCAAATTCTTCCCCCACGACAACGGTAGGCCAGGCATTTCTTTTATGGCATTGAATTGAAGGACTTCGGCTGTGCAGTGCTAATACACGTAGCATGTTGTCCGGACCCCATCTGAGTTCCATTTAATTCATTCCATGTAGAATCGTCTTGGAATATTGAAACAAGGTGGTGAAAGCCCTCCCTTGGAAGGGAGTGTATTTCTGACGTTGCTGTTCAACAGCATGCTGCGGATCTGCCATTTTCCCACACAGTGGAAGTGTGCAACGATATCCATGATACCTAAACCTGGTACTCCGGAGAACCGTGTCACATCATATAGGCCCATAAGCCTGCTTCCAACTTTTTCCAAAATTTTTGAAAGAATATATTTGAGTAGATTGTTGGCAGTGTTCGGGGTGTTCAAGAAGCCATTCCTGATCACCAATTTTGATTTAGATCACAGCATGGTACTCCCGAACAACTGCATCGAGTCGTTAATCACATTCTTACTGCGTTTGAGACGAAACAGTATTCCTCTGCAGTCTTCTTAGATGTCAAACAAGCATTCGATAGGGTATGGATCGATGGATTTCTGCATAAATTAAAATTACTCCTGCCTGGCAAACAGTTTTTACTAATGCGAAGCTTTCTTCAACGACGAACCTTCTCTGTGGCGGTAAGAGACAAAATTTCCACCATCAGGCACATGAGAGCCGGTGTCCTACAGGGGAGTGTCTTAGCTCCGGTCCTCTACTCCCTTTATACGTCTGATATGCCTACAACTAGAGATGAGCATTCGATTATTGCTACTTACGCGGACGATACGGCAGTTGTATTCAACTCTGCCTCTCTGAACGAAGCTGCGGAGAAATTGTCCAGCTACCTGGATAGATTCTACTCATGGGTCAGGCGCTGGAATATAGCCATAAACTCTGAGAAATCAGCTCACTGCACCTTCACATTAAGGCAAGGCGTTTGTCCGGTTGTGACTTACAACACAAGCATCATTCCGCAAATCCGGTATCTCGGTCTGATCCTGGATAAGTGTCTTACCTGGCGTGCACACATTAAGTTAGTTACAGCGCGCTGCTACCAAAAGCTCAAGAAACTGGAGTGGCTCCTCCACCCATCGAATAAGTTATCTTTAACTAATAAAAGGCTCATCTATCTGCAAATAGTGGCACCTGCTTGGCGCTACGCCTTACAAATTTGGGGCACTACTGCTGCCTACAACATCAGAAGAGTGCAGGCGTGTCAGAGCAAGGCTCTCAGAAGATTTACGGGCGCCCCTTGGTACATCCGCAACACCCCGCTGCATAGGGATCTTGCCGTGCCAACTGTTATGGAGGTGATTAATTCTCACAGCTGCCGCTATCACTACAGATTTTTACCGCACCCAAATCCTCTGGCGTCCTCCCTCACCCTTAGCTCAACAAGGCGTAGACTGAAGAGGCTACACCCGCATGATCTCCCCCTAAGAAGGAATCAGCCTTCTATATCATTGCCTTTTCGGCGCAATTTGCATAATTTTTAATTTAGTATGTCAAATTTTTTTTTTCACGTCATTATTTTTTTTAATCCGGCAAATGTGTTATGCAGTTTACTGCGATAAATGTTATAATATAATTATAAAAAAAAAAGAATTGTCTTGGTGGCGTCCTAAGACGAAGCCACTGAATTTCTACAAAGACATAATTATGATTTACCCGAAATATAGTCGTAATTTCAAATTTTAAAATATATAGTTTGTGCAATACAGTACAAAACAGTCCTTCATAAAATGGCTTGGTTGTAAAGTCATATTTAATCAATTTTAAGGCAATGTTATGTCATTTGATTCGTATTTTATTAGTAGCTTTCTCATTGGGTTGAATTAAGAACACCAGAGATATAAGCAATATGCAATATCTCTACATGTAAGAATCTCGAAATTTCATCCTTTACTCTTTTAATGGTTATAAGCATAAGAGTAAAAAATCTTAAAGCACCAGCGTTACATTCGTGTCGAATGAAGATGTAGACAATAAGTCAGGGCAAAACCTAATGAGTTTGCGTCAAGGACATGCTATTATTTGTTTCTTTTGGGTTCATTCGCTCGCCTTCTTCGTGTTTTGTAGTTGGTTTTATATTATAATATTATTCGATTTGACTCCAAACGCTGACTATGCCTTCGTTAGTCTTCCCTATCAGACTATTTAAAAAATGCACAGTGTTTACAAAATTCGTAAGTGACGCAACCATTGAAAATGCCGCACCATATCTTTAAAATTTTCATTCTTTTCTCTCTCTAACATGATGATTGTTGCTCATACACTTAATCACTACACACACCTTAACTTGGTCATTCTACACCAACTCATTAAAATTTTCCCTTTCTCTCACTCACTTAGTTACTGCACACACCTTAACATACTTCTGCTCTATTAACTCTTTAAAATAAGCATTATTTTCTCTATTTTCTTAGTCACTACTTCAAAAAGTATTAATTCATAAAAATAAAACAATCAAAACAAAGGTGATATACAGAAATTCCTTTCACGCTAATTCGAGCCAAGAATTCGCGTTCAGTAATTAGCAGAATGACGTTACTAAGCAGCGGCTTGCGCTGTTAATAGCAGACAAATAACATAAGCCAATGTCTTATTCAGAGAGAACTTATTCATATAGAGTTCCCATTTCTCCCTTAAAAAAATGGCCGGAGAGACTTTTAAGAAACGATTGGCTTATGTTAAATTTTAAGCAGTTGTACAGATTTCTTGTCTGTTCAACCATGTGGGGTAAAATATTCTGTTGGTTTGCTTAAGGTAAACAAGCAAATGGACGGACTGCCGTAAAAGGGGAAAATATTGAATGATAACAAAATTATAAAAACACAAGAAAGACATAATAAAAACAAAAATCAGAGACACTGTCTTCTTTCTTTGATTTTTTTTCAAAGTTTTTTATTTGCAAGGTGTTCGAGAATATTAGGCAAATTGTGTGGAGTTTTCTTTAATTTATGAAATCGTTCTTTAACAAACGAAATCGAGCCATGGCTGCCTTGTATTTTGCCAATATTCATTTATATGAACGAAATGAAAATACCAGGCGGCCAGCAAAAAAAGGAGGCATGATCACAAAGCAAAATCGTACAAAAATATTCCCAGTGCTACACACAATAATAAACCAATACAATCTTATACACGCACTATACCTACATAACACACTCAAAACTATCACACTTTGTACGCAAGGTAGAAAAAGAAGACCAACACAACCTTATACACACACTATACTTACACAACACACTCAAACTTATCACATTTCGCTCGCAAGGGAGACACAGAAAACCAACACAATCCCATGCACGTACCACACCTACACAACAAGGTCACCCACACAATGGCAAGTTTTGATTTTTGACTTCAACTTCTTGAAGACAATTTTCGGTTGTGGCAGAAAACGAAATTCATTTCAAGAGCAAGTACAGTGAATGCGGATTTATTGAACAGCCAAAGAAACCCAAGTGAAATTTTTAACTATCGTCGAATTTCCATAGGTCGAACTTTTATAAGTCGAATATCTCCATGACTCGAATTGAGTACGTTTATAGTGAAAAATCAATATAATATGTCTTCCATAACTGGAATATCCCCATAATTTGAAATTTTGTTATGCATTATGGTGATTCAAGATTTGACAGTTGACTGTACGAGCAATACGCACAGTCCGCGAAGTTCGAGTCTCAGTCGCGCAAAGCAAATTTCGTCACCCTTACTTGTGTTTTGTTCTTTCCTCGATAGTCAATGAAGAAAGAGACAAAAGGTCTAGACTTTGTTGTTGCGTGAGCGTAGCAAAAAGAAGGAACTTTTATTCCCGCACGCGCCCCACTTCACATCGTAGCCAACAAGTCAATCTTCGCTTGTCAGGCCCCGAGCGCGTTTCGTTGTTGACTTCAAATTTGCGTGCACGCAAAAAGTATACATATTCATTCGCGCAGGAATATCTCTTTTCTTTGTCTTCCCTTATATTTGGCAAATAAGGAAAAAACAAATGTCACACGTTGTTGTTGGGCGAAGGCAAAATTTATTTCTTTCTTTCCTGTATTCGCAGTAGCGCAGGTGGCTTGATATCGTTTTCACATGAGACATTTGCAGTTGCTTGCTGTTTTTGCTGTTTGCCTGGTAGTCAAGGTAGAATTAGCTGTATTCAACTTGGATTTTTGGACATACCTAACGCAAAATATGCATTTTAAATCAATTTTACTTATTTATTGAGTCATTTGTTTCTTTATTTCTAACAGCCCGAACGAATAATTTATCCGTTATTATTATAATTATTTATTGTAGTGGGAATTGCAATAACAAAAATCATGTTCCTCATTCATAAAAAAATCGCGTCAAACCTATACATGTTCCTTTTTTGCTATCATATCATTCCCACAACAATATCAATACAATCAAAATAAAAATGGGTGACGGCAATCAAAACAAACAAAACAAAGGTGATATACAGAAATTCCTTTTCATGCTAATTCGCGCTAAGAACACAAAATGTAGGAAGACACACCAAGAAGGGGAAATAGCGCTTGCTTCGATTTCACAACAGACACCCACCTTCTAAAATTTCTGTTTGCCTGATTACTTCAGTTCAGTAGTTAGCACCATGAGTTTGCTACACAGCGACCTGCGCTGCTACTTCCATGTTAATAGCAGACAAATAACATAAGCCAATGTCTTCTTAAGATTTGGAAAAAGCTCCAAAAGCTCGTGAGAGAAATGGGAACTCTATATGGATTAATACTCTTTGATCAATACAATCAAAATAAAAATGGGTGACGGCAATCAAAACAAACAAAACAAAGGTGATATACAGAAATTCCTTTTCATGCTAATTCGCGCTAAGAACACAAAATGTAGGAAGACACACCAAGAAGGGGAAATAGCGCTTGCTTCGATTTCACAACAGACACCCACCTTCTAAAATTTCTGTTTGCCTGATTACTTCAGTTCAGTAGTTAGCACCATGAGTTTGCTACACAGCGACCTGCGCTGCTACTTCCATGTTAATAGCAGACAAATAACATAAGCCAATGTCTTCTTAAGATTTGGAAAAAGCTCCAAAAGCTCGTGAGAGAAATGGGAACTCTATATGGATTAATACTCTTTGCTCTTTGATATAAAGTATAAAATAAAGTTGCTTTGCACATGAAAAAAGGGTTTCAAACATGGTTCTCCTTTTAGGAATTCTTTTCCGTAAGTAGTCTGGTTAGGAGGCACCATTTGAAAAGCTTGGCTACGGTGGAAGTTGATTGGTCTGTACGACTCCAATGCCGAAGGACTGTTTGCAGCCTTATGAATCATAGAGAATCTTGCCTTCTTCCATTGTGATGGGATATGTCCAAGCCTCAGCACCGCATTAAAGATAAGAACCAGAATGAGTACCGGTATGACCGACAAGGCCTTCAGGGTGATATTGTCAAGCCCTTTTCGCATGTGGCCTCCATGGTCTTAAAATTTTTATATTCGACGTAATTTCTTGAGCAGTGATAGAGGAGACTGGAGGGCATAACTGACCAGGAATGTCAAGCGTCGTCTGGACACGCGTCTTCTGCACTCTGCGAACAGAGAACCTAGAAAGGGATTTAATGTTTAATTTAATTTAATGTTCCCAAAACTGGGGATGTCCTAAAAGAAGTAGTTGCGGCGTATTTAGTGCGGCTCAAACATCACCCAAATCGACTAGCTAAACGCCTTCTTAGGACGCGTAGAAGGAGAAGGCTCCGGAGACTGTATCCTGTCGACCTTGCCCACCGATCCTTGTAATTCTAACTTAAATCACTAATCACACTTAGCTAAGTGCACTTCACACTTCACTACCTTGATACGTATTTGTTTGTATACTAGCAGAATCTCTTATAAAGCACCTATTATATCTGGCTAGTCCTAAAAAGGACCTGACTCTGAACAGTGTCGTCTGAGTGTAGTTTTTCATTGCCAGGACCTCTTCGGGACATGTTTTTATATCCCCTCTTGATATGATGAACCCAATGAATGTTTCTTTTGAGACTCGCATATTGGTCTCACATAATTTTTCCAATAGCTCGTTTATGTCCATAACGTGTTGGTCTCCTGTTTCTGAAAAGATAATGACATCGTCAACGTAGACGTTGCATGTCCTGCGAATTTATTCCCTCTGAACGTTTTCAATTGTTCTTCAACCGAAAGGTAGCTTGTTTAGGTCGTATTTGCAATTGTTTACGTTAAACACCGTTTTTCCTTATTTCTCTCAGCTATCTTAATTAGGTGGAACCCTGACTTCAAATCCAAAGTCTTAAAGTATGGAGAGTCCCGCATATTTGACAATGTTGTTGCAATGTCAGAAATAGGGTACTTGTCGTCAATTGTCCTTGAATTGAGTTTCCGAAAGTCTATTACCAGACGTTTCTTTTTATTACCTGATTAATCGACACCCTTCTTATCAACGACTCAAATGAGGTTTCTGTACGGTGACCTTTATGGTCTTATAATGCCGTCAGCAAGAAGTTATTTAATTTCGGAATTTACGAATTCGGTCACACCTATTGGGTAAAAATACAATCTCGAGTAGACTGGTTGGTCGTCAGTGGTTTGAATTGTTGCAACGGCGCTAACGTAGAACGGAAACGATTTATTAGGGTCAGCGAACACCTTTTCATTCTTCGATAGTACTGAAAAGAATTTATCCCTTACGCTTACGGGAATTACCTTGCTTTTGATTTTATGAAGTTTAAATTTTTGCATTCAAAGAAGAGAAATTACTTTCTTCCAAAGTCATGCTTTATTTCCTTACGCTTTAGATCTATTCTTGTATTCACCCTGTTTAGTAAATCAAGACCAAGGATGCCATAATATGTTGGGTAAAATAAAAAAAATCGTTTCCTCCAAAAATATTAATTCTGAATTTTTTCTTTATTGAATTATTGGCATGAATCGATTTCACGACGAATGAGAAAGATACCGGCACTATGCCTTTCAGTTCAGCAAGAGACTTAATGTAATTTTTTGACGCGCCAGTGTATATTAACAACTTTATTTCTTTCCCTGTCCCACCTATTGTTCGTCTGACCCATGGAAGCAGGAACTGACTCCTAAAAAATTCAACTGCTCTTCATCGACTCGCTCTACCTCATGTGCTGACTGAGAATGGTGTAATTGGTCCTGGCCGAATTCCTGGCTGACTTCATTGATCCTCTGAAACTTTAGTGCTTCTTCTCTCTGATTCTGAGGGCAACTTGTTTGCTTGTCCATCGTTGTCATCTTGCTATTGTCTGACCACCTGGAAATTGTCTGACAGCTGTTGGTTCTGCGTCGTCTTTTGTGATTGACTACTCCAGTTCATACAGAGTTTCGACTCGGACGGATCTAATTCCATCGGGGTGGGACGTTCGTTGGAATTATTTCCATCTCTATTCCTCAGTTGTTTCGTGAAGTAGGGGATCTTTTGTCGAGCGATCTCCTGGTTCTGTGGCCTATTGCCGTCAAATTTCTTATTATTATTGCTATAATTCCCATTATTATTTCTTTCGTCAGCACTACGTGCTGCGAAGCTTACATCGATGAGATACCGTTCGACCTCTTGTCACATAGTTTTGAGGTATTACTGTATTGGAATTAATATTGAACCAGGTAGAAGTAATTCATGATTATTGAACTCTCATAATTTAATAATGGTTTCTTTTCAACATGAAGCAATTCTATGTTTTTACATTTCTTGAAATAAATTACTTTGCGATAACAGCAATATTTTAAATATTAAGTTTAGGTAAGTTATTGACTTTGACGGGGTAACATAAGGCAATTATAAGGTTTTGATGCTATTCCAATGGAAATAATCTCAACACAATACCCTCGTAAATTATCAACGTTTACTTTACAACATGCACTAAATGCTTTTACACAGGCAAATAAAATAATAACTAAGCACTATACGGAATGAAATTTGAATGATCATTCCAGTTTAGGTTGTTGTGAGAGAATCAAGTGAGGTGGACGAGTTTCGCGAAAGGGAAACAGGTGCGAATTTTCGTCAGCGTTTCTTTCGTACAAACGACATGAATTCGATCGAGCCTATTTGCAAATCAATAAATTAATTGAAGTGTTTATGCAATTAAATTCTTTAAATATGTGTGTGTTTATGTGTTTGAATGAATTCAAATATTGAAATAAGTCGATCTTTGATTAAAAAAAAATAGGATGATTAAACGAAAGCAAAAGTGTCAACAAAGTTAAGAAAGAGGAATTGTGCAAGACCAAAAGCTATTAATTAAACTCTAACGCATGCGATGTAATTTTGTTTCTCTTGTGAACTTTAAACTTGCAGCGACATGTTCGTTTTTGTTTGTTTGTGCTTGTCATAGTTGTTTCGGTTTTAATGTCGCCGCGGATGCTGCTTTGATTGACGGCAAATTTGCGATTTCCTAGTTCGGATGTTTTAAGTGGCGTGTTTATAAACAGAGTTCCTCCGGATTTTTTACTTAGTTTTTAGATTAGCCAAATGCTGATTGAAGCATCAAAGTGTGAAGGCGGTTGCAATACCCATTTACGCGCTACCAAAATTCATTCATAGCGAAGCCACTAATCGAGTATAATTTGAGTGTCCATTAAACAAACACAGCATCGGGCTCTTGGCCAATCACTGCGTGTCTTTGGACTTTTTGTTAATTGCCAATTGAAGACCCCGTTTTTAACTGGTTTCGATAAGGCCACAATGGCATGGATTTCTTATTGTAGCCACTCACACATATGCGTGGGTTGGCTTTTCGGTTTATAAGTGTCCCTGACTCAAATTAAAATTGAGTGTTTGCTCCATGAGCAGAGGTGTGCAGCTAATTTAGTTGGCTGAAAGGGTCGAGTGGTCTGAGAAATTGGCTTCTCAAGGGCTAAAGACACATTTCTTATTAACAACTGTCAAGTTAAAAGTTTTTTCTAAGTTTTTCATTTAAATATAGTGACAAATTTTCAATATTGAATTCAAAGTGGACAAAACTTATTGCAATTCATTTTGGCTACATAAATGAAGGAGTAGTACATTTCCTTTGTTTCTAACGGACATTTTATAAAGTTTGGCGTCCGGTTAAAAAGGGCGTTCATTTCGAGGTGACCAGTGTGCTTCCGTGGGTTATTATAAATTAATTACGTTAAAAATAACTATAAAATATGAAGCCTTATCACTTTTATGTTTTATATCATTTAGTATAACATAAAACATTTAGTATAACATACATTCCCAAGAATGTATCTGGTATAAGTTTTCGACCTGTTTGGATTATTTTCGACCATTACCAAAACCCAACTGTCACAGACTTTTTAACATTAGCCAACCATACAAACAATGTTCAAAATTTGATATATTTCTATAAGTTCAAGATCAAGTCAAAAATGGCGAGAATTTCTGGGCCTATTTCGTCTTATCACTCATTAAAAAAGTTCCATAAGATTTTAATCGTTCAGACATTTTAGTAGTGCATTAAATTCGTAGCTATATAAAATACTACCAAGGGCCCCGGTATTACTTCAGATTTGTATAGAAAAAAAAAAGGAAAATTCTTTAGTCGCGTTGACAATCTTTACTACGCACATAACATAATCCTTTGAAGTTTCTTGTCGGAAGTTTCCTGGAGTGACAATGCAAACGGAACATATTTGGCTAAGAAAATATCTTTAAAGTACAAAGGTATTTCTTGTAGTCAATGATAAAGGGGTCACTACAGGATCTGGACTTTGTTAGACTTTGGCGGCATCTTAAAACATTTTGTTTGTTTCTTAGTCTCCTCACTCATTTACTTTGAAAATTATCAATTTTGTCTAAGCCCATTGGTTATATAAACCCCGTTCAGAAGTTTACTGGAATATACAGTGTTCCAAAAAGTTTGCTTACAGCGATAAAAAGAAAATAAATCTGGGATAAAGACTTTCTTTTTTTTAAATAATTTAAAAATATTGTTGTGTACTAAATATTTTATACCAAAATTAATACTTTTAATAATAATTCTTAAAGGTATTAATGACAAACATAAAGCGTTATTAATTGTGACTTCACCTTAACTTTGCGTACACCTTAACATTAATTAGAGAACTATAACCTCTTTGGGTGTATGAAGGCACATTTCACATGATTTCAGTATTTGGTTGAGTAACTCTAATAATTACGGCTTTTA
This sequence comes from Cacoxenus indagator, assembly GCA_035041755.1. Classification (NCBI taxonomy): domain Eukaryota; kingdom Metazoa; phylum Arthropoda; class Insecta; order Diptera; family Drosophilidae; genus Cacoxenus; species Cacoxenus indagator. Next base: position 493,229 of record JAWNKX010000218.1, on the reverse strand, counting down.
AACGGTCGTACATTGAATTCAGAACCTTCTCGCTATATTCCGAGGTTCACTTCACTCTGACAGCAGCAGCATTCAATTCCATTGTGTTGTAAATTTCGAATTTGTGTCTCTGGTTGGTTTCATGGTATGGTGCCATGTGGTTTGTGCCATATTCGTTGTCCTGTAAGAAATTATAACCTTGGAGTAGACCATGGCGTGAAGGTTTCCTTCACTCCCGTAGACGACCAACTGAGCCAACTGATTTATATAAAATATATTATATTTACAAATATGACATATGAGCAAAGCCTAACTCTGCGACGACTGTGGGGCTTAAAACCAATATCCACAATTCTTTTCACTCACTGTTTCCAGAGTTAGTTTTTGTGGATGTGTATTTACTTATCCTTACTTATTCTCTGGAATTTAACTCGTTAATAGGTTGCATGACCTTTTGGCTTTTGTTATTGACGCGATCTTCCAATTTGGAACGCCCAGTTGCGGGTTGAATAGCAAAAGGCGTCTTAGACATGAATTTGAAAATTTTATGGATATTGTCAAATAAAAATTTTTTCGCGACTTATTCTGTAGGTTTGAATTTTTTGGCATTTGGCCGCTATTTATTCTCCATAAAATGCCTTTTATTGGAATTGTTTAAAAAAAACCAAACCAATTTTATTCCTAATATAAGGGATAATTATTCTGATTTTGTCGCTATACGTAGTGTTTTGTGGAACACCATAAGTACGCAATGAACAGACAGTCGCGCACCAAAAATCCAAGTCTACTGGGTCTCAGGGCTCAAATAAATTGAATTAATTATGTAATTAGCACAAAAATGATGTGCGCAGAACGCAAAGAACTTTTCCAACTTTTTTCCTCGTTATTTGAATATAATACTATAAATAATAATAAAATTTATCAATCGTTTAGAATTAGAGTCTGATCTGGTTTTTATCAGGCCAATTGAAACCATTCAATGAAATTAAATATAATATGTCTATTGCATTTCGGGTACCAGTCTATCCTGACTTGGATTATTTACTAATCGTTTACAAATTAACTTGTAATTGCTTGAAGTGCCCCACTAATATAAAGATACATTACAGACCGTTTGATTCCAACCTTCACAGAGCATTTTCATTTATTATCTTGCTCTGTAATAGATAGTAGAAGTCGTGTGTGTGTGTAGTAAAATGAAGTAATGGTGTGAAAAGTTCAAGTTACTTTATTGTGATTGAATTGGTTTAAGTGTTTTTTAATGGATTACTGCCTAGTAACATTAAAATTTAATTGTCTCACAATTTCTATGGGCATAATTAGGATGATAAGATTAGATAATCAAACGCGACTACTTTGACACTCAGAAGCTTAGCACGGTTTTCAGATTCATCTTGAAGGACTGCCTAGGGGTATGTATTATTACAAATTAGGGGCAGAGGTAGAACCTGACCTAATGTTATCTGACAGCGGTCAAAGTTTTATAAATCACCCTTCTAAAACGAAGCCTCTGTATGCAACTTAATTCTTATGAGTAAAGCGGACTCAGATCTTAACAACAAAGTCGCTCAAGTATGAAGATCATAAATGAAATATTAATATCACAATTTATAAATTTGTTTAAATTACCCAAAATAATATTAAATAAGAGCGTTAAAAAATATAAAAACAATAGGAAGCCAACAAATTAAACTTTTAAAAATTTCAAAACTCGACGACTCTTTCTTACTTAAGCTGATACTGATAGGAAATTTATATTCGCTGACCTTTTATGGCATCTAATCTCGATTAGTCTCTTGAGTTAGATACTCGAATATCTTATCAGCGCAAATGGACGGTCTCGAGACTTTACATTTGGTTTTCTAATCTTCTCGTGGCTTGAATAATTAGTCGCAATAGGAAATTAAAATAAAAAGAGGTAAGCAGATGGAGTAATGATTCGCGGTGCTCGAAAGACGGGATAAAACACTAAATGGAGCATTGTGTGTCGGATACTATTTGAGGGTGTTTTCCGAGTCAATGAGAAAAATTAGTTGTGGGGCGAGATATACAAGTATGTACATAAGTCGATCGTGGCAGCTATTTCAGGCTCAAGCTTGTCTGACCACAATACTGAGCAAATGAGCCTCTAGGTGATTGACCTATCACACCCGAGTCATATGCAGAGAGGCAACCAGCTGAGACCCTAGCCGTCGTCTCTAAGTTCAGGTTGCATTTTTAGTGAACTATTGTTGTGATGATATAGTTTTAAATGTACCTGAATTAGGTGTAGTTGACACTTCAGTATCCCCATGCGGAAACACAAATTATTTTGCGAGGGAGGTTTTACTTTTTCACGAATAGAAAATAAAAGCGATAGATTCTGGTATGACTGAATACGCTGGGCTCAATGGTTCATAGTCGATTGGTTCTCGGGTAATTCCAAGATGAAGATCTACTTTTCAAAACTCTCTGCTATGATAGCGCGGCGCGCTGTCCATTGCCCTATGCGGAATTAGATAAGAGATCTTATATCTTCGCTGAATTCACCGTTTGGTCCCTTTTAGAACCTCTTGAAATATCGAACGGAAGTTTGGAATCTAGTGAGCTTTTTAATGTATTTAATATGAGAACTAATTTTCTATTTTCCTCCAGTTTCAGGTTAACCATGCACAGGGGTATAAAAAATAAATCCAGTGAGTACCGGCATCCATCAGAAATACATATGTATGCTAGAAACCAATTTTTTAATAATTTCTATAACGCATTCTGAGTTATTTTTATAAATTTTTTTTACAATCAATCTAATGATTTTTTTAGGGCTATTAATGGGCCTGAAGAGCGCTCCAGCCGATTTTAGTTCAGTAAAATGTATTTTTTACTCTGGGTGAGTACTTTGAACAGACTTCTGAATATTGAATTTTTATTAAATCAAAGAAAGTTCTGATTTCTTCCAGACCTACTTATGCCGATAGCGCTATCTACGGTCTGCATGACTATCAACCATTGTTGAATGATAAAAAATTCGACAAATCAAAGAATACAGTGCTCTATCTGCACGGCTATCTGGAAGATCCGGATGTGGAGAGTATACACGTCATAGTCGATGCCTATTTGCAGCGTACAGATACAAATTTGATTGTACTGGATTGGGGTGAACTCGCGAATGGAAACTATATTTTTGATGCTGTCGTTAATGCTAAGCAATTGGGTCCAGAGCTAGCAAAAGTTTTACTCGAAATGTTCGATAACGGTTTGGATATAGAACGATTCCAAATAGTGGGACACTCATTGGGCGGTCAGATGGCCGGTATTGTTGGTCGCGAGATCTATGCGCGCAGCAATAAAACAAAGAAACTGACGAGGTATGTGAGTTATGATTTGGAAACTGAATTATTAAGCTCTTCATCCATTCATAACCGCATAGAATTTCTGCGTTGGATCCAGCATTTCCGCCCTTCTACGCTGGCATATTCGTCTCGCATTTGAACAAAGAGGATGCCGAATTTGTAGATGTTATACACACGGATGCTTGGCTCTACGGGGCGCCGGTTAGCACGGGTACAGCAGACTTTTGGCCAAACTCAGGCAAGACACTCCAACCGGGTTGTCCGAAACGCAACTACAAAATGCTCAGTGATAATGGTAAAAAGTCCATGACAAGTGCTCTTGAATGCTTGCCCATGTAAAGCCTTTTCTATGAACCCTCTTTCAGATCTCTCAAGTCATCGACGGTCGTGGTGGTTTTGGGCTGAAAGCGTATCGGATCGTTTTCCGGTTAAATTCAACGCGGTTAAAGCGAAAAATTGGTCAGATTTCAAAAATGGCAAAGTCATAGATGTCAAGGACTCGAATGTTGTCATGGGTCACAATTGTCCAACGAAGTAAGGTTTCCCCTGGATTAAATCAGATGATGGAAAATGTCATATTCTCCCCGTTTAATTTTAGTATTTCCGGTGATTATTATCTACAAACTAATGGCGTAACGCCGTTCGCACGCGACAAAGAAGGAGTTATATATGTCGACCCGAAAGAACTTACTGGTAACACATATGTGGAACAGCCACACCCACAAACAACTGAATGTCATTGCGAATATCCTTGTAAATAACAATTTTGTAACACATTTTTTTTTAGAAAATTCCAAAAGTTGAAAATTAAATAGGTCGAAAATGCCGGGCATTTTTGCCATGTGTGGGTGTGGACTGTGGTATGGACTAAGTGATGGAAACGAGGAGTTATTATGTACATTAAAAAGTAAAAGGGGATGACGATGACGATGGTGGGAGAAAGTGGGGTGGTAATGTGGTTCTTTACGTTGAACAAATTTATTAGGTAAATGAGATTAATTAATGGATTAAAAATATTTATATAAATCCAAAATTTATATTTGCGAACCAGAACGAGAATACACCCCCTTGATGTAATCGAATGTGACTACGTGGGTCAGTTATGGAGAGCACAAGGTGAATGAGTGCGCTCTCAAACAAAGACTATGAATGAGGGGTCGCAAATAAAAATCAAAACTCTGTCTTTTGGTGTATACCAAAAACCAATTTTTTGCGAGCTCGTTAAATGTGTTTTTTAAAGTTTTTATTGTTGGACAGACAGTATTCTTTGCTCAACTGGAAACAAATGAACAAAATTACGTGTTCTCCGCAGTCATATTCATATTTTTCCGTTTTTCACTGAACAGGTCGCATTGAAAATAAGTGTTAACTATTATTTGAGACCCCTGCTATGAATTGACAATTTTTGTCTTGCACAATCACGTTTGCGCAAGCTTGTTTGTCGTTGTTTGTACGTTTGAAGCGCCGTTTGCGCTTAATGCATTTAATTTTGATATCTTTGAAAATAAGATATCTTTATGTTTGCGGAAAATTGTTTGTGTCGTGTGTTGCGAAATTTGTTAATAGCAGCAAACGGAAATCAGAAGCTCAAAATAGGAACTCCCAATTGCATTAGCGCTAGCGATGATAAACATTGATATGTTTATAATACCCCGGAATGCCGCCGTTTCTATTTTAATTAAAAAAAAAAAACAAATGTTTCCATCATATTAATGACAATCGTGAACGAAAATTACGAAATTACGAAAATTGTGATGGTCAATTTTGGTACTATGTCAGGACATCAGATGACGAAATTTTAGAAGAGATGTAATTTTTTGAAAAACTCAAAAATTCGTAAACCACAGCTAAAAAGTTTTCAATCAGAAATGTTACTTTTCCATGTAGGTGATGATGACTTTTCTTAATTGGCAACTTTAATGACAGTCGCACAACAATGAAGAAGAAATGATCTTCAATTATTGATTGTCGTAGCCAGTAGAATTGTGAAAAATGCGTTTTGTGTTGAAATTGAAAACTTAAGCACAGAAGAAGTTCAATATGCAGATTGGCGCATTGAAAAGGCCATTTTAAACAGAATGTCTGTAACGACCATCAGAAACCCAAGTAATCTCGCCAAAAATGTGCGAAATACTGTGGGAATTGTACCATGGCAGGAGAAAATTTACAACAGAAATAAAAATGAAAAAAAAAATTAATAAAATAATCTTACAAATTTGAAGTCGAAGGGGAGGAGGTATGGAATTATTCATTGTTGCTGAAAACGAATAATTCTTTGCTGCGAAGCCACAAAAGTAGACTGCGAATGGGACGGAAAAGAAAAATTTTCAACGTCTGCAGTGAAGTGGATGTTGCGGTCAAGGTGTTCGATGTGCCTCTTAAAACATGGTGAATATCTTCAACCATTTTCTCTTTCAAACGCTTAATGCAGCCGTGGAATAGCTCATCCGACTAAATTGGACTTGCCAGTAGTCTGTACCAAATAGAAAGCTGTACTTTACTGCAATGGCCAACTTTTCGCAAGAACAGATGTAGCAACATTGCTTTCCTTTAGCTCTTCACATGCCATTTTAACAAGTTCATCTTCCTTCACCATCTTTTGTTTTACCGTTTTTTATATCGCCTTGCTCTTCGCCTTTCTATGTGCTTCTTAATTAGCCAATGAAGCAGATCAAAATACCACAAAGAAGGCTGATAAGCAGCATTGTCGCCAGCACCAGATTTTTTTGACAATTTAATTTTTTCACTTCGTGCCTATAGCCTGTAGAAAAACTTTTATTTTTCACAGGTATTCGCACCAAAACTTATTATGCTCGTTAATTTTAACAATCGTTTGCCACGAAATTTGCTGTGAAAAGACCAAAAGACCAAATAGGCCACACTCAAGCAAATTGACAAGCACAGAATATATATATATATCAAAATCAAATAGATTTTATTCATATATTGCCACCCATTGGCAAGCCGTTTGACAAGCATTTTTGCGTAGTAGATGGGCCCCTTAAACGAAATTTCGAAAGACAGCTATCGATATAAAAAAAAAACTACGCTGTGCAACACATAGAATATTCCTCAAAAACTTTTCTTGTTTATGAATTTACTTTTGTGAGAAGTTGCATTATTTTGCACGGAAATCTGGACTCAAAAATCAGCTCGAAAATGAAAATGAAATTAATAGATCCGGTTGTGCGTAGTTTCAAAGTCGCCAAAGTTTTTCGTGAAAACACAGACAAAATCAACGCGATTGACTTCACGCCAAACGGCGAGCATTTAATTTCATGCAGCGAGGATGATCAGATTGTAATCTACGATTGTGAGAAGGGTACACAGGCCCGAACAGTGAATTCGAAGAAATATGGCGTCGATTTAATACACTTCACACATGCCAATAATACGGCAATACACAGTTCCACAAAGGTAAGAAAGGGGTATATGGTTGAAAATTATCTACGATAATTGTTGTTGTGTGATGCATATTCCGAGGGAAGCATCATGTTTAAGGGTACTCAACCATTGGTCAGAGCTGGTACCTCTGGGTATGTTCCCTTCGGAGAGTATTACGTGATTGGTAATCTGATGGAAACACCACATACAAGTATGGAAAGTAGGAAATAAATGCTCGGAAAATGTTTCTTAGTATTGCCGCCGAAGCGCAGAGAACCTCTTGACGTACAAACGGACTTTAAATAGCGGTACTATAATGTTGGTAATTATTACTTCCAGGTTGATGACACTATACGCTACCTCAGTCTGCATGACAACAAATATTTACGCTATTTTCCCGGACACACAAAGAAAGTAGTATCTCTGTGCATATCACCCGTTGAGGATACTTTTCTGTCCGGGTCATTGGATAAGACTCTACGTTTGTGGGATTTGCGCTCGCCGAATTGTCAAGGCCTGATGCACCTGTCTGGACGCCCGATTTCAGCATACGATCCAGAGGGACTAATCTTCGCAGCCGGTGTCAATTCGGAAAGCATAAAACTTTACGATCTGCGTTCGTTTGACAAAGGTCCTTTCGTTACTTTCAAGCTGAATCAGGAGAAGGAATGCGATTGGACCGGCTTAAAGTTCTCACGTGATGGCAAAACAATTTTAATTAGCACAAATGGTTCGATAATACGTTTGGTAGACGCATTCCACGGCACACCGTTGCAAACATTTACCGGCTATCCTAACAGCAAAGGCATGGCCATTGAGGCAAGTTTCAGTCCCGACTCACAGTTCATATTCTCGGGCAGCACCGATGGACGTGTGCACGTCTGGAACGCCGACACAGGCTTCAAAGTATGTGTGCTAAATGGTGATCATCCAGGGCCAGTACAGTGCGTGCAGTTCAATCCAAAGTATATGATGCTTGCATCTGCGTGCACAAACATGGCATTTTGGCTGCCAACATCCGAGGAGGGACTTTAGATTAATCCGAATTAACTTTTTTAGTTTTAATAACATACAACCATAATTTTTAATGATAAAGGAACCATTAAAGCTACATACACATTATCCGTAGGTCTGCGTTTTTGTTGTATAACGATCGTAGTAGCTTCGCATGGTAGCCAACAACTCGGCGAGGTTAGTGCCCTTTTTCGCGCTTATGCCAATGACAGGGAGATCCAAACGACGTTTTAACTCCACCAAATTTGCCACAGCATTTGATTCATCTAATTTATTGGCCACAATAATTTTGGGACGCTTTGCCAAACTACCACCAAACTGACTCAATTCGTACATCAGTTGCTCGTAGTGAGCCCAAGGCTGTTCCGCGCTAGCATCTAATAAGAACAATAATACGGTGCAGCGTTCAACATGCTTCAGAAATTGTATACCCAATCCTTTATCTTTATGAGAATCGGGTATTAAACCAGGCAGATCGGCGATAGTCAACTGCTCATGATCGTCATACTGTACAATGCCCAAATGAGGACGCAGCGTAGTAAAGGCGTACGGTGCCATTTTCGGCTTGGCTCGTGTCACCGCATTCAGTAACGTACTCTTACCCGCATTTGGATAACCAATCAAGCCAATATCGGCCATGCTGCGCAGCTCTAAACGGTAGGTAACATCCTCACCCGTTGGACCGTATTCACAAATCTTTGGACTGTTCTCTGTATCTGTTGCAAAGAAGTGATTGCCTCTGCCACCGGCACCGCCACGTGCTGCAACAAACATCAATTCATTGTGATCGAGATCACCGACAATGACACCTCTATCGTTGCGTATCACCGTGCCAACGGGCACTTTTATAATCGTGTTCTTTGCATTCTTTCCATGACAATCTCTAGACGAGCCCGACTCACCCTCATCGCCGCTTATTGTGTGTGTAATATGATTCAAGTTGCGCACATCGGTAGAGGCTTGAAAGACAATATGCCCACCGTTGCCACCGTCGCCACCATCAGGACCGGCGCGTTCATTACACCAAAGTTGAAGAAAGGAAACACAGCCATCACCTCCTTTACCACCCACTGTGCGCACCTGCTTCGAGTCAACAAAATACTGAGCCTGCGGGGCATTAATTTCTTTGTATTGATCATATAGAATATGCGTTAACCACAACAAACCTCCTTTCTTAGAGATTTTCCCTTCTTTGGACGTAATGCTGCCGCTGCTGATTTACTGTAGTTAAACTTGCTAGGCTTCTGTAATATTGCACAGCGGCAGGTGACCACAGTCTGTGTCCAATTCAGTATTAATCGTCGCAGCAACATTCCTTTAACTTTTTAACAATTTCTTGGTTGTAGAAATAGAAACAGCTGGTTGTCGCCATAACCAGAGATTCGTGTACCGAAATCATTACATACTTTTATATGAGAGTGATTTATGTTTGCATATTATCCAAGACACATTCGTTAATTTAAAGCTGCTAGTAACGGACAGTAGCAATCGACGAAATGAACGATGACTTGGCGCCGGTATCTATTCGATTAATTTGAAGTACCAAGGCCCAATTAGGATTATTTTTTTTAACAGAATATATATTTATTTAATAAGGTTAATAAAGCTTAGAAATGCATGATTAACTTGAGGAGGAGGGGAGACTGGCTAATGTAACCTTCTGCCCAATTTACAAGAATGTACTCTTCTGAAATACAGCAATTCTGCTGAAAAGTCGTCAGTATGTTTTAGATGTGTACCACCTAACTGCCCTTTGTTACTAAAAATATTGGTGGCTATGGTACCACCTGGTCTTATTACCTATTCTAATTCAGACCAGTGAACATGGTCTCACTTGGTTGAATCTCACAATTACTTTTGCACTGTCATCAACCAGTTGTAGATAACTAACAGTATTTTATCCGACCTGCTGAGTTTCATGCTTGGGCGACCCATGTTCTGCCTAACTGGCAAGAAGTAACCAGAGTCAAGAGGTAACCTTCTTGAACCCTTACCCCCATGATTGATATGGTCGCTGCCAACTGATAGCCATAAACCATAGTACCGAAAAATTAAGTGAAGGTAGCCCACATAACGTGACCTTCTTGTGTAAAGACAGTAACAGCGGTTATCAATGAATTTCCTTTGATCGCCTGAATAGCAGAAAAGAAACTGTCATCGACACCTCTTAGGTTCTTTTAATTTGTTAGCAATACACGTTTTTTGAAACCACTCCGCCTATTACAACTTCGTCGAAACGTGGAAAAACAGGTAGAAAATAAAATAAAACCACTTCACTTAAAGAAATAAATATATATTTTCGTGCCGTACTGCAATATTGAACTGTAAACTCTTGACCAATAGGTGGAGCACTGGATCGGTTCAAGAAATGCACCGCATTATTTCCGTAGTAGCTGTGCCTTTTTGTACTTCGAAACAATTTTTAGAATCTCCAGCTTTGCGTCAATTATAAAATTTTCGTTTAAACCACTTAGTTCTTGGCACAATGCCATTGCGTAGTGGTAATTCTCATTCACAGGGGGTTCTCTATTAGCCACTGATTTCGATACGGCGGCTGACAATTTGTTGACTGTCGAAGTCAGTTTGTTCGAAAAGTCATCGTTGGTAGTAGTTGACATTCTTGATTTCTTCTTGGCATGTTGAACGTTTGTAGAGCTGCTGGTCGATGGAAGATCATCCGAACGTTTTAAAGGGGACGTAAGAAGAGGATCTTCAAATAAATCGTCGTCGAGATTTTTGCTTTTCTGTCTGACTAATTCCGCGCCATTGCTAACAGAACCAAAATCTATATCATCCTCTTCACTATCGTTTTCCTCTTTTATTATGAATTCTTTAATTTCGGCATTTCTTCTGTTATGGGCATCGTGCACTTCTTCGTCTTCATCATTGTACCAAATAAGGTAGTTATCTGGTGTGCCATGAATATGGTTATCAGAATCGTAGGAAACTAATACCTCTTCTTCCTCAGGTTCCTTTTTTACTTCATTGTCACTAATCATGTTTGCTGTTAGTATTCTTGTATACTACGAGTTTAGTCTTTTAGTTGTCTTCAGTATTTAATTTTTCAATTTCGAATACACCGAACGAAATTAATAAACAAGCGCGCTGACTCCCATTTCAATCAGATGTTTTTTTGTTCGTAGAGCTGGACTTTTTATTCCAGAGCAGTGCAATGAAATATCGAAACGATAACTTCTTCATATGATTTGTATGCAATGCACTTAAAACAACGAGCTTGTTTGGCTAAACTCTTGTTTTATATTATTGTCAATGTCATTGATGTCAATATTTTGCAATATATACATACATCACATGGCTACTATTTACAACCCACATATGCATTAGTTGTATCAATATTCAAGGCTCGTGGTGGTTACATAAGTCGAATGGTTTTGTCTGATAATGGAGTCGATTAACCTGCCGATATCAGTCCTTTAGGATGGGAGTGCCGGGCGACGCCAAGGAAAAACGCCACCCACCGGAGTTTAGACACTTTGATCCTGCCCTGAACCACGACCTCTGGGACGACAGCCATTGTGCATTTCCATTAGGCTACCGAGGCACTTAAACGTAGATCCTTTAAAATTTCCTATGTACAGTTGTACTATATACAATCAATTTCACTCATGCTTGATTCATCATAGATTTTCATCTAATTGACAGCAATATTTTGTTAAAACAGTTGTGACCACACACTCTTTGAGTGCGACGTGTCTACGGAAAGTTAATTCGTTCATTGATTATCGACTTTATCGATTTAAGGTTCTATTTAGTGCTTTCTCTTTTGGCGTGCTATTTTTTTTTACTTTCTGTTTTTCACATCAACTTGTCCGGCTTCGGCAGCGGTATGTTTGGTAGTTTGGGTAGGGCCAGAGCCGATCCGCCCGGCATTTGCGGGGCGGCGAGTTGGACAATCACGCCTTGGACTTGACGGACAGGGACATTGGGAGGTGTGACGAACGGCCCTAGGTTGCTTGTGGTGTCGGGGTTGGAGCCCGGCCTGTGGACACAGTTTCGTCTTTCTTGCTTCGGAGGGGCGGTTGGCAGCGTGTGCGGGGGTCCTGTTGGGGGGTCGGAATTCTCCGTGGGGGTTATGCGCTTGTAGAAGCGGGGAGTAGGAGATGGGCATACGTATTGATCAGGCTCATTGACCTCGGCGGTTCCGCGGGGGTCGGCGTCGCCCAGTGCAGTTCGCTCAGCTCGTGTGGGGGAGTCATCTGCACAAGCTTTTTACGAGGCGTGCCTTTGGATGGAGTCGCCTCGTGGCTGGCTGCCCGTAGCGTCCGGTGGTGCGGGAGGGTTCTCAGGAAGGGTTGGGACCGGACGCTGGGAGGGGCCGGACTGGTTGTTTTCGCCTTCTCAGCGCCGGCGCTTCCAGCGTGGCGTAGGCGTGGCAGCGTCGCAGGCTGTCTGCACAGCGTGTTTGACCGGGGCTGCCCCGCCTTCCTCAGCCTTCCAGGCTGTTCGGGTGTTGGGGGGAGCGGACTTCGGGAGCGCTGAGGGAGTTTGCGCTGGGCGCCGTTCCCCGATGGCTTCGCGCTGCTCGGGGGAGCTGCGGTCGACTCGGCTCGCTGCCGGGCCTGGGAGCGTGGCCGGGGGCTCTCTTCCGGCCGACTGCCGGCGGCCCATCGGCGCTTTCTGGCGCGGTCCTTCTCTCCACCTCTACTCCTCCCCTCACGGGTGTTTCCGGGGAACCTCCCGCCGACCCCTCTCGAAGGCTTTAGGTTCGGTCCGTAAACGATGCAGGGCTTGGGGTGTTGTCGGGCAACTCTGGACAATCGGTTCAGGGGGCAGCAAGAGGAAGGTGCATCTTTTAAGGCGGAAAGTGCTGCTGCTCTGCTGAGTGTCCTCGATGTCGTCTCAATGTCTTGATGGTTGATGTATCGTTTTCTCGGTGCTGCCTGCTGGGTGTGTGCTGGCTTGTACGTCGTTGGAGAGGTGAGAGTTGGCGGCGGGGACTCTCGTCTCTTTCTCCACTTCGGGTTTGGCACTGCCTCGGCGCGCCGCGCTTCATCGCGTTGTGCATGGTGCGGTCTCTCTGCGGATTGCATGTCGACGCGGCGTAGGCCGGACTCGGTGGAGCTGTGATTGATCGGCTCTGATCAAGGTTGGATTGTTTTCAGGCCTCGTGGCCCCTCTAGACGGTGTGTCTCTTGGGATTGTTCGGTGGAGTTGTGGTGGTTGCATGGGCGGCTATGATCATTTACAAGTTTTAGTTGGAAAATACACCCCGGGAGTTGGCGGGACTTAGGCTCCGTTGGTGTTGGGATTCGCCCCAGGGTTGCCTTTGGTATTGTTTGCTCGTACATCCCCTTTAGGGGGAGGCTTTAGCGGTTGGCGCAGTTTGTGGGGCTCTCCGGTTAGTAACCGGAGTGAAGGTGCTTTGATGGGGTTCATCTGTCGATCCCCTGTCGTACTCCTGAACAGCGGTTCGCCTGCGGGGTCTCGGGAGCCGGGGGAGCACACAGTGGTCCCTTCTTAGGCGCAGCTTGTCCCCGGATGGCTTGAAATATGGAAAGGCTGGCGCTTTGCTTGGACGGGAGGTGGGAGTCGCAGAGCGCTCTTCCTTGGATGCTTTTGCAGCGGAGGCCGGTCCTCACACTCCTGCATCTAAAGTGTGATCTGGAATCCGCACTTTTTGTGGACTTGGGGGTCGCTTGCCAGTCAGCTGCATGTCGTTGTCTGCTTCAACGGCTCCAGTTGCTAGTCGCCTGCTTGTATCGGAGTAATTCTGTTCTTGCTTGTCCCATAAACCACGTGGTTCCGGCTTTCCGCGCGAGCAGGTGCCGGACGTCCCCGTTCCCAGGCTCCTGCAGTCTTTCATCGTCGGCGGTTCAGCTCGACTCCCCTATCACTTCAGTGGAACTTGTTAGTGCACTCTCAGGGTTGAAAGGTGGAACCCCCGGACTCGATCGTGTATCTTGCTCCATGCTGGGGGTACTTCACCCCTCGGTTGTGAGTGGACTTCTCGATCACTGCAGTGGGGTTTTTGGCTCTTTCATGCCCCAGGGTCGCGGACTCGGTGGGGTTGTTCTTGTAAACAAACCTGATTCCAACAAAACAAACCCTAATTCATACCGACCTACCTCACTTAACTCTTGCCTAGCTAAAACCTTAGACAAAAGAGTCGCTAACAGACTGTGGTGGTTCGTCTCGTACAACAAATCTATTGACACTCGACAAAGCGGCTTTAGAAAGGGAAAGTCGATATCAGACACTCTTCTCTAGTTAGACTAACGGTTATCTTCTTCCCTCTCCACTAATAATCACACATCTATTGCCTCCTTAGACTTTTCTAAGGCGTTTGATAAAATAGGAATTCATTCTATTATTGACGAATTAAAACTTTGGAAAATAAGACCTAAAATCATAAACTATGTTTTATGTTTCATGTCCAACCGAAAAATTACAGTACATGTCAATGGCCATCTTTCTCCAGCACAGCCCCTTTATAACGGAATATCACAGAGATAGGCTCGCCCCTACGCAGACGACTACCACATCATTAGAAATCTTAACAAACTTAGCTCTGTCTCATTAGATCCACTCAAATGGTGTAACTCAAATGGTAACTATTCTGGTGCTAAACTTTCCATATCAAAATGCAAACACATCCACATTTGCAGAAAGAAACGTTGTCAATCCTCCATTACCACCACTCTTGCCACTATCCCCTATGTGAACTCCCTAAAAATCCTCTATAGTATTAAAACGCAATTCAAGTGGACAGATCATATAAATCACCTTATATCCTCCCTATAAAAAAAGGTCAATACATCAAATGCCTCTCTAGTAGCAAATACAACTGTAACCCTATCTCAGTTTTAACAGTCGCTAAACTCGTTATAATGGCGAAAATAGATTTTGGCATTTATCCCTACGGAAACCAATAGAATTAAGTCCGTTTACCATTCAGCTATAAGAATGGCCCTTAGCGCTTTTAAAACTACGCCCATCAATAACCTTCTCTTTGAATCTGACATCTCTCCCCTAGAACATAGATTCAACCACATAACAGCCAAGCTCATCAAACCCATCCTTCTCTTCAAAACATCGTCCCTAGCTAACCCCATTAAAAATATATGTCACGCCATAAAAACAAACCCCAAAGTTCACTCCGCGCTTTTAAATGCCCTTAACCTAAATACACAACTTGAGCACCCTAAATCTCCAATTCCTAACATTCGACATAAATGACCGTCCTGGGTTCAGGTCAACTCCCTATTGAATACACCACTACATAACCTACCTAAATCTTCCACGCCTTCTTCAACATACCGCCAACATTTTCTTAACTTAAAACAGTCACTCAGAGCATATAACTTCATTTACACCGACGGCTCCAAGTCAGACTCTGGTACATCCTTCAGTATAGGTACTGAAAACAATACTCTCAAATATATACTTCCATTTCATAGCAGTATTTTTTTCGGCAGAAATTATAGCCATATTTAATGCAATTCACATAGCAAGGAAAAAACCCCACCAGACTGCTATCTGCACTGACTCATTATCCTCAATAAATGCCATTTCTAACACCAATAATCTATCTTTTTCGCCACTTCATATTAGACAAACCCTTCAAACTCTGTCCCCAAAAATTATCATCATCTGGGTCCCAGGACATTGTCAAATATCGGGCAATGAAAAAACCGACAACGCCGCTAAAACCGCCACTCTCCTTCCCCCGATCGTCAACACCAATCACAACATCCCCGACATTATTAAACACATCAACGTTATCACAAGCAAAAACAACTCTCAACTTTTTTACGTACAAACGACTTTTACAACCATTACAATTTCAAAAAAAAACAACATCTATAGTTATGCTAACCATACCCAATTTTCCCGCCGCGATCTTACTCAGTAAGAATCATCAGACTACGTCTGGGACACACAAACCTAACCCATTGTCATTTATTCGATCGTACAGGAACTTCATCTAATACTTGCTGTTACTGCAACACTAATATCACATCAGTTCATCACTTCCCTTCAGAGTGTCAAAATTTCATAAACATAAAACTTCATTTCTTTCCCCTTCATGATCCTCTCCATGCAATTTTCAACCCAACTATAGACAATATCTCAAAAACAATTATGTACCTAAAATCAACAAACTTGTACAATATATTAGAAATATAACATAAGATAAATACTGTAAATACAGCCTAATCATAATATTCATACACGTACATACGTTGTTATCCACAACACATTTAAACATTAATACTAGCTTAAGGCCTTTGTTGCTATAGCTTTTTAAGTTTATTTATTATTTATACATTGTAAATTAACTGTATATAATAATAATAAAAATAATTTTGTTAAAACTTGGGCCGAAGGCCACGGTATACAATATGTACCAATTCTCATGGTGTACGGTCAAACGGTGTTGGGAGTCCATACCATAGAGACAAACAAACATACTTTTTATATATTTAGATAGACGCAGATTATTAAACCGTGAGTTCGATTTTTTTTATTTTTTGACAGTTTCGATTTTGAATTTGACAGCTTTTCCAAGGCAAACTAATGAACCAATATTGATTTCATACAAATATTCCAAATTATTTTATTTTTTTCCCCGATACTAACTCACGAAATTTCACAGGCTATTCTAGTTTCCTTGAAAATTTCATCAAAAACGGTGTAGCAGTTTCGACGTCTATAGCAGACACTATCATCGAATTATATATATATATTGATTTATTTATTTATTTACTATACATAGTCTTTTGAGTCGATTCATGTGTGTGCTGTTGTGCAGCATATTGATTGCTAAAGAGTATTATTGAGCTTCCTATCGTGAAAGGACTCTGGTGCTGAACTTAACGACATCCTTGCTGCAGAAGTTGATTAATGATATTCTGATTCTATACCAGACGTAATGAAAGGACCAGTGAATAGGCCAGTTTTAGAAGTTATATGGTTCAACACCTTTCAAAATACGGTTGAGTGTTTGATGGAACAATCATATTAAATTATTGATTTGAAGTATGTTTAGCGGATGATGACTACTTATTCCACAGTTCAGCAAAGTGTCGTTGTTGATTTATATGGGGGAAGACGACCCAATAATTCTTAGGTATTGAAATTTTCTGGGTTTATATAAAGATACCTTAAACAACGGAATTCATTGAATTTTCCCACTGGATCCATATTGAGACCAAAATCGATTCCTCCCTGTATTGATGGTTTTTGAATATAGACCTTTCTTCATCAATTTTCCGTTTTCAATTTATACAGAAATACTTTAATTTATTTATATCTTTTATAACAGGTGCTCTATCTTTTATATCGGTATATAAACACTGAATAACTTTGACGTTTGTCAAGAGTGATTAGAGTAGACATGTCTTTGAACCGTCAACTCAGTATAATTTTAACCATGAATCGATTCACACCGAAACGCGTCGAAATAGTGGCGGTGCACGCTGAAAATAGTCGTTCGGTGGATGTTGGCACATTATGTCTGCCTGCAAATGCGTGAAAAAGGTCTTCATGGTTACTGGCTTCAACAAGAAGGTTCGCCATCCCAAATACAACTCAGTTTCTCAGTGGACGTCTAATGTCAAAAAAATAGGCGATCTTGACTGGTCACTCAGATCTCCAGATTTCACCCTTCCGGGCTTCTTTTTTGGGGTTTTTTGAAAGTTGTTTAATGTTAATATACCGACATAAAAGATAGCGCACACTGTACTTGTATATTAAAACTATGCCTTAAGGCCAATCTTACAATTAACTTAGAACTGCAATTTTCGTTTTCAAAACGAAAAATTTAAGAAAATTACCAAAATAAAATTGTGTTCACTATAAGCAACAATCATAGTAATACGCATAATACAATAGTCTCATTTTGCTACACAATTCTCAAAGCAAAATTTTCATTTAATCGCAATTACTTATTTTTTCCTGAACTCTTGCAGACTTAAAATGTCGCTTTTTCTGTAATTGGATAGCTTTTCGTAGCTGCTCCTCAGGCGGTCCTGAGTTTTCACTATAAACAGGTATAGAGTCTGAAATAATATTGGAATCAAAAAGAGTCCGTCAATTGAAAATGTATGCAAATATTACCTAGCAGTGCACTATAGAAATTCTCCAATTCTTTTAGACACTTCTTGCCATGTACTCCACCAATATTGTAGTGCATTATAATGCCATCACCCAGTATGTGTTTTAAATTTTTTAGCACACCCGCTGGCTTAAGCAAACTATTCATGGTTTTTATCTGTTAACGAGAAGAAGAAAAGAGAAAATATTAATAACAACTCAATAGCGTGATTATCTTACATATAGTCTTCATGAGATATGTTCAATAGTGAATAGGTAAAAAGAAAAACAATTTGTAGTCAATTTTAATTTAATTTTACTTAGTGCAGTGACCCATAACCTCTTTTGAAGTAGGGATTTCAATGGACCTAAGTTAATGTATATTCAATAACGTTTATAAGCTGTTTTTAATCTAACATGCGGGATTTTTAAAAATTTCAGATGTATTATCAAAGGGTACTTGATCCTGCTATAATAGAATTAATCGTTTTTAATGTTAACATAAAAAAGTTTTCAATTAAATACCACATAGTAAACCAATTGGGTTACAGTTTTTAGTAAACCAAGAGTTGGATTGATTGAAATTAGCCATTACCATTAACCACTTACATAAAATTCTCTATTTTCAGCATTGATACTCGCATTCAGTTCGAGCAAATTTGATTCGGTATTTACCGGAAATTTATTGGGAAGCGGTAAATCCTCTGAACGTTGCCATAAAAGCTTATTAATTAGTGCATTCTGTTCGGACAATGCATGAACTACCATTTGTAATTGGTCTATAAAGAAAGGTAGTTATTAAAATATATGTATTATTTGTGAGTGATCTCCTATTCGTACCTTTCATTTCATCAAGCTTCTTTTCCAGCCTAACGTACGGGCTGCTGTAGTTGTTGTTTGGCCCTGAATCAGTATTATCGCCAACAGAATCAACATCTAAATCGACTATTTCTAGTTCCTCCTCCTTCTTGATTACTGTGACTTTTTGGCTAGCTTTTCTCCTGGGACACTCTTTATATCTCCAAGTGTTACAGTTGTCCTTAGAGCTCAATTTAGAGTCAAAAACCATATCATCCACATTCACTTCCATTTCCTCCTCCTCCATTATTTCCGCAACAAAAAGCGTTTCTATACCTTTTCTTCTGATATTTTTGTCTTGAACTACTCCTTTCTCGTTTCTTCCACTGCTATAGTTGTCATTTGAACCTAACTGTGGTTTAATCCAGAGATTAACATCATTCACATCCAATTCTTTTCTTATTTCTGCATCATTGGGCATTTCGTAAGCTTTTCTTCTGTTCGATTCATCTTGGGCATCATATTGCTCAGTACTCAAATTGCCGTAGTAGTCATTGAAGCCGAAACCAAGAGTATTCGCAACAGAGATGAAATTTACGGCTTCCTCTTCTATGTCATTTTCCTTTTTTATTTCAGAAATATCGAGCATGTCATCTTTCTCTATTTTTCTCTCTACATTGACTTCACCGATAATGGTTTGATTGTTACCTGTAATTAGAATAAGGATTAAATTTAGTTTTTTTATTTCTATTTTTTCAATTTGTTTTATTATCGCAAAATAGCATAAAATATTTTGTGATTTGATTTGAAAATGGATGACGATCAAACAAAAGGTTCTTCAACAACTTATATTACAAAAATGCATAAATTTCTACGGGTCATTTCAATGTGTAGAACATGTTGAATAAGAAAGACAAAGGAATAAATAATATGGAGTGTGTTTTGGATACTATTCACATTCCTCAATTCTGTTTCCTATTGTTTCGCTTCACTATTGTTTTAAGAATTTATTACTGTCATCTATCCGCGCATAAACTTCACTAACAATAAGCCATATTAAAGTCGAAATGACAAAAAGGGCAGGAATAGAATGGTGAAGCCGAAACCAGAAAAAAATAGTGATCAGAATGCGAGTTCAGCCACAGTAGGGTTGTCAAACCTTGGAAAATAAAAAAGCATTTACCCCGTTTATATGACAGTAAAAAGCGGTTTAGCTAAAAATCACTGCGACTTAAAACGCACATGTAAACACTTCTCCAGTGCGCTTTGACGCAGTAAGTGCATTAAGCGTAGGTCGTTTTTTAAACCAGATGCTAACCAAGTCGCTATTCACAGTCAGCTGTATGTTTCGTGCAGAGTTGCTGTGTGGTGTAATTATTTCGCTTTATTTTAATTTTTTCTAATTATTTTGCTAATTAAATACTAAACACTCATTATAAAACGTTATTAAAAATCAAGATAAGCCTCATGCATTTATATTTTATTTTATACAATGTGTTTTTTTAAATTAACTTATTCTGATGAAAACTCTGAAGAAGAAAAATAAGGACGCAATGAAGACCCACATATAAACACTTACAAATAAAGTGTTCTAAGGCAATCCGAATTTAGCTAAACTGCTTTTAGTTGCTATATAAACTTAGTAATAGTTATAATTTTCTTAAAGTGTTGGACAACCCTAATTAACAAAAGTTGTTAGCATCTTAAAAAAATCATATGAAAAAAGGAAGGCTTTTTTTTTTGGAGAACTCGCTGTAAATAAAATAGGCATGAAAAATAAATATGGCTTAAATTATATGAAAATTCTTTATTTTGTACTTCAATACGCTTTCGTTTTTTTTTTTTTGTGAATCGCAGTCAGCTGAGCTTGGTAGTTGTAGGGACAGATGATTTGAAGACGAGTGAACTCTATGTACATATGCACTTGTTAGTAAAGTGAAACTACTTTGATAGAAAGTGCTGTATATAATTTTTGAGCCGCTTAAGTTCACTCTGTTGTTCCCTACCTAAGGAAATTTAACACTAGAGAGCGAGCGATTATCCTTTTATCAGAGAACAAAAATAAAAAAAGAATTACACTAAATTTAGATATGTATTAACAAAAACGATAATTTCGGATAAACCTAAGATGTAATACTTTTCAATCCCAAAAAAAGGGTTGATTGTTGGGAATATGGTACATGGCGCTTTCAAGATTTGTCCAAAATTTAATTCGATAGGTCAACAAATCAATTGTCTTCCTTATAAGATTTTGAATGTGCAGTTATGGGCGTTACCCCTCCTAGAGGGTAGATCCGGCCGGTCCCGAAATATACACTGCCTGTAGAAAAAAGACTTCGTGAAAAATATGTATTCTTTACTTTATTTTCAAATAAATACAGACAGGTATTCAAATCTATGGGTATAACGACTCGCCTCATCGGGCTTCTCACTATGCTGAAAACATCTTGACAAAGTTATATTTACCTGATTTACTTTTAAAGGTGATGTTATTTCTAATTTGCCACCGTGAAAGCCAACCATGCGAGGCACAGAAATCGGTAACTCCCAATTCTTGTGCTATTTCAATTGCCTTAGCTCTAATAACGCGTCCAGTAACACGCACATTTTGATTTCTTTTTCCTAAGTACCATTCCAAAACCCGTTGACTGATCAACATTCCATTAAAACTTTTAAATTGACGTTTTGTACGAACATTGAGACCGGAACATACCGTTGCAATTATTTTCTCCCTATCTTTTATAATGCTTGCAGCTAGGGATTTACTTATTTTGAATTTTTCCGCTGTTGCACGAACAGTTGTTCTTGTTTTTTCGAAATCCTTAATAATATCCACTTTTTCTTGCAGTGTTAAATGTGTCCTTCTTGGAGCCATTGTCGTGAACCCTGTACTCACTAAACTCATTCACAATTTACTTGCACTCAACCACCGTGCCACAGAAGAAGAAAGCGACGAAAAGCAACTTTTGAGTCTGTGTTATGGCACTTTGTAATGTCACAAATCACACGGACGTTTGCGGACAAAATTATACTCAAGTACGGTGTAAACTATACAAATAAATACACGTCTTTTACCTTGTGGCAATTGCCTCGCTCTCACTGGTTTTCGCAAAAAATTAAAAAAAAAGTGCACAGCGCCTTCTAAAAATTTTCTTAAATGTCCACATAAGGGAGGAAAAAATGTACTGAAAAAACCCAGGAGCGTACTCATGAATTTTTGGTGCAGTTTCAAAGTGATGCAAAACATACGATTTTCATCAAAGTAAATTCGATAAAAAATACTCTTTCCGTGTATAATTTTAGGACTATAGATTATATAGAGGCACAAGTTTGCGGCATTCAATTGTCTGGTTGAGCTATTTTTTATTTACATATGTACAATCAAAATCCGTCTTTACGTAATTTTAGTTGAATCAAGGATTGAAGTTAGATGGAAATAAAGTAGACAACGTTATCGTTAGCCTGCGATTACGTACATATGTATGTATTTTCATATATGAAAACATAGGCCTAAATCTCAACCATACACTCGCCGATAACAGGATGCTCTTTGTAGGCCAACTATTGTTTAACTTACATCACTGTTATGCTCCTACTATTACGCCGTTCAAATATATTATTTCGTTATCAACGCAACATGCACATAAAAGCTGCATTAATTGACCTTAGTGGAACTTTGCATGTTGAAGATGAGGCGACATCAGATGCAGTGCCTGCATTGGAAAGATTGCGGTCGACGGGCATCACCATTAAATTCGTTACCAACACCACGAAGGAATCGAGCAATACACTATATGAACGTTTGTGCAAAATTGGTTTTTCGGTAGATAAGAGTGAGATTTATAGTTCACTAAGCGCTGCAGCGGATTTTGTACGCCATGAAAAACTCAATCCGTATTATTTACTCAGCAACGATGCGTTAAATGACTTTCCACCAGCCAATGTATCGAAGCCTTTGGACGCGGTTGTTGTGGGCCTTGCACCGAAAGAGTTTCACTATGAGAATCTCAATAAGGCGTTCAAGTGAGTATATCCTAATTATTTGCTATTTAACAAATAGGATTAGATTAAGTTTTTTGATAGAAGAAGATGATCAGATGGACGTAGTTCTACGGAGAGTAAAGGAAATAAGCCACCTTGTGTTAATTAAATAAAAATTTCCTGTATAATTGTTTTTTTTTCTTTTAGCATTTTGCTGGCCAATAAGATACACCCTTTGGTTGCTATACATCAGGGAAAATATTATAAACGCGCCGATGGCCTAGCGTTAGGGCCTGGTCTATTTGTCAAAGGCTTAGAATATGCGACTGGTGCAACGCCCGTGCTCATTGGCAAACCGAATCCTTACTTCTTTCAAAGCGCCGTACCTGAAAATATCAAACTGGACGAGTGTGTTATGATTGGTGACGATCCCAATGATGATGTAATTGGCGCCATGCAAGCTGGATTGAAAGGTATCCTCGTGAAGACGGGAAAATATTTGCCGGATGTTGTTGTTGAGCCACCGCCAACTGCTTTGGTGGAGAACTTCAGTGCTGCCGTCGATTGGATTGTGCAGCACAACAACAATGACAATTATGCTTAGAAAGGAAGAAGCAAATAGAATAAGATGAATACGAATGGGTAAGTGAAGATGACCAAAGGCAATTGTTTTGTTATATGTAAATAAATATTTGAAAAAAGGGTGTTATTAAAAGTTTGAGTATAGCTTATTTTATGTTCTTTTGCGGAGTACAAATCGTCCGAAGTGAACATATTTGGTAGGCTGGATTCAAACTGGACCACCAGGCCCAAAGTTTCGCAAATTTTGGTCAGATGAGTTTTGTTAAAGAGGCGTTACGGATGAGACCCGGTTTGAAGAAGTGTGAAAGAGAGAAGGAAGGAAAGTGCCTCAAAAAAGAAACTCCAATGGCCGCGACATATGTCGTGCCGCAGAAAAACGTCGTCTTCTGTATGGTGTCTTCACAAATTCGTGTTCAGGACTGCAGCTGCCCAGATAGCTAGTTGTCCTTATAAGGGCCAATATCCTCTGTAAAGTCTGATTGTTATTCTGATATGCCTGATGCTTGATACACTGAAAACAGTTATGGCTTGGATGTTCTTACTTCAGATCAGCAAAAATTGACCAGTTACAAAAGCCTGTGATGAGTAACATTCATAAGTGGAGATAGTCCTCTTGAACAAATCTGGTAGTGGCCACCAACATTTTTAGACGCTGATTTGTTAGGTTTACTCTATTGGGTGTCAATGGGTAAGGAAGTTCTTGCATGGAGCAAATTTACTATTAACCAACCATTGGCTTTAAACGTAGTTAATAATGTTTCTTATATTTGCCTCATAAAATCCCAACAAACAGTTCAAAATATCTTATCTGTAATATGAGGTGACAAAGTATGATGTGTTAGTCAATAAAAAGAATAATCTTTATCAATTTCATCCTTCTTTCAAAGAATGTTGTTTATTTTTATAAAAGCCATAACAAATGCATGTAGTCTTCTCTCACCTCCATACGTTTCCTTAACAATTCAGTTTGGCCTGAGCAAAGGCAATTGCCAATTTTAGTATTTCATCGACTTGTTCGTAATTATTGCCGGAAGCTTGAGCAGACTCCGGTTTGCCGCCACCTTTGCCACCCAGCGCTGGAGAAATGTGTTGCACCCACTCGTTGGCTTTGAGTCCCTTCTCCACAGCACTTTTTGGCACTGAAGTTAAGCAAAACACTTTCTTCGAATCCGCATCGACGGAAAAGAACATTGCGGCGGCTTCGGGTAATAGCGTACGAACCTGTTTAAGTGCGGAATCCAAAGCCTTAGTGTTGTTGTATGCCTCGAATTGTTTGACCAAAATCTTCGCGTCTGGACTTGATTGGCACAGCTCCTTGGCCTTGTCTGCAACAGTTACAGCAACAGCGGCCTTAAGCGCGCGCTCTTTGTCGTCCAGATTCTTTTTCAACAATTTTAGAAGATTGCGCATCTCATCTTTCTTAACGTAGGGTATTGTAGCATGCGAAATATTCTCAGTTAGTTCAACGATCTGCTTCACAAACGTTTTGGAATTCTTGCCATCTTTGTCGTTATCGATGGTCCCTTTCAACTGCACTATTTCCTTTTCGAAAGCTTCAGATTTCTTGAGCGCTTTTAGCGCCTCCGGACCAGTAAGTGCGACAATGCGACGTATGCCTTTGGCAATCGCCTCCTCGCTGCTAATCACAAACTCCATAATATGACCAGATCGACGGAGATGCGTACCGCCACAAAATTCTACCGAGGTCTGCTCGCCGGCTTCTCCATTGGGATTGTTCTCCAATTCTTCAACTGGTACGCCGAAGGAAATTACGCGCACTGGATCAGGGTAGACTTCATCGAAGACAGAGCGTAGTCCACGTATAGCTTTGGCGATAGCCAGCTGGGATTCCTTTGCATAGATCGGCACGTTTTTGTAGACAATGCCACGGGCCAATTGTTCCGTACGGTTAACCTGTTCCATCGTCATGGCCGCCTTGCAGTTGAAATCAAAACGCAACTTCTCGGGCACCACCAACGAACCCTTTTGATCGGTATCCTTTCCAAGCACTTGTAACAGGCAATGATTTAACGCATGCGTGGCTGAGTGATTCTTCATTGTCAACCAACGACGTTCGATGTCGATGTGCAAGGTCAGTTCATCACCCACAGCCAAGTTACCTTCGACTACGCCGATGTGTAGGATATAACCACCTCGATTATACACGCGATCGACTAGAAATTCATTGGCCTCATCATTGGTTTTTACTAAGACTCCCTGATCGTAAATCTGGCCACCACTCTCAGCATAAAAATTCGTCCTGTCCAGTACAATACCTGCTTTCTGGCCACTGTTAATCTCATTCACAAATTTGTTCTCGTGACGTATGGCAACGATTTTCCCCGAGCAACTTTCGAAGTTATACTCCGAATCACGTTCAGCGGAGACGGCTGTATATTTGTACTTATATAAGTCGTCCGTGGGTGCAATGTTCTGGCTCTGCAATTCCGAAATGGAGTGTACATCAAGATTTATTTCCTCTATTTTACTAGCACCTTTGCCTTGTGATAATATATAGGATTCCTGTTTCGCTTGCTCGTAGCCAGCCATATCAATTTCAAGATTCTTTTCCTCGGCCATCAGCTGAGTCAGATCAACAGGGAAACCATATGTGTCATACAATCGCCAAGCAACATCGCCAGGTATCACTTTCTGATCACCCAGCTTGGCAATTGTGCGATTCAATAGATTTCGACCACGTGACAGGGTTTTTAAGAATTGCTGTTCCTCCTCGTTGATGGCATCTATAATTTGTTGCGGATCCTTTTTAACTTCGGGGAATGCATTTCCCAGTAATTCAACAACGGTATTTACCAGCGTGGCAAAGAAACCAGGCTTAGCATTCAACTTCTCCGTAGCATATCTGGAAGAGAATGGTTAAATTTCTTTCATTATCTTATTGGAAAAGGAATATTACCGCACAGCGCGCCTCAAGATGCGTCTTAAAACGTAACCGCGCCCAGTATTATCTGGCATACCTCCATCAGCTAAGGCAATCGTAATCGTTCTGGCATGATCCGCAAGCACACGATAGGCCATATCAATGCCATCGACATCATCGGCACCAACTCGTCCCTGATAGTCGGGCGCGCCTGTACCTTGTTGTATAGCCTCAAATAAAGGGACAAAAAGGTCCGTATCGTAATTCGAACGCTTATTTTGTATTATAGACACCAAACGTTCAAAACCCATGCCACAATCGATGTGCTTTTTCGGTAACGACTTCAAGCTTCCATCCTGTTCACGATTAAATTGTATGAACACAAGATTCCAGATCTCCAGTACATCGGGATCATCCTGATTGACCAACTCAGGCACACTACGTCCTCCGATACGGTCGAAGTGCAATTCAGAGCACGGACCACATGGCCCGGTCTCACCCATCTCCCAGAAGTTATCTTTCATGCTGCCCGGCAGTATGTGTTCCGGCTTTAAACCCAAATCCAGCCAAATTTGCTTGCACTCCAAATCCGGTTCGAGACCACTCGCCTCATCACCGCCAAAGTACGTCACATACAATCGATCCTTGGGCAGATTTAGACGATCGGTTAAGAACTCCCAAGCCCAAGCGCAAATTTCCTTTTTGAAATAGTCACCAAATGACCAATTGCCCAACATTTCGAAAAATGTATGGTGGTACACATCTTTACCGACGTCGTCCAGATCGTTGTGCTTGCCACCAGCACGTATACACTTCTGTGTATTGACAACGCGCACCCACTTTGCCATATCGCTATTAGGATCAGCGATGCCTAGGAAAATCGGCTTAAACTGATTCATTCCAGCATTGGCGAATAGCAATGTCGGATCATCCAATGGTATAGTGCTCGACGAGTGAACATACAAATGCTGCTGCTCCTTGAAAAAATCCAGGTACGTATCGCGCACTTCCTTAGCTGTAAGAAATTTCATGGTGTTGCAGGTGCTGTTGCTTAACTGGTGCTGTAGACAAGAAATAGATAATTCGATTACTTTGTATTCTGCTTTAGATGCTCTGCTGAAAGAAAACATAAAAAATGTGTGTATATGGGTGTTTGGGCAATTAAGTAGTAGGTCTCAAAAAGGAGGCTCCTTTTTGTTGGTCGTCTTCAGAATCGGAGTCGGAGAGTGAGTGATCTAAAGAGTTGAATGGTATCGTGTGGAGAGCTGTACAGACATTTCGGCGGTAAATGTCCTTGTCCGGCTCTGACTCGGGTAGTTCCAGGATCCGACTACTCCTGTGAATTAAAAAGTTCGTTTGTGTGCACTGCAATTGCCACGCAACAAAAAATTTGTATGGCTGTGTAGATGCAGTTGTAGAGAAAGTGCATTGAACTATTTTCTTCATGTGTTTTACGTGTTCTGATTGCTCCATAAGCCGGTGATTTCTAAGTTACCCTTAAATGTTTTTATTTTAGCTAATTTAGATTGTTTTGACTTCAAGTCAATACTTATACATTACTTATTACTCACTTTATGGAAGTAGATGCAAATAATTAGCAATTATTCCGTCAGCCGTCGTACTGAACGCGTTTATCAAGTTAGTGATGAGTTAAGTTAGCACAATGGCAGTAAAGTATCGATAAATCGAATTACTAAAGCATTCAAATGGATGAATGAATAAAAATTATAAAGACAAGGAAAAAGGTATAAAAATGATCGGCGAATGCTACACGAGTATTTCTGGTTTTCGTCATAGAACCAACAGCATAAGTTTCAGGATTTTTAAAGTAAGTATCGATGTCATCAAAAGCGAAATAACTTTTACTCTTTTGGGCTCGGTTTACCACGGTATGGTTTAAAAATGGTTTGTCGTCTCGACTTCACTCATGCATATATGGATCTATAACACAATAACAATTCGTATTTATATTTATTGTCAACAACTAAAACAAAAAATAACTTCTAATTATCAGCAATGTTATGTAACTTTCTTTGCTCATGTTCTTGTTCGATTTTCCTTTCGATATCCTTCATTTTGAGAAGCAAGTGGTAATTCTGTTGCTCCTCTTGACTAGTGAGATACATTGTGATTAGTGTTTGGGCGAGCACAAAAGTCGTCAACATGGGCACAATGGGGCGCGTGAATTTCCGCCACAAATTGAACACTTCCATTGGACGCTCTGTGATCGATGGCAGTCGATAGGTGAAATTACGTGTGGCGAACATAAACGCAGCTAGTGGTGCCAGCACTGTGGGATAGGCGACACCAATGCCAGTTTGGAATGCTGCGGCGCGAACCTGCAAACAAATCGGACACTGACCCAAAGGATCCAAAATAATCGGTCGCTGTACGAAGAATTTGTGTGCGAGCATTGTAAACATTGCAGGTATAACTACAATCGGCAAATAAGTGGTGAAGCGTCCATGTGTGCCTAATTTCAATTTGTTGCGATAGTGATTATTGACATAGGCTCCAGTAGCAGCGGCCATGGTAGCAATTATGCTGGGTGTGTAGCGCAGCGACCAGCTGTTTTTGTATGAGTTATTAAGGGAGAGAGTGGTGGTGACAGTGATGGGTTAGATAAGCTGCACTGCGCGCCGAACTTAATAATGACTTACACTTCGCTTACTTTATCCCAGCCTTTAATGATTTTCCATTGATACACAAGAGCTTGATTTTCGTTTATAATCACCGCATCCTTTGGTATTTCTGTCGGTTTACTCCTTGATAGTGCCATTGCCACAAGAAACAATGCGAAAAAATATATTCGAGTTGATATGAGCAATGCGGCAATTTCCTAAATGATTGGTTTGGTTATAGTTTGTTATCGAATTGTATCGATGATGAATTTCTACAAAGAATTAAAATTTATTTTAATTTTTGAAAACGATTTATTATAATATAAATATAAATATAAAATAATTTATAATTATATTCATCGCATCTACTGTTATTTGTCTTGGTTCATTATAATACCATAATTACGAGAAAACTGACAAAAGACGGTTTCGCTACAAGCAAACCGATTATTACCCTGAAATTAATTGTATGGTATTTTTGTTTTTTACTATCGACATTTATTGACAGTATAGTAATTTCAACGCAGTTGCCGCTTCCTCCTCATTAATTTTTGTGATTTTGTTCTGACAAATGTCGTACCGTAAGGATTTACCTATACCATGTCGAGTAAAACACAACTGCGAACGTCCACCTCCTAAGAATTATGCCGTTCACACACATAATGGTCTTGCGCCATGTTCTTGCCAAAATTGCGCTCAAATGATGCAGGGCTTAGATGCGGGCAGCGGACGCGTAGCTTCGCCGTGCAAAACTGAAAATACTGCTATAAAACCCACGCAAGCCACACAAATGTACTCGGAGCCACACTTAAACACTGCTTTGCGTCGTCAACATGAAATGTGCTTCATTAATGGTCTCCAACCAATGCCAATCGAGCAGACTGCACATTTAACACCGCGCTCTAAGGCGCTTATAGCCCCGAAGGTTACACAAAAGATGAATTTCTTGCCAACCGCGACCGTATTCAAGAACCTTGTACCGTTGAATGTAAATGATCCAATTCTGTTACCACATCAAACAAAACTAAAGCGTCAAAAAGCATCAGCTCCGCGGAGTCGAATTCAAGCCGGTTATGAGCCCAAACTACGAGACTACATCGAGCGATTGGATAAACTCGAATACGTGATACCAGAGCCAGAATTGGATATACAGTGTAGCATTGAGAAATTTGATTTCTTCCAAAGTTATAAAAAACTCTATGATTTATAAATTTTAGCTTTTAATTCGACGAGTGATTTAGTAATTAATAAA
Source organism: Cacoxenus indagator (assembly GCA_035041755.1). NCBI lineage: Eukaryota > Metazoa > Arthropoda > Insecta > Diptera > Drosophilidae > Cacoxenus > Cacoxenus indagator. Next base: position 463,352 of record JAWNKX010000218.1, on the reverse strand, counting down.
CAAATACTTTGCGCACAATGTTTCTTTCTTAATTTACTTGGGGGATGGTTGTTTCAGCCGATGAAGTTCATAACGACCAAATGGAGTATCACATGAGCGAAGATGAAATCCGCGAATCCGCGCTCTGGCGAAATCCCTGCGAACACAGTCTTGTTCTGTGGATTCGCCTGCAGACGTAGACATACACCGAGCACGAAACAACTAACGGTGCTTATGAAACCCGACAGGAATGAGTTAAACGGAAAAGTGCCGACCAAGAAGCAATAAACAAACTGAATGATGCCGGTCAGTAAAATGTAACCCAAATAAATGTCCACCATTTTCAGCTTCTTCGGCGTATTCTGTACATAGTCGTTGTAGAACTTAGCGACGACACTTGTTATATCGACCATGGTGTAAGTGATTTATTGTGTAATTTGTTATAATCTTGATAATTCCTTTTAATACAGAACAAACCCGACACGTCAAGAAAACCTAGTGCTGAACATATAACGATAAATGAAAACAAAACGATTGTAATAGCTTTGTTTTGTATATTGTTTAGTGGTTTATACTCTACGAGACTTGCGAAAGTAGGTTTGTTACAATAATGCATATTTATAAAAGTTTAATTATTTACATTATTAAAGCCAAAACGAAATGCTACTGAATCGAAAAGATTACATAGGTTAATATAAAGTTTTTAGTATATAAAATTTTCTTCTTCAGTCAAAGACATCTTTTTCCATTTACGTCTTGATTCATAAACGCTATTATGATATCATGAACTTAATACGATAACTAAACGATTTTCGATAGCTTTGCTGTAAAAAGCTTTACAATCGCTTATTGGCAATCCACTTGTTTGTGCATGTTCGTGCGTGTTTGTTTTCAGTTGCGCCAGCATTGTTTGTCACTACTATAAATCTTCGTCGCTGAAGTTTACGTACGCTAAAACGGCGGAGAAACATAATTTAAACGTGTAAATTCATTAAATAAACTAAATTGTAAAAAAATCACAAATAAGCTTTGTATGTTGATGTGATTTAAAAGAAAATTTGTTACTTGCAATTTGTATACAAAACAGCTGGCAAAAACGCCCACCACTAGAGCAGCAGAAATAATTGAAGCAGCATCCTAGACATCTACTTCAATAAGCTTAGCAAAAAATTGATAAATAAATAATAAAATCGCACGCGAGTGCAGAAAAGGGCAGACAAAACGTACATGGCAAGAATATATGAATAAATAAAAAAAGTATACATATGTAAATGTAGATATACAATAAAGCATAAAAGCTTCACTGTTAGTTTGCTGGTAGATAATACATTGCGCATTGTGACCTTCACTTTGGTTGCGGAGAAGGGCTGCTGCGCGCTCTTCAAGTTTCCTCTATATAGACGTGAAGGGTGCGTTAAGTTGCATACAAAAATCAATGGAGGATCTAACGCCTTTGACGAACCTTCAACAGGTATAGATGAAAAGCTTATTGAAACTTTCTAATTAAAATAAAATAATGTTTTTAAATAAAAAATGTTTTTTTTATTTTTATTTTACAGTTTTAGTTAATCTATTTTTATTGAGTTCGTTTACACACTCTTCTGTTTTGCGGTCTCATTTTGTAAGTACAAAAGGTAGAAAAAAAGAAAAATGTCAATTATTTTATCACATTTCAGTTTTTATTTTCATTGCACTACTTTATTCCGTACAAGCCGGCCTAAGCACTGTATATTGTCTCAGAACTACTACTGCAAATTACTTTCAGAAGATTCGGTCGGCTTTCGGAGTGGTTACATTTACGAATCTTGATTTGAAACTTATTTTTCAACTGTCCCTATGAAATTATAACAATTTCGTAGGGCGTGGATCTTAAATTTATTAAATGAAGAAACAGTTTAAAGCAGTCCAATATTTATGACAAAAGTTGAAAGATATAATATCTCTCCTTGCTCACTGTAGGGATTTTTGAATATCCAAGACTTAGTTTTTGTTTGATAGGGTGGGTGAATAGCCTGCCGCTATCAGATAGGAGTGCCATCTGGAGTCGCCAAGTAACAACAACGCCATCCACCGGAGGTTATAGGTATTGAGACCATTACCAGGGGCCAGTGGGGATTGTACCATATTCTCTATTTTACCAAAAGAGCGACTCCGAAACAAGCATTTTCTTCAAAATATCCAACGATATGCTGGTTTGTTTATTGGACTTACTCAACAAAGCCCACCACCATTTATTTATACGTTTCTTATCTGAAATTGGGTCTGGTGTCGGTCTCAGTATGTGAATTAGTTTTCACAACTGTTTATTTGCTGATTGCTCACAAAAAAATAATAATTCTTGTCTTGAAATTAGACTCGTACATGAGAAGAGTCAGAAATATTTCAGCTTTGAGTCGCTTTAATCGTTAGGTGGGGGGGGGGGGGGGAGCTGTCAAATTGCCTTATTTTCAAAGTTTTCGCAAACTAGTATGTCACTAAACAAAAGATGTGAATGTTATGTGAAAAAAGAAGATTATATATATAATGTAAAAGAGATATCAGTAACCTCACTTATTTCTGTTGCTAAGAGTATCGGATAATCAGTGGTGCCAAGGTTACTCCAAGATACGGGGGAATTAATCCATCATCGCTTTAACATCATGATAATCAATTATAATTGATCACATACCTCTTCAGTTAATATTAAATACTAGATGTCATACTAAGTCTGTACTAAGAAAAACAGTAGTTCGGAGTTGCCATCACCAATGGGCTGCTACTATTCACTGTAATCACAAGAAAATAGGCAAGACTCCACTACGCTCCTAATTTCATTATAATAAAAAAAAACCCGATATCCTATCGTATTATGTGGAAAGGTGATATTGCATATGCTGGAAGCTTCGATAACACAGTGGGCGCCTTGCTGACTCAGAGATCAGGGTCTCGAGCTTCACGCAATCCGAATTTGTATGTTCCTTATTTATCGCGGAAATTTGTTTACAGTTGTTCACGAAGTAGTACTGAACGATGGCTCTGTCGGAAGATCAGAGTAAGGTGTAACATCATGATAATCAATTATAATTGATCACATACCTCTTCAGTTAATATTAAATACTAGATGTCATACTAAGGTCTGTACTAAGAAAAACAGTAGTTCGGAGTTGCCATCACCAATGGGCTGCTACTATTCACTGTAATCACAAGAAAATAGGCAAGACTCCACTACGCTCCTAATTTCATTATAATAAAAAAAAAACCCGATATCCTATCGTATTATGTGGAAAGGTGATATTGCATATGCTGGAAGCTTCGATAACACAGTGGGCGCCTTGCTGACACAGAGATCAGGGTCTCGAGCTTCACGCAATCCGAATTTGTATGTTCCTTATTTATCGCGGAAATTTGTTTACAGTTGTTCACGAAGTAGTACTGAACGATGGCTCTGTCGGAAGATCAGAGTAAGGTGTTATGACTCTTACAATTACTTCCTCTCTTTCTTTCATGTCAAAAGATATGCTAAACCGCCAATTTCTATATTCTGGATATTCAAATAGTCATGGAAACGAGTTAATTACATTTGCTACATAGCGGTCCTTTTGTCCCGCTGCCGATGTTCCCACAGATGTACGATGTGGCATTTAACAACATTATTATTTATATACCCGTATAAAATAAAAAATATTCTATAATTGTTATAAATCCAAACGTGTCAAATGGGTTCATTAAATACTCAGGCTTTTTATAGAAAAACATTTACACTTTCTTGCCAAATGGTTATCAGAATTTAACTTTTTAGCAGCTTCGTTTTGTTTAGCAACAGTTTGTAATTGAAGTGGGCGTTCCCCAATTATCGGCGTTAGCTCTGCTCAATGTTCTAGTTAACTAGTACCACAAACTAGTGGCTCAGTTTGATTACTATTACTAATCTACTGAAATGGAACACCCCACTTTAAAAGCAATTAGCCAAATGTCTGGCAATTTTGGAAAATTTCAGTCGCGGCATAGATAAAGTTTGGCAGATCTGTTGGGTATGTTTCAGTTTGTTGATAATTATCCTTCCTATTTCAGTAACCTATATTCGTGATTCGCATTGTGTTGTCGTACCTCTATAAGATTTTAAAGCTATGGCGATTTAATTAAGGTGTAAAGAAACGTTTTTATTCGGTGAAATTATCTTTTGATTGCAAGAAATTAGATATATTGCGAGTATGTTTACGTTCCTAGTCTTTCAAGAGCGGCGGCATTGCCAGTAATGTTCCTGTCTCCGGGAACTCAGAAAGTGCCGCGTATTTACTAAGATTAAACAAGAATGTCCAGCATTTCAAGTACTTTGTTGTAAACTGAAATTGCTTTCTTCTAACAATACAATTGGTGTAAATATAGTTATAGGACAGTCATTTATCATTTTCATAGTATATGCGACCATACAGAAATAGAGCCAGATCTCTTCAGTCATAAAAATATTCAATATTCAATTTTAATTGAGCGTTAAGCATTGATAATGAATGAATCCAAGGTTTTATATTAATATATTTCTACTATATTACATAATGGAATGTTTTGTTGTCCAATTACTCATCGAATTATGTTCGTTCAATATGTTATACGTGGAATGTGTTGACCAATGCTAAATTGTTGTATTTTCCCTGTAAACCTTTTAGCAACTGCCTTCGGGCATAAGCACTTTGTGTAAACTTCTGTAATTTGACGCTCATTACATAAACAAAGATTTAATAAAAGAAAAAGCAGTCTCAAATTGTGTAAACAATTTTCAAAAATAAGCATCTCTTTTTTGTAATATGAGACGAGCTGAGCAAAGAGCAAAGACCATAGACAGCGAGAAAAAGCAACCAATTAAAGATAATGAGTGTATGTATTTGTATTTGATGATGGGTGGCCTTCATAAAGCGAGTATGACAAGAGGCAATCAATAAAAAATGTATGCACCGAAACATCTGCCGAGGTAGGCGTTTTTTATGGCGAGTTCTTCAAAATGTTGTTGCCATCCGGGCTGCAAATATTTCAAATCTATATAGTACATTCTATATGTATACATGTACAGATATCGACATAGGACTTTAATCGTTTAGTGACGATCTTAAGGTGTATTTACTGATAATAAGTTAATTACAAAAAATATGTTATTTGCCTGCTATGCCTAACCGTGGGTTTGGACGATTTGCTTTGAAGACATCTTAGTCGTCTAATAGTTCTAATCTTCGAATATGGTGTTCTTGCTGTAATACCAATCATATAAATGTCTTCCGGCAGGACCTTGTATTCCATTGCAAAAATAAATAAAAACAGAAAAAATATTTTTCAAGCTTCTTTTAAAGCGATCTGATCTTGGAATTTTCCATATCCTAGTACTTACTATAGCGCTTTCTCATGATATATCTGATTCTGTAGTACTCATTTAAATTTCCTATGCTAGTATGCTCAGTCAGACCATGTAGAGTGTATTTATCACTTTCTTCGGAATGATTATTAAAAACATCGATTTTAAAAATGTTTAGATGATAGAATCTAAACATCCGACGCAATGTGTTTGCATGTTATTCGTGATATAAGAATAATGACATCTTCACCTAAAAGCCTTCTAAAAAGGCGGTAAACAAGTTCTTCTAGATGGTCTTATGCTTGTGCAAGGCAGAAAAGAGAATAATCAGCCTTTTGAAGTACTTTGTGCTTCCCTAAGAAGTTCTTCGGCTTGAAAGGGTAGCTATGCTCCTCTACAACATCTATAAATTCAAAGCTATAGTGAATTGTTAATGCTGCTAGGAATACTATATTAGAACTATACAAACCTTTGGGTTAATTTTGAGATCCACCTCCAAACGCTACGACTATTACTAAACTTATAGCCTTTATGAACTAATTTTTTTATTGTTTTCTCAAATATGATTACTATGTATGTATTATAAAAAAAGCGTCATCATTTGTTGTTGTTTTTCCATAACGCCTGTTTGCAGTAGAAACTTTTAAACTTGAGCACGTTCAATGTAAATGCTTGGCTCATATGTCAGCTTATATAGTCACTCGTATGTCATGACTCAGCTTGATTATCCAAAAACAAAATAATATGAGCGAGAAGACAAAATAAAAATTCCACTACAAAACTTTTCCAAAGTCCACTATAAGGAAACTTCCGCTTGGAAGCCATCCAGTAAATATTGTTTAAAAAACAATATAATAACAATTATAGTAATAGTAATCAGTAATAATTTGACTGAATATGGTGATAGTGGAAACTTTTCCATTGCAATGTTCATGAGCAATAAGGCGTACAATATGTGCACTCGGTAAAGCGCCATAGATTGATTGTGGACTTCAAATCACACACACTTCAGATGTGCATGGCTTGTGCTGGGTTCTTGCCCGGACGTTCGTAGAGAGACCTGTTGCCGTCTGCTAAGTTGCAAAGCCCGTGTGCACGCGTAACGTGTGAGAAGCGTGGCGCTTATCGCCTCGCACCGAGGTCGGAAAATTTTTAGACCAAGCGTTGCAATAACGTCCGATTGCATTGTTATTTGTGTTGTTGTACTCGTAGATACTTTACTCTTGAGCCTTTTGCGACGTCTACATGTCAGTCTGTAGACAGCCGTGGTTGAGAGAAGATATACAAAAATGTTTGTGAGTAACAAGGTGGAAGAACTCCCCGAGTGCAAAGGGCTATCACAAATGAATTGAGTAATACTAATTAAGATTGGCAGAGGTTAAGGAGATGTTTTTATTGAGACGAATTATTAAATCGGTGACTTTGTAACAACATACATCGAATACAGGATTGATTCTGTTCATACTCATCTATCTGTAAACTATTGGCCAATTTGGGTACAAATTTGTAAATTTTAGTAGAAGTGGAAATATTAAAATTTTATTAGTAATTTTGTGGCTTTGAATTTCTACGTTGTAACTTCAAATGTTATAGTGCTACGGCTCACCATCCATCGTTAGACTATTTTCAATATTGGCTGTGTTTGGAGGCAATTGAAAACGGATACTTTATATGTAGACGATAAAGGCTCTTAGTCACTTAGGGTATAAAAAGGGTTTCCAAATCCTTAAAAAAGAAGTCTGAAAAATTATGCGCTCTTAAAGAGTCCAAAATTTGTTCCATTATATTTATCCTACGAAATGAGAACACTTGAGGCTTTTCAAATGGTACTCTTAGTAGTGTAGGGTCATCTAAGATTTTTTTTTTGATCATTTTAAAACAGTCTCGTGGTTGCTGGGCTAAATGGATACTATGTTAAGAAATTATAAGGATCTTTCGTTCCAAAGATTAGCGCACTAAGTGTAACCTAGTCACTACGGCGTTTTAACTTTGCAACAAGTTATAGAAGCCAAATTTATTGGTCTGACTGCGTATACGCGTAAGCTCGCTAACTGTTTATATAACTGTTTATAGACCATATCACTGTATTTGGCTTGTCTACAACACCGATTCTTTTTAATATACCTTTCTCATATGTTACTTTCTTTCTCTCAAACATCCTTCAATAGAGTGGCAAAAAGAAAATGTCGGAACGCCAACCGTTGCTCCTGCAGAGCGATACCTCGGACTATGAACGCCTATCTATAGCACGTCCGGATTTACGCAGTTCGCCGCCGGAGAGCACATTAGTGAATGTGCAAAGCGATGATAGCATTGGTGGTGAGTTCAATGATGGAGGTCAAGCAAACAAATCCAAGTATGCCACAAAATATTTTAAACTTCACAGTACATTCCGCAGCTAATTCCGAGCAAGATTCGTCCATCGACGACAAAGAACAATCGATCTATAATCCCTCACATCATCGCACGTTGGAACATCCCACCTCGAATTTTGATACGCTCATACATTTGCTGAAGGGTAATATTGGTACAGGGATACTTGCCATGCCGGATGCTTTCAAGAATGCCGGACTCTATGTGGGGCTCTTCGGAACGCTCATTATGGGCGTCATTTGTACTCATTGTATGCACATGTTGGTCAGTTGTTCGCATGAATTGTGCCGACGTTTGCAGCAGCCCTCATTGGATTTCTCCGGCGTAGCTTATTCCAGTTTCGAAACGGGTCCCATTGGCTTGCGGCGTTACTCGAATTTGGCACGGTAAGTTGTGCAATTTGAATAATTTTCTTTGAAATTACTATTTGAATTTCTCGTCCACTTTGTAGAAAAGTAGTTACGACATTCCTGTTCATAACACAAATTGGTTTTTGCTGCGTCTATTTTCTTTTTGTGGCACTCAATATTAAATCCGTAATGGATCACTACTTCTTTATTATGGATGTACGCATCTATTTGCTTTTAATGCTGATACCCATGGTGCTGTTGAATCTGGTGCGCAATCTCAAGTACCTGACACCGGTTTCGTTGATCGCATCAGTGCTCACTGTGGCCGGCTTAGCGATTTCATTCTTTTACATGTTGCATGATTTACCGCCTGTGGATCATGTGAAACACGTGGCCAGTTGGGCTACGTTGCCGCTTTATTTTGGCACGGCGATTTACGCATTTGAAGGCATTGGCGTTGTGCTGCCCTTGGAGAATAATATGAAGACACCTGAAGATTTTGGTGGTACGTCTGGGGTGCTCAATACGGGAATGGTTATTGTGGCGTGCCTCTACACCTCTGTGGGTTTCTTTGGTTATCTCAAATACGGCGAAGATGTCAAGGGTAGCATTACATTGAATCTGCCACAAGGCGATTTGTAAGTTGGAATTTTTCGATTTATTACGGAAAGTTATTCTAAAAATATTCATCTTTCCAGACTCTCTCAATTGGTGCGTATTACGATGGCCGTTGCTATATTTCTATCCTATACACTGCAGTTCTATGTGCCAGTCAATATTGTTGAACCATTTGTGCGTCGTCACTTCGATACCGAACGTGCCAAGGATCTATCAGCGACCGTTTTGCGCACTGTGTTGGTTACTTTTACATGTAAGTTGTCTATACTTTCAGAAGAATTTCTAATTCCAGGGGCCCCACTAATTTTTCTTTTACATTGTTTTTTCTTGTTTGCAGTTATTCTTGCCGCTTGTATACCAAATCTGGGCTCCATTATTTCGCTTGTTGGCGCAGTTAGTAGCTCTGCCTTAGCGCTTATTGCACCGCCCATTATCGATATTATTACATTCTGGCATGTGGGATATGGTCGCTACAATTGGTTGCTCTGGAAGGATTTCGCTATTTTGATTTTCGGCCTATGTGGTTTCGTTTTCGGCACCTATGCCAGTGTAGCGCAGATACTGAACCCCAGTATTGATTAATTTAGTTGCAGTTAGTATTTTTTAGTGCGTAGTCTAGAGGGAGTGTACTGTTCTCAAGTTATTTGCAATTGAAACAGTCGCAGAGATTAGGTGTACTTTGTATTGAATCTTCGTTTCGTAGGTTTTTATGTTATTAGATTTATTTGTTTTTTCTTTTATAACTTCCATTCAACTGCCTTTTTTTAATCGCAACAACTATGTCTCTAAACCTAGCCAATTCTATTCTATGATATTTCTCGTATTATCTGGTAAGAATAACAGTGTGCTGACAATAATTAGTTATAAGTAGTGATTGTTTAAAAAAGAAATACTTGATGTACCTTTTGTTTGGTTATTTAAATGAATATGTAACCATGGGCATATGACAGTAATAAAAACCTATGCATTTTGTAAAGTTATTTTTTTCAAGTATTGAGCGTAGCTTTAGTAAAGTCGACATTCCAATGAAATAAGTTAAATGTTTCTTATATTCTCAACTTTAAAAGGTATTTCTTAAAAAAAAAATATAAAAAAAAACGAATCGAAAATGGCTTGAGAATATTTAAAAATAAAACTCGGACGCCCGTTTACCAAAAGAAAAAAAGATTTGCTTTGACACATTAAAAACCAAATGATTAATACGGAAAATATCTGTATCGAGTAGTTTCAGTTTATATATTCTTTTCTTTACATATATCGAATAAGAATCGCAGTAAACAGCATGACATATTTGTATGATTGAAAAAATTGTTTGGGTTCAAAATATTCAAAAGGGAAAGAAAATGTTAAACTAAAGTAAAATTTGAAAAATACTTATAACGTTCTCGTTTAAAATTGGAAAATTAGATAATTCAAGAGCGATAGATGTTTCCCCAAACTTGGCGATAATTATTTTAGAAATATTTCAAAAGCCAATGTTTGGAAAAGATTCAGTTTATTAAACAAGAATTGATTTCGGTTAAATTATTTAAATTTAAGGTATTATAAGAAGGAATGATAAAATGATTTAAGAAGGTTATAGTACTACAACAAAATTATAATTTAAATTTGAAATATTTAAGAGTATGTCATTACATTTTGAAGTCTATTAATCGAAAAGGTAGTATAGTATAATTTTTGTTGACTTTTTAACAGAACCATTCTAAGACCAAATACTTCAGTTAGTTTCAATTCCGGCAGTATCTTTCTCCGTATAATCTTTCAAATTGTTCCATGACTAGAAAATTAGTTAAATAAGCCAATTGTGTTGTGTATCCGTCCTGGCGTCACTCATGTCTAATTTTAATGCTGCACGGCATTAAAAATCATTTATATCATTTATGTTGTTTTAAAGGTTCTCTTTTTGTAGAGCTCATGACGGTCGGATTAAAAGTGTGAACTTATATAAGGTATATACAGTTATGTATTCTTCTTTCTTTCTTTCGATTTAGGAAATATTTTTAGGAAAATTATTTCTCAATTCGCAAAAAAGTTGTCACTAATCAGAACAAATATTCGTTGTAGATTATATAAAAGTTTCAAAAAAATATATTTTATCGTATGTAACTTGCTGCAATATGATGACTACCGATGATATAAGAATAGCACAAACTACCAAATTACATTGAAGTATATATCTATTAAATGTTTGTAGTCATAAATTTATATACATTTATATGTATTGTAATACACATTCTATACAAATATGTTATGCTACTTAAAGCTACAAATAAAACCACTTATGAAATAATTTCCTTTACAGCGAGAAGAGAAGACAATAAACAGAATTATCATTTTCAAATCATAATTTGGTTTTTTTACTATTTATTTTATTTTATTTTATTTGACTGGCTGGCTGTAGTCCTTGAAGTTCTTATTTGAAAGCGTTGTTGGTATTTCCATGTACAAAGATGAAACTTGTACGTAAATTTTTTTCGGATTATACACATCAGCCGAGAAAATGTTAAAATCTTTTAAATAATTTAAAATTAAAATTTTTTAAGTTAAAATTTTAGTGTAATATATAATGGTAAAATTCAAGTATATAGTATCTATCTATATATATAAAATTGGAAGTATGTTTGTTTGTCCGTTATGGATGCCGAAACCGCTATACCTATTTTAATGCAATTTTCAGGGAGAAAATTTGGTGAGAAAAAAACATTTTTCAATGCTTCAGATGCTTCTCAAACTGTACAAAGTCAAAATGTTTAAATATTCGAATAAATAATAATCAAAAAAGTGAAGAATACGAAATGCCATCAAAAAAGTCAAACAGTGGAAGATCAATGCGAAGGAGGCAACGCGCCGGGTTCCTGCTAGTATATAAACATAGTTTTTTTTTATTCCTACGTATTGAGCTGCAACCTGAACAAACCATATTTCAGGACCATATACATAGATCCCGGCGTTTTTTTTCTTTATATAATACATTAATTTGACTAAATGATAAAAATATCATCGTAGTGCTTGCTACAAATTTACTTTTCAACAAGTGGGGTCTACTCTTGACCAAAATAACAACATAATTTCTAGTCTCAAACAAATTGGACATCGTCGTCCATTGATTTAAGATCTTCTGTTTGGTGTCACAAGCTTTCAGAAATTTTGAAACAGAACAACTCTACATATACATTTTATGCACTAGGTTGAAACATATAACTTCCCATCATGTTCGATACTAACGAACTTCCCTATTTCGGACATGGAAGGTAAACCTGTTGCTACACCTCACAAAAGCTATAAATTTTTTTCGGAACTACGTGACAGGGCCAAGGGCTCCTAATGGTGTGCGGCAATTTTTTTAAAGAATTTCTTTAATGAGTGTATACATATACTGATGAGAAATGAAGTAAAAAAAACAAAACGCTAACTTCGGCTATGCCGATTGTGTAATACTCTTCACACCAACAAGTGGCTCCAAAATTGGGAAGAGCGTATGCGAATACTTTCATTTCATTACGATAAAGCAAATTTTCTTGAAGTGAGCCCTGATATCATTAAGGAATTTATGAAGGGGTCTCGGAAAGCTTAATTCCAAATTTCTGCTGAAAAAGTCAAAATAATAAAACAAATACATGTGAGTGTGCTTAGTACACCGATGTGAAACCGGCGTCTTTTTTTCTTGCCCACCGTGTGGATTGAACACCGACCTTTGGTACACATTCAGGCAGTCAAATCATTTAATTGTATGTGAGAAGCGACGCGAACAACTTCGTATGCTACGGTGCCCGAGCCGATGACGATAATGCTTTATCGTATGTGAACGTTACGATGTTTGATTGTATGCGAGCGTTAAGCTCTGCAAAATTTTACCCCAGTGAAACCAAAAATGTTTTACATCAAACAAAAAATTTCTCATTAGAACTAGAATTCGAATCTGTGGTTTGTAGTAGTTGTAGTGGTTGAATCCGGTCGGGAGTGGTTATAGTGAAAAAACAACTTCATGCAAAATTTCAGTTCTCTGGATCAAAAACTCTGGGACCTACAGACGGACGAACGAGCATGGCTATATCAACTCGTCTCATTGAGTTAATCAAAAGTCTTTACATATAAAACAAAGGTGTACCTTTGTACCTATGCTTGAGTATCACGCTTGACTGAGTTAACCGATCGGTATTAAATTTGGAATATATATTCTTCCAAGACTGACGAAGGTTTGTGTTTAAATTTTTTTGCATGAAATCAATATGTCGTAGGTCAAATTAGAAATCGAAAATCTCTCAAAGAATAATAATAAAAAAAGTTTAACTCAAAGAGAGAAGAAAGGAAGACGGCGATAACGAAAACACGCGGCGGCGGGATACAACAGACCACCCAAAGAACATGCCAAGAGGCAACAATTTCTATGGTTTATGGGGTTTCTGATGTATGTACACAACGAGTGTTACAAGTTCCATGACATAGTTATAATGATATTTACAGAATGTGAAGAGCATTAAAAAATATTTCCTTACGCACGAACATTTTGGGAGTCAAATTGGGAATTGCTAACCATCAAGTGTTCCCAATTAGTATGCACCAAACGCAAATTGAGCCAAAGCGTAGCTAAGCCAATGGGCTGCCGTGTATTACAATTAAAATGCTTAAGCACTATTACGCGTCTATATGTATTTCGATCAGGTAATACGAAGCATAAACCAAACATAAATTTATATTTTGCGTGCGAGAGGCGTATAAAAGTCAGCGCCAACACCAGAACTGCCATCAATCAACCTGAAGATCGAACAAAGCGAAGGCACCAAGAGCAGAAGCAACGAATTAAATCCTACGATTTTTATAGAAAAATCAATATAATTTAAAAAAAAAATGGCAAAATACTATAAAATCACACTTTTGGCGTTTTTGCTTGCGGTGATCGCCAGCTGCAGCGCGGAACCGCCACGTTTCCAACGGACGCGTCGACTCCAACAACAACGACGCACTCGTCTATTTGCCAGACAGGAAGCAGTGCCAACGGCCGCAGCCGCACCAACACCGTATCCATCGGCAGATGAGCTCAAACCGGAAATACCATTTGAGGAAGGCGTTGCAGCGGAACCCGACCAGACTTACGGCCCACCTGATCAGACATACGGCCCACCAGAAGTAACCGACAACAATGTCGAACAACTGCCCTCAGATGATGAGCCTGAGGATTTTGCACCAAATCCCGATGTTGAGGAATTCGCACCAGCCGCTGAGGAAGCGTCAGAGGCCCCTGCGCCTGCCTCCTCCCGCTTGAGACAGCGCGGCAGTAGGTCGAAGGCTCGCTTGCAGGCAATCAATCGCAATCAAAAACAAAGACGCTTTAGACCACAGCGCTTGACAGCTGCTCCGATTCCAATTGCTGCACCGGTTCGGCCACAACAATATCGCCTAGTCAATTCACCCTTCGCCTACACTGCCCAATTTCAAGCTTGGTAAATTATCGACTAATTAATTTACGATTTTTATAGGCCAATTTTCTTGTTACGACCGACTTTTATAAAACAAAATATATACCATTTGTACAAACGAAACCAAATTCTTAAGAAAAGTGCTCGTTTCTCGAACTTACAAAGAATGAATTATTGATGTTTGGTCCTAGGTCTCTCCCTCAAATAGGATTTAAGAATAATTACATATACTGTGCTGATCCATTCCATATACAATACAGCAAATAGTTCAAATTATTTTTCAATTATCATCAGAGTTCCTACTTTATGAATTTAGTCACTAATTTGGTCGCTCGACACCTTTCCTCTGAAAACTACTTAATATATCGATGCACTAACCTTTGATCGGTGTTAGTATTCATACCTCTATTTTTAAAGTTTGATTCTTGAACTTATGAGTTAAGTAAGACTCCTGTGGTCGCTTTTCCTTGATTGCTTTAATCAAGCGGTCGAGTCGTGCGCAGTAGAGAACCGAATTAACCGTTTCGTCGGCTTTTCTCAATATAACTTTATAGAAATTACAGAAACGTCTTCACAAAAAATGTAGCCTGATATGTCACTTTTCAAACACGTGTTCGTTTGACAACTAACGGATTAGTGTTGCTCAATATATGGATATCAACACCATCTAGTGATAAAAAAGGCGGATACTTTTTATGTATTTTCGGATATGTTAATTCAAAGATTTCCGGAACAAATATATAGTACATTGATGATCTATCTATGTGCCTCTTAAACTAATATATTAAGTTTACGTTGATTTGATATAGTCCCGATGTAGTGGAAATGAGGAGGTGAAGGCAACAGAAGGACACACTGTCTTGCTACGTGGGGAACTCCGTTACTTCTTTGTAATCACGAACAGACCAGACAGAATGGTGGGAAGCGGGCGCGATCGGATACCCAGAACATGTACTATGAAATATACTCATTTAACAGATCTGGGGCTTATGATAGTCGCATACAAGTTCTGGAAAATCTATCTCAGGGTACAGTGGACAAAAGGGCAAGAAAGCTGATGGACATTCCAGAAAAGGTTTCAGGTTCCAGGTTTCCCTTTGTGAGATCTGGAAATCTTTAGCACCTACTTTCCGCGGCAAAGGAGAAGATGAGATTCCATGACACAAGAGAGTCAACTTGAGAATCTTATATAATTGGATCACTGCCAAAAACAACTTTCAGCTCTTTGCCTACGAGTTTAGCAGGCCAGTTTAGCAACAGGCCAAGGTAGACACTGCCTGATTGGGGAAACTAATACTCGTAGTTTTACTGTTATTGGTCATCGGCCTTGTCTTCATTGCATGCATAAATATAGAAATTAGTCCATCTGTAGGTTTTACTAAGAATGAATGACAATGGAACTGTCTAACGTGGTCGTTCATCTATAATATAATATAATATGATTGAAAATTTGTTTGACCATATCGAAAGTCTTCGACGTGTTATTAATGAGTCTGCCGAGAAAAATAGTTCGGTGCTCTGCAAATATTATCAAGCGTCTAAGATCGTGGAGAGAGAACGTCTCATATTTGAATCGAAAGAATGTTGTATAAAGTTGATGAATCCTGCTGTTGAAGAAGAAGATGTGTATAAATTGGAATGAATTTCTTTCTTTTTCTCTAGTGAAATGAGAGACTTTATGCAAAACAACGAAGTTGTTTTATATTACTTTGTGATTCTCTTGATAGCTTTTGATCACTTTATAACCTCGTTTAAAATTACTTATTTCTGGGGAGTTTTCTTAACTCTTGGTACAATCTAAAGTCCCTGTTTGATGCACAGCATTTCTGCTCACACTGTTTCTGTGTATTCTAGAGTTATTTCATCATCTTATGAAATTCATGTGCAAAATTCACAATTTATGTTCCATTAATTTTGTAAGCATTTTAAATAGCTTTGTGGCCTTCGATCCCTTTCCAGGCATCTCAAGGTAGTCACCACGGTTGCTGCGAATTCGGACACAGCATTTTCAAGCAACAGGCCGTAAATATTCTTGATAGTCGGCAGCATCCCTATGCGGTCGGCCAGCTCTCGTCTAGCATGAGCGAATCTTCCACAGACGAACGCGATGTGTTCAGGGTCTTCAATGCTCCAGTCCACACAGGATGTGCACAGTGGAGAGTCCTCGTTGACCTCTGCGGCCTATGATCTATGTAAATCCATCTAAGAAATTAACAAAAAACAAAGAACAGGGAACAAAGAATACAAACCAAAGCACAAAGAGTGGCTTGTTTGCTTATGGATCTACTTTAGTTTTGCTTCTTAAGGAGTCCTTCGTTATGGTTGCAGCTGCTCAAGCGACAAGTTGTGTCTACGCAAATAAAGAAAGAATATAGAAATCAAATTGTTTTGTTTTAGTATTTTTCATATATGAAGAAATTTATCATTTATCGTTAATACATGTTTTTGTTTTGTACAGATATGAGACATATATGGTATTATTGGTTTTATTGCCTTAAATCCCCCTTCGATATTTTTCTATATTGGTACACCAGTATTGGCCTTCATCCCCTCCCGCATGATTAATCTTTATAAAATTTTTCTTATCTTCTGATTCCTACTAGCCTTGGTTTTGTCTTGGAATATAGTTCCCAAACGAGGAGTTATATATTTTATAGTTTTCCAACTACTTTTGGCATTGCTTCAGCTTAAAACCATCATAGTTAGGCTGCAAATAACTTAAATGAAAATCGAATAGATTAAGGTAATAAAACGAATCTCCACCATACACACGCTAGCAACTATACTTCAAGTTCTGACCGACAGGGAGAAAGATGAATGTTCATTCGAGAGTCCAGTTTAGAGGTGGCAACATTCGGCAATATTACCAGCAGTAGGCCTAACATAGATGCATAATTATTTTTTATCTAATTTTTCTTTTCCAGAAAAAGATTAAAGTCTGAAAAGCTTCAGTTGAAAAACTGGTAACCATATGATTTGTAGTTTTTTTATTTTATTCTTAGTTAGATTAATATATTCACATGACTATTGAGGAACAGGATAAAATCACTCTTGACAAAATTGACCTTGAACGAATGAAGCGTGGCCCTCATGAGCAAACAATTCTCAATACACGCTATGCGGTTGGATGAGATGACAACTTAAACAAAAATTAGAGGGCATATGTTATACGATCGAGAGTTTCTTGAGGAAGGTATAAGGCAAAAACGTATACAACATGAACCGCAGGGTGTACTTATGTATATAAAGTAAATCTTAACGAAATGCAAAAGCAAACCTTTCATTGGAGAGAACGTTGTACGTTAAAAATGAATAGATGGGTAAATAGACAGATAGATAAATAGATAGCTAGAAAGATAGATGAATATGGATAGGTAGACGATAAGATATCTCAAGACTGGAAACTAAGCAGATTGATTTGCAATTGATTGCACTTTGGAACGTTATGTATTATGGAGTTTGCGATTTCAGTTGCTCATAGTGGTAAATCTCTTAAGGCTGTTTAAAAAATCAACAAAAAACAAAAGATGTTCTTATTAATGAACGGAAACAACGCCCATGTAACTGCGTCCAGGTAGTACAATGGTTAGTGTGCTATGGGAGTATCACGTATGGCGTATTGTACCTCTACATTACGCGCAGTTTATCAACGACATGATTGGCAAACCCCATTGCCACAAAGTAGTAACTAATGTGAGGGGTTATATTGTTGCACTAGGATCCTCACATATCCATATGTATTTATTACCTAGCTATTGGGTCAACGTTGAGCTGAAGAAACGTTTCTTAACCCCTTTTAAATTAACCCTAAGAGCTGTTAGCCTAAAATGGTACGACTACACTCTTTTGAACCCCCCACGGAGAATATCGAAAGCAAATTATTCTATAAATCAAATCTAGTAGGCCATGACCCTCCGAAATTTTAACCTGTACGTTGGAACCACATCTGGGTTCATTCTGTTCCTATCTGTTAACAATTTCGCTTCTAATCAAGCCTCTAAATTTTTAGTAAGAAATTTTAAAAATTTTCTCTTAAAAAAGTAAGCAAAAGTGATTAATTTTTTTAAGTGAATAAAAAAGAATTAGAGCTATGAATGCAATGGTGGTGCATTGAATTTCGCGTGTTTTTGTACAAAGAAGTTTTACTAAATTTGTGTTTTCTCTTTACGGCATTTTTTTCCATATTTTTCCAACGTGATGGCAGAACACAAAACATTCCAAAATGTGTTCTCCTTGTGGTCCTTGCAGCCCATGCGATCCGTGCTGCGCGCCCTTTGAGGTAAGTCGAAGTGTGCATTATTTCAGTTAAGTGAGAACAATTTTGTAGAATTAAAGAAAATGCGTGGACATTAAAACAAAAATGTGATGAACGAGCAAATTTTTTTCACTTTGATATTTCTCAAGTCTCGAAGGTTGAAAAAAATTTTTCTCGCTTGCTTTCGTAACTTTTGAGTCATTCGAATTTAAATTTCCATTTCCGATTTTTCGCCCCAATTTTCTCACACACACACACACACACTCGCGCACACATATATACACAACATCATATGATGCTATATGGCTATAGTGCTCACCGAAATGTTATAGCTCGGCCCAATTGGAGGCGCTACCCCAATGTGCGCCCCGTGTCCCACCGCCTTTTCCGAAATGCATAACTGTGCAACAACCACCTCGTATCATTTGCAAAAAACGCGTTGTATTTACGGAGAAAATCGTGCCGGAACCGATGGTCGTAAATCGGTGTCGACAGATAACGATACCGAAAGTTGTGGATACAACGCGCGTTATAAAAGTGCCGAAATTGACGTGGGTATCGCAAATGGTGAGGGAGCCGCGTGTCATTTATTATCCATCCATGATACCGGATCCCTTTGTGGTGTGCTATCCTAAGCGGATATGTGAGCCGCGTGAAGTCTGTCAGTCTATACTATGTCAGCCGAAGCCTCAAACGATCGATATACCGCCGCCGCGTGAATATTGCTGCTATCCAAATGGACCAATTAATTACAAGCCGAGTGCGGCATGCCCGCCGTGTCCGATTGGGCCGTGTGCCCCGTGTGGACCGTGTGGGCCGTTGCCGTGTTTTTCAACAAATCAGTATCCTCTGTCTGAAGCTCGATGTGGACCCTGTGGACCTTGCGGACCCTGTGGACCTAGCGGACCTTGCGGACCCTGTGGACCTTGCGGACCTTGTGGACCTTGTGGACCTTGCGGACCGTGTGGACCGTTTGGACCTTGCGGTCCTTGTGGCCCTTGTAAGCCCTGTGTTGTACCAAATTGTGGACCGTGTGGTTTGACGATGCCATCGGGACCTTATGTTCCAGCGCCTTGTGGACCTTGCGGACCTTGTGGACCTTACGGACCTTGTGGACCTTGTGGACCTTGTGGACCTTGCGGGCCTTGTGGACCTTGTGGACCTTGCGGGCCTTGTGGACCAGGTGCGCCATGTTCCCCACCCTGCCCATATGAGTCACCCGAGTGTGGGGCGTGTTATCCATGTGCACCTACACCATGGAACACACACTGCGGGCCAGTGTCTTCCTGCGGGCCACAAGTGCCTTGTGGCCCTTGTGGTCCCTGTTAAACATAATGACGGCAGCAGTTGTGTTTGAACATAATATTGTGCCAGCGTCAACGACGGCAAAAACGAATAGCAGAGAATCTTCCACTTATAATCACCGAATCAAAGGTTTTCGTCAAAAAAAAAGACCTTTAATCCGTTTCCATACATCGTCGTCGTCGTTGTCGTCGTCGTTGTTGTCAATTATTCGAAAGACTATTTTCGTCATTTGAGATCTCAAGCACATGCAGCTGGAGCACGTCTCCAGCTTCATCTCAAGCACATAGCTGTTCGCTATTTTCAACGTTGGCCCGGAACAAAAAGCCCCGTCTATATAGAGTCAATCAACATATACAAAATACATGAGTACTTATCTTGACATCCTCAACAACAACAAAACAAAACAACAAAGTACAACTGCAACCATACATACATTAGCTACGTGTGGTATATCTGGAAAAATTGCGAGTCGTATATCAAGGTGAGCGTCATGATGTATTCGCCTTGATTCGCGATATATATCAAGGTGAATAATGATTGTTTGCAAACCTTGATATATCTCGCGATTAAAACCTATACATTATTCAAAAATTACTTAAGAGTACAGTTGGTTTAGTCTAAATAACTTTCTTTTCTTCTCTTCCTTTTTTCTTCTCTTCCTCCTATATTTCACTTTTTTCTTCGATCATTGTAGCCTAAAGGCTGTAAAAGTCACGAACTACGTTGTGGTATAATGTATACCACCTGCGATTGTATTAAAAGAAACGGTCTGCAGGATAAATGCCCAAGATCGTTGTGCCAAGGTCGTCCAGCCTGCATGTGCTTCCCCATACCGAGTTGCTGTCCTTCCTCATTCCCATTACGATTTGCCAACATGATGATGGGCGTCAACAATAAACGGATGCGTTGTGCTGCCACTGGTGCCTGCTGCGGTGGAGGTGGTGGCGCCAGTAGATGCTGCGGTGGAACCGCGCCACCTCGTGCCTGCGGCGGCTGCAATGGGTGCCCCCCTTGTGGACCGGGTGGTGGATGTTGTTCAACCCCATGCTGTGGACCGCACAGCCCCCCATGTGGAGCACCATCGCCGATACCCTGTTCACCGATGCCCGGATTTTGTTGCCCACCATTGCCTGAGGGTGGTATACCTGATCCTCGTGTTTGGAATTGTTATAATACACCACCAACATACCCATGTAAGTCCATTAAGACAAGACACACAAGCACCAAGCCAATGTCCGCTAGTTTGAGTCGGAAGTCACACAGTGAAAGAAAAAAAACAGATCGGTAGATTTAACACCATTTGCAATCATTTCCATGGGTGTGTTCCAAGTGTAAGTCTTTAACTAAAGCCTATTATCATTTTGATTTTTTGAAATTTCTCACCAAAGAGGCCAACCATTACCACCACGAGGTATCAGCGTATTCCACCCAAAGGGTGCTTCTCAAAGGGTGTTTTGTGTTCCATAGCATGGTTCAATTTGGTTTTCAATGTCAGTCCATATCAACATAATGTTTCTTTTTCTGACTTATACCTAAAGGTTCCTGCCCTTGCCCTGGTCGCTATCTTCAGAAACGTCCCGGTGAGGAAGGAGCTCCATGCATTTGGCCTGGAATTTGTAAAGCTCATTGTTACAATACACCACCCAAACCCTGCTGTTAAAAGCTCCAGGCTCCGCTGTACGTAGAGATCTAGGGAAGCGAGAAACTGCGCGAGATCACTATTTCCCCACATAACAATAACAACCCAGTGGCGTTCTAACCAAAAGCGTCTATTTTAAAGAGTCATGAATAGATTTCCTTCTCATGCAAGAAGGGGCAAATCATAACCATCAGTCATTATTCTACACTTGTGCGACTATTAGCGGAGTGGTGCTATGTGTCGTGTAAGTAGTGTTGTATTATATAATGACTAACACAAATTCCCTTCATGTTCTATCATCGTCGTATCGTGTAGGTGGTTTCTAATCTGCAATGTTGAGTTAACCTTGACGGCCCTGCTTTGGCAAATTGAGGATAATAAACACATGGAAATGAGGAACAAGGACCTAAAGCTACTTTATAAGATGCAAGATCTATTAGTCCCAACAAATAACAGCTACAATATCAACTCAAAATTAATATCCTCACAAACACAGAACAAAGAAAAAATAGTAAAGTCTACAGAAAACTACAAGACCCGCAAAAAAAAGTGAATGTGAAACTGCAAATCCAACTAAGCTTATGTGTAACAATATAACGAACTATATGTAAAATAGAGTTAGCAATAGCCCTGATAACCACATAACTAGAAACATAGCCATAGCAACATTGTAAAAAGTAGATTGCTGAAAAATTCCCAGGGTACACACTAGCGGAACGATTTGTACAAAATTTGCAGTTAGTTTTATTTTGGATACTGTTTTGGATATAAATCTTTAATTTTTTGAAACTCGGCTTGATAATAAAATTATATTCTTTGGATGTGCTCGTGAATTGATTTCTGAAAAGGTGCAGAGGTGGGAGGGCAAAGCTTTCTTTAATATATGTAACGAAGGCAACAAGCACCTGCCTAAGGCGTCGGATGTGCTCTCTATAAAGCAATGCTCATCGGTCGAACTGGTAGAGTAGAGTACTGATTTATCCTTGGTTAATTGAAAGTATTGAAGTTTGTTATTGAACATTGAATCGCATAATCATTCGGTATTTTGACCATATAGACGATGACCTTAGCAAACATCAACATTATGAATACCGAAATTAATCTCGCTGGAATCGCCAGCACAACCTTAGACGAAGTGCATAAGAGAATAACGTCTTTGAGTTCCAAGGTTGCGAAGTAAGTTTTCTCGAATAAACATAGTAAAGAAAACATAGAAAGAATTAAAGAAGTCTAGACCGATTAACATAATTTTGATTGAATATTTGCTTCGACGGGTTATGGTCAGTTTCGGGTCCACAGTGGCAGCTAAAACATGTTTAAATTGGTCTTGCAACGCTTCAGAATCAACAAACCCGACTAAGCGTTACAATGTTCAACATGCTCATGAAGAGCGGAATTGGTCGAATTATTTTGCTTGGTCTAAAGAAACGATCTGTCTCAGGGGAATTAGATATATATTTTTAGTAGATTTTTAAATAACATTTTTTGTCGGCCTATTATATGCTCTTTTTTTTATAGTACAAAAAATATCAAATAGTGTGTTTTTCACATAATTTAATCATTTTCAAATCAATATAACCTTTCATACGAGCCTAAAATGTTCACCTTTTCATATTACCTAATATGTATGTACATATATTCTAGCTATGTGAAGCGCCTAGCCCATTATCATGAAATTTAAAAAAATACCCATTGCTTGAACAATTTACTCTTTCAAATTTTGTTATATTAAATTATTATGTAGATAAAAATCTCCCCTATCTCTTGATCAGCTCAGGTAAGCATAGAATTTTTACAAGGATCTTGCAACCAAGCCTCTTCACCTAGGTAGTGCTCCGTTGAGGCTATAACTGCTCTTAGTTTTATAGCAGGCATTGGACTTTGTTCTATAACGCTCATATATAAATTTATATTGAAATTTAGTCTTAGGAAAAGCCTGCTGTCACTAAAGACAAAGTTTGAATAATCTAAATTAAAAAAAATAAAATAAAAATAAATAAAATAAAATAAATTAATTTATTAAATTGATTGCGGCTTGAATATCAGAAAACAGAGTGATATTACCGCTTTCTCTGGAGTGCATGTTTGAAAAACAGTATGCCAGTTTTCATTGGAAGAACTTGTTGTTTCCAGCATCAGTACTTATTCTGGCTGTAGATCCGTCAATAATAACGCGCTACCACAAAGCCTAAAGTTGGGGTTGCAAATTTCTTGCTGCCATAACTAAAATATACAGCGATTGGCACAATTTAATTTCATGGTGATTGATATTAATACCAGCTGCAAACTGAACTTTCTTTAGACTTTCATTTAATTAGGTTTTAGTGATATTTTAATGATACTAAGTAAGATATGCTTAAGCATGGCATCCATCGAACAGTCGAACTGTTTGCATGACCGCAGGCGAGTTTAGGCTAGCCAGCCGCTACACCTTAATGCATTGCCTTATTTAAGACACTTTAAGTATTTAAACCTTCAGAGTCCCCACGACCTCCTATTTACTTGTTAACACATGCACTTGGTCTTGGTGGCTCTATTGAGTAAGTATTGAGTGGTTTAGGGTGTGCTTCGATCATTGACCAAAATACCGTACTCAAACAATGGCGAAGTTCAAAGAAAGCTTTACGTCTCTCAAGTTTGCAAAAATTCACTAATTTTGCGTGCACTCAGCGGCGCTCACTCGATGAGAGTGCAATAGTGCAATGGCTTATTTGCTATCGTATAATTTGTTTTGAGTGAAATGGAAATCCGATGAGCTCACTCACACAGAGCTGATTGATTTATCAGTGCGTATGGCTTAATGGAAGAAGTACTCATGGGGGGAAGTGATTCAGATTGAGGGCGATCGCAATTAATGTGTTAATCATGCCTTCTACGTTGAGGCGCTGAAAGTGTTCGAAAAAATCGGAGCATACGTGGATCGAAAAAATGTACTCTATTTTGCTGCTAGCAACCGGAGTGCTGCTGTTGACACTGATCTGGCACTGGCAACGACGTCACTTTGCCTACTGGCAACGTCTAGGCATAGCCACAATACCAGCGACGCCATTCATGGGTAATGTGAGGAATCTGCTGCTCTATCGCTGCTGCTTTGGCGATCAATTCCGGCAGTTATATGAGCATGAGACATCGGGCGCGGCTTCCTTTGTGGGCATACACGTGCTGCATAATCACGCTCTGCTGCTGCTCGATCCGGCGCTGATAAAACGCGTGCTCGTTACGGATTTCTCTAAGTTCTCGAGTCGTTTCGAGACGACCGATCGCATCGGTGATCCTTTGGGTTCGTTGAATCTGTTCTTTGCCAAGTATGAGGTATGGAAGGATATACATAAGATCTTCACACCTTTCTTTGCGGCGGGTAAGGTAAAACAGATGTACCTGCTACTACAACAGGTGAGTGGGACCGAGAGTCAAGTAGGCGGAATAAATTAATTTCTCATCTTTAACATTCAGATTGGTTTACAACTGGAGTCACACATGCATGCTCTACCACATGCATCGGATCCGGAGTCTGCCTCTGGTTCGACCGCCGTCATCATCGAGGTGAAGCAGATGTGTGCGCGATTCACCACCGATCTGATCGCTTCGCTTGCCTTTGGCATTGAGGCGCATAGTTTACAAAATCCCACAGCGGATTTTCGCAAAATGTGTATGGAAGTGAATGAGCCACGGCCAAAACGCATACTCCATCTCTTCACTATGTTCTTCTTTCCGCAATTTGTGCGACAAGTGCGGGCGCATCTCTACTCCGGCGAATATGAGCGCTTCATGCGTGAATCCATGAACTACGTGTTGGCCAAACGTGCCGAGGTACATGCTGAGCAACGGAATGATCTCATCGATATATTCTTGGAATTACGTCGTACGTATCCTGCCGAATCCGTGGTGCATCAGCCGGATTTCTTTGTGGCTCAGGCGGCCTTCCTTTTGCTGGCCGGCTTCGACACGTCCTCGTCAACGATCACCTTTGCACTATACGAGCTCGCTAAGCAGCCCATGCTGCAACGTCGATTGCGTGAGGAGCTCCGTCAGGCGTTGCAAGCAGACGATGCACTTCTTGGCTATGACACGCTCAACGGTATGCAGTATCTGCGCATGGTTGTAGATGAGGTGCTGCGTCTATATCCACCTACAGCCTTTCTTGATCGCTGTTGCAATGCACCCGAGGGTTACCTGTTACAGCCGTGGAGCAATTTTTATGTGCCGCAAGGCATGCCGGTTTATATATCCGTGCTTGGACTACAACGTGATGCTGAGGTGGGTCTTACAGTAGTCTATCCCTATATACTTTTATATGACTTTACTACGTATTGTTACCAGTATTGGCCCCAGCCGAGCATCTTTAACCCCGAGCGTTTTGCGCCTGAACAACGTTCAAGGCACACTCCGATGACATATTTGCCCTTTGGGGCTGGTCCACGTGGTTGTATAGGCACACTTTTGGGTCTATTGGAAATCAAAGTGGGCTTGGTGCACATACTCAAGAATTACTTTGTTGAACCTTGCGAACGTACACTACCGGAGATGAAGTTCGATCCGAAGACGTTTGTACTTGCTGCGGATGGTGGCACATATTTACGATTTGTCAGAGATGAACTGAGTAAATCCAATTTTAATTAAAGTTGACTCAAAAAAGGCATAAAAGATTCTTGTAATGTCATAGAATAGCGACGTGGCTAGAATAAGGTAGGTAAGAAGAGTCGTCCAATTTGATTCGTAATATTATAAATGGAAGTAATTCTATAACTTCCAACCTCCTAATTAAAGTTCAAGACAACCAAGGCCTCCAATGACGGTTATAGTCCCCGCATCCGCATGGATTAAGCTATCTGTTGATCAAATTAACCTTTCGCCTAGGCTGCAGTCATCCCAACTTCTTAGAAGCAGTTGTATCATCGAAGCGAAGAATTGCCATTGTATAAAACTTTATATAATAGGTTTCAGTTACTTATTAGTGACGGCCTATATGAATTAACTTGCATGTATATTGCATGTATTGCATGTATATTATACAAACATAACCAAGCTCTAGTTGGTATTGACCTAAGTGATGAATTATTTGCTGGGTGTATTAATACTTTCCAGCCGAGTTTAAATTTTTGCCGGGTCATAACAGAAGTGTGTGGACTAGTGTTGTCATGGTGGAAGAAGACTATGTCATTTCTGTTGACCAATTGCGGCTGTTTTTCCTTCAGGGCGTGTAGAGTTCTGAATTTATCGTGTGCCCAGCTCATAATGCACAGACGCTTTGCAGTCCTACAAAATACACAGGAACAACTTCCTTGTAGGTGAAGTCGGCTTTGCGTCGGAAGAAATAAATAAACAGTCTAACAAATATCAATGAACTCTGTTCGGATAACGTCATGTTGAATTAGGTCATTGTTTATCTACTGTTGATAAATAGTATAAAGCTTCCACTTAAGGCGAGTATGTACACCAGGGAAATGAGCAGCAATTGTACTATGCTATCGAGGCCTTCGAAAAGCTGAACATAGATCGAAGGATGTAGTATTACTTGGGAGGCATAAGTGTCTAATAGGTTGTTAGCGTCTGAACTTACGTGTGATTCCTATCATCTCATATGACTGACTGGTATCCGCTGGTCTGGCTGCGGTTTAAAAATGCACAATTCTTAATTTGTAGTTTTTGAAATCACAATTTATTTGTATTTGTTTTTTACACACGACAGACATTTTTTCCACTCATTAATGTTTTTCTTTCACAAGTTTTATTATGTAATTTTTTTTTTGTTTAATTTATTTTACACATTAAAACAATTCGCGTTTTATTCGATGCCAATCGGCATAGTTGAATAGTTGACAAATTTCTAAGTTGCAAAAAGCAGTGCTTAAGCGAAGAACTTAAAAAAATATATATATTTTTTCAAATTAAAACTTAAAAACTTAAAAAGCTTAACTCTTGCATTTCATTTTACATGTGGCTTTCAATAGCAATTTTTTCCTTTATACAATATAATTTGGGTTTGTTTTTAATATTACCATAAGAATTACATTTAATACATATTTTCTTCGTGTACTACGCTGCTTCAAAATACATTTTAGATTTTTTGTTGTTGTCTTATTTAAATGCTAACTACATTTATTTAAATTGATATTTTTAGTCGTATATTAAAACAAAAAAAAAAATAAGAAAAAATACATTAGAGATTTGAGTTAAACAATATATACAAAAATACAAAAAGATTTTGCTTTACTAATTTTTTAAGAAATGCTTCAATTGAAGGAAGTTGACAAAAAATCATTATAATTGAAGACCCAGATAGACCGATGGGTTTAATGCCGACAGATAAGGACGACAGTATCCAGAGATCCTGTAAGTCTTAAACCCAAGCCGACAGATAATTTGTAAAATTAAGCTCTAATAAAAATTTAAGAAAACAAGAAACATATATTTGTAAATAAAAAAATACTACCGTTTAAATAATCATTTTATTTAAGCATGCAAAACCGAATTATAAACGAAATTCCCGAGTTCCATTCTATGTTACAACTTCTATAACTTTTTTATTCTTATTTACTTTTATTTTATTTGTTTGAATTCGTTTTCATTGAAATCTTGTTCGATTTATTTTTGCGTGTTATTAAAAAAAAAAAAAATTAATAAAATGAATAATAAAAATAAAAAATATTTATATATATGTATATAGAAATAAAAATCATTCAAACTGAAGTGCAATTTAAATAATTGTTTTTAAATATTCACTTTTACGCAACATTATCATCTGCCCTGATTTACGCCTAAGTATTTGTATATATAAAAAAATGACACTAAATAAAAATATCGAAATTAAATTTTATAATTCTATAAATTCTTTTTACAATTAATTTGTAATCTTAATACTCTTTTATAGCTGTCAACTCGGGAATGAATTTTAAAAAACAAATAATAAAAAGAAAAATATTTATTTTGAATCGAATTCGGAATTCTTTGCTTCTTCGACTTATTTTTAAAAAGCTAACAAAAAATCTGTAAAGAGAATCCATCAGTCAGTCTCGGCCTTAAAAAATAATTATTTAAATTAATTATATACAAATTATTTCTTAAAAGGGTTTTTAGAATTATCAGAAGAAGTCTTACTTTACATATTCGTGACGTCATTGTTGTCAAGACCAGATAAGATTTATCAGTCTAATGGGGAACTTAAAATCCAATCAGAAAAATTAAAAGTTTTTATTAATATTATATAAACTAAAGCAACAATGATGTCATCTGTCTTGTTTACAACATGTATCCAATAAAGGCTTTAACCTCTTCTTCTTAATTTTTACCCCGCGGTACATTAATTTTTTCCGTGTTGTCTCTTTGTTAAATTTATTTTTTATGTATTAATTAATTTAATGTATTAATTATTTTATGTATTAATTATTAATTTTGCATTGTTCTAAGCATTTTTTATTCTTTCCCTTTAATTATATATTGAAGCAAATTTATTGATTATAGTACAGCAAGATAATAGTTTGGAAGCGAAAATTATTTGTTTTTAAGTTTTTTGTTTTGTTGTTAATTTTTTATTAATTTATTTTTTATTGTTTAATTTCCTCACTACGGTTTGGTTTAAATTTCAAGTCTATGCTTTTGTATTCATTATTACTCATTTAATAATTTTATTTTTGTAGTTAGTGATGCGCATTCTCATTTACAACGTTTGTGCTTTGAGTTTGAAATGGAAAATGTAATTAAAACAACCTATTATACTTGTGATGTTAAACTACAAAGTAGGTAGATTGTCAAAATTACAACTTATTTGGAAAACTGTTACGGAAGTCGTTGTGGAAAAATTCAAAGTGCTTTCTTGTAGCACTGGACTTATATTCAAAGCACAGCGGTTACAAAAATATGGTGCTCTTGTTTTATTCAATTTACTCAACTATCAAGAAAATTACGTAAAACCTGTAATGCAAAAATAAAATGAGATGGGGAAAAATTTTAAAATAATCTAGACTTCAGGACAGGTCTGAAGGGTCAGAGAAGTTTTTATGATCGAAATTATGCTTTCAACGCCTGCATTATTAACATTATGTGATGCGCAACATTAAGTCTAAGTTAATTTCTTTTATATTATGTAGTGTAGTGTACTGTAAACATTTCTTCCTAACGTTATTATTGTATTATGTTGTTTATTAATAATTGTTTTAATTATCAATTATTACGCTTTAACGACTTCATTCACATTATTACTTAGTCTTCTAAACATGCAGACATACAAAGATACATAAATGACGACATGATCTCCGTGATCTCGCTTTCAATTGAATGAAATCAATCGCAGTAGAATTTCCTTAGGTTCCGACGGTGCTGTTACTATCTTGGATTCTGCATGACCACCTGCTTGAAGGCGCCCGCATGAACGCTTGACTTCACTTCATGACTACCCAGTGATGCAGTACCATCTCGTGCGATATACAATTGCAGGCCGGAAGCTGATATAAGCAATGAAATTTGTATACAATGCAATAACAATAGCATATTGTGTGGTACCACATCATTAAACTACTCACTTTCCGCTGATTCCTCTAATTGATCCAATTTAGTATCCTTTAAAATCTCATCGATTAGCGAATTGGGATTGACGCGTGTTTCCTCAACGCGATCCGAAACGCGTGGCCCATCATCGTGTGGTCCTTTCTTGCGTTTCTCACCGCTGTTTTTCGTACGATCAAGAGATCCTGTTTCACTTATAACTAACGAACCGGAACTGGGATTCCTGAAGCAAAGTGCACACGTGGTTGAGTAGTTTTTTTTTTTATTTTAATTTTTTGTTGTGTGTCCAAAAAGATACATAAAAACATGGAGTAGAAAAAAAATTAAATGTAATTAGTTAAAGACTATAAGACAAGTAAAATATATATATAATTATAATAATAATTGTGCTCAAACAATCAGTTGTGCTAGCGTGCATGTTGCATTGGCGAATCTTATTGTTAGGTAAAAAAAATCTATGGATCTGTGTACAAAGTGTGTTGATATGATTTATTTTAATATGCGATAGCAATGAATCAAAGACAAGTCAAAAATGAAAGGAAAAATGAACAAATACATCACAAACAGACGGCGTAAAATGCACATATGTATTTATGAAGTACGTATACTGAGGCTTGGCTTGTTTTTCGTATTGCAGTAAAATATAATCTGTATGGGAAACAAACTTGCATTGCCCTTGCAACAACTGTATTACTTGTCCGTAAGGTAATTAAATTTTTTATGCAAAGCTATTGTAACGCGACAACTAATAGTTACAATTTAAAATTTTTTCTCCATAAATTAAAAGCGGCAAAGATGGGTGCCATACACACAACTCTTTCCTTGCCGGCATGCGTCAAAAGTTGAAGTTTAGTAGTAGTACAGAAAGTAGCTGTTTTGCTCTGAAATGATATCTCTATCACAGGCAATTGGTGGCGAAGGTTTTAACAACATGCAAACGACTGAAAACGATGAATTGATGGGAGGAAGCACTTTAGATGAGAACGATTTGATTAAAGTTATGAGAGTTCATGATAATAAAGAAATCGATAATGAGAAAGTTAAACTGTTCAGTTCAGTTCAGTTATTGAAATAATAACACACGAAATTTTGAATTTGAATCAAACCGAACAGTTGTGCAAGAATCTGATATTGTATCTACTGATGAAAGCAATTTTGGCTCAGCCCGTAATAAGCGTGCACTCGTGTTCTCGCTTCTATATGAATTAAGATTCAAGTAATTTAAGCGCAAAGCTTCCTCTATATTTGAATTTCCCGGTATAATATGTGACCCATACAGATTTTGTTTTACTGTTGCTTAAAACTATATAATGTTACAATAAGATAGCAGGTAAAATAATTTCAATTTAAGACATGCCACGAATTTGAATAAAAATTAAAAAATAAAATCATTGAATTTGATGATTTTGCTGAGCTTGGGTACATCACATAAAATAAGGGCGGTTGTTGAAATGAACTGCCTCAGACAAAGCATATAGAGATTCAATACTATAATAAAACTCGATTTAAAAGATAAAAATGCGTTCAATATAAATCATTCGACTGCATTCGATGTTACTATTTAAGTGTAAAGCAAATTTCAATTTGAACTCAATGAGATATATAAAGTTTGAGTGCTTGGATAGACTCAATTCGATATCGAGTCGATTGAATTTTGGGTGTTTTTCCGGTCGAGGTTAACTTTTGAAGTACTCAATTCAAGTCTTGCATATTTGACCATGTTAGTCCGCATCCGTTGATTTAGCAAATATGGGCTCCTGTTGAGATATTTTTAGTTGGCTGGAACCGTCGCGAGTTTCAGAATTTGAATTCGAATATATCCAATTGTTCGGCTTTGTGTGGGAAAACATCCAATTCAAAATAAATTTTCAGATAACACAAATTTTAGTCTGAAACAGCTCCAATAAAACTTAACATCGGATAATACTGACAGATTGTACCTCCAATATCTAACCATCATATGAAAAATCATAAATCCATCATTACAAGTATTGAATTAAAATAAACAACTGATCAGGAACTACTAAAACAAAAGACCATCATCATAAGCAAAAAAATCTAAGATCACACAGAGATTGTATCGGTAGCCATAATATAATCTGTGACCCACGGGAACGTAACGCACATGGTAATGCTGGGGCGGCGTATGATTTGCGTTGTGGCGAGCGGCGAAAGCGTTGCGCCCGATACGGACGTATTGGACGAGGCAAAAGCCGATGCCTCGGCTGCTGCGGCCGAGGTCGATAGCAAAAGCGATGCAGCCGATGGATTCGAGCGTATGCTGCATGCATCCGTGGGACTTGCGGCAAGCGAACTGAGTGTATCGCCGGAGACGACACCACCGAAACGTGGACTATTTCCGCCACTTATAGCAGGACCATTATTACTGCCAATGCCACCGATTGTTGTCGAACTCGGGGGACCAGACCCTGGACCAGGACCAGGTGATCCTACTAACTGTGATGAATTGCAACTATTGCCGCCGCCACCACCGGCGCTGGCTCTTCCACTATACTGATGTACCATGGGTCCATCGACTGAGTCATAACCTCCTTCTCCTCCACTGCAACTGATACTGCTACTGGCGCATTGGAATGTGATGGCAGCACCGCTGCTGCTGCTGCTGCCACTGGACGAGGAAGCCGAGTGTGTTGAATGTATGCTGGCCAAGGTGCCACATGGTGAGCCCGGATTGCCCAACATATTGGCGCTTGTATCTCGCCGATGTCCGGCACCACCGCTGTTGCAGCTGCTGCCACTACCAGAAAGATTGGCACCACCCGAGCCAGAGTTGCCATCGAGCAGACGACGCGGCACGCCGCTGAAACTTCTGTTTGGTCGTTTGTTTGTTGATTGTCGTTGGACGATTTTGATCGAAGCGTAATTATATTTTTATATGTTTAATATTATATATATATTTTTGTTATTGTACATTTAAAGGACACAGAAACACAGTAAAGGATTTAAAAAAAACATAATCTTTTATAAATTTATAAGCGCAATTGTTTATACCTTGAGTATTTGATTTAAAAAAAAAAGTTAAAAAGCATTTTATTCATTAAAATTTTGATTTGTAGATTATGGTTGGAGCTGCATTTGTGTGTTGATGTGTGTGGGAGGGTGTACTTTTATGCAATATTCTCATATTTCATAGTGTATGAAAGTGTATGAAATTAAGAACGAACAAAAAAAACAATGAAAAAAAAATAAAATTTTTTAAAAGTAACACATTTAATAAATGGCAAAGCGTTATAAAGAAAAGTTTAAAAATAAATTTGCAGTAAAAGAAACAATAAGGACAAAAATTGCCTACGATAAACTTGATTCATTATTTAGCAAACGCGACAAATGTCCTCATTTAACTGCTAGGCTGCGCATAGCCTTGATCTAAGTTCCTGAATTTGTCCTTCTTTTTCCTTCGTCCTCATGACAAAAAATGTTCGCATAACCTTTGCTTAAGGCAGATACACCTGCAATACCTTAGACACTTGTTTGAAGCTGACACTAGCCAAGAGCCTGCACACAATTTGTCGTCATCATCGTCGTCCTTTGTTATTTTAGTTTGGGGAAATCAATTTCGATTGAGATTTATATTGTTTGCCCTCAATATGTTGTACGTGATGATACAGTGAACAATGGAATTGTACTCGCAAGTTCTATAAAGGCAAAATATGCGAGTTTTGCAGAGAATTCGCTGTATGCATGATCTTCAGTTATTCCTTCTAAATGGGATCTACTGTACTAAACATAATATGAATTTGTTGCATAGAAACAAATCTACCAAGGTTTCTATTGGTTGCTTTCTAAGCGGCCAAGGAAGTTTTTGGCCAGCAGCCTGATTTATTATTCTTGCGTGAAATTGATGTAAGGAGATGTATTGTTGGAGATGTGAAACTTTTAAAGTTGTCCTGAATAAATATTTATATCAAAATATACGTACATTTAAATTGTCTTACGAAATATTTAGTTGTACACAAATGTGTATTAGGAAAGATTGACATTATTAGGAGAAAATGGACATCAAGTTCCGATCATAGCCGAAAAATTATTATAATATTTTACGATTTGAAATGGAATCGTTCCGTCTTAGCTTAGGTCTTTATCAAACATTGAAGCTGACCAGAAAATCAAAAGCGTTTCTAATCCGAATCTAAAGTTGAATTAGAGAACCTTTTTTCTCAAAGAGACCAAATTTCACAATAAAAATAAAACATGTTTACTAGATTCTGCAGAAGGAAATCCTATAAAAAGCAGCTAGCAGTATATTACGCTAGTGTTTGTTCTAGCGACGATTGCATTACAAAACCGTTATTACATCAACATAGCTGTGTGGGATATGATTTTTATCAATAATTTAAAACCACTCCTGAAAAAACACCAGTTTGAGCAATTAAATTTAATCTCTAAAGATATTAAGCAAACTTCAAGCCAACCCAGTTAGTATTGTTAAAGTGAAGAGGAAATAAAAAAATCAAATCGTTAATATGTATATAAAGAAAAATTTTAGAATAAAAAAAATATATAAAATAATAAAATTAACGAGAACATTTTGCGCACACTTAATTTGTCTTACATCGACCACTGGTGTTGTACATCAACAGTGCACTGTTTATAGTTGGGGCGAGTTTTTTGGATGCCAATTGAACTACAAATGGCTTTGATAATCAACTATTATTTTTAGTGAATGAGTGAAAATAACAATATGTGAGACAAAGACAGCGAGAACTCGAAAAATGAACAGTGGATCGAAGAAACGAGAGAGCATATGAACGAGCGAATAGTAACGCTAGGAACGCATTTCATGAAAAGCATTGTTGACATTGTCTAGATTTGTCTATTCACGTGATTATAGTAGTAGTGATAAGTAGTACTAGTACTAGTGGTAGAAGTAGTAGTAGACGAAACGGCCCTACGAACCTCATTAATTCATAGGCGGCATTTGTGGAATGCGGCCGCACGATGTAAGCTTCCTGATGGGCCAAAATTGAATGCTGCTGCGATGCCGGCAGCGCACCACCACGCATCGGTGTCGAGGCCTTAAGCATGCTACGTCGATAGGCGCGTTCGAAGGGTGTACGTGACATAAACGACACATTCGTTGTGATGGGGCATTCTTGCATGGGCAGCGATTTTGTCGTGAGCAATTCCTGTTGATGCGCGCGATACAGTTCCGACAATGAACTATGATGTGTTACGTCCTCTGTAACCGAATCAACGGCGTCATAGTTGAGCAAACGATTTATATAACTATTTCCCAAAGCTGGCTTCTGAGCCGATTGTATAGCACGCTGTGGAAATTGTGGCTTTCGTTCCGATGTTGGTGTTAGAAAAGGATCCGGCTCAATGCGTTCCGTTACCACATCCGGTATGGTGCCCATGGAACGCATCTTCTGTATGGGATAGTGTGGTAATATGCCGCCATACTGTTCTGGACTCTCATCCAAGCCAATGAACTTGGCATTTCCCACCTTCGCATGCTTCGTGTACAATTTGCCCGATGAGCTATTTGAAGAAGTGGAATTCTTACGTTGCTGCAACTGTTGGAAGCGATAACGCTCCTCCTGTGATTGCTCACAAATTAGCTGGAACTCCTCGCGTATCTTCTGCTCCGAATAGTTATCAAAGCAGAGATTGTTTAACGACTTCATTTTGGGAATTTGAGCATGTTCGGCAAGCCTTTTCAGGCGGCGCGGTGAATTTCGATCCAACTCCTGTGATGCCTTATGGAACTCCATTTCGAGTATGGAAAGATTCTCCATCGATTTGATGTTCGCCACACGCGGGGTATGGAAATTCTCATCCAATCCAGAATCTTCACCCTCAGATTCCTCTTCCGTTTCGAATTCGCTTCCGTCATCGCTCTCATAGAGCTGAGATGCACCCGAAGGACTCTGACTGTTGCTTACGGCACTGCGATATGTTGAAGAGGGTGTGCTCAGATAATTTGTGGTACCACCATAAGGCAATCCATTAAGTATCGGCGTCGGCAGCTCATTGAGTGGCGTGCGAAACTCCTCTAATGGATGATCATCGCGTAGAGTTGAATTGGGCGTTAAAAAGATTAATTCTTCGCTGTCATTCTCAATCGTTGTCGTGAGACTCAAACGTTCTTGTTGTTGATGTTGGGGTTGCTGTTGGTCATCGTCATATGCAGTTATTTGCTGCTGCTGCTGCTGTTGTTGTTGTTGTTGTTGTTGTTGTGAATGATGATTGTTTTGTTGTTGGTGTTGATGCTGCCTTAGTGCCGGTATATTCAATTTCATTGCATTTATTGCTCTCTGATTAAGTCTATTGAGTAGAGAAACGGATTTGCTGAATCGGCTTTTTTTTTGTTGGTGGTGGTAGAATTTTTTTGCAGTTCGTGCATTTTTTTATTTTTTCATTAAGTGGTTAGTTTTTGCCGTGAACCAAAGGTACAAGTTTTTTTAACGATTTTTTATATAACACAAATAAAGAAAATAAAATGAAAATAAATTAAAAATATAATAAATTAGCAACACATAGAAAAATACTCTAAAATTTTAAATCTAAAATTTAAACAGTTTTAGCTTAAGTACAACCCCTTTTTTATCCACTAAGTTATAGAATTAGTCAACCAAGTAAGCCAATCCAAGTTAATACCCAAGCAACCCGAGTAGATGTAGAAAGAATTCCGAAACCTTTAATGTTGTTAATAGAATATTTTTATTTTCTACTCCTGAACCTTGATTTAAACAACTTTATTTTTATTTGTATGAAGCTTATACCATCTTATAGAAATTTTGAGAATAAAAAAACATTTTTTTTTTAAATTTATAACGGTTAGAAGACATATATATTGAGTGATATAAAAAGTAACCGCGGTACATTTTTGAATAATTTTACGTTGGCCAATTCTGGTCGCTTTTCATTGATTATTTTAATTAACCGTTCTATCGATTTTTCAGTGATCGACCAGAACGAAGTTTATATTTGACATCGAAATTTCAGGAACGGAATCGACCACATTTTCCGGAATGTTTTTGCAGCTTTACCTTTTATAAATTTATACACGTGCGACGAATTGCAGAACTGTCTTCACAAAAAAATGTAGCCAGAAATGACATCTTTCAAACACGTTTGTACGTTTAACACAATTGTATTAATAAAAGCGCAGACACTTTTTATATCACCAAATATCACCAATGTATAACCAAAAACTGGCCAACGTAGCTCATTAGACATTATACGTGATTTCTACTTTATATTACATTTCCAAGTGAAGGATCCTACAATAGTAACGTTTTACCAAAATGAGTACATTTTAATTTACCGATGACTTTCGTGTGGACCTAAACCTTATTAAAATAGAGGGACTCGAGTTCATATATAGAACTGGTAAACAGAGACGTTAGCTTAGTTTTGTCGGCATATTTATTTATTTATTTTTTGTATGTACCCAGACTTTTTAACCAATTTAAGCAGGTTAGCTTATGATTTATTGGAAATATTTATTGCGATGTTTTAGTCAAAATCAGTATATATGTGATCACAGATTAACCCCAGTCTGATAATAGTCAATAAATTGAAGAGACTTCAGTTAGGTGATGCAACTTGCCAACGTTTGAAATCACCGAAATCTCCGGTCTTAAGAATATACGTGAAGCAGTGTTGACAATTATTTATGTTCATGTAGATTTCCGTTTATTTTTTATAATGTTTTCTTTGTGCAATATAGATGGGACTGATTTAAAAACATTCCAACACCGCTCTACAATGCATAAAATGAAAAAAGTTTATGTTCCTATGTTCCCACTTCTAACCAACTCACAAAAATACCACACAATAACCAATGCCAAGTGCAAAAGAGCAACATCTTGCAACACTTCAGCAATGTGCAAAATAATAAAAATAAATTTATTTATATTTTTTTGTAGACGAATTTATGGAATGCCCTTTGAGAAGGCTAAACAACATGCACCCCATTACGCCATTGTGACTGCAATTTTTTTTTTTGAATTGTTGCCAAAAAGCCAACCATCAAATGAGACATGTAAGAGGCGTATTTATAAGGTGGGGTAGACTACAAAAGAGCAGAGACCAAAAAGAGCCTCACAGTCGTGAGGTGGCATTTTTCTCAATAGTCGGCCGCAAAATGAGTCAAACGCGCAATGCACTTGTCGCAAGCGTCATCGTCGAAACGTTTTTGACCTTAAACTTTGTCATGAAAATGTGTAGTGGCATGTGCGATTCGTCGGCTAAGGAATAGATATTGTTGTTTTGATTTTTCATCGAATAAATCAAATTTCATTTTGGTAATAATAATTGAGTTTGAAAAATATGTCGCGATTTATCGGATAAGAAATGTAAACTTGCCTCAAAAAGTGTTGGAAATTCGACTAAAGCGCAATCTACTATTGTTCGGAGGAGGTTATTGAATAATTCGAATAATATTCGAGAACTAACGAAGGCACAACTGAACCACAACATTACAGAATTTGTAGTAAGACTTTCTGATGCATGTTCGATCAAACCTTTTCTGTCCCAAATATATCGTGGTTAGTTTGAGTACGAAAACGGCAGTTGGATATAAAAGCACACTCTACTGTTTAAAAATATTAAGCAGAATTTTCATATTTATGTAGTTTGCTTTTACATCAAACTTCAAAGTAAAATGGCTTCACTACAATAACACAACTTAAAGCATTACAAATTTACTGTTTTTACTGAAAATATTACAAAATTTTTTGGCTTCCAGCCAACGAGCACACAATTTTTTTACTAGGTTGGAATATTTAACAACTATTTTTATTTTTAAATAGCAAGAAAACCTTAGAAAGCTATACTTAAAAAAAGTTTTCAAAGACTGTATAATGTAGTAAAAAAAATAAGCACACAAAGTTCAATAATTTATAAAAAACTAAAAAAAAAAAACTATGCACGCTTTAAAACGAAAACGTACTAAAGTCGTGTATTTTAATTGTATTTGAGCGTGTTTTTCTGTTATTTGAGTAGTGTTTAGTAGACATATATAGAAAGTATATTTATAAAAGTTCTTGGTGTGTGTGTGTGGGTGTGTGTGTATTTGTGAGTAATTTCGCTTGAAAATTAGCGCAAAGTAGTATTTAAGTAAATGTTATAACTGTTATAATTTTATAGGGTGTTGAGTAGATAGTATTGTGTTTACAGCTCAAATTTAGTTATTTTTTAAGGCAGCAAATAAAATAATTATAGTTTTATTTATATGAAAAGTACAATTATAATAAATATAATACTCAAAATGCTTTCATTTTGTTTAAAATTATTTGCTAAGAAAAATATACAAAATATGTGTTGGTTCACTTACCTTGCATGCCCAGAATCGCCTTCGGAACTTTGACGCGAATGCTGACTGTGCGAAAAACTGCTATAACCCGAACCCTTCGACATCTGACGAAAGATGGGGGAAAAAACCATTTGATTTGTGTAAAGAATATGCTCGTGTAAATGGTAAATACATGACTCACTTGACTAGTATTACTGGAATTTCTGGAATGCCCGATTTCAACGAGCGCGGCTGTATTCACAATACCCACTCCACTACTAACGCCAACACCGCCCACACTTATTGTAGATGTTGTTGTGCCACAATTATTGCTGCCAATGACAGTTAAACCACCTGATCCGCCATAGGGTAAGACTGAGGATGCTGCAGAAACTGGTGGATATGCAGCGAGTTGTTGTTGCTGCTGTTGCAAATTATCTGTCGTAAGTGTAACAGCAGATTCGGAAGATTCCGAGAGACCGGAGTCGGTGACTATGGAAGCAATTAGTGCTTGCGGATCAAGTTCTGTAAAATGACGCCATTAATAAAAATAGTTAAAATGAACTATTGTAACACACCATCATCCCTTGCTGTTGAGACTGGCCGTGGTTGATTACCACTGGCTGTTGCTGTACTCATACCACCAAGTGTGGCGCCACTACCGCCTAGCGGTATCGCTGTGCCGCCACTGCCGCTGCCAATCGAAGGCAATGCTGTTGCTGTGGGTGTTTGTAGGCCAACGCCTGTGGCTGCATTCGCCAAGTCGTCTGTGGAGGGCTTCTGTTTGTTCTTGAGGCTTGGTGTGGGGCTATAAGAAAAAGGCATATATGAAATAAGTGTAATACGAGTTTGCAAATAAAACTGTATATCACACCACTTACGCCTTAAACAGTATATCGCCACTTAGCATATGCATCTTAATCGATACACGCAGCATGGAATTATCAAGACGATGCCTTGAGTCATAGCCCTCGAGGAGAAAACGTCGCGACGTCAGACCGGCGCCAGCGAATTCGGCAAGATTTATATCGATAAATCCTAACTTATAATAGCTACGTCCACCCTTCATCTCCTTGCGTATGGATATGCGCAAATAGCATGGATCCAACACGCCTGTCGATGCATTTGCTGACATCTTGCAGGGGAACTCGAAGCTGCGATTCCATTCGACGCGATGATTGCGTACTTCTTCCCTGTTAGGGTAGATAATGCTTAGAAATAGGAAATAGGAAAGCAGATATAACAAGAACTCACCGACTGCTGTACTCTTGAAATGAACCACCATCGAGTAGACGTATCTTGGCGAATAGCACTTCATTGACGAGCGCTACTTCCACCAAATCTTGCAATTGTACCTCAACATTGAACTTATACTTTTTCTTTTTCATCATAAAGGCCATGCCAGGGGCGCTAGGCCCGAGTAATGTCATTCACGACCACCACCACGATCACGAAAGAAACCGCTGCGGTATGTGACCTCACGAAGATTCTTAAGCCTTTTAACTAGTTGCTTCTTCAACGACTAGTGCTATTATGATCAGTTCAAATGCCTGGTTCCTGTATACTGTTGGCGGCGTTAACCGCCAAGGTATTTTTTTTTCTTAGTTGTTGTATGTACGTTTTGGTAAAACTTATTTCTCCCTCAGGTTAGTGCTTACAATCTGTATTCTTTGATTTTTCTTTTCCAATGGCAAAATTGTTCATTTATACAAGCTGTTTAGTTCATTTGCCTTGTTTCATTTTGGCTCCTTATTATTGGCGCTTTCGATTTTAGTTTGGTTTCATCTGTAATTAATTTAGAAAACACAAATTAATCATTATCACACCATCTATACAATTAAAAATCAGACTCGAGTCAATTTTACTCACGAAGGGCTATTAAAATATTTTTATTTCGGTCATTTGGCTCCTTGAAGTTTTAAATTAATTCAATTCAATTGTACTTAATCAAAAGTGATGAACTATCCAACACCGACAGCAGAGTCGTTGTGCAAGTGCACTTTTCATCTTATTGCTTATTGAACGTTAGAGTGATTTCAACAAATTGATTGTTGCTCATTGAAGGGTTTCTCATTTACGCGCTTGCCTCTAGTGTTTTCTTCTATGCTTTTATTGTTTTTGTCTTAAAAAATATATGCAAAAATAAAGCATACAGAAAATTGTTTTATTAAGTAACAGTAATGTTGAAATGCGAAATTAAACTACGACTATTTAAATAAATATTCATTTAAAAAGCTTGCTGGGTTTCGAATCTCATCTCATTTCTGTCATAAAAGTCTATGTGTAGGGGAAAAACAAGTTTTGAATTGAAAGGCAACTCGTGTTCCTAGTGGCCCATGGTTTTCCTTCAACTTATAAGTTGTTACTACTTCCATTGCAATCTTAATACACGTCCCTTTGTGCAAAATGCAAAAGTTTTGTGCTGAAGAATAACTTTAAAAGATTTTCAGGAGGCTAGTTTTGGTTAGGTACAATCGCTTTGACTCTCATGTAGAATGTATGGATGTAGAATAAGTTGGATAACTCGATATTTCCAATCCATTTAGTCATGCGGTAAGAGGACAGAAGTTGGGTAAAAGCAGGAAAAAGGCTTCATTCATAACCTCAATCAGTCATTTCAATCATTTTAATACACTTGCCATAACATATTAGAGAGGAAGCAATTTTATAAACACACATGCACAACAAGAGAATAAAATTAACGACAAACCTCAAAATTACTGACGAAGGACTTTTTTCTCATTTTTTTTTACTCGTCAGTCTTAATTAAAGGTATTGGAAACCATTACGTGAAATCACATTAAAGCAAAACCCCAACTATAATCTGATGAGAGCACCGCTTACATATGAAAACGGAGCCCCTGTTGACATCGATAATGAATAATAACCAATTGACCCAGTTGGCAGGACCTTGATGTGTGAGCGAGTATTTTTAACCCGCCACATGATGGGGGTAGAAGCGAACGAAAAATTTCTTCCTTAAATCGCTCAACGTAAAACCACAATTTTCAGTGCGACTTACCACTTGCTTACTTTTACCTTCCTATTGAATCGTGCACTGACACGTAAATCGTCGAGGCAGCTCGAATTTCACTCCAATGTGTTGAGAACTCACTCAGGAAGGGTAGAGGTGAATCAGCACTTTAGTTTATTTTGGTTTAAAAGAAAACTAAGAATTGAGGAAATTTCGATGCGGGTGTGCCTAACTTCTGCTGACGGCGTCATTAATTCGACGTGTCATTTGGCCTACTT
Organism: Cacoxenus indagator; assembly: GCA_035041755.1. NCBI lineage: Eukaryota > Metazoa > Arthropoda > Insecta > Diptera > Drosophilidae > Cacoxenus > Cacoxenus indagator. Next base: position 421,080 of record JAWNKX010000218.1, on the reverse strand, counting down.
TGTTTTTGGCTTTAGCGGTTTTTTTGGTGTGGTTTTTTATGCCTGTCATACAGTGAACAGCATTACAAATTAGTTATAAAGTTTTTAACACAGAGTGACATCATCAGACCAAAATCTCATCTATATATATAAAATCATTTGTGCATTTCTTAGAAACCCGAGAACTATTGAGCAAAAATTTTTACCTAGGGTTCGATTCGTAGTCTTCTGAGTTTTTCTTTTCTTTGGATCGGGTAGATGGCCGTGGTGTAAGGAATTTGTAATTGCTTAGATTCCCGTATATATAAAAAGTACACAAAGTACTTTCTCAAGTTCTGATTCAATTTAATAGAATCTTATGAATTGTTTGAAACTAACGGCAGTCTGTTCTATTTTTTGATGCAAGTTGTAAAGAATGTACACCCTTTTCGTTTTCCATATTGTAATAGGTTGTCCTCTTATTCCCCACTCCCTATTAAACAAATGCACAAACGTTTAAAGTCAAAACAAGGTTTGCTGGTAAAGCTAGTAAAAAATAGAAATTTTCTTACGAGTTGAGATATTTTTTGCAGACTTTATTTCCGGTGGAATATTCGACGACCCACTATTACTAGGACTACTTAAGTTGACTTTTTGGTCCTTCGTGTATACAAACTTCGGTCAGCCGAAATTAACATTCGTTTTAGAGTACTTAGGCCTGCCTGTTTCTCTATTACTATACATGTTAGGTTTTTTAATGAGTTTTCGTGCGATTTCAAATGAAAAAGTGAAAGTCTGGTTTTCTTTGGATCTATTTAAGTTTAATTTAAAGTATTTTCCAGGTTTTTTAAATTTCATTCACAGCTATTTAGCAAGTTAATGGCAGATTTAATTCCAAAATTGCACTGTCATCTTTTGTTTAATAAGTCATCAATCAACTTTGAGTCATCATTGTTGACGCCCCCATGCGTTTGCTCATTTAGAACGCTTCTTGCGAATTTTTTTTATTGTTATTACTTATTCATTTATTTCAGCCATTATTACACTAAATGCACCTTTGCATGTTTTTGTCTTTATTCATGTAGTAATTTTTTTCATTTCAAACACAATTTTCTCATGAAAATAGGCGCCGTGCCGTTTGTGTTCAAAGCCAAAAATTTACTTTTACTGATTTTTCTCTTGAATTGTCCGCTGCGCGTGTCAGCTTTTTTTTTTCCAATTGTGCTCGACATACTAAAAACTCATTTCTCTATAAATATAGCAATGACGTTCGTATCTCTCTACATATCGCCCACTTAATTTTTAGAATTTTAGTTCCCCACACATATATTATGTGTCCTTTTCGTAGGTAGGATCCCCGCACTCTACGTTCACCGCATTCATTTGAGTTTTTTTGGTAAATGTTCCGCACACGCAACGCGCCCGACGTAGAATAAAGTATACAGAATGTAGCTAAAGTGGGTTAAGTACCTTCTTCATTCCTGTGACATTTATAGGATGATATACGGCACTTTTGGGTTTCATTAAAATTAATTGCAAAACCAGCGAAGGCGTAAAACTTTCTCGGATCGTGTATATGTATGTGTCTATGGGGATTAGCGTTAAGTTGTATCGAATCGAGTAAAGTCGTATTTGAATTGAGTCAAGTGGAATGTGGAAAGGCAAGTCTTATGGTCTTTAAATGGTTTAAGCTTGAACACATGAAACATAATCAAATTGACAAAGCATATATAGTTAGATTTAAAAAGGCTGAATGAAACACCTGGCCTCCCTATTAGAAAACATGTGTCTATCTCAGTGAAATAATAGGTTCACTACTGAACGTTGAATGTCTTGTTCTTCAAGTTTAGTTAGTATGTGGCCAAAAAATTATTACTACTTATTAATTTTTTCAAAGAACTATATAGCGCCCAAAGACTTCACTAAAGAATATATCTTAAGATATTTGGGTTATGTGTTTAGACTTTACTATTTTTCCTCTATCGAGAACTTTGTTGCCATTCAGAGGGATATTTCTCTATAATGTTAAGGGCCTCGGCCGTTGTCAAAAAGTAGTATCAAGCATTACTATAGTGATAGTGAAATACTTATATATATGTCTCATATACTATGATTGAAGCTAAAACAGAATCATTGGTACTTTTCGTAATTTTTATATTTTTTTCACTGCAAGCTATCTCGTTTACGCCTTCACAAAGTAAGAACGTATAAAAGAGATAAATATAGCATACATACTTTCCTACTTTATTGACATTGCTGTTTGAACATTTTGAAAGGAAAGGAAACATGAACGATTTACTTGCCTTGTACCGTGTACCTTCTGCTCAATGATTGATATTGCCTTTTGACAGTGGCCGAGGCTCTTAACGAACGAACTGTTTTAGCATCAGCTTTTTCCAATTTAAATTAAAATTTAGCTAAGAAACGTTTTCTCCAGTTGTTTTATGGTGTCTTAGGGGTAGTTTTTCCAATTTAATAAATACTGTCACAGCGTATGGCTTTTGCAATTTCAATCGACATCCTTGTCGAGGAACATTTTATTGGTTGCTTTATTTTAATTTTTTAAGAAGGATTAAAAAATCCAATTTTAAAAGGCAAGTGAGTAGGAATATTATTAGGTGTTCAAATATTTTTATTCAAAGTTTCGGCATTTATTGTGAAAGAAAGAGACATTGTGTTTTACGCTGGGCACGAATCTTCCTCCAATAATCAATAATTAAAAACAATTATTGTTAATTAAAAACTCTTATAGCCGATTTTCTATTCTACAAAGTGCCATACCTTCCCATCGTCATTTTGTACCAGTTTATAGCCGACTTTTCATATGTTTATGCTTGTGCTTCCTTGTTATTTCCAGATTAATCGTGTTCACTTTGTGACATAAATACGCATAAATATATAAGTTATAAGAAGCTTCTATAAATCAAGCCAAAACAAGCATTTGGCAAATTCATATTAGCAAACATATTTTTGCGGAAGGTACTTCAAAGTTGAAATGACTCAACCATTTGAAGGTTTCCTATGTTTACATTAAAAGATGCATAGCACATGCCCAATGTTTTTTGCACACATTCAGAAATACTCGTAAGTCGCAACAAACATAAAAAATGGAATGTGGAAAGGCAAGTCTTATGGTCTTTAAATGGTTTAAGCTTGAACACATGAAACATAATCAAATTGACAAAGCATATATAGTTAGATTTAAAAAGGCTGAATGAAACACCTGGCCTCCCTATTAGAAAACATGTGTCTATCTCAGTGAAATAATAGGTTCACTACTGAACGTTGAATGTCTTGTTCTTCAAGTTTAGTTAGTATGTGGCCAAAAAATTATTACTACTTATTAATTTTTTCAAAGAACTATATAGCGCCCAAAGACTTCACTAAAGAATATATCTTAAGATATTTGGGTTATGTGTTTAGACTTTACTATTTTTCCTCTATCGAGAACTTTGTTGCCATTCAGAGGGATATTTCTCTATAATGTTAAGGGCCTCGGCCGTTGTCAAAAAGTAGTATCAAGCATTACTATAGTGATAGTGAAATACTTATATATATGTCTCATATACTATGATTGAAGCTAAAACAGAATCATTGGTACTTTTCGTAATTTTTATATTTTTTTCACTGCAAGCTATCTCGTTTACGCCTTCACAAAGTAAGAACGTATAAAAGAGATAAATATAGCATACATACTTTCCTACTTTATTGACATTGCTGTTTGAACATTTTGAAAGGAAAGGAAACATGAACGATTTACTTGCCTTGTACCGTGTACCTTCTGCTCAATGATTGATATTGCCTTTTGACAGTGGCCGAGGCTCTTAACGAACGAACTGTTTTAGCATCAGCTTTTTCCAATTTAAATTAAAATTTAGCTAAGAAACGTTTTCTCCAGTTGTTTTATGGTGTCTTAGGGGTAGTTTTTCCAATTTAATAAATACTGTCACAGCGTATGGCTTTTGCAATTTCAATCGACATCCTTGTCGAGGAACATTTTATTGGTTGCTTTATTTTAATTTTTTAAGAAGGATTAAAAAATCCAATTTTAAAAGGCAAGTGAGTAGGAATATTATTAGGTGTTCAAATATTTTTATTCAAAGTTTCGGCATTTATTGTGAAAGAAAGAGACATTGTGTTTTACGCTGGGCACGAATCTTCCTCCAATAATCAATAATTAAAAACAATTATTGTTAATTAAAAACTCTTATAGCCGATTTTCTATTCTACAAAGTGCCATACCTTCCCATCGTCATTTTGTACCAGTTTATAGCCGACTTTTCATATGTTTATGCTTGTGCTTCCTTGTTATTTCCAGATTAATCGTGTTCACTTTGTGACATAAATACGCATAAATATATAAGTTATAAGAAGCTTCTATAAATCAAGCCAAAACAAGCATTTGGCAAATTCATATTAGCAAACATATTTTTGCGGAAGGTACTTCAAAGTTGAAATGACTCAACCATTTGAAGGTTTCCTATGTTTACATTAAAAGATGCATAGCACATGCCCAATGTTTTTTGCACACATTCAGAAATACTCGTAAGTCGCAACAAACATAAAAAAAAGATAGAAAAACCCATATTTCACTTAAGAAATGTTTAAAATTCTTGGCACGTCGCATACTTACGTCAAAAAGTCGTTGACAAACAAAATTGCGATAGCGACCTTGCAATGAAAATCTAAATTCCCAAAAATAAAGTGTAAACAAAATTACGCTAAGAACCTCAAGCTATATGATTTTTGTGGTTTAATAAACTTGGTAATGACATTCAATCTGTCTATATATAAATGATATGTTCATTTGTTTTCAATGACAAATCTCTTAAAGTTCTTTACCGATTTTTGTGAAATTTTTAAAAAACGTTGTTTGGATTTCCTCTCGTGATTTTATAAAGGTTAAATTTTTTTTAAACAAATACATAAAAATATTAATTAATATTAAATTCTTAAGCGCGTACTCAGCTATTACGTACTTATCACATGAGTGTTTTCCATTTTTTACTAAGGAAATCAACTGTGTGAGGTATGCACAATTGAATCGTAATTAGAGAAGATGGTGAGATCTCTAGATTCATTTTATGCAAAGCAAATCGACTAATGTACTGTAGAACTGCAAGACAAATTTGACTCAAATAGGACGGAAATAAGTCGTTTGTACTACTGGGTTAAGACAGATCGGCATTGTTTAAAATGGTTGGCGGATTCTGTAAGATCAACGAGGTGGTTCTAGAAGGGGTGTTACCCATTTATGCCAACTGCCGTAAAAAAACTTAATTTAATTTATTATTTATTTATCATCTATCTGTCACGTTTACCGACCGTTGTCTATTTTTCTTAAAGACCCACAGCTTTTTTATCTGTCGCTTAGACATATTAATTTCTTTATTCCGCACTATGTTGTACGTATTGGACGTAGTATCATGCCATCTAAACTTTTATTATTTGATGTACTAATATTATGAATGTCGACGGCTAGGAGATCCCCCTATCGCTCTTCAAAGCCTTCGGGGTTTCAGTATACCTTCATTACACTGTTGTGCATACACTACGAAGCCTAGTTAGAGTCTGGTTTACGTAGCTCTTTTTCTCTCCACTTAGATGGTTGTATTCTTTTTATATACGTTTTAGTAATCTGTTTAAAATTTTTTTTTCCTATAATCATGGTATATCTATTTATGTACTAAAGCAATCAAAACAAAATGCATGCTTGAAACATTGTACCTAAATACAATATGAACACCAAATAAAATTAATACATATATATTAACGTAAATATATAAGTAAAAAAAGGCACTCAAACTGACATTGACACTGATTGGTGTGACAATCAGTCAAGTTAACTCAGCTCTACTCAACCGAATTCGACTGAAGTGAGCTTGGTTGGGTGCACATCAACTCATTCGAACCGACAGTCAGTCAGTCAGTTGTTAAATTAATATGCCGATCGCTTGTGTGGATATACAAAAAATATATATGTATGTGTACTCGTATACATAATATGTCACCTGCTGTACAACGTGTCTTATGATTTATGCATTAAAATTGACATATCATGCCATTGACGAAGTTTAGTGGCTGACTGACAAATGCGACCAATTTACAAAAATTTAATAAAACACGCAATTTCAATATCATTTAAAATTCAATTCAATGCTAAATTGTAATTCAATTTTGTTTGGTTCGAACATTTTCGCGCTCTCCACATGTTTCGTATTTCACTTTCTCGACCTTTCTTGGCCTTCGCCGAGTTTGTGCAGGTTTGTCCACAGAGTCTATATTTCCCACAAAAACTACAAATTAATCGTCACCATTTGTATTCAATTAAATCGCACAAATTGGTGCTAATTCACGTTGATTGCATTTTCAGTTAAAGCGCTCACTTATTTTAATTATTCGCCATTTTTCATTTGAATCGTTTCGTGGCGCAGCGGAAAACGCGTTTTTAATGGTACACATCTTCACCATTGGAAATTATATCATTTTTAGCTGTGCAGTAAATGTCTCTCATTGAGTCACTCACTCATGTGCTTGCTTAATATTCATTTTGATTTATTATTTTTTAATGGACTATAGTAGTCTAAAGTCGGTCAGGCACTTTTTTAAAGTAGTATAATTGTTTTATGATGCACTGAATTGAATGATTAGATAGCTCGTGCAAACTTTCATTAAAAAAAAACTTATTTAGGTGTACTTAAGTAAAATTTTAACTTAACTTTTTAGTCTTTTTGACAAACTGCTTTGGCAAAGTGTTCTCTGGATAGCTGCTCATGAGCGCCGTAATTGTCAAAAAAAGCGTATGAGTGGTTCTCAAGCACCAATGAAAAAAAAAGTATTATTTACGAAACTATCCACACTGAAACTATCTTTAGTCTCTTCACTTAGGAATATAGTGCACCGCGAGAATTCTGCAAAGGGCTTGTTTTTACCAATCTTTTCCCAAACTTTCATTAGACGTTTCTTTTTAATTTAGATGGTTGTCTTTGGTTTATTCTTTTTCTAATTCCTAATGATATCATGTATTTCTGTTTATTCTTATTCTGCTCTCAGTAACTAATTCGCTGTAAAGTGGACAATCGATTTGCCTCTATTACTGACTACTGAAAATGGGCCCAAACCAAGAGTCCGTCACTTACTCACGCAATCGCTACAAATTTTATACTAGCCACACGAAATCAAACCACTTGAAACACCCACCGAAGAACACAGTGGGCATACTTTAAGCGACGAATCAATTTCAAAGCGTTAAACAAACATTACAGTACAAAAAATGAGTTAAGAAAAGCACATATTAGCCGCATACAGTAAGTGGCGAGTGCGAACAACGAGTCGAGCAATCCACATTTATAAATTTTTCAACGGGGACCAAGCAAAAAGGGGAACATAAACTTGTCTGGTTATGTCAACTTGACCTTTACCTTGTGTGTACACGAATACACAACAACGTGAGCTCATAGTGAGCAAATGACATAGCGGGTGGTTCATGACATCAAAAAAAAAAAAATTTGGTAAAAACTAAATTAATAAAATTTCAATTACAGTGCATGTAGATAAAAGTTGTCGGTGAAATTCTCGGTATGTGTGCGCGATGTACTGACTGAGTGAATGACTCTCAAAAAGGCATTTATTTTCCGTTCATAAAAAAAGCGCCAATCGTGGCAATAAAATCCTCGTTGGCGGTACGATGTCGACTTCAAATAGTCAATATGAAGATTGTACTACAGAAAAATGAAATTTTAATCCGAAAAAAAAGATTTTGTTATTTTTAGTAAAGAAATTGCAGGTTTTTTTTTGTTTTATCAATAAAATTCCTGATTCGTCACACCACTGCTTGATTAACAGCACGGTATGAAGTTTTATACTGCAAATATGGACTTTCTATAACTTTGTCATTTAGTAATATATATATATATATGCCAACACGGATAATTGCAAAAAAAATAAATAAATAAATAAGCCTTAGCTTATGAAAGTTTGGGTAAAACCAAATTTCTTTAAAACCTTTCACGCTTTGGGGAAATTGGAACCATTTTTGAGTTTTTTTATCTAATAGGAAAATAAATATTATTTAAAGCAAAAATGTTTTTCTTTAGTGCGGCATCACATATCTTGATTTAGTTTACGCTAAATGTTAAAACAAAAGTTATGTTGTTTTACAATTCTATTAGCTTTCGAAACCTCTTCAACTTCTTGCTTTGAAATCGTTTCTTTTATTTCTAGGACACACCAAAGAATTATCTAACAAGTTAAGTTTCATGAAATCCCCTAAGCTTATTTTTAAATTTGTTATTTATTGCATTGTACATCAGCTTACGCCAGCCTATTCGAAAAATGACTGCCGCAACCCTGAACCTTAACTTCTTCAGTTAGCATCGCCTTTGAGGTCTGGCTTACTAGTTAAAGTCAACATCTTCCTTTATGCCATTAAATAAGATTTTTGTTAAGTTTCCCTTTGTTACACTATATATATATTTTCTTCTTTGCTTCACCTGAAAGACGCAATGTTCAAAAACTGCACGTTTCAAGTCAACTGAAGTTGCCAATAAGTACAGAAAATAAATGGCATGCCAACTTAGCACGTTCGACACATTCGACTTGGGTGGTCGACCTTTGGTATTGTATTAGGGGTTTGTTTTTAACTTGTAGGTGACTTTCTTGCTGAAGGGCATGAGTTAAATTCCCTTTTGTTTTTTTTTTCCTTTCCTACCTCAGAAACCTGAGGTCTTAACTCCAGCCATATTTGCATGCCAAACTGGGGTGTAGCCAGTTATCTGAGGTCCATATTAGATTTCTTTCACGGTGCTTATCACATTACACGCCTAAATGCGTTGCCATTGTCTGAACTTAGAATAAAAAATACTCTTTCGAAAAAATAAACACTCAGAAGAAATATATGTCTCACATACGGAACGCGTAAGGAATACGCTTTATCAACAAGCAAGACGAAGAGGTTAATTCTATAATTATATAATGTTCCACGGCACATCATTCGATGTCAGTGACACTTTGCTACACTACCGATGAGCTGATACTTATAGCTTGACTAACTGCCGCATTTATGAGTGAAAAACGAGAGTACAACACATGTTGCCATATGTGAGATACGATTTTAAGTGCTGTGAACTGATGAGATTATGTTGCAAAAAAGAGCAGTTTCAATAATTGACATATGTTCAACAGCTGCGTAGAGTGTACATTTTTCTTTTGTTTTGAATTTAATGTGTTTGAACATGTGTGTCAACAAAGATTAACACCAAATTGGAGTGGAATATGGGAACAGTTTTGAAAAAGGCAAATATTTCTGCAACAGCTCAGAGAGATGTTCAAAACAGATGAAAGTTATTTATTGTTTAATAAATTAAATTGACATATTCCATTGACTGTTAAAGTACTTAATAAAAAGCTATTATAAATAGCTGTCAAAATGAAGCAGTATTAATTGGTTGAATTATTTTCAGGAACTTCTTGCGAGGTTACTCGAACCTGGCACAGGTTTCCGTGGAGGATAATTTATTCGAATCATTAAAATAGACAAAGCTGTTGTTGAAATACTCCGGGAACGCAGTCTCCAATTATTTATTTTAATTTCGGATTGACTCTCGGCCTAAACCGATTTTTTAAAAGCAATCGCTTATGTTACAAACCTATTCGGTTCTGGTAGGGTGTTCTGATAAGGCTGCAGCCCGGTTCGCACATGGGTCGCTACAAAAGATAACTCTTCCGGAAAAAGTAATAACAGTTTTTTAAAATACCGAAATAACCGAGTAAATCTCTAATAAAAGATGAAAACTACTTTTTCTCCGGCTTGTTTGGTTGGTTTCAATTTTTAGTAGATTAGATATTATTGTTAGACAACTGACAACCAGCGAATTTTGAATAAAAAATATAAATCACATGTGAAATACAAAAATCGGGCTTTAAAGTAGTGGATCACTCGTTCGACGTTTGGAACGGGAGTATCAGAACTTCGTATTTTTCAGGCATAAAGTATGTGAGTTGTGGTTGAGAAGGTGAATTGCTGAATGACTGATGTCATTCGATTGTAATAAACTTTTTTATTTTCTATTAAAAACCGTCTACGAGTTTACATTTTAAATCTTTTTTTGATTTTTTTTTTTTTAGTATTATGAATACTGTTTACTGTATTACAATCTCGATATTACAGAACACAGTAAACATGTCCCTGAACACTTGAAAAATTCGTTCAAAAATAATCTTTGCATACTAGTAATATACAAAGATTCCAACTTTGACATTACTAAGGGTCGAAAAAGGTAGAAGTGTAGCTATAAGGAGGACGGGTGAAACCTAAGCAAATCTAATGAAATTAATTTTTTAATGGTTTTTCTTTGAATTTGCTCTTTTCGCACAAGTTCGTAATCAACCACATAAAAATCCAGTGTCATATGGTTTTTACGTAGTTCGTCTTTCGGTGGCTTATAAATTTAAGAAGAAGGTATTTTTGTGGTATCGACTTTAGTACGAGTTGTAATTTTATAATCATATCAAAAATTACTGTCAAATCGTAAAAGAAAAGCATTTCAAACTGCCTGCATTAATAATTAAAGAAATCCATAAAACCCAATAAGCTAATTCTAAATTGAGAGTATTTATTCGAATTTTACATAATCATGTCAGCATTATTCCAATGAAATTGCAATAAAAAAAAACGTTCACAAGCTTAATGAAAAGTGTTGCATGTTATCCATGACCTTTTCTATTTGGTTAGAAGGCCACGTCCATGTTCACGTTGACGTCGTCGTTCAATAAGAACATCGAGCTTTCAGGCAAAAACATGCGGGTCAAAAGTTCAAACTATTCCCTTTTGTACCACATTTTTATGTGTACAATAAAATAGCAAAAAAAGATCAAATTGCCGAAAGGAAAATATGCAGAAAAATGCAAGACATTTTTCAGCGACTTATGCACGCGATTTCTACGAAATATTTTAAGTTTGTGAGCGATGTAGGCATGGATGTTATAAGCTATCATAACGAAATGGACGGAATTAAAATTTGAAGTACCGAAATAAATTTAGCACTGCATAATTGTTTGAATTACGAGTTTTATGGATAAAGTTCAAAGTTGTGGAAGAAGTTCAATTTGTTGAAATTACGGACATAACTTCATGGGGTGGTGCTGTTTCTTAGATGCGTCAGTTGACACTCCCATCCCTAAGGCCTGTTAGTGGCAGGATAACCAACCAGCTCACAAACCATGCGATCAACGTTTCCAATACAGTAACATTCATAATAGGACATTCTTACATATCTGACCTATAAACTAACATAGCTCCTGTAATGCACACTTTGAGTCTCAACCATAACGAAACTAATAAGTCATTACCATAATACCTTGACGGACACTTAATTACATAACTCTATTACCGACATCGTTAACTCGTTTGCCTTATGCGTACTTATCAAGACTCTTGGTTATGAGATTCTTATTTGGAGCATGACAAGTTCATATCATTAGTGCGAGAAGTATGCAAACTTATGAAGTGTTGGTTAAATAGTTGTAGCACACTTTGCAGCAGTACAGAATGAAAGTGAAAATGTTATCAAAGCATAACCACAGCTACAATTTTGGGGTCAGAAAGAAAAGTTGAGTTATACATTCGTATTTCAATGAAGTGCTTCTAGATACGTTGAAACTCACCATTTCCAATGTCTGAAAGTAGGCTGCACAGAAAGCCTGGAAAAAAAAACAAGATTATGTCAAATTATATTTTTTTAAAAAGAAAAAGATAGAATCCGGTATATAAAGTGACATAAAGGAAAAGAGTTATGAATGAATTAAAATGAATAAATTTAATCTACTTTTAGGCCAGCTAAAAAAATCCAAAGAATTTTACAAACCAGATTATGTGATAAATTATGAGAGCAAGCAAGGAAATGTACACAAGTATGCGTAAAATAGAAAGCGGCAATAATTTTAAAAAAGTATACGGCAGCTAAATTTCGAACGATTTATAATGAATCAAATAATATGGCAAAATGTAAAAGATAGCAACGAATTTTATACTAGAATAGATTATGACAAAGTGCAAAGGGCAGGAAGTACTGAGACATTTTTATGAATAACGAAATATTACACACTTTTTTTTTTTTTTGGCAAATTCTTTCAGATTTATTCAAAATTTAGATCAAAAGGTGTGTTTATCATGGAGCTGAGGTTTGACTTAAAATATTGTCTCTTCTTTAAAACATGAAAACATTTTTAACAATTTATTACTTAGAAAGGTCAGCGCCTCCTCGAGGGAACTAAAGTTTAGGCAGAGTGCACGGCTTCCAGATCATTGTAGCGTTTTTCATGCAGAGATATGCATGGATATATAATAGAAGACTTATAGATCCCTTAACGAGATATTAAGACATCGCTGCATCCGGGTAATATGGGTACCGGAGCACAGGGAACTGTATAGCGGACGAATTACCGGGATAGGGTACGACCGCGCATATTCTCCCTTGAAGAACCCATTTTATGAAAGAGCAAATAAGGGAGGAGGACAGCCAAGACAAATCTGGTCGAAATGAGTCAGAAAAAGGTTTTTGGCACTACAGTGATTATCACAGCCCACTGTTTATTGGAAATGCATGTTGAGAGGCTAAACAAACAATTTTTGCAGAAATTGTTGTGACGAAGTGCACATATTTTGCTCTCTCCAAACGTAGACTGCAGCACCAGGGCTTAATTAATCCTAGCAGTCTGCCGAACTAGTAGTAGTCGCAATTGGAAAAAAATTCCCGCAGTGACAAAACACCAACGAGATGCAGCCCAAGAGAAAAAGAGTGAGGTTTCAGTTCTATTCATTTTCCTTCTTTAGGGTGCCAATGCGTTTAAGATAAACATTTTCATTTTTATGACAGGAATCACTTGAATTCTAACATTATCACCATTGTAATCTTGTCAATGGGAGGGAATGAACTTGAAGTGTGTGTGGTTTGGTCTTCAACAAGCAACCAGATGAAAACTATTAACGACAGATTGATGGGTATTTTAATTTTTCGTTTCGTGCTGCTTCACACACAGTTTATTCAATTTTCATGAAAATTTAATTAGTTGTATGGCCGCCATAATTTCCGTTTACCTAAGTCAGGTTTGCAATGCCCTACTCAAAATCACTCACAACATTTACTGAAATTATGTCAAGAACACAAATGGGTTTGTGAAATCCATCTATAATAACTGAAAGCTTTCAACGTCATATAACATATAACAAAATAATGGCACTAAATAAAATGAGACCAGTACTTTAAAATACAAATTTGTATACAAAAATATTTTACATTTCTATTCAAAAAAACTTTACTGTTAAGACTGAAAGACACTGTATTCTTAGTTCGCTTTTTTGCGCATTTTACCCTTCTTTCGATATATTTTTTCCCTACTCGGCTGTGGCATAAATATCATGCGACATTGTATGCCACTTGGCTACGCGCCAGGTGACAAAAAGTCTAAAATGTATGCCAAAAAATATTATCCATACATAAATTTACGATGAGTAAAAACAAATTTTTCTGAGAAGTAAATATAAATAAATAATTACGATTAAATGAAATTATTGCTTCCGAGAATTGTTTTTCTTTTTTTTTACTTTAGTGGATTTGAAAAGTGCTTTGTATACATATGCAAAAATTTGCTGCTCTAATAAGACTAAGGCAGTTCTTTATGACAAATATGTATATATTTAATATACATCAATTCCTACAAAGGAAATTTTTTTTATAAATTTAAAATAAAAAAGTTATTTTAGAAAATATATGAAAATTGACCACTCCCCCTGATCACTGAAGTTATTGAGCCTAAAAATTTGGGAGAAAAAAAAAACAATAATACAGAAAATAATTCTTTACTTATAGATTACGGATGTCTATGGTAGTGGTAAATAATACTAAAAAGTGAAAATGTACAGAATTTTTAAGCCGACAGAGATATTATAAGTACATGGGGCAGAGACAGAGAAGGAATAACCGCATACCAGCGAAGCAATATTGTTTTGCGTGCATAGCGAAGATCGAAGAAAGAAAAGGAGAAACAGAGATAAAATTGCTCTGTTCGCAGTTGTACTCAAATGTGTGCAGGAAAGGCTTGCGGTAAACGTAAATATAACAACAACAATCAATTTGGCATGAGCCACAATAAACGCGGAAAAAATAAACAATGGAGGCAGCAGAAAACAGAACACAACAACAACACGTTTAACAAAACGTTTTAACAAGACGTACGTTAGCTACATTTACAAACCACATGTGTTAAGCCAATTCTGACAATGCATGCTGGGAACATATGAAAAAACGTGGCAAGTGAATTAAAAAAATTTAAAAGTGATGTTTTTCCAAAATTTTAAGCTATAAAAATATTCAAAAAAATAGAACAATCCAGAATTCAACAATACTCATTGCATTCAGAAATTTTTAAAAAATCAAAAGAAATCGGGTTGCACACATAGGTAAATTATTAATACAAACAAAATTGGATCAGATTGAAAAAAAAAATATGGTCAACGCACGGAACCCTCTCCACGCGAGGTCAACTCGCTCTTGGCTGTGCATTCTTTATTTCATAAAGTCCATAGAATGTTCAATATATCTGAGTCATCTCAAAACCTATTTCATCTTCTTCTGTTAAAAAACTGCATATACGTTTTCAATTAAATATTTTTTCAATTTAAATTAATTAAAATTTTTAATTAAAACAAATTAATTCTTGTGAGTGTTTGGTTTCAAATTAATTTCCGAATTCAATAAAGCACAAGAATCTTCTATAAAATTAGTTCCTTAAAGTACTTGTTCTTGAGTATTTCATATAATTTCTCTTTATACGTAAATTTAATTCTGTACGTACCTTTTGGCTTATTTCTAATAAGAACTAATAATTGGAAATTTTTTGGCTTTTAATTATTCAACAATTTTCAACACAATCTGTTATTATTTTGCGCTAAATGTTGAACCCACGATCCGATCAGCGTACGCTGAAAAAGTCCGGCCAAAGGCAAAATACGAACTAATGACGTTGATTATTTGTATGCTAATTGAGTCTCTAACGTCATAAAACTAGCAACGTAATTGGTTTTTTGTGATTATTTGCACCTAAATAAAAATATCTGTAACTGTATCTACACATAGATATCTATCTATCTGTACATCTGCTTGTATCTGACGCGTGTTGTCGATTTTCACATAACACTTTTTGCTATTTCGCAGAGTTGAGTTCATCGTTTATATAGTATTGTTGATGATGACGAAATCTGTACGAATAAAATCTAATTATTGCCATCGGTACACGACTTACTAACGATAAAATAAAAAATCGTGAAAAAGCAACAAAGCATTTTGCTGCATTTTGTAATTTTTCGCGATCATTTTAAAAAATGTTAAGACAAAAGTGCGCCGCGGGTAATTTTTTATGTTAGTATGAAAACTTACAGGGGGTATAACCAGAATGAGTCAATTTTTGTTTTTAGCAATGCTGTTTCAATATAAATTAATCATGTTGTTTGGGGGAAAATCATCTCAAGTATCTTAAATATAAGTAACCCAAGATAAAAAGTTATTGAAAAAGTTTCTTACTCTGGGAACTTAAGTCGACGCGGTACGCATGATGGCGGGGCAGGACGATAGTGAAGTCGTATTATAATTACAAAGACGGGTATTACATTCGGCAATTCAACTCTCTCAAGTAATCGTTAATTCCTCTTTGGTATTGATCTAAGTTATTACACTATCTTCAATAGCTTTCAATATTTTTGACATTTCTTTACATCGCACTTTGCGTGCAATAATAATTCAACTTTTTAAATGTTCCAATTGAATATTGAGTAGCTTTCCTTTTACAAAAGATGAACGAACGAACACAAGAAGAAATGTTAAAATGTTGAGAGTATTGATGGTACACCGTCGGCAACAATCAACACATCGTACCCGTAGCCTCGCGCTTCTCTTCTCTAGAGAGAAATTGAGAGTTGAATTACCAAGTGTAATACGAGTCAAAGTTTTACCAGAATCGGGTCATTAGTCTTCGAACTCTGCTTCGAACTAATAGGTTGGATAGTGGAATAGTTGCCTCAGAAAATGTATATGGAAATCACACATAATTTTTTAAAATAATTTTTTAATCGCTAAAAATATTAAATGTAAAAAGCAATACCTCTGTGAGATTTAATCCGATCTGCAAATGCCATACAGAAATGAACAACTGTTTTTGAATAAGGAAAATGAGTGTCAAAACAGAGAAAATTCGCTACAAGTTAAATTATTTTGTGGCGGAAGAACAACTGCCACCAACCTAATATAATCTAAGAAGTTTGTTTTCGAATTTCGGAATTACTCACTCCAGATTTTGTTCGAAATATTGATTCGCATAGATGTAAAAGAAGAACAGTCTTAGCTTATTATACGAACAAAGATAAAATATTTTTTATTATACTTCGCGGTATTATTTCCATTTCAACTGGGAGCACGTTTATAAATAGCTTATCACCTTTAGCTTTTCATATCTTTATTCAAATTAATAGCACAATAATTCGCTAGTGGTAAATTTTCGCACTTATCAACGAAAAATTTGTGCATACTCTTTTCAGTTCAATAGCTTTTGGCACACGTTTTGAGTTTGCAGCGATAAAAAAATTAATACGAGTATAGTATAATTAATAGATAGTACACATACAAGAATTTACATTATTTATTTACAAATGCTTTTATTTTTACACTGAACTTTAGATTACTTGTTTGTATGCTTAGTTTGATAGGGCAATGAACAGTGACAGCGCCGACGGCGATGACAACAAAAATGACGACGTTGATAAGTGGAACTTTGTACAATAAATGAGATAAGGTGCAATAACAAGGAGGTTATCAAAATCGGGGTCTTTAAGTGGCAGTGGGTAGACACTATGTGACATGAGTATGATATTATATTTTAACTCCATATAAATTCAAGTTTATATTTGAAGTCAAAAGTCGAGAGTGGGCTGAACTGATAATTGCAATTTCTGGGTTACAATAGTTATGATATAACTTGAAAGGTGCACCAATTTAAGTTTACAAATTACTATGGTGGAAAATAAAGCCTTTTATATGGGGTCTATTACTATAAGAAGTTGATAACGACTAGCGTAGAGTTCATGTATGATGTTGCAACTTGATACTTAAAAAAAAAATGGATTTTCTGCAAGGTTATATGTTATCATTTTTCATGTTCTAAACAAACCATGCTGAAACCATTGTAAATAGTTACGATTATATAATACTCGTACCGATGGGGTGTTTATTACACACTGATATTTTAAAACCGAAACTGCCATAAAACCGTGCTGTCGGCAGTAGAAGGCATTTTCTTAGGTACACAGATTATGCTGCAAACTAATTTGAGTGAAATTAATGTCACGCAAATTCAAACTGATCATCATCGCTGATCTATGAGATTATCTTTCACCGACATTTTTAGTGTGCAAGCATGACTCAGTTGTAGATGGTGCGATAATCGATAGCGTCATTCACTCCACCGCAAAGAGCAACAACAATTTTTGTTAGATATATAATTTTTGTGATTAATATCTTTAAATAAATCAATTAATTTAAAATCCGTCTTGAAAATGAATGAAAGAGTTTCTTGCTTAGATTATTCCATTACAATGTTTATCCGTTAAATTTTATACAACAAATCAAACCAGTATTAAACGTTTCGCTTAAAAAACATCATCAGAATATTTATTTATAGCCATGAATGAAAATGGTAATGAAAATATATTGTAGTCTAACCCAAGGCAGTTAGTCATAGTCATAGTGCACCAGTCAGAAGCTCGGCCAAGTTTTTCTGATATGTTGTCATTGTTAGCTGCTATGCACTATGTTTCAAGTGGGTACAACTTCATAAAAATTAATATAAATTGCATTGTATACGTCCTGCGGCACATGAAAGACTACTAGAAAAAACGTACATAGCAGCCTTGTAGAGGCATACCTAGTGTGGGAACTAAGCAACCCTTATTTCATTGCCAACCAGCCAAGCGGGCGGTGCATCAAACAATATTTTCTTATTGTTGTGGGTGTGGTGTGTAGGACGGATGCTTCTATTATTTATAAACAGCTTTATGTTTGTGTTGCATACTTCAAGGCATACACAGAGCAAACTGCATAAAAGTTTGCAATTTAAAAAATTTTTTGTTGCTTTGGCATGAAGTTTTCTGGAAGCATAAAGAATGCGTGAGAAGACAAACAAAGACATTGCTGTATTAACAACGACAACAAAAAAGTTATATAGCGATATTGGAAAATTAAAAAATAGGTCCGCCAAAACACCAGTGTAGAGTATATACATTGGTTTAATAAATTAAAAACGCCATAAACTATGCACTTTGCGTGCTGGTAATGTATTTTAATTATGGCTTCAAAAAATGCAAAAATACGTGAAACTTACTTCAACTAAAAGTAACTCATGGTACATTGCGTGTGTTTCATTTCTGGTCAAGGCAATCAATGAAATTGTAGATTGAATACTTGTTAATAACTGGCAAAAAACTTCACTTTTTGTAAAAAGCGAAATACTATAAAATAATTTCGAAAATTTGGGTTTCATTTGTTTTAAAGTTAAGAATGTGGTCCAGTCAGATGCAAGCTTTTGGAGCTTAAGTATAACAGAACAGCACATGAATTTGGGGGGTGTCCAGAAGATAGACATAACACAACAAGAGAACTGTGGAATCTAGCAGAAGGTAGTGACCAGAACTTTACAAGTGTTCATTATATCAAGGGGGAAAGTAAACACGTACTTCGAAAACAAGTACAGTCGAAATCTCTTATAACGACATTCAGTCGTTATAACCGATAGTCGTTTATTTTTTTTTTATAAGAAATCATAAATTTTAAATTTATAATGATAATAAAAACGAATTAAGTTAGATTTTTGAAAAAATAGTTGAAATAGCCTGTTATTTTTGATTAACATGGCTCCGATTGTATAAATCGGTCATATGCTCTTTAAAGTCAATATCAGTCTAACAAATAAATGAAAAAATTGCACCTCTACAGCATGGCAGCTATCAGCAAGAGATATTTCTCTAATTTCAATGTTGTCGGTATAAGCGGTGTTGTTATAGGCGATTTCGACTGTACTTTAGAATGCATTTGGAATGCACTTCATATTCTCTAAAGAGCCCTATGATTTTGTCATGGAATTTGTAACACAGTGAAGGAGACATCGGACACCCTATAAACTATGTATATTCTTGACCAGCCATTGACGTGGCCATGTCTATTTGTCCGTTCATTCACATACATGGTTCACTAACTTTACATACAAACGACGGGTCAAAATTTCAAACATATCTGAAGGTGGGATACGTATTGAATACGACTATATTGAGTATACTTAAAACTAGTCTAAAGTTCTTTCAGCGTCCCTATTAAATTCTTTACGTGAATTTTAATCTTCTAAATATAAACCGCATATTCGCAATTTTCGACGAATTTGTTGTTATGTAGCAATTAACTAAATTTTACTTTCATGATTTATTTACTTTAGCGTTCATTGTACACATATAATCAAATGTAGGCCATGTAAGTATAATACGGACAATCCCATAATAACCATAACATAAGGTGCGATTGGAATTTAATCCATTTCAGATGCGAAATGTTATATTCAAGACCTAAATAAATTAAGTACGCAAAAAATTGCCAAATTTCCGCGTTCTTCAAGTGATGTGGCTATACTAGAGATAAATGTTTTTATTTTTTTAAACGCATTAATTGTGGGCCATTATATGTGAATATGGGTGTAACAATCTCAAGAATGTAAAAAGTTCTGTATACCCGGACCGGCAAAAAGAATTCTGGTATGAAAAAAAAACCAAAAACAAAATCAAAACAAAAACACATTTTAAAATTCTGCGTTATTTTCAAGCAACCACCAACCCAACCCAATACGACGGTTGATGACTTGAAAGACGTAAACAAAAGCAAACCGTATTTTTGGATGTGCTGAGATAAATTGTTTGTTTAATTATTCATTTTTATTTTTAATGAAAATAATTTTTCGTTTGAAAATAACATGTCAGTATGAAAAACGATTTGACAGGTTGCAGTATGGGATGTAGTCGGCCGGCAGCGTCACTGCGCCCACCCCCACATTCAAGCCAAATTTTACAACACTTAACCGTTTCTTTTGTATGGTAGAATATTTCAATTTCCTGCACTGTGATAAAAATAATAATAGTAACAATAAAGTCATACAAGTCCTGTGATGCCATAGAGGCCAACATTAGATTGTAGACGTGCCAACGCGTATTGCGATCGTAAACAATTTTCAATTTAGATTTCGTGTCACGCACATAAACACTGGCTTGACGGCTACTGCGCTACTGCTAGAGGAACACACAAACACGTATGCAATTTGTGCAATACATATACTATAGACATATCAGAGTAGAATGAAAATGAATGCGAGTGAAGTCATTGTGAAACGACACTCAAAACACAACACAGTCAAATACAAATTTCTGATTTTGCCAGCGACGAATAAACGCTGCCACAGCTCCATCACTCGCCTTTGTTGTTGCTGCGGCTGCATTTGTGCGGCGAGGGGGCAGTTATGAATGAATGAGTGAATTAATGAAAGAACGGAATCACTTCGCATGGGTGCCATACACAAAAATCTACTCGACTCCACTCGACGATATTTTTTTCTTTATATATTTTTTACTTCTCCAATTTTTTTTTTCGTTTGTTGACAGTGTCGTCTGATATGCCGACGTATCACTTGCCTTTCATGCTACGACAACAACGGCAAACGGTCCCAAACGGAAATTATAAAAAGATACAATTTTAAATTTGAAAACGAAAGTGAAGTCAACACGAATGTGTGTGGGTAGGTATATCTCTCTCTGCTCGACCCGACTGTCGTCTGGCTTTCTTTTTTAAAAAGGGCTTAGGTAAGCATTTAAGAATATTTAACTTTTAAGCTTTTCATTTGTTCAATTCTAATAGATGGCAGTATGAGCGCTTGAGCTGTACGCATTGATAAGAAACAAGACATGACAAGACAAGATTAAGAGCGTAAGAAAAATGGGTGCATCACCGTTTTGTCATCGCAAGTACAGAAGATACAGAAGCACGAACGCTACTTCAAATTATTTCTCACCACACAAACGCTTTATGATTCTTTAAGATCGAAAATTTTATAGATTGATAAGCACTCTATGTTAATTCATTAAAAGGAACTAAGGCGTAACATAAAGAGCAATAGGTGCCTATTGAGACCCATTTTGGAAGCAGTGATAGCCCCACTCCACAGTAACAAACTCCAAGTAACCAAAAAAAAACTATTAAAAGTGATCTTTAATCCGCTTTGACACCTCTGTGACTTACATCACAATGCCAATATCGACATAGAAACATATTGTTCATTCTGAAGCTACTCAATCAATATATAGTATGGTATACTATATTTAGACAGAATAGGCGATGATCTCTAAAATTATTAATTTTTGCAATTTCCCAGTTTACGTCAATGGACCTTTGAAAATAGTTCAGCTTGCCAATAAAGAAAAAACCTTTTTCCTTTTACATACAAGAACCTTAATTTCATAAATGGGCTTATGGATGCCATTTACTTATCCATGCAGTTCGGCCATTTCTTTAGCTCAAAAATTGAGGGACTAACATACACAAACGGTCACATGGATATGGCTACATAGACTAATCGGTCGAAACTATTATCTTTCACTGACAGCAGTCTACATAATATCTTGTCCTGGTGATTCCTGAGATGTTCGAAGTGGAACATCAATTAAATTATGCTGTTTAAAAACGTAGTGTGATTAGCGCAAAGGGGGAGGCGTGTCTTCTGTTATACCAAATTATCTCTTTTTTGAGCGCGGATTTTGGAGAGATTTTTTTTATGGAGCAGTATATACATGTGGATCATATTTGCAAGAAAGACTCAATTGAGACTCACACCGTGTATAATCCAATTTAAATGGGTAAGTCCCCAATCATAGTCCCCACACATTCATAAATTAACTCTCCATAGTAATTTGACATATATTAATTGTTAATGCATTGCAGTTTTCCCTACTATAACATTTTGCACTCAATTATATTTGCTATATGATAAAGTGTATCTGATATTCCATTACTTTTTGGTATTATTGTATAAAATATAAAATACACATGATAATATATAATAAATTGTTAATTACGTACATACTTCAAACACATAGTAAAAGTGCAGAACAAAATTTGTACTCAGCTCTTTGAAATTATCACTCCCGTGTATTCTATCTACGTCAGTACTGATATTGTGATGACTCACTATTACTACCATAGTTTTATTTAAAGACGTAATTCAAAAGAAAATATTTAAAAATGTTCTGATAAAGAAACACTAACAAATAGAGAAAAACTAATAGCAAATTGTCAGCCTTGATATGGCAAAGAAAGAAACAAAACAAAAATGTACCTAAAAATGAATTGACTGAACTGAAAGGTAGTAAATTGAATATGTCGATAAAAAATATTATTACGGTTAACAAAACAATAACAAAGCCGCAAAGTCCATAAAGCAAATATAAGTCCGTACATATGTGTTAGGTTGGGGAATAAGTTCGTACGTCTTTATATTTTCTTTTGTTTTACAACGATTTTTTTGCTGTTTGACAAAGTGTATAATATTATTCATTCGATACAGCTCTTTCTTCAGGAGGTAAAAAGCAAAATTTTCAACACAAAATATCCATAATTTGTGCCATAAAAAAACAAAAACTTAAAAATGTTTTTAAATTGCGTTAGCAATACGTAGAACGGGACAAGAAATCGAAGAACGTTAAGCGTTTCCGAACTTTTACGCATGACAAAATTCCTTTATCATTTATTTGTGAATTATACCATAAATGGCTTGATTATTAAAAAACAAGCAAAAAAAAAAATCCAGCTCTAATCAAGGAAACTGCTTGTCAGTTCTTTGCGAGCAATGGTTGGCTGCAGAAGAAGAAGTATGGAATTCGTTTCTTAAAAAATATAGAGGACAAATTGTCAACACGCCCGGCAATAATGGAGCCATTCAAAAAAGAACTGCAACGAAAAATAGCTGAGATGGGAATGAATACAGGAAAGTTTTATTCCATAGAGGAAGAGGAATCCGACTCTGACGAGATCAAACCTGAACCAAAGAAGCACCTGTCTTCGCCGCAGGATGTTAAATTATTTTTTAAGTCCTTAACATGGGCTTCAAAATAACGCCTAAGCCTAAATAAGATACAAGTTCTGCGTTAACTAAGGGAGACTGCCCTTTGCAATGTAATAAAACACAAATTACAAATTCTTTTATGAAATAAACACATATTATTTAAATTCAAAAAACTCGTTATGTTTTGTTTACATAATCGGCAGAAAAGATAAAGAGAGCAAGAAATATACAAAATTCGATAATGTGAACAATTCGATAGTGTGAACAGGGTCGGTTTTAATTAGTTCCTACTATCGAGCGTCGACTGTAAAAGGAACTACATGGTTACGAATTCTGGCCATACTTCGATATTAGATCCATCTAGATTTTAAATAAGTGTAGCGCCTGAACATTTGAGCAGATCAACGTACGACGTATGTATCTATATATAATAAATAATTCTGTAATGTGTGTGTGTGGTCTATAATTTTTATCTTATACTTTTCATTCAACATCATATCTTTTTTAACACGGGCTACTAGCTGTAAAAAATGATTACCTTATCTATCACTATATAAACTCAGGCAGCAAACACTGTTCTTTTATATGACTACAACTGACAGCTGTGACAATCCTAGGATTGGACAGGAAGATGAACGACAGTGTTTAAAAAAACTTGCCTGCGACAATCGTTTTCACAACAATAAATATAAAATACAGTGCAAAAAAAAGAGGAAAGTTCCGTAGAAGAGCCAACAATGACAAAGGAAACTGTGCTCAAGCTGCATCACCAGTACGTGTCGTCTTCGTTCGTAATCGCACAATCAACAAAGCAAACCTGATGAGCTTTTTCAACTGTTATCTTCAATTAAGTTATTTTCATTTCTGTTTAATAAAAGACAAAAGTGAAGGGAATGAAAAGATTGTTTCTTACATTACCATCTAAATAAATAGAAATCCAATTTCTGTTTTCTTTTTTCGCTTTACAGGTAAATGAGAACGACGATCATAACTCAACTCGGTTAAAGCTAAACCGAGTAGCTTTTCTATTCCTCGACATGGGTTTTTGTATGTAAGTGGCAACACTATAGTGTATAGTGATTTATTATGCTTTGTTATGGTTTTTATTTTTTACCTGGTTATTATTTTCGTTTATGATTTTTTACTAAACAAGCTCAAACCACAATTGAGAGTTTTCACAATCTCAAAACGTGTTTTTCAAGCGCAGCGTCAGTATTGTCGCAACAACAGAAAGAAACACAAAAAAGCATGTATGGGTAAGAAAATTATATATGCGCTCACATCAAGGTCATTCAAGGCCTTTCGCTTTTATTATATTTTATTTTATTATTACATTTTTATTATATTTTTTTATAATACATGTTTATAAATATATATATATATATATATATATATATTTTTTTTTTTAATTTTATAGTTGCTTGTTGCATTGTACAAAAGGGTTTTAAAAGTGAAAATATATAAAAAAGGATTAAGCACGAAAGCTCAAAAAAATTCGAAGAAAATTTGTAGATAACTAGTCATGATTGTGAAGATAAATTAATAATAACTAGCTAGACCCGGCAAACATTGTTTTGCCATCCAAGAACGTTTGTGCATTTGTTAATATTTATTGGTAACAAATCTATATATAAATAGGCTTAAACATTCTCTTTCGCGACATTTTACGCCGAAGCTATATAACCGTATAACAAAAAATATATCATTCGACAGGTTTTCATTTCCAGATTTTTGTAATAAAATTAGTTAGGTATTGTGGGCGTAAAAACAGTTACAAGTTGTTACATATACAACTACATTAAAATTTCACACACACGCATTTTGTTAAATTATCTTAACGAATCACAATGCACAATCACATACGAATATTCTTTATTGCGATTGTGATTGAATTTCAACCGCTGGACGAGCACTTTGTTATTAAACATTAGTGAAAGGTAAAAGGTCGCAAGTTACTTACAATTTGCGTCACAAAACAGAACAAATTACCTTTAATTTGAAACAATTCAGAATAACTTATAAAATTTGAATGAGAATTCTGTGCCTGTTTTGTGTACGTATCAGTGAGCTTTTTATATATACATACGTTAATCTGAATAATCGAAATAACTTCACTCCGGGTCAAAAATTTAAAACCGAGATGTGCCTAACAGGAGCCAAGGTAATTTAAGCTAGATAGTTCTTATTGATGCGGGGAACACGCGTTTCTACTAAATGCACACATCATTATTTTACACACCACAGACACATTACAGAATTATTATAAGTACTTCTTCTTTGGTTTTCAGATAATTTAACGAATTCCGTTTATACTGAAACACAAAATCCAACCTTAGTAATTTTTGTATAACTTTTTGGAAAAAGTTAGGCGCTTTTTGGCAACCAAACTCTTGAATCGGATATTTTCGAGGAATTGCTATCTCTCTTGTTCAGTTAAAACTAGCTCTCTTTAACAGAACGAAGCACGAAAACACGAACTATTACACAACCAACACATTTAAATCAAACTCAAAGCTTACCCTACGAAACAAGCTTTTAGTGTACAAAGCCATATTAAAACCGTTGTGGACTTACGGTATGGAACTTTGGGGTACTGCATTCAATTCAAAAACCTGGAAATTCTTCAAAGGTTTCTGTCAACGCTGCTGCGGGGGACCATAAGTGTGCAGTGGTGTCCGGAACTCTGTTATACATCGAGACTTGAAGAACCCAACAATCAAAGAAGATATCGTTAAACACAGCAACAGATACCTCATTTGGTTGAAGCACCATGTCAGCCACCTTGTAATCTACCTGCTGGACAACTGCAGGCAAATGCGACGTCTGAAAAGGCTACACCCCCAAGATCTCCCATCCGGCTTCACGGATGATTGATGATGTTCTTATGGAACATGTGATTTTTAAAATGTGATAATAAAAAAGGAAAAAATGTTGTATATCATGTTAAAAATATTTTTTCATTCTAAAAACTTGTTTCCTAGTATTATTTAAGTGTGCCCCAGTGTTGTAAACATCAAATATTACATTTGGACTTCCTTCTCTTTGGAGTTTTTATGTTACCAATTGAAACAAAAAATTACATATGATAAACTTGCTGAATTTTATACCTACCATACAAAGTCGAAGTACAAATTATATTCAACGATAAATAAGAGTGCAATTGTTAAAAATAAACTTTCAGTTTCCATAGTACTACGAAAAACAATTAACAATTTCCAATGTAGCATTCGAATGCTTTACCACTGAACTATATCCCCCGTTGGCAATGTAATTTGAGTCATGGCAAAAAGAAAAAAAAAAAAAGAAAAAAAAAATATTAATAAAGAAAATTCACTTTCAGCGGAAAGCAACGAGAAAACTAATTAAGGCAATAGGAAGATAATAAAAACTCGGACAATAAGCACAAAATAACAAAGAATCGCATTCTTAAAATAAAAGTAATGTAGTAATGAAAGCGCGTCGCGAACAGTGTGACAATGTAAAAATTGCTAGCTTACAGTAGCGACAAAGTAATTAAAAATGCCATTCAAAGTAAAACGCAGACATGCGTGCGAATGCGAAGAAGCGAAATCACGCACAAGGCGCATACGATTTCAAACAAAGAAGATCGCGGCGATGGCCCCGTCGTCATAAAATTGATTGTAGTGGCGAGAAGAAAATTGGAATAAATTTTATGAAAATAAAAGCGTTGAGCAATTAAATGCGATTCGGTGTTGAACAGAATTGATCGTGCATCTAGCATTCCAGACAAAAAATAGTATTAATAATAAAAAAAAATAGTAAAAAAAGTATCTCACTTGCACTTTAAATAAATTCAATTTGAAAATGTTGTTAGAGCTTTCACGCTAATTATCAGCACGCAGCTGAAGAGCTTTTACATTTTCGCATTATTTTTTACTTATATTTTGATCTCTTTTGGTTTGCAATTTACAAAGAAAATTTATTTTGCTTTTTTAGCACTGTTCCATTTATACAACAAATGAAATGTTGGCAAGAAAATGAAATTGAATGTGAATTTAACACGCAAAGCGTATGGAGAACGCCGATTTTCTTTTTCATACAGCTCCCGCGAAATCCAACATTTCAGACTTTTTAATGCGACTACTGACATAATTTTTTTCAGTGAACTAAATTCGGTTTATCGAACTTTGCTACTATATTCTATTTTCGTCTATAGTTCTTATGTTAATAAGATAAAATTGAAATTCGGTAGAGGCAACATTGATGTTGGTAAGAATTGTCAGTTGCGTGTTAAGCTTTTGCAGTACAAGCCCGAGGTAACGGTCTTGGCGCACCTCCGGCAGGATTTTGGAGTCATAATTGACAACTGGACAAACGCCATGCCTCAATGTAAATACGTAGTTCGCCGATTTCTTGCCGTTTATTACGATGTTCCAACGCCTAGCCCAAGCATGAAATCTTTCCAAGTAATCCTGTAGTGAATTTGACTTCTTGGTCTGAGCAAGAATTTACTACGATTGCTGTGTCACCCGCATATGTATTGATGATGGCTTCATTAGAATCAACTATTGGGATGCAAAGCAAGCGACAAGTTCTCACATAACGAGGCGGTTGTCATTTGTCATTAAAATCATTTAACGGATCTGATCGATTAAAAAACAATACATCGAGTATTATACGACTAGCCTCAAATATGACAGGTCCAATCTAACTTAACAGCTTAAAATATCAGCTCAAATATGAGCGCTTATGAAGTGAAATTAAATGCACGATAAACTGAAATACATGATTGCTGAACACTAAAAGTAAAAAATAAGACAAACTAAAGATTTCGTAAACAAATATTCTCTAAGGTTAATTAATTGTTAATTGTCTACATGCCACGTGCGAAGGCAAAGTTTAAAAAATTAAATAAATAAATAAATAAAATTAATAAATAACAACAATTTTTCAACATTTCATAAAAGTACATCATAATTTTAATTTAAAAAACTGCACTAAACTGTGTCAAGTCGAATGAAACCAAACTAAACTGAACCGAGCGACATTAATGAAGTCGACTGATGTCACACATTACAATAACAACTGAGATCTCAAAGTACACACTGCAAAAAAAAATATAAATTGCATAAGGTTCTTTTATTGTTTGGATTGCAAATTGTGATGTATTGCATTGTAATGAACTTTGAAACAATGTTGCGTACCTAACGGATGTGCGCGAAATTTGTGCTCTCTTTTAATTCTTGTTATTTTCTTTTTTGAGCAACCGCAACCCCCAAAAAAAAAGAAAGAAAAAAGAAAATCTAATAAATTTAGTAAGCTCAAATGGCATCGATCTGTTGAGATTCTGTTTTATAGCACGTGAAGTGATTCGAAAAAAAAAACGAAAAAATCTACTAATGACATGCAAAGGCCACATGAGCAACAACTGAACAATTCATGCACAGACCACAGAACGTAGGAATTGAATCTGATTTTCTAATAAGGTTGGCTCAGCAGACATGTTTGTCTTCACAATAACACTGCGTGAATAAAATGAATTGAATTTTTGTGCGAAAGTTGCATGTCAAATGAAATAAAGAGTTAATAAATGGACATGAAAAAACTTCGCGATAAAAGGAATATAATGAGAAATATATGGTTGTACATATATTAAACGGTGGGGTAGCGCTGTGGTAGTATCACTCTACTTTTGCATGTGCGGAGCCGCGGTTTGATAAAATTAAATTAAAGCAAACTACATATAATCTTTTGAGGGGGAGTCTCTTATTGCAACAAATTCTACCTAAACACGCCCGTGATCTTAACTTAGAATTGAACTTCTTGGAGTCACAGTCTCTGGATTTTTTGTTTTTTAAATCGAATCTCTCAACAAACAATGCTTTCAAAATCGATGCGAATTAGAACTTCAGTTTAATAATTTGACACTTAAATGTTTCAATTTTAAGAATTTTATTTTGGTGTTTCAAATTTGAACTTTATATCGTTTATTATATACAAAAAATATTAAAATAAAACTAAAATAAAGAATGCTATTAAAATCTCTTTGCTCTCCGGCGATACCAGACAATCATCTAATTAAAATTATTCAATGAGATAACATCATACCACACCACCCCATAATTGACTCATTGTGCAAATAAAAAGGTTTATATAACGAATCAAAATTTTTTTGAAAAATCACAAGATGTACACAGCCGACTGCATTTTAGTGAATTCGCCACAAGTTGCGCTGTGTAAAATGAAACGACAAACGATGACAACTGCTCTGCCTTGGTGGATGTGCTAATTCATGAAATGGGCATGGAATGGCGACTGTGCACAGTCGAGAGTTGAAAACGATTTCAAGTCAATTGGCTAATGTGTGTCAAGATTATGGCACGTGGAATGTGCCAAGTGAATCAAATGTACAATCAATAAGATAAACTATATGGTAAGATAGCTGACTTTCCTAGTAAAGGTGGGTGTTACATTGTGGCTTGGTTAGTTATTTCAAAGAGGGTGCATATAGGGAAAATAAGAGGAGAAGTCTGTTGTAAATTGTTTTAAACAATCGAAACAAGTTGTGCCATATGACTGCTTGGTTTATTAGTAATATTTAGGTTAAGTAATATTTTTTGCTTTTACATAAAAACTCTAACAAAACTTTTTTCACTCATTGATTTTAGCTGTAGCTATACAGTATTAATTTTGAATGTTTTTTTTTCTTTCTTCATTTTATTACCTAATATTTAACTTACGAAAACCTTATAAAACAACAATATCTCTAACCAGCAATTAGTAAAAACTTTTATCCAACAAACCTGTCTGTATACATGTAATTAAGTTATACAATAATTAAACAAAGTTCAAATGAAACAAACGCTGCGTTGCCATTTCCCGGCGGTACTAACTCAGAAAACGTTTAAAGATTTATTACGCAATATCTCTTAAAAATATTAAAAATCTATTGGCATTCAGAATATAATCAAATTTAATTAGTATTTCAATCAATGTCAAACATTAAGCAATTATCTGGCATACCAGTTTGTTCAAAATTTAATTAATTTGAAGTAAATATGAGACGCGTGCTGAGCTTCTTGGCTGACAAACAACTACAAAAAACGTATTCAATCAGAATACGGCGACACACATCAAGTATAGATTTTAGTGATTTTAATAGTTTTAAAGTGACAGTACAAGTTGGATATTAAACACGTATTATAAGTAGATTTCAATTGGCTAGGGACGTTTTTCGTCGTGAAACTATTTTATAGTATTTTCTAATTTGTCCAATTCTGAGTTGTAAAGTATCTAACTTCGATACAATATTTTCAATATAATATTAAGGGTCTTCACTAAAAGTCGCAAATATATAAACGTTATAAAGTTATGAATTTACACACTACATTTCGTGAACGACCAGTTTCGTTTTTTGACGTCATAAACTGTTCATATCAGCTGTTGTCGATATGCCATAACTAATTTATTATTTTTTGCAAGTCAATTTTTAATTAAATTAAATTCTTAACACAAGCCCTTTGTAACTTACCTCTGCCATTGCTTTTATCACAATTACCATATGATTGAGCAGTCTTGCATAACAATATAACATTTATAACATATACGACACATATACAATGTTTCGTAAAGATCCTAATTATTATATAAATTTGCGATATTTGTCAAAAAAAAAAATAATTCGGTAAGAAGAAGGATATTTCGATGGTTGTATAAGAAATGTAATTTACGAGTTTTATCATTGCTTCGCAAGTTTAAAAACCATCTTCAATACTGTAAACGATGACATTACTTTACGAGAGACCACACATTCATATTTAATGCTCTTTGACTCTACTATAATTTATGTACATATGCAAAGTGGCATCCATTCGTAAGATATCCCAGAGTTGTTGAAAGGCGAATGTTTGGATAATCGGTTTGCGCATATTGGTATCCGTCTTTTGAAAAAGGGTTGAACCATATCTAATAAATTGTCATATGTATCCAGAAAGTTATATTTAGAAGAATTTTGTAATTTCTCCAACAAATTTTCCTTCATTTTTCAATCGATCTGCTCACAATCAACAATAGCGTTCTTTTGTCTGCCAACAAAACTACCAACCATGCAATATAAAAGGAAATGATGAACTGAATGGCATGAAAGGGTGAAATAAAGATATTTTCGCACTCAAACTGTCACACATTCACTCTATTTTCGAACTGCTGTAGCATTCGTGAATATAGCGTTTTAGAATTAGAACGTCCCGCCCCATACAATAGTTAAAAAAAAACTTTTCAGTAAACTAAAACATAAATCGCCCTTATTCGAGTTGTCCTATTAGTACAATTGTTACAGGTTGGAACCAACAGAAAATTTGCTGAAGAAATTGTTTATAATCTGAAAACTTCAGACTGACCATTGCCTCCAACTAAGAATTCGATGTGCGCTGAAAAAAAATGAGCACAATTCCGAATGTATTGAATTCATAAATACATACTCAGCTGTATCCCTATCCAATTTGTTGAACATTTTTTCTTGTTTTACTGGTTTTCCTAAAATAACCTGGTTGTTAATTCTCAACAACAAATTACATATACACAAAAATGCACAATGCATAAAATAACAATTACCTAACATAAAAATAAACGAAATTTGAAAAACTCCGTTTCCTTTAGAAGATTCATAAATTTACAACCTCTGTCAAAAATTTTGCAATGAATTAAGCAATGAAATTCTTATTGCTTTCTGGTCATATGATTTTGATGTCATTAATTTTTGTTCGCCTCTTGTTTAAATATAAGCAAAACATTGAAAGTTATATAAAAAGCAAATACATGAAGTGTAAACAAAAAGGAATACAAAAAAAAATATTTATACCAATGTGCCTTTGATCAATGTGAGCTAATTCCAGACCTCATCGGTTGTTTGCTTATTCTGTTTTCTTTGTTCGATTTTAATATATTTTATTATTTGTTCAGTTGCAATTATTTAAATATATTATTATTCACTTTGATATCTGTATAAGAAAAGTGCAAAAAGTTAATTTTAAAAAAACACATTTTTAATTACAACTTTAAAGTTCAATAACTCGTGGATGAAACATGCTGGGTTCGGTTCGTACGTGCGCACTTCAGAATTGAGTGTTACACATACAACACTGATTTCGGCATCAAAGTGCCATTAACTCTACTCAAGAGCTCAAGATTTAATCTAAAGTTGCTACTTCACACATCATTTTCTGTTAACTCAATTTTTAATTTTTTTTCAGTTCATCAATCATGTTTGCCAACACTTAAACTCGTCGCTTTGTAAATTTTGTACGATTTTTTTGTCTGAAGTTTTTTAGACTCAATCAGCGCCTTCTATAATATAATATACTTTATCATTTAATATCAAGTTTAGTTTTGGCTTTCTTTTGGTAAAAAAGAATACATTTAAACTTATAACCAAGTACACATTTATTTTTATCATTTTTGTGTGCGATAAGATTTCCTTTTCTATCTTTATTTGAGATAGCTGCGACGGTAAAATGTTTAAGCCAAAAATAATTTTTACAAATTAATCGTAATTAACTTAAGGTTTGGTTGTTTTAATATATGTGTCAATTATTGCAACTTGAAGTTGATAAAGTTTGAAATGCGCGGATTCATTACTTTATAAATACTATGAAAGTGAAAGACTTAATAAAATGAGTTTCCGATGGAAAATGATTATTAAAATTGAAATATTTCTAAAATATTTTCGTTTGACGAGTTGGTTGAAATTATTGAAAGCTTGTTGCAATTTTCATTAGCACATTTATAACTGTGAGTGACTTCTACTTAAATATTATGGCCCCTCTAGAAGCCAGTAAGATTCTCTTCTCATTATAGGAAGTTATGGGAATGTTTAGAATATACTCGTGCATATTGATTGTGTCGCATACTCGATGCATAACAAAATATCTCTGACACATAGATAGATGTAGGTGATTATTGTGATTAATACCTATTTTTGTACCAAAATTGTGATTTACCGACTTAATTTCTTTTTGGTTTTGTTTGGAAGAAAAGTCCAGCTGATGCGCATCGAATGTCTATGGAAGCTAATGGCAATCATGCTTTATCAGAACCAAAATGTAGGTAGTGGTTTAAATGATGACACATTGGGAGACAAAAGATTGACAATATTGAATTTTAGAAATTTTTGAATGAGAAGATGACACACCAAGTCTCCAACAAATTGCAGAAACATTGAATGACGATCAACCAATCAAGAAGTTTACGTGAGATGAAACAGGGTGGAAGGGTAGGTACCAAATGAATTAGAATGCCGAAAAACCATATGCGAAATTGTATATTCTCTAGCAGTGAATGGTTATTTGTTCAGGGAATTTGTAATAGTGATGGAGACTTGGAGATAATAAGATTAGGTGATAAAAGTGTACGCGTTTTTTATAACTAGATTATGTTAGTTACATTTAGGCGATTAAACGGTGAGTTCGTTCTCTATAGCTCACAACTCAGCCACGTGAACGAAGCAATCAAGGAAAAGCGACCAAAATTTACCAACAAAATTTTTTGTTTAAAAATTACTTTAAAAAAAAATTTTTTTTTATATCACCCAATATTATAATTAATTATATAAAATTTACAATTTCAGAACACATGATATTTGAACGAAAAGTGTCACAAACTTTCCGATTTGTTAAGGAAAAGTGAATCATTTTTTCGACATTTTATTTTTATATTCATTGTATTAAATTACCTTTAACATGCGCCTTTGTCTGTCTGACAGTCAACGAACGCGAATGACTTTCTCAACCGCAACTACACCTTTTTCAACGTCTTTATGTTGAAAATTGAAATGAACTGATCAAACCAAAGTGTAAAACCAGAAAAACAATCTTTGGATGTAAATTTTTACTCCTTGATTTGTGTGTTGTGCTGAATTGACTTGACTGCTTGGATATGTCAGAATGAAAAATCTAATGAAAAACTTACATAAGTATCGTTTTAGCTTGTTGGGTATAGTACAATTTATCATTCGATTCAAAAATTTGGTAAACCAAATAATCACCCAGAATATAACTTTATTTAAATAGATCATAGATTATATTATATAAAAACTATTGGAATCAGTAGATAGACTTTGTTCTGCCATTGCAAAGCCAAGCGAAATTTATCTGAATTGGTAAGTGTGAGCATCATTGGAATACGTGGCAGCAATAAATTGTTTGCATAGTTTGGGCGGATTTCAATTACGAAGCAAAATAATTGGTGATAAAATCTTCAAGCGGAGATTATATTGTGGTAGTACAATCAAAACAAGTGAATTTAAGAACTCATTGGTTTAATTGACAGTTTTGTTTACATCTGACATAGTATCGATCGAATTGAATGACATAAATTCTTTGGACAATGTTTGTTGTATTTGGAAATTTATTTGATCGTTGAGTCATGTGTCATTTGTTGTTAACAAAATCCACTATACACATTCCTAAAATGTCATTGAAATCTGTTGACTGGTTCCGGAGATCAGCGTAAACGAACATAAATAAAAATAATAATAATCAATAAAATAAATTGAGATGTAAAAGAAAAGCGGAAATGCCAAAGTGGCAGGAGAAAAGCCAATGAAAAACTTTTACAAAATTATAACAAAAATGTGGTGAAGTCTAATCGACCACGAATGCAAAGATTTTTTAATTTTGCTTTGTCGTTATTGCGGCAGCGGGATGATGTTCACGATTATGATTGTTTGTTTGTGATGAAAAAAGTCTCTAGTGTTGCACGTATTCGCATAGGTAGGGACGCGCGAAATGAAAATATATAAATGGATTTTATTGTTGGCGATACTGGCGTCATTGGTAGAGTTGTCGGCATTGGAAAATAAAACACCCATCTTATTTTTGTATTTTATAATTTCCGCGAACTTTTTTACATTTTTGTGTGCCCCAAGCCTCGAGCGGTGATTGATCAAAGTTAACCAAGAAGGTGTTGTTTGATAAAAGCTTATTT
Organism: Cacoxenus indagator; assembly: GCA_035041755.1. Classification (NCBI taxonomy): domain Eukaryota; kingdom Metazoa; phylum Arthropoda; class Insecta; order Diptera; family Drosophilidae; genus Cacoxenus; species Cacoxenus indagator. The sequence continues at coordinate 385,986 of JAWNKX010000218.1, read as the reverse complement.
GCTTATAATATGCATTGATAGATAATAAATAACAAATTTATTACACCACTCAAAATAACACAAATGACTAACAACTTTACTGATTCGATTTACATTAGAGTGCCGTAACCGATTTTGGTTGTGATGAAATTGTGAGAGAAATCTAATTTTTGACGAAATTGGTTATACTACGAAAAAAGCTGAAACTTAGAAAACCAGGGGATTTGAAAGAATAAGTAACCTGTCTTAAATGAAATATAGAACTTTCCGATAATGAAATCGAGTCGAAATTGAAGACATCTAAATTGACACATTGATTAAAAAACCACATGTTACTCTTAAAAAAAAATCATAAAAATCGGTTTGCAAAACAAAAATATGTCCAGATCGCGACAAGAGCGTCAGCTTTTAACATGTTCAATATGTTCAAAACTATCCTCTTATGGAATGATATACATTCCCGAAATTTCATTGAAATTGGTTGGGCATATTTTGAGCCAAATGAAAAAATATAAAAATACTTATCGGATCCAAACGTGAATCTAAACACTGTAGGGACATGTATGTTGTGTTTCTTTTACCATATTACGGTTGATCAAAGTTGCGAAGGAAGGTGGTTTAGCTGAGGTAAGTTGGCATTATCGTTCTATATTGCCATCTGTCAAGCGATGCACCAACTACAGACTTCTTCAAAGACAAGAACAAGTTACCGCAAATGAAGCTTAATTTACGCACGAAAAAACTTATTTTATGAAAGTTTAAAATTAAGTCCATTCAGTTTTTTTCAAATAATTGAATAGAGACAAAGTCAAAATCAGTTTCATCGTCTTTGAATGTGCCGCTTCTGTGTGCTACTTGTGTGATGTCAGCATCTTATTTTGTAGGCGGCGCATTCATTTGTGGCATCGAAAGCTATTTACTTCTATGACCGCAAGTCAATGAGATAGACACTTTTATGTCTGTCTATAAGACTGTGTCATTTTAAATTCTTTAACTGAAATTTATGTTTTACACCGCAAAAAGATTTCATTTTGAGTCTCATGTCTCGTATTCAAACACGTGTTCAAGTTTTTAATGGCGTTGACATTTTTATGAGCGAAATTTGTCAGTGCTTTTATTTTAGTTTCTTTGTCTTTGTTTTTTCTTTAATTATTTTTCGAGAACTAGTGTCATTTTAATGTTTTAATTTCACGCCAAGTGGCAGAGACAATACAAATTAATTAAAGATTATGAGGCCGTTTCGAAAGTGAAATATATAAAATTTATTGCACTTTCTGTTTTACTACTTTTAAGATTTGTTTTCAAGAATTGAACTGGTTCTATCAAACGGAGTCAATAAAATGTACAAAAGCCACACTCAACTATTTGCTAGCCATTTACATTAGAGAACACCCACTACACCGGCTACTTTGCATTGGAATTTTGTACGACTTGGCAAAACTTATTTGCACAGTTTTGCATTAGCTTTACGCACCCACAACATTTGGACGCGCTAATACTTGAAAAAGGTGGTGCTTTTGGGAATCTAATTTATTATTGTCACAGTTGCGCATTGTTAAAGCTACACAGTAATCATAAATTATTTGTGTGTAATTTTTGACTTATTGTCAAGTTTTGTATATTTTGGTTTCACCATCATTCAGGGAATGATTACGATTTCGTATGTGTGTCACTTGTAGAGATGGTTTTCCCCACTTTATTTTCGATTCATTGTGAAAAGGAAGTATCATTGCCTAAAAACATACCCGCTAAATGAGTTCAAATGAGCACAATAGAATACTGTTTCATCATACTAAGACATTCCAATATGTGCACATAGGCTGTCGTCAAAAGATGGGCTCCTTGACGCAAACGAGCTGACGAGGCATAATCGAAAACCCGGAAGACACATAACGCGGGTGTTTTCAGAAGTAGTCGGCCTAACGTAGGTGTGTACTACGCTTTAGCTCCTTTTTTTCAGTGTTGAGAATGAGTGATCAGTCATACTAATTTCTTATTGTAAACATGATATGATAAAATTCATTGAATATCGTATGACGATAGTAGCAATTAAAAGCTAGGATATTATTTCGAAATCGTCTGTCAATGACTAATACTTTGATGAAATCGTATCCTGAATACATATTTCTTTCTTTTCGTGACAGTCCTTGAATCAAAAGGTCTCAAGGTATCAAAAGTGCCATAGCCCATTGGCACCATCTATTCGTCAATTCCAACCACTAAGGAGAAAGGTACACTGACTTCGATTTAAGAGTCTGTAAAGATCTAAATGGTTTAACCAACTTTTATAAAGGGTGTAATGGGTAGGCAAGATTATTTTACATTCATTAAAATTACTTACAAAAATTTTCGATTTTGAGGTTTTCGAGATACGACAACACCTTTTTAGGCACTTACCTAAAAAAGATTTAAAATATATTACTATTATGAGTATTGTTAGGTAAATAATAAAATAGTGTACTTAATGTTCTTAGAGTAGTGACTAGGGGCTTAACACATACATGTGATTTCATTATAGTAATATTTGAATAGTTTATTGTATATTTTTAAAGGTTTTGTTGGTGAGTGTAAAACTGCAATATAATTTAAATATAGCTAAGCCTTTTCAATATCGAATTTCCTCACTAAAAAATTGAAAGTCTTTACGGGCAAAATTTCCCTTCACAACACTCTCTCTGAATGCTCTTTCAAAGTCGTAGACAGAGGGAGGGAGAGAGCATTCACGTATTCGAACTTTATTTATTTTCGTTCACAGTAGTATCTATGTACTTCACTTTGCTATTCGACAAACTAACTCGTTCACACTAAAGGCAGAAAGACTACAACACAATTTAACTCATTAACACATGGCAACAGCTGTTGGGGCAAACAACATTTCCCCACGTTGAACACCAGTCACAGTCAAATATGAGGTTTGAACAGAAAATCACTCGTAAAACTTATTTAACTTAAGAAATTCAGCTCATTTTTTATATAACTTAGTTTAAAACTGTTTAAAAAAAAAAACATTGTACATATCATCCGAGTAAGTACTAAAGCAACTTGATATTTTTTCAGAGTCTACCTAGTTTAAATTAAAATGCATAGCGATACAATTCGTTACGATACCATTCGAGTCCAAACAATACATTTGAATTCTCAATACAAAAAGGATATTTTTATAAGTTTTCTATGAGTTTTTGAAGTTTTCTTGGAGGTCAGTTTTCAGGCCAAGTGACAAAACCATCGTTTTACAGTAAATTTATAATTTTTGAACGTTCAAGTATAATGTAAAGTGAATATTCGCTCAATGCAATGAATATTAAGATAATCTCTGTTTAAGAGATACATTTCCTTGTTACATATTTTCAGTGGATTTAGTTTAAATGGTCTTTGTAGTTTGAATTTTTAGCAGATTTCGCAAAATATAATGGTGCATGTAAAAACTCATATTTCACTCTTATTTAAACGAATTCTTATTTCAAATCGCATGTTGCGTTTATTTTATTTTAGTGTGTCGGTCTTCGTATTGTTTTTGGTCATTCTAGAAAAAAATACTGTTTGGTTATATTAGGTGTGAACAAGATGGAAAGATTTGTTTCGAATAGCTATTAATGAATTTTGTTTTAGAAAAATTATGCTCCAGAGGGGTTACGTATTCAGCTAAATGGGTTGATTTCCTAAAAAATCTTACAGCAACTCTGATCGCGTCTAATTGAGAGGAATATGACCTCATGAAAGACTCAGTTCTTCGAAGAAGCGTGAAATTTGTTTGTTTAAATTAGTACGCCCAAAATGGGTTTTTTTTATTCGAAGAGTGCAAAAAATAGTTCTTTAACAAAGTTTAGTACACTCTTTAGCATTCATCAAATAATCTAGAAGTTCTGAAGTGGTTTTTCTGTCACTCTTATCACATTCGTATCTCACTAAGTCACTCCTATGTATGTTCATCTGACATACGTAAGAACAAGAACATTCGCAAACTTGTCTGATTGCTTAACTCATGCGTTGCCTTGCCTGATTGCACCTGTCATCTGATTGATTCGCTTGGAGTTTTCTGTTCATATTTTTTTTTTTTTTTGATCTTCAAGTAAGCTGCGTTTTTTAACAAATATTAATAAAAAAGCCTATATATAAACATGCCAAATTGAGACAACTTATTTTTAGGTGTTATAAGTAAAACTAAATCATTTCATTATATAAAACATTTTCCCTTGAAAATTAACTTGTTCTCGCTAATTTCTTTCTACAACTTCAATACTCATTTCGTTTGCTTTAAAGAGCAACTAGATGCAAATATCTAGAATTCTCTCTGTATTATTTCATGCCCACAAACCACAGAATCCAATTGTATTAACACAACATTCCAATTGGTTTTTAAATTTTCATATCCCAACTGTAGAGATATTTGTGCGCCCTACTGTCTGGTTTGTGTAATTAAATCTAATCCCTTCACAACTGCAGAAGCTAAAATAAACAAGCAACTAACCAGTAAGCAATAAGACCAAAAGCAACTTTATTAAAAGTGAGGGGCATGTTTGCCTATTGGGTTTATTATAGTACAAACCTGTTACCAAAGCAGTTTTATTTTATGGCAACATGATGCACTAAACAGTGAACGCAGAGCTTGGTCTGCCGCAGTTGGTCCGGCAAACTGCAGGAACTGTAACTTAATCATTGTGCTCAGACTTGATTTCAACAAATAACAACAACGGCAGCGACTACAATAATAAAAGCGGAGTTAGCATGTCGCTTCTCAACTTGCAACGTGTTGTTGTTGCTCTTGTTGCTGCAGCACATATGGCGAAACAGCGACCGCGACAGCTCTGCTGTGATGCATTTTGAAAGACATTGATGTGTTTGCACGCCCATGCTGGCTAGCTTGAAACCGCCTGCCTTGTTTGGTTAAAACCAAATAGCTTTAAAAGTGTGCTGTGTTGCACGCTTGCTGTGGTGGCCAAGTCAATCTGCTACTCAGTCTGACTACATGCACTCTCCAAGCTTTGCGTTGCCTTACTTGTGGTTTTCATGTGTTGCACATTCGTTTTCCTTTGTCTGTTGCACACGGCTACTTTAATGATTATTGACTATGATTTTATTATGTTCATCAGGCGTAGCATCCACATCGTCGCTTTCATAGTTGGTCTTCCCAAAGTTGCAACATAAACGGAAATAACACTGCCATTTCTGTCAGCTAATAAGAACATCAGCAAACGCACTGAATTAAAGGCATTCCTCCAGCGTCAGTCGTTACAACTTTGAATGAATAGAGGTGTTTTTGCCTGCCTGCCTCAGAGGCAGACTTTAATGGCTAATGCATTCACATTCGATGTACGCGCCAATTTGTCATTTTCCTAGTTAATTTTTTTTCCTTTTTATTTATTGTTTCGTCAATTCATAGAAAGACAAGTCAGCCAAAGCAATCCATTCAACTGGGTTAGTTGTCTATGCAAGACGCGTCGTCGCACAACGCCCCAAATTAAATCGCAAAATAGCGAACCAACAAATAAAGATAGAAGAAACGGGTTCATATAAAGAAAATGCCATGAAATGCTTATATCGGTGCCAAATTTGTGTGACTTACGCAATGAATGAGATACAGAAGGAGATAGAAAATGTGCAATTCAGTAGTAATTGGAGCAAAGTGGGGCGTTGAAGTTAGTACCAAACAACCCTATATTGAATTGCTTTCGATTGTAATGGACCTTCAAGTAGCACATATGGATTGTAGTGTTTCTAGGAATGGAAATGCACTGTTGACGAAGTTATTAAACAAAAAGTGAGTATCAAAACTTTATGGCTTAGAAATAGTTTTCGAACGCTCTGGCTTTTGATATTATAAAGGTTAAATTCGATTATGCATTATTTAGGTTTTGAACTCCAGTATTGGCAAGTTGTTTGATTCAAATCTCTGTTTTCGCGCAAATGGTCGCCCTAAACTCGAATGGCGTAATGTGTTCGTTTTTCAGCATTTATAACATGTTAATGATATGGCGGATATTTCCTGGCGTATGTTGATGTACATTTTCGACTTCAAGTAGCCCTAGAGAAAAAAGTTCGGCGGCACCAAATCAGGCGAACCTGGAGGCCAATCAAAATGTAAATTGTTTATATCAAGCGACCGGGGAACAATGGCTTCAACAAGTCTTGTTGAAACCCGAAGGGCTCCAGACCATTTTCATAAACGATCGTCATCAAAAAATCAGTTATCATAGCCAGATAACGCTTCTGATTTACGGTTGTTGTGTTTCCAATGTCGACGTTCTTCAGAACGTCTTGGTCGCTTTTTATTTAGACGCCTGGGATTACTGACAGTACATATGACAAAAATTTTCGTGCAAACGCTTGTCTTCTTTAATGTCGCACTTTTCACTTTCTCCTGATTGAGAAATTATTTGGTATGTACAGCAGAACAATTTTAGCGCGTTCGATTGGTATGTACTGCACCATACCAAAAATCTCCTAAGATTGGCGCTTCATACACTTGCTGACATGAGTCGGACAGATGTTTCTTGTCAAAGTAATAGTATTGCCAGATAAGTCCACCTAATATGGCCCACCCTGTATATATATATATTTATACATTTTACATTAAAAAAATTAAAAAATTAAACGAAGTGAAAAAGGGGCACAGCAACGAAAGCAGAAGCAACTTACTTAATGAGTGTATCAAATCACAAAATTTTATTAATTTATTTTTACCTTGCCACTTGTCAGTCAGCCTGATGTTTTTATTTCGTATCGTAGCAGGCAACGTCAACGTTTTTGGTTTTATTTATTCATTTATTTATTTACTTTTTCTGTAAAAAACCACCGCCAAGTACACGCAGATAGAATCTGTGTTATAGACTGGCTTTAGCAAGGGAAGCAGAGAAACGTGAGTGTTAACAACGACCCGCTGCGCTACATTTTATAGTTTATTGTCGAGTTGAATTCTGCACAATTTGTGTTTTTTATTAAAAAAAAATATTTATATTTTTAATCCGTTCTGCCTGCATGCCTTCTTTATTTTACATCAAGACTCGTCTTGTTTCGGCGTATTGACTACCTTTGTGCGGCCATCGACGACAAGCCAACAACACTCAAAACACGATGGCTTGAGGTGACTTGTGCAAGTGGCCAGTCAGACAAGTAGCAATTTAAATGTAGCTCATTTTGGGGTTTGAACCACTTTTTAATTAACATTATAAGTGTAACATCTGAATGAAGAAGAACTTGTTTGGTCATCTAATTTAGGGAATTACATTGATTTTAATTACAGTGGATATATAAATTTTAATTTACTGGAACGGAACTACAGTTTTAATTTTAATATTTTAAGGGTTACGTATGTTTTAACGAAAAACGGTAACATTATAGGATTACTCGGGTGTCAGATATTCAAGTGCAATTTCAACTTGTTCTATGCCTGAGATTCAATGTAAAGTGTAGTTTTAAGTGCCCGGTAGTTTGTTATAAGTGCACTAAGGCTGCCGCACCAGAGATCGGAGTTCAAACCGCACTGGAAGCATGGTCCACTCCTCCACCTCCTCCGGCGGTGGCGCTGTTACTCAGATGGCACTCCAGCAGCCGCGGGGCAATCACCCATCAGACAAAACTGTTCTACTGTACTCCCACAATGACTGGACAAGGAAAACAAATAAATATATAGTGTAGATTTCAGATAAAAACATAAAACTGAGCTACGCATGTGTTTGATTGGAGCTGTAGGATCCAGTTCTTCTAAGAAATTCCAATTATATGTACTAGTTTCAAGTTACGCATTTAGTTTCCTAATTGGGTTAATCCCATACTTCACTGTTTATGAAATATTCAGTTCTACATATTTCTTAGAAATTGCTACAATGCAGTTCGCAGAGAAAGACATAAAATAACCCAAATAATGTATGGCATTGCAAAATAATTTTGAAAATATTCCATTCTACAAAATCAGAACACCTAACAAGTAGCGCTCAACAACAGAAACAGGAAGCTCACAACATTTCATAATGTAATAATAAGCACCAGCAAAGTGTAATGTAATAGTCAAGTGCTTAACGTACCTAACCTCTAAAAACCAAGAAAAGTAAAAAAAAATAAATTAAAAAGTAACATTAAATTGAATAAACAAAAGAACCGCTAAACAGTTGTTATAATAACAGCAACCAACTGGAAAACGTGTTTCATACACCAACAAAAACTGAGGAAAAACAAACAATAAAAAAGATTAAAAATTCTCACACTCGCAATGTTTGGTATAAAAGTGTCTCGGGAATAAGTGAAGAAAAACTTAAAGCTCTTCAACGATGAGATACATAGAAGAGGCCCCAATCCGTACTTGAGAAACCCTGAAGCGGCAGTGAGAACACAATGTCAAATGATCATTACGACAGACGACAATTATTACGAACCCGTGAAGAAAATAAAAACATGTGTTGTCTTGCCATGAACCCGAGCCTGTGTGATGTGTACAACACCCCACTAAACTGACAGTGAGTTGGCGCCGACCAAGACCTACGAAAAACCGCTCTTTCTCAAAACACTACTCTGCATTCACGTTTTTCTCAGTGTTAACAGTTTGGGGCTCTACTTCCGTGCCTCCAATCAAACTTCATCATCTGAGCTCAATCTCATTATACATTCATCAGATACAATTCAAAGACTTATTCGAATTTAAAATTCGAATCGAATTTTTTTTCTTCGGTATTGCTTCGCCGTCTTCGGTCTCGGAGCTTTTTAATTTCGGTTTGCATGCACTCAGTTTTCGAGTGCAGTTGAACTCCAGTTACAATGAAAGAAACTGGTTTTTATCTCTCTCTCTAATAGACAGACACATTCTTATAAACGCCGCTCCATTTTTATTCGCTTCATACAATGAATAGTATTTTAACTTGTTCATGTAGTTTGTAATACACTATATAAGGCAGACGCTTTACATATGTATTATTTAGCAGCTATGTCCATCTGGGCATATATATGCAATAAACTAGATCATCATCAAGTATATACAGATTACATATTATACTGAAAGTATGGCAGCACAGACACAAAATGTGAAAATTGGAAGATCCGACGTTTACTGGATCGTAAATGAACAACTTTATTTTTAAAATCCGACCCAAGATATATATATATATGATTGACTAAATTTCACGACATTCGAACGTAAAGAGTATTTCAACTTCGACTTAACTGAAGTTCATATTTGTTGTCCCACAACTTATTAATTTCTTTCCACGTTATAACTTAATAATTTACATAAATTAAAAATCATTATTATTATTATTATTATTATTATTACTGGAAAAATATACATACACATATATATACAAATAAATATATATATATACAAACATATTTAGATTGTCTGGTGACATTTTTGGCTGTTATCGTTTGTCAAGGTCGCCTGATTGTACAAGGCAAGTACAAATTTTGTTTATGTTTGACAAGTCAAAGCCCCACAAATTCTCCGTCTTTAATTCTTATCAAAGTTAAATGCCCCGTACAATACTTATCTGCCGCTTCGGCTACTTCTAGGAAACTCGTAAGTCTTATTTATCTAGACATTTTACTGCATTTCGTTAAGTCTAGTATGTCTTTTCTAGAGAATGTGTTCTTTTCTCACTATACATAATAATTGATTTTTTTTCTGTCTAACAGTCGACAAATTACTTAACGAATTATCATCAATTAAATTTATATTCTTCTTCATGAAGTTAAATTCTGTTGTTTTAGAATTTCATAACAATTAAAGAAGCGATTTGTGTTAAATTTTTATGTCACTAACCTGCTGGACTACAGCAACAAACGCGTCGCCGGAAAAGGGTACATCCCCTAAATTTCCTATTCCGTATCATGAATGAAAATCAGTCACACTAACTTTCTATTGAACATGCGGCTTTTAATCTTGATATAATTTGCTGTATATCGTCTGACGATAGTAGAAAATAAAGACGATAGAGAAAAAAACGCTTATTATCAAATTCAAATGCCGCAGTTGCCAATAGTCAATAACAACATCAAAGTGCGTGTTATTGCAGCCCAATTTATACAGCCCAAGAAATCGGCAGCACACTGTGTTTTGTAGTACTGTCCGACCTTTGTAAAGGTTATTATTGCACATATACTCGTATTTGTCATATGATATCTTTGATATGTACAATGTGCAATTTCCCAATTTTCCCATGCAAACTGCTCGGACTACTTAACACTTTAAAGAAATTTGAGTGGGTATAACGTTGGATTTTCTTATCAATCAACCTATCAATTTCTCCCTTCTAATAACACTTCCCTTCCATTATTATCAATGCTGTTTTGTATGCCATAAACACAAAGAGGCTTAGGTCAATCATGTATACCTCAACCTCCGGCGCCACTAAGAACTTGGTTTAACCTTCTTTTTCCCCTGGTCCGGATAATATTCCTAGTTGTATCTTAAAAAGCTGTGCTGACAACTTATATATTCCCCTTTATACCTTATTTAATTTATCCCTTATTACTTCGTCTATGCCAAGTGGTTGGAAAGAATCCTATATATTTCCCTTATTCAAAAAGGGTAGTAAGTCAGATATATCGAACTACAGAGGTATTGCTAAGCTGTGTGCAATTCCTAAGTTGTTTGAGCAGATTATCACTGATCAACTACAGTTTTATATTCGCCCATTGTTGAGTATGTCTCAGCATGGTTTTGTAAAGAACCGTTCAACTCATTGCTCATAACCAAACTCAAAGCTTTTGGTTTCCCTTCTCCATTGATCCGATGGCTGGCATCTTACCTTGATCATCGCTCTCAAAGGGTAATTTTTAAGTCTTCAATATCAAAGTCTTTAAAGGTAACATCAGGTGTTCCCCAAGGCAGTCATTTGGGGCTTTTGCTTTTCAACATATTTATTAATGATCTACCTACCGTCATCAAACACTCTCAGATTTTAATGTACGCAGATAATGTAAAACTATGTTTCCGCCTTAATAACCCTTCTCACGGGATTTTCCTTCAGAGTGACATAGACTCTTTATCTCGTTGGTGTTCCAAAAACTATTTAATCCTTAATACCAATAAATGCAAAGTTATGTCCTTTTATCGAGGAGCCCTTCTTTCAAATTCTTATTACATTGACTCAAATAGTTTAGATCGTATTTCCCAGTTTAACGACCTTGGTATTTTGATGGACTCGAAGTTGCATTTCGGTACCCACATTTCCACTTCGGTCTCTAAAGCTAGAGGTATCCTTGGCTATATTAAACGCTGGTCTAAGGAATTTGATGATCCGTATACTACCAAAGTACTATACACTTCACTAGTAAGACCTATTCTGGAGTATGCGTCTTGTGTCTGGGATCCTCAATATCAGATGTACATTGATCGTATTGAGTTGGTGCAAAAGCAATTTCTACTTTTTGCTCTCAAAAACTTGCACTGGGATCCTAATGCTTGCCTACCATCTTATCGGTGTCGTCTCAAATTGATCAACCTCCCTACCTTGTCTAGTCGTAGAACTGTCATTGGTGTAACTTTTATGTATAACCTCATTTATGGTAGTATTAACTCACCTTTCTTACTTAGAATGATTAACTTTAGTGTACCAGCACGTCCAACTAGAAACTATTCTCCTATTACTCTTCCTTTTTGTAGAGCTTCTTATTTGCAACATGATCCATTCTATGTCTTATGCAAATCTTTTAATTTTTTGAATTCTTAATTTAATATTAGTTTTAGTTTAATCTTGCATGCTGATTATGTTAATGACTGATGATGTTTTTGTCTGTAGCCAAATATTTAGTACGTAGACATTAGCTTTGGTATCGCATGATCACCAAAGATATTAGCAATTAAGACCAGCTGAGCCCAGTCTATGTGACTGGGTGAATTTTGATGCCACTTGGGCCTGCCCCATGTGAGATCAGTGTGTGGTCATTGCGTACCTACTAAGTCGATGTAAAAAAAAAAATAAAAAAAAAGCGAAAAGACAATTGTCTTAAGTGAAAACCAGCTTACCCAATTTTTATTGGCGGATTGATACTTGAAGAGAACAATTTAAACAATTTAATTTTTAATTTTCTGGATTGACGTCCTATGTTCCACACTGAACTAATAAATCTTACATTTATTATTATGACGAAGTCGCTGGCATCGCTTGAGTTTATTTCATTTACTTTTAGTAACTACTATTGTGTTAATTTATTTAGGAGGTTTACCTCGAACAGGGAGTAATTTGCCATAATAGAGGCCTTGTTCATATTAGCTAACTTCTTTGACTAAATTATTTAAATAAATTCAAGAACAAATCTAATGCCTTTATACAACTGCTTTCCTGCTTGAAATCAACAAATTTAATCACAATTTTGTTCTGTATTTGCTAAGTATTTTCTTGTTTGTGCCCTAACGGCACTTAAAGAAACCTCAACCAAGCAGAACAAACCTGTGAAACATAATTTTCCGGTCTTTTTTTGCAACGTTGTAGGGCACGCTGCAAAACTGCCAAGGCACTTCCTATAATCATGTGTCTTACAATAGGAAGTGTAACTGCGAGAAGTGTGACGCCAAACAAAAACAAGAAGAACAACAAAAAAATAAACATGTAGAACTTGCGATAACAAAAACAAAAAAAAAAAACAACGTCACAGGTTAATGATGACAATTTGTGTATCGATTTTTTCCTTACGACATGCTACGCCACGTCATTTTGTTAGTATTTTGAAGAGCTTACAAGCTGCGTGGTATGTGGTAAGAACATTTATTTTAAAAACGACCAAAAATGAAAATGGAAACTAACATGAAAATTAGTTAAACTGACTGCGCAAACAAGCCTGTGCCAAGAAATCACCGTTGTACCGTTGGATGCAGGCCAGGGTGTGACTAAAACGCGAGTCGCCCACGCGCCGTCATAAACAGGCAGGTGGGCGTCGTTGACATGCTCGTTTGGCACATGCTTACCAGTACTCAACCACAAATAGGGAATTAATGCCCACCTGCCTGCCTGTCTGTCTGTCTGTCTCCCCTTTTGATTGTCTGACGCACGCTTCGTAATTTCCAGGAATTCGAGGCAAGTTCTACGCACATACTAAGGCGTCTCAAACCCCCTGCTGACAAAGTGTCGAACTTTTTACTAGTAGTCATGTAAATTAAACGGTAGGGGGTTCATTCAACTCTCAATGTAAAACTCAACTGAAATCATCATGTAACATAAGAAAAATAACAAAACAGAACCGGCGACCAAAAAAGTCAATGCGCGCAAAACCCATTTGGGTCAGTTTTGTCCTGTCGAACACGCCCTGAAAACTTATCGACAAACCCCTAAAAGAAGAAAACCATAGCCTTGTCGTCATCACTCGGCGTCGTTGTTGTTGCTAGATACTCGTACTTGCCACTTCCAATGTTGCCTCGTGGCGTATTTTTATATTCGATGGTAATCCCAAAAAATGAGGTTTGTAGAGTAAAGAAGAGTACATGTAGAGTATATTGTAGTATATATTTAAGAGGAATAGATATTTATTTCTTCCCCGAAAGCGGTACACGCACTGAAGTTGGTAAAATTCCTTGGCTGAACATAATGCACTTTTTCTGTCGGGAAGTTCAATTTTCACAAATGTGCTTCCTTTTAATGCTATAACTTTGCATGTATTATATAATAATAAATATCACACAAATGCAGAACTTTGACCTCGAATCCTAGGAGCACAGTTCTGCTGCTGTTTTATCATCCGGGAGGTCATGCCATGCTTAATGTTAATGCCCTACAGAAAATCTGGATCGCACCTTTTTTATGATCACTGCCAAGGCTAAACGATTAGGAAATTCTAAACGCTTGAGCTGAATTGGTGCGTCTGGAGGTATCATTGGAATGTGTGGCTCAATTAAGATTTCTGAAATTTCCATTCAATTTTAATTTTAGTCCAGCCAAATCCAGTGAATTTGAGAATTTAGTGGACTGATTGACACTTTCGTATGCATCTGCCACAGTGTCGATCGATGTGAGTAAACTATCCTATCTTGCAAGCTAGAAGGAAACATACATGTAAGAATGAATGTGTTTATTATAATAAAGAAGAAGTAAATATAAACAGTGAATTAACAATGAAATAGATGCGTTTCGACGGTCTACGAATTGGCTTCAACAACTTTCGGCTTCTCCACTCCTCCCGATCGCTCTCTGCTGGTGACGGCCTTGTCGCAATTCTGCTCCTGACCGATATCGATACGAGGCCAAACCATACCGATACCGCTCGTTGATAGCCAGACCCCCATCACTCCTTACATACATATTCTCAAATTTTAATTGAAATCAGCTGAATGGTGTCGGAGATTAGCGTAACCAAACTAGAGATACTCGATTACTCGATAGTAATCCATCCATACTCGAATGAGATTTTTATATATTACGATTTCTGGTTCGATAGCTCTTTATGAAGAGTGACAAATATTTGGCTCAGCTTATAATAGCGTTCTTTTTCATTTTTATCAGTTGTCGGTGGTTAAATGGACTAATTTGCATACTTCAAGTTGCGTTTTGGATTTGCATTTGTAGACGAATAAAGGGCTAAAAATATAAACTGCGCCTGCTTTACATTTGCCACTTTTTTTATAATTTGATTCCAAATTCGTATTTTTTGTGTCGGTACTTTTTTGCGATGCTTATCAGTATCAGTCAAACTAGAGCGGCTGGCAACAACAAGGTTTCAAATTCTCGCTGTGAGTGCGGGATTTTCTTATCAATCGTTATGAATGAATTTTTTGTGATAGACCTAAAAACGAATTTTCAGCCTCAAGACAGTATTTCATTAAATTTATTTCAAGTTATGATTCGCTCCTTATGCGATAGGGCAAGTTCAATGCGAATTTGAACTCATGTACCATGGAGAATCTCAATGAAGTGAAATAATCAATATTAACAATATGATCTAGACATCTAAACAGAAATTGTTTTGTGCTTTTTTTGTAATTTCATACTTATAAGTACATTTTATGAACTCAAAAAATCTGGGATATGGTAAAAATACGTGCTGACCAAAAGTTATAGATTTTTTTTTTTGGAACATTTGCATTCTTTGTTTTATGGATGTGTTTAAATTGGTTTTAATATCAAAAATATTATCTGTATATATAAAAAACGATGTTTGTTTGTCTGTCTGTTTGTTTGATCCCTATGGAATCCGACATCGTTTGACCGAGCACCATGAAAATTAAAACATAGATGGATGTCATCTTGGAGAATATTTATGGCTAAGTTTGGTGCAAATAAATAGTCGAATTCGCTAAATATTAAGACCAACTCAAACAAAGTAGCATCTGAGAATTGAGTTTGCTGACATTGCTGCTCAAACTGTGCAACGTCGAAACGTTCAAATATTCGAATGTTCCCCTACGTCTTTACAAAAATGAAAAACTTTTGTGATCTGCTCACATAAGTTAGTTATAACCCTAAAATAACGTTTGTACTAATAGTCTTAATAAAAAGTAAAGACATATGTACACGACATTTGGGAAATAAAAAAATAAATAAATAAAAAAAAATATTCGAATGAAAATAAAAATCAGAAAAATGTAGAGTACAAAATGCCACTAGTCTATATATATAAAACAAAGGGGTATATTTGTACAATCTTACAATCCTATGCTTGAGTATAACGCTTGACTGAGTTAGCCGATCGGTATGAAATTTGGAATATATATTCATCTAAGACGACGGGATACAACACACTACTTGGAGAGCATGCCAAGAGGCAGTAACGCGCCGGGTACCCTTTAGTTACGAATAAATTTGTTTAATGAATTGCGCTCTGACATCACTGATTTCCAATAGTCTAAACGTTTCTGATGTTATTTCGCTTAAAAGTGAAAAAAATCAACCATTACGAGTTTGCGCGCAAAAAGAAGGGGCAAAGAAGGTAATAGTAATGCCGGTAAAGAATTAAAGGTATAGCAGAAAAAAGGCAGATAAAGCTAAATAGTTGCTTAAAAGGTCAATGTAATACATACATATGCGTATGCATACGAGTATATATATTGCTTGTCGTTTACAATTATAGGAAAATAATGCGAAGAGTAATATCATTGACGGAAGAAAATCAAGCTTATTTCTTTAACCACAATTGTTATTGTTGGATATGACGTAATACACAATCCGTGAAAGCATACATATTTTGTACGTGAATTACTCGTGCAGTTCTGGCCAAAATCAAAGAGGCAGCAACAACAAAAATAGTACTTTGTTCCTAGAATTTATTAATTATGAACTATAATTATATTATAAATATCTACGTTATATTTATTTCAATTTTAAGAAATCCGAATTTTATTTGTCACTATTTTGTAAATAGATGCAATTTTTATTTCCTTTTTTTTTGGGTAGATACATAGAAAAAGAGTCAAATTAATTAAGCAATTAATTTGCAAAAATGGAACGCTACAGAATAAATGCAAATAAATTAGTAACTTCCGGTTTGGTTTGGCAAACAAATTGAGTTCAATTCGCAAAAAAGACAAAGGTTTAAAATTATCATTAAAAGCTGTGAATAGCTTAGCTTTCGTAAATAAGAGAAATGGTTAGTTTCGGCTGTGGTAAAAATTTGATACTCTGTATATTGAAAAAAATCATTAATTTTTGAATTTAATAAAAAATGTTTTAGATAAACTAGGGGATCCGGTAGGCAGACGTTGTTCTGCCTATAAAAAAGTATAAGAAAATAAAGTAGAAAATACAATGATATAAAAATACAATGACAAATCGGTTCAGTATATTTTGTGAGCAAAATAGAAACATGTCTAGATCTCGACAACAGTATTACCTATCATATACAAAATACCCATCTTGTATTAGGAACCCAACTATACACATT
Source organism: Cacoxenus indagator (assembly GCA_035041755.1). NCBI lineage: Eukaryota > Metazoa > Arthropoda > Insecta > Diptera > Drosophilidae > Cacoxenus > Cacoxenus indagator. Next base: position 369,213 of record JAWNKX010000218.1, on the reverse strand, counting down.
TCCAAAATATCATTTAAATTGTTTGTATGTTTTAGCCTGAACGAACATCATGAAACGTGATTTTTATATATTAATTTATTTTTATAATATAAAGATTATATTCTAGGAAAATGAAGGAAAAGAAATATGAATACTTGAAAATTATCTATTTACTAGGGTACATGAGTTTATATTTAACAGTCAGCAAACCTATGTTTTATATATAAAACGACTACTACTTATACATATATACTAGCGGGGGCCTCGGCGCAGCTCGGGATTTGTGTAGAATGAAGATGTAAGTGGAAAATGAAGACGTCTTTAATCGCGTTGAGCGATTTATGAGTTTGCGTCATGCTATTGTTTATTTCTTCTGGGTTCATTCGCTTACCTTCTTCGTGTTCTGTGCTTGCTTTTATATATCTAAATGAGCATACATACAAACTTTACTACTCCTTTTCTTGTGGTAATTTGAACTTTCCTCTCACCCACTTTTAATCGATTTGCCAACAAACGCTGACTACACTGTGTTTCAGTCATATGTCATATTACATATCATGTCATATTTTGATTTCGACCCCTCATTGAATTAAACTTTTTTTTTTCCTACAACTTTTTTTTTTCAACAGATTTTTGACTTCGAATTTGACAACCTTTTCAAACTGATGAAGTAATATGGATTTCATAAAGTAGGATGGAACTTCCCTAATTTCGCAACAAGCTTATCACAAACATTCTCCATGATGACATGTTTCAATTACATCAATTTTCATGGTGTTCGGTCAAACTGTATTGAAGTTTACAGGCCCCAGATAAACAGACAGACAAACATAGATTTTTATACATATAGTTAGATAGATATCTATATATATAAAGTTGAAAGCATATTTGTCTGTTTGTTTGTTTGTCTGTATGTTTATCCGTTATGGACGTCGAGAACGATTTTGATGAAATTTTTAAGGAATCTCAATATCAGCCTTAAGAAGGTAACTGCTGGTTTTTTGGTGAGAAAAAATTGTTGAATTCGCTATATATTAAAACCAACTCAATTTTCAGATGCTTCTCAAACTGTACAAAGAGGATATGCTGAAATATTCGAATAAAAAAAAAAACAAAAAATGAAAAATACGAAAATAAAACCATCAAAAACTTGAACACGGAACGAAGAAGACGTGACTATCAAATCTACCAAATAGAAGGCGTATTAATCGATCAATTAAATACAAAATTCTGCAAAATAATGCCACCGAAAAAAGCATCATTTGGAAGAAAAACAGCCGAAGTAACGCGAAAAAGTAGAAATAGAGCACAACAGAAGAACAACGAGAATCTCGACAAAGTCAATCATTGGAAGATCAAGATCAACAGCGCAGAGCTGCTGAAAAATCCGAAGAGTGAGACGTACGCGACGGCTCCCTGCTAGGGACTTATATAAAAGTATTGCATTTATTGTTGTAAAATGTCTAAACTACTAAATATGCTGGGATGATTAGGTCCTTTGTCGACTGAGTGATGAAGTCGCGTCCACAATTCGAAAGTACGAAGTATTGTAATAAAGTTGTATATATAGAGTCTTTGACTTCAGTCATAGCCTAGCGTGTGTGAAAATTATAAGGTTTACATTTATGATCACAATAAGTAATTGACACAAACCGTAGATAGATTTTAGAATTGCGATAGATAAGTCGAAAATAGAAAACTTTTTTCGGTAGTATCCGATAAACGTATCTCTTTATTTTTATTATAAGTTTAGACTTCATATCTAATGCAGTTAATTGACGCACTTTGTGAAATAAAATGTATTTTGTTTACCGAAAGCAGACCACGATTTTTCGATATTTTTCTAATAGACGATGATGTTAAAAATAAAAATAAATATCCATCTCATAGCGCCCATAAAACACATGACATCGTGGTTGTTGAGCATCTACCCACGCACTGTGATGCAGAAAAAATTATGAATTTAATTGAATGCATCCTCATTAAATGTATGGGTGCCAACGCGCCCCTCCTTCTTTATACATAAAAAGTCGACAAGCGTTTTCTATGCCTCGAGTGTAGGGGCATTTCAAATTCAAAAAAGCGAATACAATCATACGAACGAACTCAATGATGATGATAAACGTTGTCGAGGAAACAAGTAAATGAAAACGATGGGGAAAATCCTATTTATGCCACCGAGTGTGCGCGCCCACTTCGAAGTCATCGTTGTCATTGATGCCTAGGAATTTCCTACTTTGGCCAAATATATTTTTCATTCTCTTTTCTCTTAATATTCCCTATTTTGATTTAATTATAACAACAAAATTTCCCAATTTTGCTTCGATACGAATAATTCAGATAAGTTCAAATAGAAAAATTAATATTTCATAAAATTAAATTATATTGGAAATTAAAGTAAAGATAGGTCGATGATTAGTTTTGCAAGGCGAAAATAAGTGTGAAAGAGTGGTAGCAAATAACTTAGCTACGTTTTCAGAAATGTTTTTCTTTTTATTCATTTATCATAAAGAAGTAATTTCGGCGTTGAAGATAAATTATGTTATAAAGTCAGCGTTCAGCGGCAGTTATCGTCCTACTCAGGTTAAAATTGCCCTATCGTATTATTGAAAGATCATTTCTGCCACTGCATCTAGCGCAATTTTACAGCACTAACAAGGCTCAGCAGCCTCTTCAAAAAAATTAAGTTATTTTAAAAAAAATATACTTGTAAATATAAGTTAATTAAACAAGAACCAGACGCCAATACTCCTTTCAATGTATATTCTTCAAAGTCGGCGGCTTTTGAGGGTAGAACCAGTAAATCGACCTTGTTGAAAATTGATATTTTAGTAAGTCATGATTAAGACGAATAGTGTTATTTTTACACATTTTACTCGCAGGAATTTCATTGTTCGTATAGAAATAATTGTAAAAATGTTTCCTAAATCCATTTATAACTGCGATGTGGTAGCTCGTTCGTGGTTCCCCTTGGCACGGCGCCTCCTGACACAGCAATATATTCAAATACTTGACCAATTTTCTGTCTGCTTTTCTGTTTTCATTTTTTATTTGTCAATTAGTAAACGCGTTGAAAACCAGTTAAACAAGATTTCAACTTAGAGAGGTACCAAAGTAGCAAACCATTCGGCAGTCAAGACGAGCTTCGTTGGCGAATTCAATTCAAGTTCAAACGCGATAAGAAGAAGTATAGAATTGTACTCATTTGCAGCAGTAAAAGCAAAGGCAAAAAATAATCTGATGCAGCTGTTCAGAACCAACAAAAGACGCCGAGTATGCGCTTTGAAAACTTTTCGTATGAGAACCCACGGCCTTTCATTATGTGTGGCGACTAAGTAACTTTATTAGATTTCTTTTGCTTTCTTTTATGTCAGTTGAGATCTTTCCTTGTTTATTTTTATTCCATTTTTATGTAATTATTTTTTGTTAATTGAATTTGCCAAATTGAAAGCTGTTTTGTTCAATTAAAAGTATAGTATACTTTTCTCTCAGTCTGCGTGGTATTAAGACACTGATTTTTATAAATTTGCATTTATTAAAAGATGTTATGAGACGATTTTAAACGCATCTCGCAACTTCAGAAGAAAGTTCGCGGGGGGCTAGATGATCGATACCAAAAGCAGCGGTTTAAATTGCATTTAAATCTGATTATAATAGAAAAGATTATTGATTATATCAAAGTTCTGCATAAATGAATTGTGAATATTTAACTGAATTGTTTATTTGAGCAGTTTTCGGCTTTAAATTCGCTCTGAAAATGTTTTGGACATAATACTAACAATTTTCTTAAAACGAATGTTACGGCTGTATTGTAAAACGTGTATAAGAAAATGTTTTTATTATTAAAAGTCGAATAAAATATAGTTTAAAAAAACTTAAAAAGTCTCTTCATTAGCAAGCCGAACTAAAAACTAAATTTAACTCGCGAAAAAGACCTTCGACTCAAACTTGGTCGCACTGGCTAGCGCCATGTTGCATGTGCAGTACTGTACAAGCGAGAGGCATGGCCACCACTAAAGTGCACTTATCGAAATTAGTTAAGAGTTACATTAGTTTGGCTAAAATGGCTAACTAAATTACTTGGATGTAAAGAACCAAATTCTCGACAAAATTAGAACTGTCAATAGTGGGAACAAAGCACTTTAAAGCTTCATAATTTTATTGCGGTAAATTAATTAGTAATAAAATGAAGACAAAACATAATTACCCTGATACAAAGATCTAAAATTCTCTACTTGAAATACTAGTCGGTAAAAAAGATTATATCCTGAATTACCGATTAAATTTCGAACATTATATTATAGAGCGTTTGGTTTTAAATAAACTCTCCTCCCAAAAGAATTGTTAGAAAAATCAACAAAATTGTTGGCTATTTAAAAGTTATCAGTTCAAGGGGTTAAGAGTTCCTAAAGGCAACGGATTAGTTTTAAGAGGACTGCCCACATAACAAGTGAGCTTTCATAACTAGTTAATTTAGAAATCGGAACGCAGGTTTCAAACTGTTATTGCACACCCTTCTGGCACACTTTCTTAGACTAGACGATGCAGCATGATAGAAATGTGATATACACATAGGTATGTTCAATTAGCGCTAATTTTCAAATTGCATATGAATATTGCAGTCCGGACAGCGCTTAAGAGACGGTCCAAAGAAGCTAGAATTGGCAAACTTGGCCAAGTTATTGTTCTTTGCAAGATCAAGCTTAGTTCAAATTTTTTCAATCATTACTAAATTTGTAGATTCGTTACCTTTCTATGGGTTTTATATTAGCTTTGCAGCGATTGATTTTTCATATTGGCTTTCATTGGCTTTATTTGATTACTTATTTATTTAGTTTTTTCACTTTAAATAACACAAAAAAAATTTAGTTAACTGATGAATTTATATTTTCAACGAGCAAAATTGTTTGAAGAAAGTCTGCTAAGAGAATCACCTTCGGGTTATTGTGGGCGTGGTAAGGGATCTTTCATATGAGTGTGGATATTTAACATTTTAAAAATCATGACATGACACCACGAAAAAGAGATTTTGATTAAATAATCTAAATTTATACAATGGTTTGTTTCGGTGCAATACGATCTAGTAACTATAAGACACTGCCTATTTCACAGTTTATATCTCTTGTTTATTTATATATACATTTTAGTTCATACATTAACACAAAGTTAATCTACACGTTTATATCCAAAGTAAGTATTCGATTCACTAATTCTAGAATCATAAAATTTTACAGTTGATGATGAAATAATGTCAGTTTCATACATCAGAAAATGACAATGTTTCTCATTATATCCGTGGGTGTTGTATGGAGGCTACCCCCCATAGTGATTGGGGGTTGCGGCTCCTTTCTGACCACAAAGTTTTACGTGCATTAATGCGCTTTATGAGGGGACACTAACAAGAGACTCACGTAATAGATAGTTTTCGTTGAGCTTAGGAGCCATATGCACTCGTTTCCTTATATAATTTAACGCTTTTATAACAGTAATTTCCGATCTCTTAGACATTTTCTGAGCTTAGAATAATTCTACAAAAAAAGCGTCACTACTTGAAAATGCTGAAGCCCCTTATCCCCTTAAGACATATTAGGCTGAATTTTGGATTCATTTAAAACATTTTATATACAGTTTTGAAGTTATTCATTCAGCTTTGGTTTTGTTGTGATTGCTTCATTGTTTTCTTGATGGACGCACCAAAAACCATCAGAGTTGTGTATTATTAGTGAAGACAAACTCGTATAATTTGAAAACCTTTCGAGTATAAATATTAAAATCATTTTCAAGATCAATTAGTTTATTGCAAACAGTTCCTCTTTTACACTAATGTTTACGCCACTGTGCACTGACGTATACACAAATACACCACGGCTTCGGAAGAGCACTAAATAGAGGAAGAAGAATCAGCGCTGAGTACAAGACAACACTCGTATGAAAAAATTCACCACACTCACAACGAATTGCTGGTAAAGAGGCAAACAATAAAAACAACCAATTTTTCGATTTGCGTTTTTCCTGCTTTTCTGTTTTGTTAAAAATGTACACAGTTTTTCTTTTGTGTTGGAATAAATCATATGTATTTCTGCACATCACATTTTTCTTTCTTACATTCTTCACTGCCGCTAATCGTTTATTTTCTGTTGTTTGCGTTTTTGTTCGCTTTGCCCGCTTTCGTTTATTAGCGACTCGCCCCCACGACGCGAATTTTTCAGCAGAATTTTCTCACCACACCACCGAATATGTTTTTGCACAAATGATGAAATTCATTTCATTTAACAATTTTTAACAAATTCTCCGCCTTCGTTTCAACTGGTTGTTTTTTTGCAATGTTTCCGCTGTGTTTACTTAATTAAAATTGTAGTACAATTTTTTCTTCAAAAACGCGTACCCATAATCGTACACTAAAATAAGTCTCACGTCTTAACCGGGAGAGTGCTGAAAATGAACTCACGTTTCGGTGCTCTGTCATTTGCCTAGCGGCCCACTGCACGTTGTATAGAGCAACATATTAACCGAGTTGCCAGATTGATTACAGACGAAAGATGAGAGTTTAGATATCTAATGTTATTGAATTTTATATAAATATATAAAATCACAATGAATTAAAATTTTCTTGTTAGTTTAAAGTATTTTCTGCATTATTTATATTTAAACTAGCGTAGCCCGCCAGACATTCTTCTGCCCTTTCCGGTATTAGCAAAGAAAATAGAAATTAAAAAGTACAAAAATTAAGTATTTCAATGGTGTGTTAGCACGAAATTTGTTTTATTAAGGCTATGAGAATGAGAACTTTGTCACCTATGAATTTTCGTTTGAGTATCACATTGATCATCAGTTTTTTTATCACTAAAACCGTTCCGTTGCTTTAAAAGGCACTAAACTTTCGATTTATGTTAAACTTTTATTAATACTTTTTTTATTTTTCTTTGAAAGACCTCCGATTTCGAATTTGACACACATTTCAAAGGCAAACTTATTAAGCAATATTCATTTCTAACAAAGAAATTGGATGGAATTTCCCGATTTTGGCGGAGTTTTTTTCTATATTTTAATAGTTATTCTGCTATTCGGGATGGAGGCGGATCCAACAAAACAGAGATCATTAACATCGGTCCAGTCGTTCTTGAGTTATAACTGGTGTAACTAACACGCCTTTGTTTAATATATATAGATATTTATCTCTTAAACTTATTTTAAATGAAAATTCATATTTTTATTATATATATTAGTTTCTTGCTTATATTAAAGTATTTAATTTTGTTTTTCTCATATTAACATTACATATTAACAGCTATTTAACAATATCTTGTATGCATTTCAATTAATTTGAATCAAAGCAAATAATATAACAAAAATATTATCCGTTTTTCACAGTTGTATTCTAATTTTGCATTCCATTAGTGTAATCCGTGTTGTAATGTAGCCTCTGTCTTATTTCGTTATTAACACTTCTATGTGAATGGTCTGTTAAAAACCACTTAAAAAATACCGCACTTACAATACTTTTAGTAAAGTGATATTTTAAACATTTAATTGTCTTATGCCTGCATAGTTCTCAACTTACGTTAAGAAATTAGCTGTTAAATTAGGATGAAGAAATTTTTTACCTACTACATGACCAAACATATCAAACGGAACGGGCATGTCTTTTAACAAATTTACAGACTCACTACATTTACAAGCACATGTTCAAAAGGCTTACCTTAGGCAGTTTCCGGTCAAAGAGTTGAAAGGAAGAGAGCTGAAGATGAAAGAAGAAGTGAACAAAGAAACAACATATATATATTATATTATTTATATAAATTTTCGGCTCTTTGGATAACTATAGGAAGCCTAACTATAACCAAATAATGCAATTAATAATTATTATTTTTTAATTAATCATCTGCTCTGCCCCAAAAACATCTATCAAGAAGATGGAAGAAAACAAGCTTTCACAAGTAAAGTGTGAGAGAGAGAAAGGTACATAAATAGAACGAATATCCGTTGTTTCACGAGCTACTTAGTACTTACCAGTGTCCATCCGCGAGTACCTAACATTGAATCGTAGTAAATTCACTAGCCATTCGCAGACAACACGGAGTCACAAGCCAAGCCGAAACGATACATGAGTGAACAAAGTATTAATCCTCACTATTTCAAAAGGCAGGCCGTGGGTGTGGATTGATTTATTTTTTGAGTGCAACAATAATTGTCAGTTTTGTCTTACTGAGTATGCTTAGAATCACAAAAATAACCACTCGTGCAGGTCTCTCCTACTTAAAGTAGACCAATTGACTGTTTAGCAGATACTTTTTTTAAGATAATTAATTAAGAAGATCATTGGATTGAGACCTCTTCAATCGATGTCGTCTCCTGCCATGGGTGAAAGTCTTGGCCAGGCTGTTTGGATGAGTTTGCAGCCATTTTAACGGATCTCCCCCAGCACAGTTGGCATACCCAGGTCTCTGTGTAGGGTGGTGTTGCGTACAAACCAGGGATCTCCAGTTATGCGGCGTAGAGCCTTGTTTTGCGACATGGATCTTGTGTATGTTGATGACAGCAGTGGTGCGCCAGATTTGTAACACATAACTACAAACAGGTTCACTAATTTCCTGTAGATTGTGCTCTTCTTATTGAGGGACAATTTACTTGACGGCCGTAGTAACCAGTCAATCCTACGTAGCTTTGCATAGTAGCATATGGTGGTGTTACTGATATGGAGTCGTCATGTGAGAAGCTTTTCCAATATCAGCCCAAGGTAGTGGACTGGGTCCTCCTGCGGAATGATTCTGGAGTTATAATTGACAACTGGACAAATGACATGCTTCAATGTAAATACGCAGTTCCTCGATATCTCGGCGATCATTCCGATGTTCCAAAGCTTGGCTCGGGCGCGAAATTGTGGAGCCAATGTAAGAAATGTTAGTCGTATATAACGAGTAGAGAACAGGTGCTAGTACGCGGCCTTGCGGCACGCCAGCTCTAGTGCGTCTTATGGATGACTTCGTACCGCGTACGTTGACAAAAAGTCGCCATGAAGTAGCTTTGTAAGAAGATGTATTGTTTTCCTTGATTTTACGGAGCAGACCTTCGATCCATACCCTGTCCGGCTTAACATCTCAGAAGGCAGCAAAACCGTATTGTTTCAACTTAAAAGCCATACGTATGTGCTGGACGACATGATGCAGTTGTTCTGGAGTGTCCTTCCTGTGCTCTAAAACCGAATTGATGGTTAGGTATGGCTCTCTCGACACTCCGTACTCCCATCATTTTACTCAAAAATAATCTTGGAGAATGTCTGAAGTAGGCTTCTCAGTACATAAGAAGCAACAAGGTTCTCGCTTGCCAGGTCATTACAATCGATGCAACCTTACCTCGGCTGGAGTAATGGGTTTTGTGGCCGACAGGTCCGCGTCAAACCTTGACAGGCCTTTGATCGATTCCTCTAAAAGTTTTAGATGTGTGAATCTATTCTCTAACTCCTTTGCAAACGACCTTTTTCGACCTCCCTTCTGTGGCAGGTAATAAGTTAACTTAGGTAACAATAGTTTCCATAGTTACAAGAGTTAAAGCTCACACAAACACACACACGCACAAAATGGAATAATTGTAATTCCAACGATTAACTTAATCAGTTGTCTATCTTGAGGAGGAATCGTATATAGTCAGTTTTGACAGCCAAAAACGGCAGGCTGAAGTGTTCGTTTGTCTCTAGTCACGCGTGTGAGAGTGTGACGTTAGTCCTTGACAGAGGCAAAGGATTAGGTTTTCTTGTCACTACTGAAGCCAGTAGATAAAGAAACATTCGGCGTGATAGCAAATGCAACTAATCTTCGGAAAACGTTCTCTCATATAGAAAGTATTAAGGCTAGAGAGACTTGGCAATCTTATAACTAAGCATGGCATGCGATTAGCCTATGGCTTTACTCTTTCCCAGAGAGTGTTTATTTTGGTCAATGGCTTTGTGGTACTGGTCATTGGTCTTCGCATGTCTCTTGGGCGTAAGTTATGTTGGTCTCTTACTCTCGTTGGGCTCCTTGTGACCGTCTCATTTGACGAAGACTGCGTACACTAGAGAGAAGTTTTTGGAGTCTCAACTATCAAGGCGACTCCATTAAACTTCGAGGAATGGTATTCGATAAATATATGTAGATTTCATTGACTGACAATCATTAATCAACCAGGAAATGCGCGTGACTAAAGGGGTTTCGATGTGTGGCATTTAAAATGATCAATTGAAGTGTAACGACTAATTAACTAAGAAGCGAACTAAAGATTATTTACTGCTGTAATTTTGACTAGTGCTTTAATCAACTGGCAACTGATATTACCTCTATTGCGTTTGCTCGACTCATCAATTCTGTTCTCATGTTTGGAAATTACAGTATGTCTTTTGAATAATAAGAGTCAGTCTGTATTGTTGAGGCACATGAATCACTTCAATGATTATATGAAGTTCTAAACTCAAAGTAGATATTCTTTAACTTCAAGGAACGTGATCTGGAAGTTGTACGATCTAGTGATCCTCCACCGAGTATTTATTCCGGATTATATCCCTTTTATCCATTTATCATGATGTGGTAAATAAGTTCTGCTTAAACTTGAGTTTCTTATGTCACAATATAAAAAGGATTTTGACTAATGGGACCATAGAGATATAGTTTAGGCAGCATAGAAAGAAGAAGAAAATTTCCATTTGTATAAACATTCACTATTTGTTATAGTTCTTTCGAATCTTTGCTTTCATTAAGAATTGTATATGTCGCTGGATATATGGAGAGTAAGGATTAAAAAAGAACTTCAGTAGTTGCCTCTATGTAAATTCATTTGGATTTGCGTGTTCCACTATTTAGTGGTTTGGTTGTTGGTAAACTCCGTTGTCTTGATAGGGTAATTTTAATTTGAAGCGTAGGTTGAATAGAGGACTGAGGCAAGTGGATTGCCTTAAAGCACGCTGTATGAAAGAGATTATGTGAGTTGTCATAATATCCAATAAATATCCAATGCTTGGATGTGCTGGGCAAGTCGGTGAAGTTGCTCTGGCATGCCTTGCTGAGGCCTAAAGCCAAACTAATGGATAGGAATGGTATTCTGGGCTCCAAACTTTCAATAATTTACGAAAATGATTTCTGTCGAATATTTTAGACAATATACACTTAAGCTGAGCAGGAAGCTGGCAGATCCTCTGTATTAAAAGCACCAACAGGAGCAGTACCCCCTTTATAGGAAGTGCCTTGCCTAATTTAGTTGTACCTCGCCGATATAATGGCATGCTTGATTTTTAGCGTCCTGATTTATGCTTTCAGTTCTGCAGGGGTAACGTTTTTGGTAGGCTTCGTACAAAAGTCTTTTCTCGAAAGAGTTTCGGAAGTATTGCTCCCCCAATGACATCAGTGAGTTGTGGACGCGTCAATATGCTTTCTAACTTTTTTGCAAACGTTTTCGGCAGCACCACAGATCTGTTGCATCACGTGCTGATGGTAGCCTGTCCGACTGGTACTTAAAGTTTAGGGTGGCTCTCGATAGATCGAACTCCACTTTTATGTGAGGATATGCGTTAAGCGGCACATATTAAACTACTGCCAGTTTATCTTTTAAGTCATAAGGCGGAAGAAACGCCGGTGCAATCGATGCTTGTGCTTCATGAGGTCATGCTGTGCCTATGCATTGATGCAACACACGCAAAGAGAATTTTGCATGACAATGCTCGGCTACACGTTGCTAGAGTTGCAAAAGAGCGGGTAGTTCTACCGTAACCAGAGATATATCAGATATAGCGCCTTCTGATTACTACTTGATTAGATCCATGCAGCAGGACTTGGTTGATAAACGGCTTCTTGCAAGCATCTAATACTACTATAAAATCAGGTTCTCTTTAAAGGACCTTGAATTTAATGAGACAAGGGAACACTAGAAATCAAGCCACACCTTACAGAGATATGGACATTAGGTCTCTTAGTTGAAGCCCTCAATAGGTATAACAGATCCAAAGGCAGCACGACAAAACGGGATTTACCAAACTATCTAGACTCCACTGTAGTCCCTTTTAAAAGCAAAGGCACACAGGCTACCTATCAAAATACGTAAGTATCTTTTTTTTTTTATAATTAGATTATAACATTTATCGGAGTAAACTGCATAACACATTTGTCGGATTAAAAAAAAAATAATGACGTGAAAAAAAATAGACAGGCTAAATTAAAAATGATGCTAATTGCGCCGAAAAGGCAATGACACAGAAGAAATTAACCAGCAACATCTCATCGGCGGCTGAGCAGCAGCTTGAAGTTATACGTGTTGTTCTACCTATGGATGCTTCAGAATCAGGTAGCGACGCTCATATACACGCCGCCAACTTATCGGGCTTAGATGCAATAAAAGACAATGTCGATTTAGTCCAACAAGTCGCCAATGGCCAGGTGACGGTATTGCAGGCACAGACTGCAGACGGCGAAGATGGAATGCAGAAATTCATAACAGTAACTGGTAAGTTTTGACATACTTATTTCACTTCCGTTTCTAATTTATTAGTTATGACCTTCAATTTATCTGTTAGATTTCTATTTGAGTACATGGTTACTTAAGGGGGCTGTGGTTCGAGCCACCTAACAAACGATTTTGCTATCCTAACCTTTTTATAAATAAATAGAATTTATATAGACGTCTTAATATAACAACATTACCCTGAATTCCTCGCGAAAATACGATTAAGTAGTTCTTCGCGTGGGCATGACTTGTCGATCAATTAACTAAAAACCGATAGTCAAGCTTCAAAGACGTTAAACTTAACATGCATGCGAAAAACAAAACACATGTGAAGAATGAGGTGCATATCACAAAAAATGTAAATATCAAGAAATTGTGGTGGAATAAGCATTTATAGAAAAAAACGGAAATAAAAATATATTCAAAAAAGCTGGAATAAAAATTTTTAAAAAGGACAAAAAATTAACGTTAAACCCATAAGTATTTATGTCAAGATGACGACGTATCATCAAGAAGTGAGCCGGGTCTTTGATAAATAAAAAAACACAGAGAGATTGAGGAAATTGGGATTGGGGACATGAGGATTGAGAATACACATAAGAAGATAAGAAAATATGAAAAAACTCTTTCATCTTTTAGTTTTTCGTTTGAACGTCTTCATGCTTGGCTCGTTAGATGCCAGCATCTCAGCTGGCAACTTATGCCGCTGCTGGTTCGTCCTTTGGCGCTTGTCGCTCGTTGCTCGCTGTTCGATGTCTCTCACTCTATCCTTTCGTGGGCTAATGATATTAAGCAGAGCTTACAAAGTATCAACAAAAGGTCAGTCAACAGTGTTTCGAACGGACTGTTGGACAGACCTATAAGAAGACGAAGGGTGTACTGAGACGGTACAGGACGCAACGTCGGCAGATTGCTGCGCGTGTCTTTTTTATTTTCATTTTGCATTTGAGTTTATTTTAAAGTTTAACTTTTTGTCAGTCACTTATTCTTTTCTTTTTTAAATCGCCCTATTTTTATGCTTTTTAACTTCAAGTTCGACTTGCCAAAAAGTTGCTGGTGCATTGTAGTGAGATGACGCTGTTCTTTGTGTAAGGACTCGCTGTGTGGGGTGCTGCACTTCACCGCGTCTGTTTAGCAAAGAGCTCGTGCGCTTACCGTCAAAAGTTGAAAGTTGCATCTGTTGTTGTTGTTGTACTTTTTTATAGCGGTGAAGAAATTAAGTGAGTGTTAGGAATTTAGTATGTCTTAAAATGTTGTTTCAAGTGACTTGAATGAAAGCAAGTGAGCGCGTAAGCATCCAAAGCCCATTTAAAGCGTTTTAGGCGCACAATTTACTCGTTGAACTTTTGGCGAGTTTAGGGTGTACAACGAAGGAGAGAAGACAGACGGAAGGCCAAACAATCAGATAATAAGCGGGGATTAAAGTTTTGAGTTGATATTCTCATCTATATTTTTTATAGCATCAATGTACTTCAAAGAGCTTTGTGTGTACGTAATATTATCGCCAGGCAAGTTTGCTCTGGCCTCAGTGACCAATGAGAAACCATATTACCTATTCGCTAAGTTTCTATTTGAATCTTGCGAAGGCTTGTCAAACGGGTTAAACTCCGAAAGATATAGACTTTCAGGTATTATTGTATATGCTCAATTGTTTTGGGTACTCCACTGCGTTAATCCGTCCTTGCTAGATCTATCCCAAAGAGAACTTCTGAAGATCCTCAAATTGCTTCCTGTCAATTTCAAAACTTTATCTCTTATTTTGCTCTTAAAAGTATACAATTTTTTCTGTGCTCAAATCTATTTTGGCGGGAATTTAATCAGCTTAGAGCAGTGTAGGCTCCGCAGAAAAAGTTTTTGAATATTTTTCTGCCTGTTCATTAGATTTTTTGATCCTCTCTTAAGTACTAGCGGGCCCAGCAGATGTTGTTCTGGCCTTCCCTGTCTGCCCAAAAATTAAAGAAAATTAACCAAATGATGACTCTATATTGCGCTCACAGAACGACTGACAAATGCGCTTGCCTCTTGCTTTATTTTATTACAAGCAAACCTCTAAAATTTCAGCCTGCTCTATCTAGCGGGACACAAAAAAAATATATAATAATATGCATAAAAGTATGCCTTAATTTTTTTTGTTTTGTTCAAATACTATACTTTTGCAATTTTGTAAGAATGCTAAGAATGAAGACTTATACATAAGTTCTCACGAAAAAAATTGTATGCAATTTTCCGACTTTTCCACTATATTTTCATACCAAACTTAACAAGATTAGTCGGCAGGCTATTCTAGAGACTCGACTGAAACTTTCATCAAAATCAGTATAGCGGTTTCGGCGTCTATAACGGACATATATACATAGATACATATATACATACAGACAATTTTATATAATAAATAAATATATAATAAATAAATAAAAACTTTGCACAGCAATAGTAACGTAGTTGACATAAATCTGTATGGGAATGTCAGATATATGTATGAGCAAAAGTCGCTAATCAAAAGGGACTGAATACCTCGGCTTTATGAGGAACGTCTTTTTTATTATAGTCAGAATTTTTTGGCACTGTCACATGTGATGAACTAGTAAACAAGGACTATTTAGCTGATGGACTATGGGTGTAAGCAGTGAATCGTCTAAAGAGTGAACCGAACTCTGAGGGGTGGTGTAGTCTGACATTGTGCAGGGTTACTAAGTTTTTCCTGAAAGAAACTCAACAAATTTCTTTTCAAATTCAAAGAACCTGCGCAGTTCAATAGGGATCTAATCTGCATGTCGTGCCTGGAAGAGGCAGACAGATTCCGAGACCGAGATGATGTCATGTTCTGGAGATGAACTTTGTTGGATTAATGACCAAGGATTAGGATAGTGTCCTCTATTATTGCTTGAATAGCCAATATGTGCTCTACGGAAAGTCTTTAGGTGATTTTGTCAAATCATAAATGAGTGATCCGGGTCTGTCCATACATTTAGTAGATATAAGAACTCTATTTAAAATCTTCTAACTTTGAAACGTTGAGCTAACGAGCAAAACTAAAGAACTTTACCACCATATTATCTAGACAATTTTATTGTAATGATAATTCCGGAAACAGGTAGGCTTTCTATTAAGGAAAAATGGTTTCGTTCCTTACTGAAATAGGTTCGAAAATATTGCTTGTCATAGCCAATGCGAAAATAATCGGTGAGATATAAAAGATGAAAAGGTTTGGTTTCTTTAGATATTGGATAGGTATTAATTTCAACAACATTGCTGGAATGCTTGCCGAAATTTAGCCCTGTAAGTCAAAAGCTGAGGGAAGAGTTTGCATACCTACAGAGAGACGGAAGAAACAATTACCAAAAGGGTGTTCTATATAATTTCATAGTCCTTGCGTTTTCTTGCTTGCTTCAATGCAAGAACTATTATGTTCGAAAATGCAAACTTGTAGCTCACCCGCTTTCAACTTATATTCCATTATAAATTATGATTTTATAGCCTGTGCGAATCGAACAACTTAGATATAATTTGTATTTTTTTTATAATTAGAGTATAACATTTATCGCAGTAAACTACATAACACATTTGTCTTTTTTTTTCATAATTAAATTATAACATTTATCGCAGTAAACTGCATAACACATTTGTTGGATTAAAAAAAAATAATGACGTGAAAAAAAATTAGACTTATACTAAATTAAAAACGATGCAAATTGCGCCGAAAAGGCAATTATATAGAAGGCTGAATCCTTCTTAGGGGGAGATCATGCGGGTGTAGCCTCTTCAGTCTACGCCTTGTTGAGATACGAGTGAGGGATGACGCCAGCTGATTTGGGTGCGATAAAAGTCTGTAGTAATAGTGGCAGCTGTGGAAATTAATCACCTCCATAACAGTTGGCACGGCAAGATCCCTGTGCAGCGTGGTGTTGCGGACGTACCAAGTATAAATGAGTATACAAAGAAATGGGATAAAAGATTCTACGAAATTAATGGTATATGATTATCATTATAAACAACACCTACGAAAAAAATTTGTTAAAAAAAATAAAACATAAAGAAATACCAAGTTCAATTCGTGGCCACCACTGTATATAAATACTGGATCTTCGAGTGCTCGTTTACTGTTTTACCAACTCCTTGATAGCGTTGTTATACAATATTACTCCTCACGAAGAACGTACTGAAACGATTTATATAGAATTTTCTCTGACCAAACTGATGCAATGTTGCCTGTTGTTGGGTTTATTTGTTTAATTTTAGTACATTTGAGGATTTCGTCAGATTGATGATAAGTGTCAAAAAATACTTACAAAAAAACATAAGAATAATTTAAACTTTCATAAGTGGAAAACGTGTTAAGTGCATTAAAATTAAATTTCATTCATCACACAACGGACACTCAAGCTCCTCACACACATGAACACAGGCAAACACGCAGAGGCGCATGGCGTAAATCGGCAAATTACATTGGAAAAAGAAATGTCGCTTAAAAGGGATTCACACACACACACACATGGGAATAAAGATACAAATATATGGATGCATACAAATGAAATATAGAGAAAAAGAAGATGAGGACCAAATCCCGAAATGAATGCATGTGTATGCGTGCGTGTGTCTGTGTGTTTGTATAACAACATTGTGTGCTGACCAAAAGGATTAATGCCGCGATTTACATGCGAAATCAGCGCAACGCGCCGGCAAAACAGCAAATGGGAAAACGTCACACAGGACATCACAGTACAGAACAACATAACACAACACAGCTCGGTACTACGTAGTAAAGTGAAGGACCAAGCGACATGAGCCACGCGACAAGGACATGCCGAACATGCAAAATGTTGACTGTCCTGTCCGGTCTTCGTGCGTGGAAATTACATATAATTTCTTTTGTTCTACCATTTCGCATAAAAAAAAGAAGTAAATAAATAAATAAAAGCAAAAAAAGGGAAAAAAATTATCCGCGAACATTAAAGCATATTTTCCCCCACTTTTTAAGCCGAGCAGAACTACTCGTGGCATTGTATAGCACGCATCGATAATGAAGATTATTCTAGGCTGTTTTCTTTTTGAAAATTTGCAACTAAATTTACTAAGTTAAAAAGTAAATTAATTAAATAGATTAAAAAAAAATTGTCGATTTTATGAACCTTCTAACTCTACTTGTCCTTCGCATCTTTAATGGTAATAAGCTTTATAAAAAAAAGGGGATGCTAACGATTCGGAGTCAAATTTCTTCGTCGGCTTAATTTTCTATAACTTAGTCAGTTCCCAGTGCAACAGGTAATTATTTCACTGTGTTCCAAGTTATTGCTTAGTGCCAAACTACTACATCAGTATATAAAAAATCTGCTGCTAACTAATGAGTATTATTACTGAGGTTTGTGATTTTGGTGTGGTCGCTCATCTACGTAGCACAATGACAGCTGCGGCACTTCGCTTTGGATGGCTTCGGAGGTTTGATAGGTGCTGATATTATATGACTTCATTTAAGTTCTATAAAGATTTTACACTATTAGATTAGAAATAGAATTACTTTTTGGTGCAGTAAGTCGTCCGAGGAGCGACGACTAACTTACTTATTTTAATCTCAACGATACGTAATGAGAGGCGGGGGCTGATTGATACGCTCAGAAGCTTATAAAACTGATAATTTCCATATACGTTAGGGTTATAGTTTCATCTACCTATAACTTGGAGTTATGCCTTCATCACGGTTAATCCAATGCATTATACCAGCATGACTAATTGTAAAACTGGTTTCGTCCCCAATAATACCCGTAACCAGGAACCTGGTAAAATTTTAGGCATGCTTTGCTTTCCTGTACTATTTTAAGAGCTCTCTAAAGGCACCAGGGTGCTCGGATTATCAGAGGAAATACCAATGAAAGTTCCTTTTATCCTATGTTCGATGATTCACTGTACTACCTCAAAAATAGCTGGATGCTATTAAATATATAATTTTAAAAATGATAAACTGTGTAACTATAGACTTGCGGATATCACGAAGTAGAACTCTGATGTGACCCTGTTCATCATGCATTAAAATTGAAGAATTGTTGTGAATTCCATGAGGGGTTCCATGTATTTTTTAAACCAGAACAACTTGTACTGTTGCCCTTCTCACCTCTTAATGAGATAGGAGAGTTAGACAATATGAATCAAGTTTGAGTACCAGTTCCCTGCATATTGCTGGGTAGTGTTAGATGAAGATCATGTGTCATATGTACTATAAGGCAGTTCTGATTAAAGCTAAGTCGTCCACTCCTGGATATACTTATTTTGATGTGGTAGCGGGATATTGAAAGCCCTTAAAGGTCAATGTTTAAGCAGCCTGTATGTGTCGTGGGATGTCTTTCGTAACTGCCGTGATGTGGAGGAGAATGCACCTAAGGTGGCACTTGTTTTTGCACTGTTTAGATTATTATAGCAAGGGTGCAGTGGAACTATATCGATTTATTGGCTTGTGATTTTTGTAATAAAGGAGTTTTAAAAGCGGTCATAGACTTAGGTGCTTTAGTCTTTCAGAAGAACGAAAATCGGGGGCTCACCCTACACGTCAGTAGTCTCAAGGAATTTCTTTAATTATTTAAGCATAAAAGGGAAGAACTTACGTAAAGAAAACAAGTGTGATTCTTGTAGTAACATCGAAACAAATGGCTAGTAATCCCACTTTTACATTCAATTGAATGGAATATGTAAAAGTCTTTGAGATATGACAATATGAAAGTTTCTTCTTTCGTTATATGACGAGTTAAAGTTCTTTTGTGTGTCGCTGTGTGTATCTCGCCAATATTTGCGCAACTACTAAATCCGTCTCGTAATTGTCCAACTAACGCACATTAATGTCAACGCAATAACGTGCTCAGTCACCAGGGCACACACACACACACACACACACACACACACTACCACCACACCCAGTTAAGCCTCCGAGGCACAACGCCCTCGCCAAGTGACTGACGACTGACGACAAGCGACAGCGAGCCAACTACTTCCTCCTTAGGATCAGAGCCGTTTGAAGCTGCCACTGCCGTTGCCTCTAGTGCTGGTGTTAGTGCTGGTGCCACTGATGCCGCTGCCAGGACAGAAGCAGGGAGCCCAAGCGAGCCTTTGTCTCATGGCCATTGTGTGCAACACTTGTGGCAGCTGTTCGCTGTCATAGTGTGTCATCATATGAGTGGGTCTCGGGCTCGTTTGTCTGTCTCAAAGGCTTCTTTTCTTTGTTGTTCTTGTTCTTGTTCTTATTTTTGTTGTTGGTTTGCTTTTGCCTTTGTTGTATTGCCTACTTGCTACACCGTTGCCTTGCTATCGTCATCATCAACGCCATTATCGTCGTCATCATGAACAGCCACATCATCAGCACTTGCCCGACTATCATGATTTCTTTTATGCTCTTTTTTCACTCAGCTGCCACTTTTTTATAGTCTTACGCTCCCCCCCTGGCTACAGTAACGACTCCATCATCATATTCGACTACTGCTCACGCCCTCAGCTGTACTCATTGTATACAACAACAATGCATGGCAAGCGCGTCGAGCAATAGCTTAGAAAAGTGCCGCACTTTAACTCGTAAATCAGTGGAAAGAAGAAACCACTATTGTTGTCTCAGTCACACGCACTTGCCATATTTGTAAACTGTGCGAAAAACTTGTGTAGTATTGCACTAAAACTTTGCTTGTGCCTTCGGCAGATTGTGCTGAAAAGTGAATTGGTTAAGTTGAGCCTAACAATTTGAACTTGGTTAAACTAACAGTGGTCGGGCTTGTGATGAAAATGTAGTCTTTAGTATAGCCAACTAACCTTGGTTGAACGAAAGTTTAAATATAAAAATAAAAACAACTGGCTGTATTCACCACCTTTTAAGGATTTGTGAAGGATGGAATATTAAAGTTAAAGTTATACTCTTGAGCAAAAAATCCCATTGCATGCGTCATGGAATGAAATAACTTTAGCGATTATGGGATGAATTTAATTTTTATCCTTCATGAAAAATTAAACTGTATTCATCGTGTGAAAAATTCAAATTTCATGCAATATGAAAATAATTTCAATTTCATGTAATATATCCCGAAAACCATGTGAAGTCTCTTCACGAAGGGCAGAAATGAAGAATTCATCGTGCGAAGAACTTGTCTTACAGTGTTTTCGGAATAAATTTTTTTTTCATACAGTTTAAATTTAAGTTAAAATTTCATCCAATTTACAATTCTAGGATGTCATCCATTCAGTAAAGAATTTCTTCTGTTACGGAAAGATTTCAAATTTTATACTTCATTAAATGACCCGAGTTACAATTATTGGTTTAGCGCCGCCAATTATCTAGTATTCATAAGGTTATTAGTGGTGGGAGGAGAAGCCAATGCGAAGTGAGTCTTAAAAGATTTAGATAAGATATAGAACGGATCATGCTGTGAAACCAATTATGAGGAAACGAGGAAACAACAGAAATTAACCCCACCACCGACGCGACCAGAGCGATCTTTGCAAAACGTAGAGTAAGAGTTGAAAACATCAGGACGAAGCCATGTCTCAACGAAAACTACTACAATATCAGAAGTGAAAGAGAAACTACTCAGATACAATGATGAAAGTTTAGACTTTAATCCTCTAAAGTTTTGAAAGTGAAGAGTTCAATTAGAGAAAGTGTGAAGTGAATTAGTTTTTTGAAACTTTAGAAGACACAGATGGTGTGGCAGAGAAAGGTAAGGTTACCTAGAGCCTAGTTTTTGTCTCTAGGAATGAATTTATGGACCACCATAGCAGCAGGACAGAATTTGGGGACACAGCTGACAGAGAAACTGTCAGAAGAAACAGAAAGCTGGAAAGAGGAGTATTCTCTAAGGTCAGGAAAATTAATTGTTTTCACTCAAGTATTGGATAGACTGCTATCTTTAGATGAAGTATAAAGTGCAACATCCTCAAACGTTGTCTCCTCGTGCAGCCTGTATATGACGTTACAGCACTTTTTAGGTGCTGAAGTTATTTCACTATCAATAAAAGGATTTAATTTACATTAAACTTGGAAGGCTTTTAATTTCATCCATCATGAGATGAACAGATATTACTTTCAAGTTCATTTTATTCTGTTTACGACTTCTTGACTTTTCTCAGTGTATGTGCTCATCATATAATATACGTTTAGCGCCTTTTGGACCACGGCCACAACCAGTCTATCGCCCATATATCTTCTTACTTGGTCCACTAACATACACAAACATGCGAGACGGAGAGGAAGTCAGCCAACCTTTGCGTCTTTGTTACTTGCCGCATGTATGTCCTTGCTTGCTGCTTTTATGGTTTCCGTTTTGCGCACTTTAGGCTTTAGTTTTGTTTAGTTTAAGTTTAGTGTATTTTGCTTGCACGATGACATGTTTGTTTCGCTTTCAACAGTATCGTTCTGTGCTCATACGAGTATGCCAGTGGAGTGCCTGTGTGTGTGATTCCTTGTCATCGATGTCAGTTGCCGACCGCTGCCTGTTGTTCTAATGCCTGTTTGCGTGCTGTTGTTCTTGTTGCTCGTTCGCTGTTGTCACTTGTGTCTTGTTGTGGCATTTTTCTAGTTTGCGCCTTTCGCTGCTTTCGTTTCTTGTTCGCCCCAGCACGCCCGCGTTGCCCAAGACTCATTCAGGCTCATGCTTACTGCAGAGCATTGCAGCGCAATGGCTTTACCACCAACTGTTTGTATGACTGCCTGCGGCATTCTTGTCACTGTCTGCTGAGATGCCACCTCGCTGCGCTGCCCTTATTTCCCGTGATCTATATATCTCACTCTACCCTTTTCTAACTTTCTATCTCTCTCTTTCCATTTTCACCAACCTTTTGTGGTGTCACAATGTTGTCCTAGTTACAACTGCTTTTGCTGCTGTTGCTATTTCTTCTTCTACTCGTACATTGCCGCCGTTGTCGTCGCCCTAGTCATCGTCGTTGACGTCTTCTACTGTGCGCCAGAAAAGCTGCAACGTCATAAACTGAAATTGTGCATATTTTTTGAGTACGTGTTTATTTGGAAATAAGTAAATTTTAATGTAGCAGCAGCAAGCAACAAAAACCATAAAAAATGAAAAAGTAAAAAATAAAATAACGAAGTGAGTAAAAAGTATTAAAGATGCTTGGCAAATTGAAAAAGAAAGTTTTTTGGAAAATGTCAAGCATACTTTTGGGGTTTTAGCTCGAAATTTTCCGGGCCATTTGCGTTAGTTTTTAGAGCTGTCTTTCGGTTGTTCGTTTGTCGCTGTGGTGCGAACCTATTTTTGCGTGTTTTACAAGCTTTAAAATTTTGCAAAATGCAACTGAAGCTCATGAGGATAAATCGCTTGGCTGGGATTTGTTTGGCATACTTTATGGCACTAAACGAACTGGAACATGATTTCGCTCTTGCCTTTAGCATAGTGTTGGGGGTGTGGTGCGTTTTATCCTCAAGCGCGGTGTGGCCATGCAAATGCCGAAGTCCAAAATAACAAACTTTCTTTTTGCGTATGGACATGCTTCAACGCAGGCTTTAATTAATACCATCAGCATGAAGCGCCTAATTAGATCAACTTTTGCACTAGAATTTGTCATAAGTTAAAGCATACTTTCGTGCATAAGCTAAACGGCTAATTAAGAAATTAATTAAGCATTGCCTCGAATTGCTTAGTTGAATGAAATGTCAACTAATAAATTAGTGGAAACACTATTTTGCTGCCTACTAATGCCGTCTATGATATGGTGCACGAGATCTTGAGCCTTCATAGATATAGAATATAAGTTTGATAGGAAACGCAATTGTATTATCCATTTAGAGGGCTGCTGAAAGAAAATATATTTTACTGTGCTCAAGCGACCCTCTGATATTGCCGTCTTAAAAAAATTAATTAACTTTGGATAAATCATGGAGTTGGGTTCTTCTGGTCTGTGCGCAACCTTTTTCATTGCCTTTGAACTCTTCGTTCTGGAATCTTCAACACAATCCAGAGAACTGTCTTATAATATTGTGGTATGCAGGAATTAATTTCTTTGTGATAGTGTTGCCTTTGTATTGTTCCAAGGTCTGGGTGGCAATGTTTATAGGAATTAACTCTTAATCGTTGGTTTTTATAGCTAAGATTCGTGGTATTTCATTCTACCTCCTCTGAGACCATGGCGTTATCTCTATACCCATTTAGTATTGAACTAGTATTATTTTATTAATAAGAACGATAGATGAGTGATAGGAATCCAAGGTCAACAAGCCTACTTATAAGGATCAGATAGATCTCTACACTGTTTCGGAAACAACGTCAACGTTTTCTATTCCACGCAGCCCTACGCATGTAGAGTATCAAAACTTCTTTGTAGTCGTAGCCAGCAAAATTCGTTGCCTTTTATTTAGAAGCTTGCAATAATGAGCGAAATGGAAGTGGTTTCATGAGTAGTACGCTTTCAGCGAATTAATTGAAATACAACTTTTCAACGCCACTTTGGCTGCGCACTCAACCTCGTTGGGTGGGTAAAACAATTTCCATTTTATTTAGAGCATACTTTTGTGCGCTTCAGTGTGTTAGTGAAGCCAAAAGGGAAACAATTAGCAGAAAATTATTAGCTTCGTTTTAATGTGCCATGGCAAACCCTCTCAACCAGAGATCAACACCAACGACGATTCACGCAAGAATATACTCGGATTTTTATGCTACACGATGTTAACCTTGCAACCCGATGAAACAAATCTAAAACCCTCACGACTCAACTGAGCTTAGCCAAGCTGTCAATGGGTTCCATGATTTATTTAAGTTTAATGAACAACCAAAGAGTAGCAGACAACAACAAATAACCCGCAGCAAGCTTGTTCTAACCTTCGTCATTGCTACCGCACCACGCTTCGCTGACACTCATTGCAAAAACAAAAATAAAAGCAGGAAGCCAAGCCGTACCAGGACACACTTTAGCTGGCGTTGACTGCACGCGCATTTAAGCTTAAATTGCTGGCTAAAAGTCACATGCCACTCATTCGTTGACAATAAATGGTTTCAAAAAGGTAGGGGAGTGTTTAGTGGTGAGTGCCAAGTGGCATGGGCGTGTGGAGTGTAGTGAAATGAATAGGCGCCCTTCGTTCGAAGACTGTTGGCTTGGCCAATAATAATGGTTAAAGTGAATGCAGCTGGCCTGCAGTAAAGACCATTGTTGTTGTAATTATTGTTTTAGCATTGTTGCAGGTGCTGGCGAATTTAACCTCAAACTTAATAAATAGCTTAATTAGTCTTCAGTTGATAGGGTGATAGTAGCGAAAATAGTAGAGTATACTCGTAAATTAGTGACAGGGGCTGAGGTTGAAGTAGAGGAAGCAGTAAAGGGATGGCCAGAAGCAAGAGCAAAGCTAGTGGTAGCAGCATAGGTAGAGGTACAAGTAGGACCAGAGGCCACGTTAGACGCAAGATAAGAGGTAGAACTAGCGACAGCAACAGAAGCAGGAATCGAGGTAGTAGCAGTGAAAGAAGCTACGCAAGACTTTGACTTGGCTTTGGATTAATGATACTCGTATTTAGCTAAACTTCTCTTCATCTGCTTTCCTTCTTCTGACTTCTTTACACCGCAGCCATATACCTGAGCTCCACGCAAACATGTTACGTCTACTTACTGCCCCGCTTATTAGTATAAATGAACGCTTCGAACGCTTTATTTATTTTATTTTCTTCTTTTTGTGTGTTAACATCTTGTTGCTGGCTATAAAAACAATATAATCCGTGTTTGTCGTCTTTGGCGTGCTGGTCTAGCTTTCTGGCGTGAACGTTTTTTCCGGAATGTTGTCGTGCATCGCTTTGGCATTGCGTGCGCGTATGACAACAAAATGGCAACTTTGACAGGCGGCAGTAGTTTAATTGCGTGATTTATTGACATGAAATATGTTGTTGTTTGCCTTATCATTGCACAAAGGTGAATAACTAACACGAATATACTCTCTCTCACACCCAGAATGCTTGGCTCGAGCGTCGTTTAAGATGTCGTCTTCTATGACGGTAGCTCTCATGACACAGTCAGCGAGACATTAAATCTGGTACAGAAATTGCGCTGAGAATACTAAATAGCTACGCTGACACTGTTTGACTTTGTGTGGAATATTGTCAACCTCAGTGATCCGACATACATATATTTACATAATACACGCCATTAAAGCTTAGCATTTTTGTCAGAGTTGTCATTCTTGACATGTTTGCGAACAAAAAAAAAAATTGGAATAGTCTTCGAGAAATTTTTCTAGTATGACTTTTTACGGCATCAGTTGACTGTGATCCCAACAGGACTTTGAATATTTTACAAAACTAAACTGAGCTTAAGAATAACAAATTAACATAATTCAACCTAGCATGCCAGCACCAACCTCAATACCTTCTGTAGTCAGGAATGACATTATTATACCCACATACGCTGATGACAGCGCTGTACTGACTAGAAGCCGCCTTATTAGTAATGCTGCAAGGGCGCTCGAGGAGTATGTACAAAGTTTTGAGATGTAGTCCAAAAGGTGGAATATTGCCATAAATACAAACAAATGGACAACTGTCGCATTTACTACCAGATCAGCGACTTGTCCAGTCATTTAATTGCTGGGTTCTTCGATCAAACACGAACCAGCACACAAATACCTGGGAGTCCTCTTAGATAGAAGGATGATAGACATACTACAATGTTAAAACAAACAGTTCTGTTCAAAGCCAAGAAAATAGCGTGGCTACTTTCCCCCAAAAACAAGCTTTCTCTAGCCAACAAAGTCACTATTTATAACAAATTATATTGAGCCCGATGTGTAGTATACGAAGTATACGATGCAGGTGTACGGAATTGCGTCCAAAATCTACCTAAGTAAAATACGAGAGGTTCAAATCAAAATATTAAGGAGAATCTGCAATTATCTATGGTACGTGCGTACATGAGAAATTGAAAGGGGTTTAGGAGTCCCTAAAGTCAGTGACGTGATACAATTACAATCCAAAAAATATTTGGTACGGTTTGCTCCCACCCGGACGCCATAGTGAGGCGTCTTACTGGTGAAAGGTTAAGAGCTCGGATAAGAAGGTTAAAACGATGCCACCCAGAGGATCTTCCTGAGAGAGTCCTCACTTAACAAATATTTTTAAGTTAAAATGTAAATTTAAATGCATAACTGTTAAATTTTAATTGACTACTTTTGTATAGTCAATAGCTTTTTTGTTAGTTAAGAAAAAAAAAACAACGTTTATTTCCTGGTAGTCATCAACATCAGCAATTTATGATTCACGATCTATTTTAATTTAGCTACGTTATGGTTTTACAATTTACATCACAGTTATCTCTATTTCAGAAGTTCCGTTGTTATCGGTAACACTCCACATTTTAAAAACTCAATTAATTCAGCTACCTGTAGCTGTACCAGGTAAATTTTTAATGGTTGTCCAAAGCACGCTTTCCCATATTGCCCACTCTCTCTCTCAAAGAAATTCTTAAGTCAATTATTTAATAGACTGTGGTTCTGATGTCACATTCCAACTACTTGGTATACATGTACTCCTTTACTAAATTCTACAACAGGAGCACACTTCAATAATAATAAAGACCTAAGCGCTCAATTCTATAGTACTCTGATGTATATACAAATGTGTATGGTTATACTGTAAGGTGCTTTTTATAAAGGTACCAAGGTCTTATTTTGTAAGACTACAGTTCACAGTTGAATGTTATAAAAAGGTTCTGAAAAATATTGACTATCATCAGTAATAATTCCACAAAGAACTTTGAAAAATGTAGGCTGCCGCAAATGACGAAAGATACCCCAGAAAAAAATAAAAATAAAAAAAATAAAATATTAAATAAAATCGATGAATGTCTGTCTGTCCGCTATAGACGTTGAAACCGCTGCATAAATTTCGATGGAATTTTCAAAACTTTAAAATAGCCTGTCGAGTAATTCTGTGAAGTTTGGTTGGTTAGTATACTGCGAAAGTCGGGGAAACAAAACAAATAACTAAATTGGAATATTTGTATGAAATCAATATTGCTTCATCAGTTTGCCTTTGAAAAGTATCTCAAACTCGAAAGGCTGTCAAAGAAAATTCTTTTAAAAAAAATATAACTCACAAACCACTTTATTTGTTCTTGCGCCTGATAACGAAACGAAAAATGTCGTATATCATAAGGAGCTTCACTGCAGAGAATCAACCCATGCAGAAAAATACATAGCTTCAATAAAGCAAATTTCTAGCTGTTACGCCATTAAAATACTTCATTTTTGTACTATTATTGAATTTTTATTTTTTTCGTTAATACCGCAAAAGGGGCAGAATAACGTCTGGCGGGCTACGCTAGTAATACAATATTTTGAATGAACATTTATCCATAAATAAACTGTGTACCAAGGGGATTCTGCGTGATCAGAGTGGAGCAAAAACAATAACTCTTAGAGAATTCAGTTCGCACTTTGTATGAAACATTGGTCCACTATTACACTCCAGGATCACATGGACAGCAGCCGGTGAAAGCCATCTGAAGTAATCAAAAGCACAACAGTTCGTCAGTAAGATTTTGTCCCCATATGATGTTATACATAATATATTTTATTAGTTGGTTATTTTGAGAAGGCAAGAAGACCATTCACATCGAATATTTCATGCCATTATTGGAGAGTTTGAATATTCAAAAGAAGCAGTTGCTCAGACATTATACGGTGTTGCAAGGTATTAACTACGATGACAAAATGCACGAATCGTAGTTCGAACTGCTTCCCCATTCTCAGTTTTCTTAGCTTCCGACTCCCAGCGACTACTACCTGTTCGCAAACGTACGGAAATGGTAAGGTCATAGCCGCAACGAACAACACTTTTGAGTACAAAGATGTAATGTTCTATAGAATTAACTTTGGAGATGTAGAGAAACGTTGGTGGAGAACGAAACATTTCTATGAAGAATTTTTAATTTATTAAAGAATATGTTAGTTGTGGGGTAAGGAATTGTTTTTTCTAGTCTTCCACCATTAAACATTTTTGATCGGCCGTCATGAGGAAAAGCAAAATGCTGATTCAGTAGAATTTAGAATGTAACTAAACTAGGATAATTAGGAAAATTTATGTGTTGTACTAAACTGTGATAGGGAGAA
The DNA here is from genome assembly GCA_035041755.1 of Cacoxenus indagator. Classification (NCBI taxonomy): domain Eukaryota; kingdom Metazoa; phylum Arthropoda; class Insecta; order Diptera; family Drosophilidae; genus Cacoxenus; species Cacoxenus indagator. The sequence goes on along the minus strand of JAWNKX010000218.1, from coordinate 340,706 downwards.
TGGGTACAGTGGTAGGTACGCTGAGAGAGAAAAATTAACGGATACGTCAAACTTTTCAAGAACACAAACTTCTACTCAAACGGAAGTTAAAGTATATCATATTACTTTACAAGTTGCCTTAACAACTTATTTCCGATCTGATTTCTTAAACCGCCTATCTAGTTGTCTATTAAATTGGTTTGGTAGCCTTCCCAACTATGTACTTTGCTCAATACATTGCGAATTTATAACACCTAGGCTAGTAGTGCAAATTATAATTTCCACATCGTACCGAACGTGCTCATTTGTAGCACATTTTACGCTCAACTTACAACACCAACAAGACAACTACATGCCCGGCTTCCTTAGTAATGCACAACCTGTAATTTTATCACGGCTAGAGTGGCAAGATAGGCGCTCTGTACAACCGAAACACTCTAACGAACTCGTTGTCCTCTACCGCTTCCCAATCGCGCACAGCGTTGTATAGAGAGAAAAAATGGTGCTACATATTTCTAGCAGCGCCCACAAGTGCAATAAATCATTTCGAATCACCACAAATGTGTGCTTATTAAATGCAAAGTATGCACACCGGATGTTCACACATAGAATGCACTAAAATATGCCGCAAAAGCCAGTTTAACCTTTCCTGCTCTCTCGTTCGTTGTTTATAGCGAAAATATGGCACTGCTCGCGTTTGCTCTATTAAGGTCCATTTTTTTCAATGTTATATTTTTACTACTTAATTGTTTGGCCGTTCGGACAGTTCGGACGATGCGCAGCACTTGGCCCCATGCACAACCATGTGGTGTTAGGCATTTAATGACGACACACACAAACGCACAACCACACTCACATACACATAATGGGCGGATCAATGTAATGTTTGTATGTTAGAATCCTCGCACTATCAGTCTATAGCTATATCTTACCAAATCGTCCAGTGTTGGAAATTATTAGCTACTTAATGTGTATACTAACTCTTCATTGGAAACAACAAAAGGAGTGAGCGGTTCTGACTCGAGCTAACAAGCGGCTCTATGTCACACAACAACGAAGATATCTGAGAACCGCCAGCATATTAAATGTCAGGTAACCAACAATTTCGAGCCATAGGAAACGTTTCACCAAGAATAAAGTTGGACTGTCTCGAGTTACCTGAAGGGCCTCCGTAAGCCATAATCTCACAAGAAAGTTGGAAAGCAAGAATGCAGGATGAATTATATGATATTTTATGTATACTTGAGTATCAATGCCCCTCAAACCTTTGAAATGATAATTTAGGGTCAGCTACTGACTGAACGAACTACTTACTGAAGCATTTGGAGAAGTGGAATACTAGATTTGAAATTTTCTGACGCTTCATTGGGAAGTGGAGTCGGAGTTCGTTGATTGAACATGGTGATTGGATAGTAAGTAAAGATGACTTTAACCTATGGGGGGGCAGTGTATAAGGTGAAATTTGTATTTTTCTTCTATTATTATATATCTATATATATAAATATTACACTCGTTGAGTGTTTGTTTGTTGGAAACGGGTGTTCTCAGCATCCATAAGGGCTATCGAGCTCAAATTTTTACCATGCGTTCGGTTCGAGCTTTTTTTTGGTTTTTTTTGGACTCGGTAGGTGACCTTGGGGTGGAGCTATTTATATTATTCTTAATGTAACTAGGATTTCTATGGGAGCATTAAGATTCACTAATTAAAGGTCATATAATTTTATCGTTCTTGTCTAATACTTGTTCAATAGATTTGTAGAAGATTCAACTCGGTAACTCAAAAACAAAAAAAGTGTTTATAAAGACCTTTTATTTTGCTCCTGGAATAATATGGTGCCAATATGATCATGGGCACCAGATACTTTGGTTCTGTCTCATAAATAAAACACTAACTAATTGATCCTCTCGCAGAAACAGCAGCAGCAACATCAGCAACACCATTGATAACTGTATTTTAGTACGGGCGGCAAATAATTTTAAACTGAACACATTCATTCGAGCAACAACTCCACTCAGTTTGTGTTCGTATATTTTTGGCGTATGTTGTTATTGTTGTAATTGTTGTTGGTGTAAGCGTTCAGGCGGCGTTTTACGCTTGTATACAATCATAAAATAATACTAAACAATGTTGCATATTTTAGTGGGCGCAGGGGAAACGAAAAACCCAAAGCGAAAACTGGCAAGGGCGAGTTACGGCACAGCAGTACTGGGGGGCATATAACGTAGGGAACGTGAAAACAAAAGCATAGGAAGGGAAAGAAAAATAGGCGTATGACCACAAAATTGCACAGACGAGGCCTACAGCAGCAACAATAACAACAACAACAAAGAGAACAATAATAAAGAAAACAAAAGCAAAACAGCAACAACACCAAAATGTCAGTGGTAGCGACGGCAGAGTCAGTGGCAGTGGCAACAATAATAATGGCCTCACCATGAGGCACCATGAGGCACTCTCATGATAATTATGTATGAAGCAATTATTTCACATGTCCACATTATTATTGTTGTTGTTGTTGCTGCTGTTGTCGTTACTGTTGTTAGCTACAAAAATAGCAGCAGCACCGACACACCCACACACATGTAGGTAGTGAGTGGCGGCAATAACTGTTTATATTTTCATGTATACACGTGCAATTGTCGACGTCTGTTCTCGTCTGCCTTTGTGTATTCGTGAGTGTATTTAAATTGAAACTGGAAGGCAACAATTTCGTTACTCTTTTCAGTCCCCCTTTCATTTTTATTATATTTTTGTTGTTGTCGTTTTTTTTCTCTTTTAAATTTATTTTTTTTAAATATTTTTTGTTTCGTTCAGGTCTCGTTCAACGCCAACAAAAACGGGTTAAATGCCTGACTGACGTCTATAATTATAAAGTGGACAACAAGAACGACAACAACAACGCAACAATAGCAGCAATGAGTGAAACAACAATAACAATAACAACAACGCCAAGCTAACAAAAAAGCAATAAAAAATTGTGTTTAAAATTCTTTTCTTCCTGTTTTCTGTTTTCTGCTTACTTTCTTCTTTTCCATTTTCCATTTTTAATTTTGGTTTTTTAATTTTTTTGTTTTTGTTATATCTTTCCTTTTATTTGTCCATTTACTTTTTTGGTCGCTTTACAAATTTGTTTTGTCTGAACATTTTAAACACGTGTGCAAGACGCGTCTGGCATTGTTGTCGTTGTTGTTGTTTTGTTGTTTCACTTGTGGCGAAATTTTTTTTCATAATTAAGTTGCCGCCTTAAAGTAGGCTATGAAAAGCAACTGCGTCACAAACGAAGCACCGAAGACACGGCGCACACATGTCGGGAGCCTTGCTGGAGAGTAATGAGTTGGTTGGTTGGAACCGGAAGTACAGATTAATTAAGGCGGGAAAGCACTCTTAAGCAACAGCAAATTTATGGAAATAGCTCAATAAAACAGCTCTGAAACTTTTGAAACGGCAATGAAATTCACGAAAAATTAAAAACGAACCCCGAAGAATTGTGAAAGTGAAATTTGTATGAAGAACTTTTTTTGGTTAGCACCTAAACATTTTGTTGGCACAATTAGAATTATGGAAACAAGTTAAGCCTTTCACTAATAACTGTCTTATAGAACAATAACTTCATAAAGTACGAGTGTTACACGAACCATAATATCATATTCTATTTAAGTGCGTCTAATGCTGAAATACTCTTTATGCTTTTGGATGTCTCATTATAAGTAGGCAGTTTCTTCTGGTTATTCTCTTATAAGAGGACGGCGACAACAGAAGTGGCTGTGAAACCTTTATAATCTCCTCCATATTCTATGATTTAATGTAATCTCCGTTATATTAACTGAAATGCTAACTTTCGCTACAAGCTTTTACAAGTAGGCTTCGGATTACAGATGCCCAATGTTAGTGAGTTTCAGGTTTTCCCAATAGATTTATAAGCATTCAGTTGATTGGTTTGAGCTTCGCGGATAGGTTACTAACAAAATCACACGCAATTTTGTACAATTATTATTGTGTAGATGTACTACAAATTTTCTGAGCAATTTCGAGCCTTTCACGGTTTCCATAATGCAATACTTTCCATCGTTCTATCTCAACAGGACTATTTTCTGGTTATATGTAACACCTTTGATAAATCTAACATTTTCCAATTCTATTTACTACTCTAATTTAATCCTAGTTTTTTGTAGTAACAGACGCACTTACTTACCAAAGTTCTGTGAACTATATATAAACTACTACATATTTTGGTAATTGTGTCCGGATCTTATCAAAACAAAATATATAGTATGAGCTCTTACATTTTGTATGTTGATAAATAAAATAAAAAATTTTCTTATGAATAAGAAAGAATGTTCTTTAGGCTTTTTAATTTACTCTGCAACCTTCTGACTCTGGTTGAAGGATAATACTTTTAGAAACAGAATGTATCAACGAGATTCTACTAGTTCAAAGGTAAAGAACGTCAATGAACACAAACGGAAACGGATAACGCCACACAGGTATAGTGGATTTTACGCAGACACCTTTGGTTGGCATAATCCAGCTCTTCGATAAGGGTGTAGGGAAAGGTTCGAGGCCAAACACTGGGTGCCAATTACCTCAAGATATAACAGTCGGTATACATTTTCAAAACTCTCTGCTTCTCTTTCGTTTAAACCCACAATGATACTTAATCCCACTGGATGTACTGACTATTGGTAGTCATGTGGTTTGAATATATAATTTTCTCTTAAGTACGAATAGATCAGTAAGGCCTTAATTTACCAAAAGGTTTTAAATTGCTCATAAAATAAAACAATAGCCTGGGCTAACAAAATTATGACTGATTTTTTGAGCAAAGAAAGGAAATTGTCCTACAATAATGCAGAAATAATGTAGCTCTTCATTGGATTATGAGAAGCTTGATGAGTACTTGCCGAATTTAATTGAAGGATATATATCAACTTCTCTACAGTTAATATCTATCTCTATACAAAGGTAGAAAATTAATACATTTTCTGCTTAGACAGCTCTCCTTGATAATCCCAACCAAGTTTTTGCTTTAATGGGAGTCGTTATCAGAGCAGTGGTCGTTCTTAATTCTTCGCTCGGCTGCCGGATTTTATACATATCTGGCAATATCTCTGCCTATACTGTACTCGATACTCGAACCGCATCACTGCATTAATTTCCCATGCGCTGTTGGTTTTAATGAACTTGCCTAGTTTTACCGTAAAAGAAATATGCGTGATTTCTGCTCATACCATCTCATTCCAGAATGAACATTAGTAGGTAGTCGAGTTCTATATGACAGCCTATTGGTTAGTTTTCTTAGTCTTCAGTCCAGTAGCAACTTACCTCATTTAGTATTATTTCATTCTGAGGTTCAGTCTCAATCGCAAATGTTTCCAAAAACATTTTCAATAAAGTCTTCTCAGATACAAATTGATGTCATAGTGGGCTGCCTTAAAACTTCTCGTTGCACTTGGAGATGTCTCTCACTTGCAGGCTTGGCATTGTAACTGCGCGTATGGCGCCCTTTTTTCACTTTTGGTTTTCAATTTATTTTGCGTTGCACCTTTCGTCTTTGCGTTTCTTTCCGCTGTAACGTGTTTTTGTTCCCTTTTTTTGGTTGTAACCATTTTATTTTTACGTTATGGTTGGGCACAATTTCAGGTCCGTATTACAAAACGAGTGCGAGTGCAGTGAAACGAAGCGAAGCGCAGAAGCACAAGCAGCTGTGACGGTGATGGCGACGGTAGTGGCATTGGTGGCATCAGCAGAAGAAGCGGAATTTCCGAGCGCGCATTTTCTTTGCTTGCCGCACATGCCGCATGCCGCATGCCGAGCGCTTGCTTTGAATATTTCGCATAGATATGCAAATGTAATTAGTTGCATAGCAAATACGCCGCCAAGCGTGGTCAATCGCAGCGTTGGCAGAGCACACTACAGCTGAGCGGAGTAGAGTAAAGTAGTGGCAAGTGCCATGTGGCGTGGTGGCGTGGTGGCGTGGTATGTGGATTGAGGTAGCCACCGGAGCAGCTGCACCCCTTACATGCGGCTATGACTATGGAATCGTCTACAGCGTTAGGGAAAGCGCCAACCAACTCCGGTACAAGTATTGTAAGGCTTTAACGGCCATTATACGGCGTATAACAGAGCAGATATTTTTAATTTTATTTTAGACACAATTTTTTTCCTTTGTATTTTTGCTTGTGCGATTTTTCTACTTTCTCTGCGTGTTTCTTTTTTTTATTCGGGGTTTTATACTGCACTTTCCCATATTCTATTCTATTCTCCAATTTTTCCTTTTCTTTTTTTCCAGTTTGTATCCATGCATTTTTTTATATTCTTATTTGAGATTTTTATTTTTATGGATTCATTTTTTTTGTCGGTATGACCAGTAGTGCAAGGAATTTTATGGCGGAAATAGCATTGAAGCCACAAAATAAAATAAGACATGGCACTACCAACATAAAAAAAAAATAATAACCACGGAGAAGATGTCGGAATGCAAGAATTGTTTGAAGCGCTGCAAATTTGTAATGCCATTCAGTACAACGTGTGGGTGTTACTGTGTATTGTGGCATGAGCCACGCAAAGATTTGCATATTTAAATTGGTTGAAATTTTGACAATCGCAAGCGTTTCGTGTATGCTTGGCGATAAAAGTGAGTTTTGTTATCCAAAAAGAGTCTGACTGAGTCGCTTTTTGAGTGGCTATCAGACTTTTTTAAATAAAAGTAAACTTTTGAAACCGTTATGTTCTTAACGTATACAGCTCTGCGGCACTTCAAAGATTTCAGTTTTTCAGATTTGTCGATACGACGTGGTTTATCAGGAACGCTGTCATTCGTGGGGACATGCAAGTCTCAACGAAAAGGAATACAATTATTAGTGTGAGTACCAAATATTCTTTACGGCCGGAAGCACACATCAACATTTTTGAAATATAATCATTGTTGAAAGCATGTGAAACTGTTGCTCTCTGAAATTGTTTATACCGTAATATTTATTTGTGTATCACTTTTTTAAGTGATCTCAATTATCTAAGCAAAACATAACATATTGAATGAATAGAGCATTTGTCTTATAAGACCTCTTTCAACTTAGTAAGCGAATTACTTTCTCTATGATTTGTAAGTTATTTTGGAACCTGTACTTTGTGTTTATATAACTGAGCCTCTCACTTTCATAAAACTTTTCTAATAATAATAATAATAATAATAATAATAATGATAATAATAATAATAATAATAATAATAATAATAATAATAATAATAATAATAATAATAATAATAATAATAATAATAATAATAATAATAATAATAATAATAATAATAATAATAATAATAATAATAATAATAATAATAATAATAATAATAATAATAATAATAATAATAATAATAATAATAATAATAATAATAATAATAATAATAATAATAATAATAATAATAATAATAATAATAATAATAATAATAATAATAATAATAATAATAATAATAATAATAATAATAATAATAATAATAATAATAATAATAATAATAATAATAATAATAATAATAATAATAATAATAATAATAATAATAATAATAATAATAATAAAAATAATAAACAAAAATGAAATGCTTCACTGAGATTTCAATTGATTACACTTACTATCCATGAGTATACAAGAAAATCATTGTGCACCGTAATAGATGTTATACTCAATTCGATTCGACTGAACTAAATCGAATTTTAAATGAAAGTCAAAGAAAACAGAAAATAGATACAAGTAAGCAAATACTAAATGAAGCAACGTTTAATATTTAATAAGGGAAGAAGGAAAGAGAAGAAAAACGAAAACTGCATTTTCTTTACTTCTAAGTCAAATCTAAAAGGCGATTTGTGTGTGGGCGTTATTTGTTTGAGTGCATATCTGTGCAATCGCCTAGTTGAAGATAGCAGACGCGGCACTATTGGTAAAATTTTATTTCGCGCTGTAATGCTTTTTCCGCTTTGAACTTTTTTAAATGTTTTTATTGCAATTTTTATATATTTTATCTCTTATTTTTCTATGTATTTTTTCTATTATTTTTCCAATTTTTTATCTTTCTCCTGTTTTATTATTTGGGAAAGTGTATTGGCTTAAGCGCTCAGCACGCGCGCAGCACATTCTTTCGTTCCTTTACGCGCTGTGTTGATTTCAGAAAACTGAAAATTGATTTGATTTTGATGCAAAGAAGCAAAAGATTTTTAGCTTACAGGTAATTTTACTGATTGACTGAATGAATGACTGAATGAGTGAATGAATGAGTGAGTGTGATTGCGTTTGATTGAATCAATGAGCGCACGATTGGCACAGACGCTTCAACGTCGACACTACTCAAATACAAAAAGGTTGACTGTTTGCCTGAAAACAACTGAAACAAAAAAAAAAAAACAAACACTGACTGAAAGGCAAAGTGAAAGCGAAGCATTTCATTATGCAAATAGCAAATGTACGCTCGCTTGCTTACTTTGCCAACTAGACGTATACCCTTCTTCCAGGCTGAATTGACGCCATCGCTCCTTAGCCAAATGCGACGCGCATCCAAAACATACGCTTCAAGTAAAGCCCAGCCAATCCAACTCAACTAAGCACGTCAAATTGCAGTTCGCTTTTCTCAATTTTCCTTCTCCTTATTATACTCTTCAAGTAATGGAAAGTATTGTAAGCTTGACATGAAGTTTGCAGCAGAGCGAATCAGACATCAGAGACTCTATACAGTATTAATTTCCTTGAGGAGTACGGAGAGACAAGCTGATTTAGCGATGTTCGCTGGCTGTCTATTTTAATGTGTACAAACTAGACCCTCAGTTTAAGAACTACATCATTTCAATTTTCTGTGACAGGACGGTGTACATTTATTAGATTACACAGAGTCTAATCACTTTAAGGTGTACCTTCCATACAAGCCACATATTACTTTGTCTTTTGTTGTTTTGTATGGAGCTAAAATTTGGTCAAACAAAAAATTCTGATAAATTAAAGAACATATGATCAGTAACTAACATAGCCCCAACATGGTAAACCCATGGGTCGACCTAACAATGAAAAAATCATTTGTTGAACTGTAGGACCTTCGAGCGTGAAGAGGGTTAGAACGTAGACATAGCCGAAGTCACAGTTATTTCATTTCGCTTTGTTCTTGTTGTTTTCATTAATTTTCTTTTTTGTCTACCGTCACTTTGCGTGTAAAACAAAAGCAACAAATGTGAAGCTTTAACAGCTTCTTGCTTCACTCTTCGTGCTGTAATTTTTTTGCTTTCCGGAGCGCATTTATTAATTAAAAGTGCGCACACTACAAAAAAAGAAGCTTAAAAATTTATAATTATTAAAACATAATGAAAAATAAAATTAAATTATAAAATAAGAAGTAACAGCAATCATTATAATACGCAATGCAACTCCACGACGACAAAGCATTCGACAGGAAGCGCAGCATAGAAAGCAAATAAGGTAGAGGAAGTGTGCAAACGACTCGGTGAATACAAAGCAGTGTGCTCCACTGTGGTTTCTTGTGGGATGGCTGGTGCGGGCGTATTTCAATAAAAATAATAGCGTGAGCGCACAATTAATTAATTGCATGTACTTTGCTCGAGAGAGTGGCTCAAGCATTGCCTGAAAGTAGGCACCATAAGAGAAAAAAGGAAAAAAAGTTGGGCGCCACTTTGGCTCCTTGGCTGGTAGGCTGTCTGGTTGTAAGCCTAAAGTGCGTGCGGTACGCCGATAAGCGGAAACGTCTATCGTCGTTCAATAAACAAGAGAAGTCCGCTCCGCAACTTGAGTCCGGTAACTCGGCTATCGGTTTATGCAGGCTATGTTTTTTTTTCACTTCCGCTTCCGCTTGCTTGCATCAGCTTTGATGTCGGCACTTTTCGCTTTTCTGTATTTTTATTATTGTTGTTTTTGTTGTTGCTTTTGTTGCGCTCGGAATTTAATTTTTCCATATTGCGTCAGATAAGCGTTTTCTTGCTTACCTAGCAAGCGTATATAGCGCATAAATTTCAGTGAAAAATGTGCGAAATCCCAAACAACGCCCCACAGTATGCAATGAAAATAATAATAGTGCAACGCAAGTAGCAGCAGCTGCAAAACGTTGGTCTGGTTGGTTCTCGTTGGGTCTGTCTCAGCTCTGTCTCTATTCGTGTCTGTATCAATGCAAACGAAGGACAGACGAAGAGCCAGACTACAGACACGCAGTCTGTTACGCCCACAATTCCATACTACTTCGAGCTTGGAATCAACGCCAATCGCGCCATACGCCCAGCGAGCCTGAAATGCTGCTATTGAAGTTGAGTATCAGAGTTTGGCTTCATGCGATTGCAATTAAAAAAATCTCTCAACTGTACATTAAAGGCAATTGCGGTTGCCATTGAAAAAGCCTCTCAACCCACTTGGATACCCAAACAGTCATTCTTAAACAGCTGTACATGCACACACTGACAAAGTTGATTTTTCTTTAATTTCCACTTTTTTATGCTAAGTATTGCATACTCTTAGGCGCCAGATTGTCGGTCGCTTGGTTCGTTCGCAGTTCTGAGTCTTCTGATTCCTTCGATCGGTGTACTATGGCACTCAAACCAGCAAGAAGCCAATATTTACACTTAAAGTTTTCGTGTTAAGTGGATAAATTAATTGCTTGGAATTGTTTCAATGTGCTCAAGATTTGAGTAAGTGAGAACAAGCAATTATGGGGTGTACTTTTTTCAAGTATTTAAAGTTTGTGCATGTGTATGTGTGCGGCAAACATTTTGCAATTTAAGTGAGAATGATATGAATCACGATAAGACACTAATGCTTTGGATAAAAGTGTTTCACATGTAACAAACGTACTTTAAATTGTAGCAGCATTTTTGGCAGGCACATATAGAACAACGTACTTTAAAGTGCAGCATACTTTTTGGCAAGCAAATATAACGCATTTCATTGAGGCTGCCCAGTTTGGGTCGCTTCCTGTGTGTTCATGTACGTGCTGCTGCATCCAACGTTAGGCAAATAAGTCACTCGCACTTAACGACTTCCAGCTGGAGCTCGTGCAGCAATGAAAGCGCACTTTGTACAAACATAATCACAAGCTAAACTAGCAAACTGACCGACCGTTTTTCTTGTACACATTGTTGTTGTTGTTGGTCAGCTGCTTCACAAAAGTATGCAACAATTTATGCATGTTTACAGAGGCAATTTCTGCGAAAATGCGCACAGTTCCTGAAGCAGTGATGAAATCAGATGGATCGAGACCAGAGTTGAGATGAAGCGGCAGAAGTATAAGTTGCTACAACAGTGGATGAGTTGGGTTGGGTTAAAACGGTCAGGTTGGTTTTAGCCACTGCCACTCGATACGTGAAAACATGGCATACAACAAAGCATATCGCCCAAACTGACCCAACTTGACTCATGCGATGCCACGCCGAGTAGAGGAGAGCAGAGCAGGGGACACAGCACAGACAAACATTGATCACTTACAGGAAGTCAGTCCAGAAGCAACAGCAGCAGTAGAGGCGTCAGCATCAGCAATGACTGCATGCTTCAACGGTGTGGGCTTTTGGTTTTGCTAGCCACATGGTTTTTGGCTAACCAAACCAGAAAGTGTGCAAGCGTGTTGCTGGCAACGGCTATGACAACAGCAACGGCAACGGGACCGGACTACGGAAACAGCCAACTACCGCTTGACGTACGTTGATAATATGTGCGGCGTTTAAAGTCAAACGAAACGAAACGTTGCAAAATGAAGGCGGCGGTTTTTGTCTGTGATGGCAGTGGTGACAGAAAGAAAGGATGTATGGGTTGGTGGGTTGATGGTTTGCAGGTGGCGAACGCGCTGCGAATGAGTACGCCAAAAAATCAACAAAAATTGCAGCTGTCGCACACGTTGCATACTTATAGGCTTTGCGCTTTGTCAGTGTCGTCGTCGTCTAGGCCATCGTTTGAAGCCGCATGCGCCGTCATCATCATCATCGTCGTCGTCGACGTTGTCGTTTCTGTCGCTGTCGCCCATAGGCACTGCAGCTAAAACATTTTCGCTTTTGCTTTGCCCACGTTTAAAAGTTATAAGTCGTTGTCGTCGCTGTTGCCTAAAAGTATGCAGCAATGCAGCTGTCGTTAGAGCAATGCGCTCTAGTAGTGGGCAAACACACTTTCAAACACATATACATATTCATACGCAGTTAGAAAGTAAACCTCACCATAGCAAAAACTTTTCACTGACACCGTCGTCGTCAGCACCATCGCCTAACTGCCTAACTGCACTTGCATCCTGCACTCGCTAGCATTTTTATTATTATTACTACGACAGCGTGTACTAAGGGCGTCTTTTCCATGCATTTTTTTTTCTTTAATTTTATTTATTTAGAATTTTTAATTATTTTTGCGCATAAATTTCGATACCAACCCGGCAGGCTGTCAAAGAGCCTGTCACCCAACTTACCTAGTTCGTCGTCACGTCCACTCGGTGTATGCGCAATTTTTTTAAAATTCATTCCTTTGGCGTTCATCAAAATGTTGCGTTTCATAGATTCTATCCACTTTTGGCGTTCGAGGTTTATTAAAAGCTTTGTTATGTTCAATGTCGTGCATAATAACTCACTCGATTGTACTCGACTCCGAATCGCTCGCTCCTTTATATACGTTCATAATTCAGTTGTGGCGTACGAGTTATGCCCACATTTTATGAGAAATTTTCTTCAATTTATGATAGTCGGTCGGACTTTTAAAGGAGTTTCGGGTGATACATCTCTATAAATTATTACGCAAAAGTGCTACAAGTGGAGCATAAAATAAGTTTTAGTAGCCACAAGTCATGAATTTTTAGTATTGATTTCCGAAAGTAGTTAAAAAAAATTTTCGAGTGAAAAACTGGGGATGGCATAGAAAACTCTAACAGAGTAACTAATTTTAATTATTTCTTTAGTTAAGTTATTTTTCCCAAGTCATATTTATTCTTAATAGTTTTTGGTCCAGTGGTCCAATTTCGACCAGAAAGAATGTTTCAGCTGTATATTGCGAGCACGAGTTACGTACATCTCACTCTCCTTTACACTCACTCTCCCTTCCCCACACTGTCTCGCATTTTCCCACTCATTGAACGGAAGCGCTGTTATATTGCCAGCGCATGTATTTTATTGTTGCCATTTGTGCACATCTACAGCACCTTAGCTTTCCATCGATGTGTTAATACGTTGTGTCTATAAGTGTTAGATTGATTTCAAAAAATGTGATGACATATTTATGTAAAGATTATAGGCTACTTCACTCAGTTGCTTCTCTTACTATTATATTTCATAAGAAATAATTACCACAATACATTTATTGTGTTAGATAAGTAGTTTCTTGAATAATATTTTTCTTAAGCTTATTTTTCTCTATTTGTATATCTTTATTAAAAATCAAAAAAAAATTGTTTCTAAAAGTTTTTCTTCTCACCTTTTCAAAACTTACCTATTCACCATTACCATTATCAATATTCCTTTCAATATGTTTTTTTCAAAACCTATATTTCAGAACCTTCTTTTAAACACACTTTCTTAAATCCATCGTGTCAAATCACTGCTTTGAAATGTGTGGAATAAAAAAAACATAAATAAATAAACAAACAAAGTATACAATAATTTAAATTACAATAACTAATTAATTATAATTGTATAATAACTTCCTTTTATATATGTTGGTTACGGCTGCGTTCCGCTTTGGGGGACCCCCAAACTGCTGGAAATAGGATGCGGTCTTCAGTCGTTCTGCTAAGGCTTGGAGGGTTCCACACCGATACTGAAGTCTTGGTAGTTATTGCTGTCAGTCTACCAACCGCGAACACAATTAAAACTTATACTAAAGCAAAAAACTATAAAAATAACGCGAGGACAACAAGTATGTAGGAGCACTATCAGCTTTTAAGTCAAATCTTAACACAGTTGAGCAAGGAAGCTCCTATTTTATATGCTCCTCTGATCTCAGCTGCTCTTCTTATGTCAGCTACACTTTTGTTCTGGCGTACACTGAACACTATCAGGGAGTTACAGGGAGTATTTCGAGATATCCCTATTTCCACCTTGAAGTTCTTCTGATTGGCAAAGGAAACAGTGAGTATTATACCTAATATCTTAGAAAATTCTTCACAATAAGATCAACTACAGTATTGCGGTACCCTTCTACAAAATTGTGAAAAAAAATTATATTCCTGAAAATCTTCCCGAATCAATGATCCTCTATTTCTGTGGTGTTATCTTCCCATCCTCGCACACTGAAAGTAATCCTAATCCTACTCCATAACGATTAATGCGAGAGAACCAAACGTACGACCCTTAACGTACGTAGTAGTAGAGTGTATAGAGTGTATAGTAGTGTAAATTTTTCATATCCAATTGGGCCACAAGGGCGTTTCCTCTCACAGTCATTATGCATCTTAGAGCGCGTTTTTCATAGATGATTGGATATGAAGGAATCTGTAGCTTTTCAAGTCAAAACGTCCATGATACTTATTAAGTGCGTCTCAAAGAACTACTGAACTGAACTCACCCGAGTTTTATTTTATCAAGCCACTTCAAAGATAACTCATTTCTTTCTCTTCGAAAGCCTTTTAAATAAACTCTTCAATAGCAAGTCTAAACATTGAAAACTGTCTCGGCTTTTCTTTAGAAAAATTCCAATGCAAACAAACACCTTCCGCATATGAGCTGCTCATATATGTATACAGACCCCAAGACCCAAACTCAACTTAGTGCTGCCATTAAAAAAGGCGTCTGACGCACTCAACGCCTTTTTTTCATCAGAAGAAAAACCCACAGTTGAGGAACAAAAAAGAAGTGAAACTCCTCTCAAATTCATCTTTGACATTTGCATTATTTAGCGTTGTTCGAATCTACTTTTATGGCGAACTTTTTATGCTTTTCTTGAGCTGTATGAGCTTTTTGAAAAGCAGCTAACTTTATGCATATTTAATGCATGCCATTTAAACATTTAAGATGAACGCAGACGCTGCAGCAGATTGGATTGAGATGATGTTGGGTGTTGGATGTCGAACCGACTTCTTTACCGAGTTGATGACTTATAAGAAAAACAAAATAAAAAATTATGAAAGCAAAAAAGAATATTGGGTTGGTTAAAAAAAAAAAAATTATAATAATAAAAATAAATAAATAAATAAATAAAATAAAATATTTTAACTCACACTACGAGAAAGAACAAATGCGGCTTTTGTGTCTAGTTTGCGGCTTTTTCAGACTTTGTAAAAAGTTTTGGCTAGTAAAAGACATATTTTAATCAGGGCTGTGAGTAGAACTGTTCTAAAATCTCCGCATTCAAATTGAATCACAGTGCACACTTTTTCACAAGCAAACTGAACATACGCCAGTTAACATGTGGCCTGATGGTAGCGCTCTCTTCCACCAAATGGACAGCCTATCATGTCTTGGTAGTAATCCTGGCTTTGCCAGCGGTTCGAAAGCTACAAATTTTTTTAATCGTTTTTAGTACCACGATTTTTTTTTTCGATATATCCATTTTTGATTTGATTGATTGTAACAGGCACACGGCAGAAACAACTGTTCCTATCTACAAAGCTCCCAGAGAGCAACGATCAAAAAGAGTGTTAAGCTGCCTGCGACCAGCTAGAGCAAGAGCGAGAGCAATTGTTAAGCTGAGCTAAGCTGATCAGAAAAAAAAGAATTAAAGCAACGTTGAGTCAGTCGCAAAAAAAGACAGTACAATAAAGACAGTACAAATTGAAAAGATACGCTACTATAATATGATTCCATATCTGTTATCAGCCCAAATGGGTTGATTTCGTTCCGATTTAATCTATGAAACTTCAGTCGTTTAAAGTTTCTTCAGCCAGTTTCTTCCCTTTTGTGCAATAATGAACTAACTTATTATAAATTTTTTTTTTTTTGTAAAGCTGAACGTAAATTTATACTTAGGAAGGCCATGAATGCTTTACGAGTAGAACTTGGACTCGAACCACTTTGGTCGGACTTCGAAGTCCAAACGACGTGAAGCCATTTTATATTATTTTATTATTGGTTTTCAGCCCTAATTTTGATGATAACCTTTATAAAGTAAGCGTAAAACAAAACTTTTCAACCCAAAAAGGTTACTTTATATGCTTATGTTCAATTTATGTGAACAGCCTATCTCAGACAATTGTTAACTTCATTTTCTTTGGCACACTAAAGTAGTTGGGAAAACGACTCTGCGTTCTATCTGTTTCTTACTCCTCGAATTTTGCTTCCTTTATTTTTATGTTATTTATTATTATTTTTTTTTCTTGCCAAACAGATTTTTTATGTGTGTGTCTTTCTAGAATTCAATTAAAGTCGCACCGTCATAACTTTCTTCGTCCTGCACACATCCGAGCCCAGCGAGCTCTAAAGCCAACTGCCGCTTGACTGTTTTAACCCGCCCGCGCCAATCAATATTAAACAATAACCCCAGACTTGGCTTGCACTTGACACACACACACACACACGTATGTAGTACTCAATATATGCTATACAAAAAAATATATATGTATATTCCCATGGGTGCCACTCCTATACATGGCTCCAGCTTAAGCTCCAGGTCATATAGCAATATTGCCTTATGTCTGTTTGCCAAGCGTCGTACGTGTGTGTTGGATTTGAGTGCATGTGTGTATGTCCTTTTTTTGTATATATATTTTTGAACGCGAAATTGCTCGTAAGTAATTTTGTTTACCTTTTATTTTGTGTGGTAATTGTTGCTGCAGTAAAACTGTCCACCATCAAAAGCGCAAGCACACGCACAAACGCACTTATTCATACATACCAAGCTCTACACGGGACTGCAGCTTTTCTGGGTTGCTGTTCGCTACACTTTTCTCTAGATGCCACATACAACTTGGTGGAATGTGTTCGTGTTGTTGCCTTTCATAAATACTAGCAGTGACTCCAGGGGCGTAAAATATACCATCGAAAGTTTAATACAAAGCAACGTGCTTAAACATACATACACACAGACGCCCGAGATGAGTGACCAGCGATGAGAGACGAGTGAGTCAAAGGAAAAGAGAGAGAGCTAGGCACAACACACATGCTGCGTGCAAAACCGATAGCTTGCGTATTGCGTGCAATAATAACAACAACAAGCAGAACAACAGGCCGATACCAACAACATTAACAACAACAACAACAACACGCACGACAACGACCAGCAGCAGTCGAAGGCAAATGCAATAAACAAAAAAATCTTTAAAAAATCGAAATGCGAGTAACAACAAAAACAGGAACGACAACAACAAATGGTAACGGGCGCAACACGAAATGAAAGAAAAGTTGGTGGCGACGTCGCCGGTCGTCAATCGTTGCCGTCGCTCTCTTCGTGCTTTGTGGCATGCATTAATTTTGTTGTTGTTGTCGTTGTAATGTTTTGGTTTTTGTTTTTGTTTTGTAGAACCTGCAGCTGTTTGATAAAGTGCAGGAGAAACGCGGCATAAACAATGTCTATAAATGCGTGTATTCACACAAACACACATGCAGTAACATAATACAAAAACAAAACCACAAAGGCACACATGCAAGTACGTAGGCACGCATGCATACGAAACGTAGGCGTTGTTGTTGCTCATCGTTTTTGCTTATATGAGTTTGCATTGATGTGCATTTTGTTCTTGGCTTGAATGTGTGTTGTTGCTTATTTTTGTTATTGCTGTTCTTATTGCTGTTGTTGTTTTTAGTGTTGGTCGCGCGTGTTTTAACGCTCGAAGTGTTATTGCCGTTTGTACCGTTGTTAATTGAAATGCACGCGGTGACGTCGTAGCGGTTGCCGCTTGTCGCTGTTGCCGGCTAAAGCAAGCACGCCAAGCAACCAACAAAACACAACTGTAAGCAAGCCAAGCAGGCTTGCAAGAGCGGGATAGCAGTAAGAAGGTTGCTTGTTGCCATTTTTTGGTTGACTTTCACTGACTAGTCAGTAGGAGCGGCAGCCACTACAAACACTGGCAATGCGCAGTGTTGCGTATAACACTACGGTTGCACTGTGTTTTGAAGGCGTGTCGCGCACACACATACCCACATTTACATATCTATTTTCACTACATTTGTCATTTCTCTTATCTTTTTGTTTGTACACTTCACGCAGAGCTTAGTTTTGTCAGTTGTTGCGGTGTTTGTAATGCATTAAAAGCGTTGCCCATGAAACTAGAATGTAGAAAGTGGCAATCATTTTAAAAGGTTTGGCAAAAACTATTAACCTGGCATTATGCGTTCAGCCTACCACTGAAATAAAAATCATCTTCTAATTTAGAACAGAATGGTTATGTTAATATGGCAAATACAACTCAAGTGGCATTATGACGCAAGAACGCCTAGACGAGCGTGACTTCCAAGAATTAGTTAAGTTGGTTTAAGATACTTTTACGAACTCATAACTTAAAGAAATCTTATTATATTCCACTATAGTACAATAATAACGGGTCACTTTGAAGATTTTACAATCAAATATGCCTTGTGCCAACTATTGGCGTGTGCAAAAGTCATGTCAAAATTTTTATTAAATTCAAAATTTATTTGTCATATTTATTTGTCATTATTATTCTATGCTCGTAGAATTTCTGATCCCCGTCACCAAAAAACGGTGTCAAGTCGTTTTTGAATCAAATTTTTCACCATTCAAACGTCTCTGAAGAAAGCGAAATAAATGATAATTTGTTAATGCAAGGTTAACTGGATGTGCCACCAGTTCCCAATTCAACTCCTATAATTTTTGCCGAGTGACATTCGAGCGTTATCATGGTATAAGATGATACATAAACGATTGGCTAGTCCGGGATGCTTCTTTTTGATTTCTGCGACCAATTTGGCTGATTTCGTGGTAGCAACCCAAAGCAAACGAATACTGTCCAATACCATCAAATGGACAGCGTCACTGTTACGCTGTTGACTATCATCGTTTGATGTGTTTTGAGTAGGTTCATCTCTCTTATGCCATGAACCTCTTCGCTTGACGTTATTGTAAACAATGAATCGCAAATATTGATGCGCTTAATAAGGTGCATTTCCTTCAACTCATGCGGGACCCAAATATTCAAGGTGCCATTCCACTGTTGTACGTTAAGCCTATTTCCAATGTCTCGTTTTGAATAACCCCAGTTTTCATCAATCATTGTCTTGATTTGATTGTCATTAGCGTGGTTGATTAAATCATTTAAATCCAAATTCCCAGTTCCCAAGGGCGCAGCTATGACCGTACAATGTAAAACGTCGGGTTAAGGAAAATATCTTGCTGAGATTTCGAAATGCGAATGCGAAAACCAGACCTTTGGCTATAGCGCCCATAAAGAAAGTAGGGATTATAGTTTTATCATAAGTTTTTTGTTTGATATAAAAGTGCTTTCGACAGGTGCTTTGGCTGGGCCGGCGTATGCCGTGGCTTCTTTCTTTCGCTGAGGGTTATGAATTATTATTAAGAAGGGTAATTCAGACCATTACTTTTACTCAAAGTGACTGAATGTGTGACATTTCTCTTTAATGCGCTATTCGCTTGCCTGAGTTACATTAGAAGCACTGAAATTTAGAATGTTCATATATTTCTATGCCCTGGCGTATTTGATTAACACCTTAACTGAATTTAGTTCGCCTTTTATTAATCTCATGTGTTGGTTTTGTTATTTTCATCGCCTTCAACATTTGGCTTCTAATTTCGCTGTTGCATACTTTTGTGCGCTGCGTACATTCAACCAGTCCGGTGGCCTTCCACTTTGCGCAGCATTTGTAACTACGCTACGCCTCAACTATAGAAACTTCGTGTGGTCGTTTGTATGTATGTATGTGTGTGTGTGTGTGTGTGGGCACATTTTGTTCAAAGTTCATTTGGCGCGCGGTTGACATGATCATAAAGCGTCGTGTAAACAAACAAGCAACCCAACCACTAACTAACAAACGGAAAATGCAGGGCAGAAGATTTAACACACAAAAAAAAAAAGGATGCAAAGCATTACAGCACCCAACGCAAAAGCCAGGTGGCAAATAATGTCAAATGTAAATGGCAAAATGTTGAACAAAAACATGAAGACGAAAAAAAAATTGAAGTCAGTAAAAAAGTTCATAAAAAACCTCAGGAAAAAAAATGAATTCACGTTTGTGCACATTAATTAAAGCGCCATGCAAAATGAAATGTGCACATTTTCGCTCGTGTGTTTATTTAAATAAAATAAAGTAAAAATAAATATAAAACATAATAATATAAATAAATACGCGAACGCTCTTGCGACCAAACAGCGCGTATACGCCGTGTAAACATTTTTATTTGTTTGCACGCGGATTTTATTGGAAATGTAATCACAGAGGTGCCACACTAAAATACACATAATCATAAAAATTTTTAATTATTAAACATTTTGTCATAGAGAAAATTCCAAACGACCGTAACGAAATGGAAATTGTTGAATGCAAAACCAAAGTGACGATGCCATTTTATGCTTGAATGCCATTCAAGCAACAGTATGGAAAAAGGACATTGAACTAGGGCAGATTAAAGTTTATAGAATTGAAACAGATTTAAAAGTTAAAAAAATTATGCATGGACTCAATTGAAGGCCGGTACCGTGCCTGCTAACAGGCGTCTCAAAGAAGCAGACGTTATCAAGGCCCTAACTACAACATAAATATCTGCTGTTGTGGTACCATACAGGTAAGACACCCTGAGAATTCTTTCCCTAACCGAAAACCACTTGGACTTTAGTACTTGTTGAGATTTTATATACTATTTTATATACTTCCTAAAATAATGACATTAGTGGGTGAGGCGGCCTCTATTTGTAGATTCAGAATCAAGAACATCCAGTTGCTTGAATCCGTTATCACGGGTACACGGAGAACTTAAACGTAGTCAGTCTAGAATTGATGAGCCAAAATTACAGACTCACCGCTGCGTACTTGGCCCACGAACATATAGGGTAGGTACTGAGTTTGATTATGAGCAATAAATGGACTGTATGCGGAGGAGAGCTTGTAGGCAGATACGAACACGACTAAGGAAGATGAATTTTTTCTTGTACTAAGCATATGAAACGGACGCTTGGAGCCGACACCTATGACTTATACAAACAAATGAGGTTCTTGATGTCGCTATAGATCATACGATGTATACATCCTGGTTGTGATGAACATAATATTTTTGCAGGATCAGAATGCTAGGATCGATTTGTTCACTCATAGGAACCAGTAAAAGTTCTCAGATATTTACATCTCGTCTAGTTTGAGTTGTTGAAAACGGTATTTGTGGAGCCGTGTTGCTCGGATAAACTATCGACAGCTATTTCCTTCTTCTAAGTTAACGGCATGCATGAAGTGCTGGGTGGTAAATCACCTTCCAAATTAAAATGATCGCACTAATGAAATTATTTTTGGTCCCAAGTGCTTAGAATAAGGAAACTCAACATCAAAGAATTTCGATATAAAAGAACTTGAAACGCCTAAAATCACAAGCAAACAAACCGAATTCACGCGGCTCGTTTAACACCGAAACTTATTTGAAGGTGTCTCAGAGGCACAATCAAGTCTCAAATGGCTTTTTTACAAGTCAATTCTAACGCCTACGCCAAGGAGCGATAAAAATCCGTGTGATAAAACAAAACCGAAACATGGCGTCATTATTTAAAAAAGGTGGAACCACACCAATGTCGACGCCGTAAACAAAGTTTAAAATGCCGTGACATCTTCGCTTACCGTGCATTTCGGCGGCCATTCAGCGGAAAAAATAAAGAGGCCTCGCTCAACTAATGAATTACAC
The DNA here is from genome assembly GCA_035041755.1 of Cacoxenus indagator. Classification (NCBI taxonomy): domain Eukaryota; kingdom Metazoa; phylum Arthropoda; class Insecta; order Diptera; family Drosophilidae; genus Cacoxenus; species Cacoxenus indagator. Next base: position 319,000 of record JAWNKX010000218.1, on the reverse strand, counting down.
AACTAATGCGCAATGAGAGGAGCGCAACATCAAAGCGTTTCGAACTAATAAAATATGCACTTTTTCCTAAGCAACCAAGAGCAACAACAACATCAGAACCAAAGCCAAAGTACATCAAGGAACGGCAACCGAACGAAGCATTCGACTGGGTCAGAAGCTTAGTTAGAGGGCTAAACCAGAGTCAGGGTGTCCGGAGTACCGTGAACATTATTAAAAAATAACAACAAAATTAGGTATAAGAGGAAGAAAACACTTGCTTGCAGTTGAAGTTTGTACATATTTTTTCATCAAGTTGAAAACAAAGTAAATCACTCAGCTCGCATGGCGTTGACTGCAACGGCGGACTCACGCTGAGCTAAGGCCAACATAAGTTGATTGGAGTGGATTGCAATGGAATGGAATGGAGTGCTGTGGTGCTGGGCGTGTTTCGAGAAGGCCTGTGGTTGGCTTGGATGGGAATGAGTTTAAGTTCAGCTAGAGCTCAGCTGCATTTGCTTGACTTATCCTTGGGGTTGACTATTCTCGGATTGGATTCGGATTAAGCTTCAGCGTTCTGGTGCAAATATTATTAGCATTATGCGTGCGGGGTATGTGTGGCATGTTTGGCATGTGCTAGTAAACAGGAAACGGAAACCTGAGGCAAGCAAGCAAACAAGCACACACCTACATAAAGCAAATTGTGTATGGTGTCTCTTTTTGCGTTTGTACGAGTATATGCTTTGACTGCATGTCTTCTGCTGTGTTTTTCTATGTTTTTCTTTTTTTTAAATTTTTTTTTCACTCATCAACATCATTATCAGCACCATTGGCGTCATCATCATGTTTATCTTGCTTAACACGCACACATATGAAGCAGCCGCAGAGACGCGTACCAAATGCTGTTGGGCATATAGGAACAAAAACAAATTGCAGCTACATACGTGTACAACAGCAGCAACAACAACTTCAATACAAACGCATTGAGTGAAAATAAACATGTGTGCAAACACAACACTACGTAAACAGATACAATCACACAGATACACACGCAATGCCCCAGTGAGCCACTCAAACACGCCTAGTGTTGTAAATCTATTGCCTACTCACAGGCGCAAATGTTTTATGCCTCGTATGTTGTCAGTTTGTCTATTTCGCTGGCTGTCTGTCTGTCCTTTTATAGGGCCACTCCTAACACACACAATCTTACACACCCATCCACACACAAAACTCACAGCACACTTTCTCGGGCTTTCTAGATGAGCAAGTGTTGCAATTGAGTTTTCTGCTGCCGCTTACAAGGCGTTTGCAAGTTATTTATGTTTTGAATTGTAAAAAAACCAATATGGCAAAATAATAAAACGAAGCAAAAGAAGAATAAGAAGAAAAGAAATCTGACAAAAAAATCAGCATACACGCAATAAAGTAGAAACGCAGTGGTAGAGCGGGGTAAAGAGGTGTAACAGAAACACATGAGAAACACGCCTTTTTATAGTGCTATAGCTTAGAGTAAAGTTACTGCGTTATAATGACAAAAATATACACATCTATGTGCATCGAAAGATTGCGAATAAGAAGAAGAAGAAGCAGAAGAAGAAGAATGTAGTTACAGCAGCAGCAGCTGCCACAGTTTGAGTAAAACCTGCCTGCGGCAAAAAAACCTCGTGTCGTGCATTGAGAAAATATTGTATGCCAAAAGGGAATTTGTTCAGAGAATTTAAAGTGAAAGTATATGCTTATTTTATAGGCGTGAATACATTTGTGTGTGTGTGTGTATGTATAGTATATGTGTGGTTGTTTGTTACCAAGTGCCAGTATAAGCAAAAAAGGCTCACAAGAATGGAAACGTATTTGTTATTTTATTGAATTTTATCAATTTGTGCTTTTGAAAATTGAACTATAAAATGCATTGCATACATTTGGGCGCACTTGCTTATGGTAACAAAGTCTGCGTAAGTGGGTGTGTATGCATGTAAGCTTTACTTGTATGCCATTATTTGAGGCATTCGTTAACTGACTCAGAAATTTGTTGACAATGTAAGTCAAATTAGAAGGAAAAAGCTCAACACCCCAACATACTCTAACATCGTTTACAATCGATTTTACACGTATTACATGTTACCAACGTACATAAGAATATCAATTGATACATTTTTAACAGAGCGCCTTACATATTTTGAATACAATTATTTTTTTGGGGTTTCTGGCTTGTGTAGGTTTGTTTCGGAATTTATTAACATATTTCATTTTAATTTTTCCCATTAGATTAATTTTAAATTCATATTTTTCACACTCTGTGTTAGTAAGAGGACACATGGAAGGCCAGACAAAGTATATATATTCTTGATCAGCTCGATGGGACGAGTTTTTTTAGTCAATTAGTCATTAGTCAAGACATATGTTGCCTACATGTACGAACCACATGCGTTAAGCCAATTCTGAAAATGCTTGCGTTGAAATTTGAAAGAACCTGCCAAAGACAATGTATCTCTGCGAAATTTGAAAGCCATAAAAATTATTATAGTTAGTGGAAACAAATTTGGATAATAATTAAAGAAAAACATGGTAACTTATTCAACGTACGGGACCCTCGCCAAGCGAGATCAATTCGAACTTGTCCGCTTTTCTAGTTGTGAGCTATATTCATATTTTATAGTATTGTGCATACTACATTTTTCTCGGCTTCTCCAACGATTCATGACATCAGTTTCAGTTGACCAATTTAAACAACAAAAATATAGTATTATGATATAAGTTCAATTTTAAATAAGTTGAGAATTAGCAAAATTAGGTAAATGCACCAAGTTCTCAGTCACAGTTTAACTGCAGGTAATCCATTTCAATAGTTTTCCAAGTACTCACACTTGCATTTTCCAAAATCCACGAAAATGAAACCAATTTCGAAATTTCATCATCATACTTGTTTTCATCGGTGTCATCATTATTAACGCGATTGCCATAGAAAATGCCTACATTTCGCATATTACACAATCAACTGTTGAACTTTTTTCCACTTAAGTACGCAAACGATTATCCGCTCAAATGCTTAAATCATGTCAACGATAATGGTGACGCATCAGTTGATTTTAATCTTTTTAGTCAGTTAGAAAACGGTGACATTACATAACAGCAACAGCAACGCCGCCAGCGATTGCGATTCATGCTGGTACAGCGCGAAAATAATACACCGACAGGTCGTAGAAAGAACGAAATAGAGTCAGTAGATAATGATAATTGTAATTAAACAACAACACAACAGCAATAGGAAAAACTCTGAAAAAATTTTGCATTGTGTTGCATATACATAAATAAACGCAAATTATGCGCATTAACACACATACGCGCCATAAAGCAGACTATTCAAAATCAAATTGTGTGCATTCCGCTAGCGACAAGCGTATAACGGTGATAAACACGCCATTTTGCAAAAAAAGAAACAAATTGCGTTTTGAACAGACAATGGCACGACGCACACGAAACACGAAACACGTGAAAGGACGTAAGGCTTAAACGGAAAACAAGGACAATTAAACGTATTAACATTTAATGTGGCGATTTCAGTGATAAATTGCTCTATGGCCATAGTCGTGATGAACAGCAGTCGGACGGACTGAAGCACGTATGACATTTTGCCACTCAAACGTTGAGATACACCAAGAGGGCGCTTGAAGCTTGCAATTAAATCATTATTAAACGTAACAATGATGATGATGATGCATAAGTATGATGACGTTGATGATGACTCGCATACGTGGGCGAGAAGCAAGCAAGAGCATCTTCAATGTGCGATGATGCTGATAAAGCAAAGTGTTAGTTGTGATACTTTGACAACAACGTTGCGTCATACGTAATCGAAGCACGCCAAATTGTGTAGGCGTGTCTCAAGGGTACTCAACTTGACTGACTGAATTTAGCGCTCATGTTCGAACCAGGGCCGCAAAGCTGTAGAATGCTGCATGAACTTCACTGAGTGGTTCCCAATTGGCACGACGATATGTTTTTCGATTCACTGAGCAATTCGTAGCATCTTTCGTCGAACTCGGCTTAATGAGTTGAGTTGGTTCGAGGGCTGAAAATCTTTAAACTTTTCAGAGTTACTACGCGGTGTGCGTTGCGTGATGGCTACTCTAAGTCACTCAGGCATAGTTTTTAATACCCAAACTGTTATGTTACCAAAAAAGGAATAGGAACTGCATACATCACTTGGCACTCCCATTATCAAGAACTGGTAGCGACAGACTAATCCATCATACTATCCGACAAATATGCTCTCGAATTTACACCGTCGAGCGAATCAAAACAATTTGAAATTTTACACGAACAGCTCAGCTTTTCAAGAACACCATACACGAAGTTCATGCCTTCAAACACGAGCAAATCACACGAGCATGTTCGTCGCCAGCTTAAATAATTTTCCAATGGCTTTATGTATATAATTATTTATTTTTTGATTTATTTATATCTAAAATGAGGCAGAGACACAATAGGGTTGTTATGGCCAATTAAGAAGAAGAATTAATGTGTACCAATAACTTTTTTTCCTTTCTTCAATTCGGGTTCAGGGTCAGATTATTTGTGGAAAAAGTTTTTTGCTCTGAACTACCTTCAAGATCAAACTAAATTCTGAAGCTCCGATTCCTGAGCGATTCCACTCGAAATTATAATATTTTGCAGCCTTGTTACAAACTCAACTCAACGCAGCTCAACTCATTTGATGAGAGCACGCCTCAAGTCAGTTGTGTGGCACAATTACTTTGTTATCGATAAGTGGACATCGCCTGAAGGCTATGAATGAACGAACGACTGAACAACCACCTAAATGACTGAATGATTGCGCATTTAGCTTGCTGTCGCATATTTTGTAGCTTAGCTTAAGTGCGCCTCGTAATGGGCTTGTTAACGATAATGCATACTGATGATCACGACAACTATAATAATTTATAGGGTACCAGCTGTTGAACGCTCTCAAACTTAGGCACGGTAAATACCATTTAGGCGTATCATGATTTGATATCATATCATTTTTACTCTGATAAGCAGTACTGTTACGTAGCGTAAAAAATACCATGATAAGAACAAATACAAGATAATAAAACCAAAAGAACTTTATACTCAAACTTTTATTAGGAAAACCCAAAAAACTATAATAACTTTTTGACAGTCTACGTCATATTTTGCATGAGTATAAAGCATTCAGCTCGCAGAGCATGTTCACCTAGTTTCGTACGAAAGCCCGCTAACGAAAGTACGCGTATCTTCAATAGTCGCATCCGACGAAGAAATGTCACTCAATGAGCTAGTCATACGACAACAGCTACATGGCAAGTCACTACTGACAGCCATTAGTAATTACAAGAAGTCGCCATTTGAGCGCAAGACGCCGGTCTTTATTGCTAAGAAGTGGCAGATGCTGCAAAAACTTTGGTTGGAATTTAAAGCGCTGGATAAAGAGATACAAAAGTATCGCGCTGCCTTGCCGAATCACTACTACTTTCAACAGGAGCTATTCGAACTCGTGCGTGGCAAGTTTGTTGCGTTGCGTATGCGTCTGAAAAAGGAAAGAAGGGAGGTGCTTAAGTGTCAGGCGTATCTGGAGTGCCAGGCGGTGCATGCGTTTTGAACGTTGGCGCGGATAAAGAATGTGAAAATTGTGATTCTTTTTAAATAACCCAGTCAAAAACACAATTCAGCTAGTTTTAAAGCAGACACATTGAAATGAACTGGAAAGTGAATTGAATGGAATGACATTTGAACGGATTTATTGAGCTCGGAAGTGAAGTTGAAGTTGAAGCATTTGAAGTTTTCCAGAAGTTGGAAATTCAATTGAGCCCAGAGTGTATATACGTCTTTTATTTAATATTGACTGCAACTACTTCACAGTTCAGTAGTAACCATTTTAACTAGCTATGATTTTAAGTCAGTTTCTCCTGTTAGATTATTTACAAAGTCGATCAACAGATATTTTAAAAGGGATATGTGCTCTGATATACGAGTGCACAGAGGTCGAGTGGTTAATCTCTTTCTGAGATGGTAAGAACCTTGAAAATAGGCATTTTTCAATATGCTGGTGCTTTTGGTAGCAAAGACGGTTCCACTTAAATTTTTTTAAAGTTTAAAATTCTCAAATGTTCATTACGACCACTGATTAAGTAACTGTAAAACCAATAAATTTTCAAATACCTAAAAATATGTATACCAGGCAAACGTTGTTTTGCCTTCAAATTTTTGTGCAAAACAGTTGTTAATATTAATAGAAAACAAATTTGTGTTGTATGGAAATAATTCTTAGTGAACACTGATTTCAATATGGTAAACAAAAGTTACTTACAAACTTGGATCACAAAAGAAATTATACTATCTTAAAAAGACGTGACATGGTTGTAGAGACCGATTCTCAGACAGCCAGTGAAACACGCGACACCAGGTCTAGGCATGTTAACGGTTGTAGGATCCGGGGATCCGTAAACAGTGGAAGTGTATTCCTGTCAAAGGAAGAGGGTACTGCGACTAGAGAAGAACTTTGTACCCTATACCCTGGTTAAGGCAAAAAAGCCTATACCTTTTTAATATAGGCCCGAAGGTTCTTTGTCGAAAAGTTCCTAATCAGAAAAGGTGACACAGAGTCTTGTTTCAGGTGAAGACTTGTTTCTGCATTTCTGCGTACGAAGATCTAAATTTGGAAGGATGTTTTCAGGTATACTACCTTTACTCTGACACAATTTAGTAGAGTCTTAAACCTGACTTTACTTTGAAATAATTCAGAAGAATATTTAAAATTTCAATAAGAACCCGGTGCCTACTTCTACATAAATGTACCCCAAGGCCATCTATCAGGTCCAAATAAAAAATAAACCCAAATGAAAGATTATATCTCGATAGACCTGGTTGATCCGGAGAATGCTTTCTAACGAATGTTATATTTTTACACGATTTACAGGACACTGTTCCTGTGAAGTAATGCTTTACAATGATTCCAAAGAGGTTCCATATGCAATTATATGCATTACTGGGGACTGTAATGCATAGTGTATATAATCTATAATAGGCATTTCAATTGTTATTTTATAAAAACCCACAAATTAAAATCATGCTATAGTTAACCCTGATTTAAGATTTATAAAACACATTCATAAATTATTAGTGATCGAGTTACGGAATGTCTGATTATACGCAATTTCGAAAGTAGTGCAGTTTTTTCTTCGCATCAATATTATAATACAGTGCTATATAAACGCGATAATACATGTTAGAAAAGCGATAAGACTGGGCTGAGAAATTCCGTAATGAACTCGAATTGTTCCTGCAGCGTTGCTTGAGTGTCACTCTAAGTTTAGTTTAATAAACTCATGTGAAGTATTTAGCAATTTGAGATTAGATAAGCGAGCGTGTTCTAGTTCCAAGCAACGGTTTTGTGTGTCACGGTTGCGGTGTGGGTTGGTTTGTCTTGGCTAGCTGGGATAGCAGTGGACGGATATGTGTATTAGGCGACGTAAGATAAGATATATCAATTGGTTTAGCCAACGATTGACTCATTTGGACAAACACACAGTTAAGGCCAATTAATGACTCAAAGTGATTAGCGTTCCGTAACGTAATTTTGTTGGTCCTTTGTTAAGCCGTAGATGGACGCAAATATTTACTGACACTATTAAACAGACAATTAATTATTTGGTTTGTGTGTGTGTTTGGCATACGGCCACAATGGTTGCAATAGAAGAATTCGATACGGTTACGACTTGGGTGTCCTTGTTTTCTTCTGACATATTTTCTTTTTGTTATTTTGCGGTTGTTGGTGTTTCTGGTGTTGGCTTTTGCGGCCAATCGAACAAACAATTGGCCAAAAACCAAATAAATTGGTAGAAACAGCTAATAAAAACGACCACTAAAGTGAAGCTAATTCGATAATTTGCTTTCGCTGCTGGTGTGCTGCTGCTGCTGATGCGATGCGACACCGTCCCCATCCCCATCCCCATCTGCAGTGCCGGTGCCGGTGCCGGTGCCGGTGCCGGTGCCGGAGCTCTTTGTCGATACGAACAATGTCCTTCGGCTTAGTGCTAATTTTCGGGACGATTATTTTTGCTTTTAGTATTTGTGTTCGCTTACAATTTACTACATTTATTTATTTATTATTTTTTGTTGATTCTTTTTGCGTTTATTTGTTTTGTTTTGCTATTATACTATTTTTTTCTTTCTTTGCGTCATCAAGCGTGGCGCGAGAGAAAAGCGTGGAAATAAAGGGACTAAACTGAATTAAGACCACAAATTTATGTGCGGCAGACGAAAGATGCCGCAAACGAAATAAGAAGATGGGGAGATAAAAAATACCGCCACGAGAAAAAAATCAACAACTGCCCAAGAAGAAAATTGGCGTGAAAAAGTAACCGGAGGCTCAAGCAAAGCAAAGAAAGTCCACACAAGCACAGAAACATTCGAAAAGATGGAAAACGATACAAGCGTCCGAGGCAGCAAGACAAAGAGCAGCGTGAAACTTTGCTGTTGATACGCGTAGAGCAAATACCAAACAAACGAACGAGTGACAGAGTGAGGATAATGCGAGGGTGGAACAATAAATCAACAACTTACTTGTTTATAACAAAAAAAGCAACGACGAAAACAAAAAACCGTTAAACGACTTTGCGATGACTTTGCCATTTTTTGTTTGTTTATTTGAGAAAAATTATATGATTTCTAAAAGTAGTTCCCTTTGAGATCTACACACTTCACCTAAGGGTTGGCGACCTCTGGGACCCTCTTTCCAGTGAGCCAACTGTTATTTGGAAAAGCCATTAGGGGCTAACTCTGTAGTACGTGCTGGTTATGGGGAAGTTCAATTAATTACCATAAAATCGATGAACTTCTATTGTCTTTACATGGTCACTTTCCCCTCAAAGAGTTTAATTTACTTTGGTGCCTATCCCCATTCAATTCCCGTTTCTTTGTTAATCCAATCTAATGTTGGAACAACAATTTGTCATAAAATCGTATGAATGGAGTTCGAAGCCAAAAATCAAACAATAAGGACATAAAAACCTTTTCTACCTTAAGTCATAGCTTCATCGTCATAGATACAAACTGTGCATCTAATGATATTCTCAATTTTGTATTTGAACAGCATTCAGCACTGATGGGTCCCTCTCTGTCTCTTCACCCAAACTATTCATGATGGATTTCGTCGGTTCCAATACGAGTACATCCGATCAAGTAAATGTTTTGATTTTCCCTCGTCTACTTTTCCTCGTTGTCTTTTTTCATTTGATTTTTCTTGGTTTGAGGTCCTTATGTTGTGGATTATGTTTCTGCAACGTATCTCTCCCGATAGTTAAATTCTACGTCATATTTCTCCAATTATGAATGCTTAGAACTTGAAGTTCTGTTTTAATATCACCAGTCCCTGACCTCTGGACGTTCCAATAATAATTTTTGCAAGGGCTATTTAGGGAACTCGATTATATGTTGTTTTTTATTTATAATATTTATAATATAATATATATATATATATGTTTATGTCGAATTACCTTAAATGCTTCCACAAATTTGTTTTAGAATTTACCTTTCTCTTTTCAAAGAAATTTACAAAATCTAAACCATTAAGCTATACGATATAATCTCAATTACTACCCATTCTTTAATTATTTTGTGATCGTATTTCAAGCGTTTTTTCTGTTCGACGTTCTGTTTGACTTAACTGGTCGCCTCTTGAAATTGCCGATGGGGAATCGCCTACTGAGTTCAATTTGAGCATAATTTGCTTTTAGCTGGACTTAAAAGAGTCTTCAGTGTTTCTGAAGCACGTTCATATACAGAATCATAACTATATAGATTTATGTGTCTTTTAGAGTATGTAACTGTTCGAGTCTTTTATAGTGTTTTCTTTCCTCTTTTAAAACGCTTTTAATAATTTTAGTTGGAACGATTCGATTGATTACTTTTAAGTAGAGACAATTGAAAACAATTCGGTTTATAAGCGTTTAAGACAACTTCTTGAAGACAGCTTATTCTTTTTTTAAACTTTTATCGCAATCCAAGAAGTAGTCTACTTTCATATAAATATAACTTAAATGACGATAGTCTGTCGATCATAATAATATACAATATTTAACATTAAGTGAGTAATACAAAAAGTCAATGACTGTTTGAACCAACCCAGTCAATGCCAGTCAGCAGCCGCGCGCTCAAAAGTAGGCAATGCCAAATGCGAATGCCAAGCAAACAAAGCACAACAACAACAACAAAACAGGAAATATACACAAGTAATAAATATAAGCCAAAAGGTAGACAACAGGAAAAAAAATAAACAAAAATAAAACACTCAGCAGCCGCAACGACTCACAACGGCCGTCAAACATTGGCGTAGCGTTAAAAATATACAAAAATGAAGCAACAACAGTGCTTGTCGCCAGTGGTGGGAGTATGGTGTTTGGGAATGGCTTCGTTGACGGCAAAGGCAAATAAAAATAAAATTGTATATTTTACAGCCATTCTCATACGCTTGCATGCGCACTTTAGTAAGATTTATTAAGTCGCGCTCAACGTCTTCGTCGTTTTTGTATACTTTTAGGCCGAAACGCAAAATGACAAAAAAAAAAAGGAAATGATGATAACCGAAGAAAGCCGCAGTAAGCCTGCTGCCTAACTCGCCAACGTAATGCAAACATACCGAGTCGAACTGAACCGCGACCGCGCGCTTTTTAACGCAACAATTTCGAGCGCGCACCGCACACATTGACTTAGTCTCAGTCGCAGCCTCCAGACTCACATTCATACTCAGTCATCGTCGCAAAGTCGTTTAACGCTTTTTTGTTTTCGTTGTTGCTTTTATTAATACGATTTTTTTATACTCCACCGACCGCGTTGTAAATATTTGTTAACTTAACTCTTGCCGTTTTTCTTCTTAACCCACATATTTCTTCTCCCAGCTTGACTGCGTCCTCCAACAAAATGCGAATACTTTTGCCAAGCGCTGGCATTGCCAACTCACTTATACAGTCGCTTTCATCTTTCGCGCGAGGTTTCTGTGTTTCTGTTTCTGTTTATTTTTTAGCTAATAAAAAGTTGATGTTTTTCTTACCAGTTAACTGACTCACGCGCTTAACCACTCACTACTCACTTATTCAGTCGGTCAGGGAGTCACTCAAACAGGAGCCAGCTCTGGGAATCAGTCACTCTATATAGCCACTTGTATACAGTCGAAGTTGCGAGTTCTTTCGTTTGGGCTTATAACGGCATTTACTTTTTTTTGGTATTTTTTGCTGTTGCTTTTTTTCGATTTTTTTGTTGTCCGTTCCGCTCAAAAAGGCGAAAGTGTGCAACTTCTGCTGGTACCGCCTAAAAGCTGGCAATGAACCTTCGCTCGTGTGTGTGTGATATAAAAGTGAGCGTAGTGCGAGGGGCGTTTCAATTATTGAGGTCAAGCTCAGACGTGATGGGCCAACAATCACTTAGTGTGGTAGTCACTGGCGTCCTCTGTTCTTTGCCGGTCGTCTGTAGCCACCATCAACGCCAATGTACTCGTAGTGCTCACAAGACGTAGTCATAGAGAAGCGTAGTAGTTTTTATTTGGTCAACGAGTGAGTGAGTAAGTGACTGAAAGAATTGGTGCGTGAGTTCGCTACGCATAAATTTCGAGTTTTGATGGCCAAGAAGATGTTGATGGTTTCGGTTGAGTTATTGAAACGGCCATAACAACTAGGTAATTTGGATAATGGTTTGTCAAAACGAGTAGGTGGTTATAATGAGATGGCTACGATAGTGTGGTTTTGTAATAAAGCAAGAAATTTATGGGCAATTCAATTGTGTAAAAGAAAAGAACATCGAAGAAGGAGGAGTTCAAGATATGATGAGCGAATCTCAAGCCAAAAGAAATAGGATAGGTTGATTCTTATTTATTCTAAAAATTAAAGGTTGGAAGTGTGAAAAACACGATAAAACTAGAAAGTGAACTAGTTTGAATTAAAGTAGAGTAATTATAACAGCCTACCCTACGAGACAGAGAAATAGTCTCTCCGACTGACCCTTTGAATGTAATATCTTCAGAGTTATATCCAATATTAGATGGCGAAGTATCTGGGCATGCATTCAGGTAGTAAAATGACCTAGGAGCATCATATTATTAAAAATGAGACTCAAATCATTGCCAAACATAAACAACTGTACGGTCTCTTAAACAGAAACTCTTCCTTGTCCCTGAAAAACAAAATCCTCGTCTACAATTCAGTAATGAAATCAATAAAACCACAGATCTAGACATCCTCCAACACCAACAGTCCAATATTCTACGACAACGAGTAAATGCGCCTTAGTATGTAAGAAACCAAGATATTTATCGTGTCTTGAGCATTCCTAAAGTCAACCAACAGATGCAACTATCAGGCAAAGGACATCAAGCAGCAATGGAACTGCACGTGAACACCGAAATTAATATGCATCCTACCCAAGAGCTAACTCTACCTCGTAGATTAAAGTTAAAAAGATTTAAACAAATCTTGATAACTACACTATAGACTAAATAAAAATAAAAAATTTTGATATAAGAGCTCAAAAAGATTCAAAAACCACATTTGTTTTCTTTTACACTTCGAGAAGGACGATGTAGTATCTCAGCAGAGTGAGTCAGCTGTGTGTAGTGTTCAAATACAATACGAACAAACTTTGCTTTTTTTAAATTATTAGATTATATTCAGACTGTATATTAATTGTAACCAGATGTAAATGCCATAATCAAGTGTGCTTGTGCTATAAGAGGTAAACATGCGGTGAGCGGGATCAATATAATGAATGAAGGAATGCTTTCAAACTAATCAAAGCCAGTTGTCGACACTGTGTATTATGGATATAACGCTGTGGTCTATATGATCATAAGGGATGTTATAGTTTTTTATTTTTTCATAATTAAATTATAACATTTAACGCAGTAAACTGCATAAAACATTTGTCGGATTTAAGAAATAATGACGTGAAAAAAAACAAAATTAGACTTATATTAAATTAAAAACGATGTAAATTGCGCCGAAAAGGCAATGATATAGAAGGCTGTATCCTTCTTAGAGGGAGATCATGCGGGTGTAGCCTCTTCAGTCTACGCCTTGTTGAGATACGGGTGAGGGAGGAAGCTAGCGGATTTGGATGCGACGAAAGTCTGTAGTGATAGCGGCAGCTGTGAGAATTAATCACCTCCATAACAGTTGGCACGGCAAGTTCCCTATGCAGCGTGGAGTTGCGGACGTACCAAGGGGCGCCCGTAAATCTTCTGAGAGCCTTGCTCTGACACGCCTGCACTCTTCTGATGTTGTAGGCAGCAGTAGTGCCCGAAATTTGTATGGCGTAGCGCCAAGCAGGTGCCACTACTTGCAGATAGATGAGCCTTTTATTAGTTAAAGATTAACTTATTCGATGGGTGGTGGAGCCACTCCAGTTTCTTGAGCTTTTGGTAGCAGCGCGCTGTAACTACCTTAATGTGTGCACGCCAGGTAAGACGCTTATCCAGGATAGAACCGAGATACCGGATTTGCTCCATTTGCGGAATGATGCTTGTGTTGTAAGTCAAAACCGGACAGACGCCTTGCCTTAATGTGAAGGTACAGTGAGCTGATTTCTCAGAGTTTATGGCTATATTCCAGCGCCTGGCCCATGAGTGGAATCTATCCAGGTAGCTGGACAATTTCTCCGCAGCTTCGTTCAGAGAGGCAGAGTTAAAAATAACTGCCGTATCGTCTTCGTAAGTAGCAATAATTGAATGCTCATCTCTAGTTGTAGGCATATCAGAGGTATATAAGGAGTAGAGGACCGGAGCTAAGACACTCCCCTGCAGGACACCTCTCATGTGCCTGAAGGTGGAAATTTTGTCTCTTACCGCCACAGAGAAGGTTCGTCGTTGAAGAAAGTTTCGCATTAGTAAAAACTGTTTGCCAGGCAGGAGTAATTTTAATTTATGCAGAAGTCCATCGATCCATATCGAATGCTTGTTTGACAGAGACTGCAGAGGAATACTGTTTCATGTCAAACGCAGTAAGAATGTGATTAACGACTCGATGCAGTTGTTCGGGAGTGCCATGCTGTGATCTAAATCCAAATTGGTGATCAGGAATGGCTTCTTGAACACCCCGTACTGCCAACAATCTACTCAAAAATAATCTTTCAAAAATTTTTGAAAAAGTTGGAAGCAGGCTTATGGGCCTATATGATGTGACACGGTTCTCCGGAGTACCAGGTTTAGGTATCACGGATATCGTTGCACACTTCCACTGTGTGGGAAAATGGCAGATCCGCAACATGCTGTTGAACAGCAACATCAGGACAACACTCCCTTCCAAGGGAGTGCTTTCACCACCTTGTTGTCAATATGGTCATGTCAGGGGCTCTTCTTAGATTTCAGTCTCTGAATTTGAGTCACAACCTCTTCAGGGGTGACATGTTTAGTTGGACCACAGTCCAACTAAACTGGACTGTGTGTTGGACTGTGGTCCAACTAAACTAATGTACTAATGTACAACTAATGTATATTCTCGATAGGACTTCTTCTGTTTCCTCAACGTCTCCAGGGTCAGCCAGGCGTGAACCGGCTCTCCAACTCATTAGAAAATGCTTCTGCTTTCTCGGTCTCCGTACGCAGCCACTGGTTTAGAGGCTCACGGATTGGAGCATGTCTGTGAGGCTGTTGTTTGATGCACTTGGTGGTACGCCATAGATTGAAGCCAGACTTTTTCATTGGATCCGCATTAGCCAACAGATTGTTGAAATGTTCCGATCGCACAGCTTGCATTACATTTCTGAGTTCTCAGGCAGCTCTCCTCCATGCAGCCTTGTCAAATTCATTCCGTGATCTCATATAGCGACGTCGTAGCCTGCGTTTATATCTCACCAACTCCAGAACCTCAGGTTTTAAGAGAGCCTGAGGTGGGTTGGGTGAACAAGGGAATTGGTATGAAGAGGCTAATTCGGCGGACTCATGAATGTTCTTGGTGAACAGGTCAACCGAATCATCTATATCCTTGTCCGAATTTATTTCCATATTGAGGTTGATCCTTTCGATATTAAAATCGTGCGTTAGACCAGAGCCATAAAGGTTAGGCATTAAAACCGAGTGTTCTACGATTACTGAATTACTCTTAACGAGAAGGTAGAAAGTAATTGACTCTGGTGAATACATTTATATAATTTTGAAATTTTTGAAATCAATGGGTACAGAACAGAAATAACGATATGGAAGAAGGTAAGACTGTGGGAATTTGATGAAATGGGAAAACAAATGGATAAAATAAAGCACCTCGTGATCTGTTGTTTTTTATTTGATTTTATATTTCATAACGTAAAAAAAAAAAATTGAAAACTTAACCTTAAGGGGACGCGCAACTCTACGGTACCACCAATGAGCATTGTCTTCGACACCTCTAGAAGCATTTCAAGGTAGTCATCACCATTGATGCGAATTCGAACACAGCATCCCAATTGCCTTTATTTTCAATCATTAAGCCGCAAATATTATTGATAGTCGACAGCACCCCTATGCGGTTGGTCAGCTCTCGTCTAGCATGTAGGAATCTCCCACTGACGAACGCTACGTATTCAGGTTCTTCAATGCCTTCTTCTACACTGAATGTGAACAATGGCGAGGCCTCTTGGCCAAATCTATTAAGACAGCTGCGAAAGTAGCCCGCTTGCCCGCTCAAAAATTGTGTGAGGTAAAAATTTACTTAAGCGTGACTTCTGCACAGCCATGGCTCCAGGTTGGGTATTAGACGGTATGTCCAACGGTTAGTCCTCGAAGTCGTCCAACTCATTTGCCACTCGCGTAACTCACCTCTTCGTACTTGTGACAAACGCTGACCATCTGCTTGTCACGCAGCAAATAAGTTTGCCGCTTCAGTGGCTAAGAGGTCTATTGGAACTAAAACAACAATCACTCAAGCAGCATCGTCCGACACTGTACGGAAAGCACAGCAAACTCTAGTTGCTCCCAGCCTCTTCTTCGACCTGGTGATCTGTAAAAATAATGGTTTATAAAAGGGTATTACTAATGTTCTATATTCTGATGTGGGGCATCTTAGTTTAAAACGTAAAAGCAAGCGAAGAGAGTTCTTAGTTATCGAACATTTGTGGGAGTTGTGCAGGAAGTTAACAAGTTAGTGACTTTGACCCAATATTACCTGAAAATCCTTTGATTAACCGATCAAATGGAAGCCAATATTAAACATCCATGACAAGCCAAACTATCATTGAAATTACTTTGGAGGTTATAGGTTTATTCACAGCTATCTGCCTTGCGGAGGAAATGATAGAGAGATCTTGGATCTATTGTGGGCAATGTTTACTGTGATTGAATCGTATTACAGTGTAATGGCGATTGGTAGAATTTTTCGCATAGTTTGTGATCCTTAAAAATAGTCGTTGAAGTATTAAGTATACATATATTTGGTGATTTAATACTACGTATTGAGAATCAAAAGAATCCTAACCTGATATAAAAAAATGTAATGCTGAAAACACTGATATGCTTACGTTGTACTACCATCACTGTACAACAACTCTATTATGAAGTATATTGATAACCTTTTAAGATTCCTTCCCAAAGGTTAAGTGTATATACTCAACATAAATTCCTTTATCAGTCTGCATCAATCACAAAAGGAAGGTCCCAAAGCAAAATGGTTATTTAGACTTATGCTTCTTAAGCAGATACAGATGCCATTTCAGATAAAAGATTTAAATCCGACAATATGAGTGTGTCATAAAGTATTAAATTAATCATAAATGAAGAAAACTCAACCTCATCTGGTTGCTGAATACAAAAACAGATATAAACCGATGAAGAGAAACACTCTTAAATGGCAATACAGAAATAAAGCATTTAAGCTTTCACCCGCACACATAAATTCTAGATTTGCGACTCTATACACCATAAAGATGGTTTATGAAGTTAAGAAAACCATGCGACGTTCATAAAACCTCAAACGGCGGAATGGACTGAAAGCACTGTCACCAGCAACCGCACACTCAGTGAATACAGAGACATAAAGGGAGTATTCGCACGTATAAATGAACCCCCGCTAAAAAACTTTAGAGTGAGTCGGATCATAAAATGTTGCCATTCATAAACAGCTTAAATTGTTTTTGAAAATTTATAAATAATTTGAGTACCTTAAAAAAAACAAAAAAAATTGATGCTAACACTAGAAGAACCAACAGATTGGGCGCGTGGGAATGCGTTGGGCGTGCATAAAAATAAATACTTTTTATTATTCAATAATAATATAACGATAACTAATTTAATACTGTAAACGATGTGTGTAGATGTAGGTGGGATGGATCAACGTTTATATTGTAATATTATTTAATAAATTTCTGTAACATACACTTGAACGTGGCTCGCAGCAACGAGTAATTCCCAATTGTGTATAGACCAGCGTGGCGAGTGTGGAACATTGTATGTCGAAAACGAAAGGCAGGGATGGGCCGACATGGACCCAGGGAGGTGGCGGTAGACAACGTTGGGAACGTTGGCTACAGTTGCTGCCTATTAACCACATTTTAAGCATAATTGAATTTCGTGCATAAATTTGGTTTATGTGGCATACTTTTGGGCGCACCAGGGGACATAGCGCTGGCAACCATAGCACGAGCCAACGAACGAGCGAACGAACAACAGCGTGAGAGCGTCAGAATGTCAGTGCCAACGACAGCGTTAGCGCCATGGCAGATTATTATATTATTTACTGTGCGGCCCGCAACGGGAATGATCGGAGGTAGGTCTGTTTGGTAGTTGGCAGGCATTTGGTTAGTTGAGTGGGTAGAGATAGATTGACAGTTAAGACACAGAACGCATGGCGCGTAGAGCGGGGACGCGAAGGGGTGTGTGTCGACACGAAACAGGTGGTTCAGTTTGCATGCTGAAATATAAAAACCGAAAATATTTATTAAATTTGGCTTTTATTACGCGCGAAAAGTGCGTTCGACAAGCTCTGCGAAGAAGGCTAGACTTTGTTGCGCACTCAACCAAATACCCAACACCCACACTTTCGCCGTCAGCTTCACTGCCACTGCTACTTGCCCTTGCTTTTTACCGACGTTAACGTTGTGTGAGTGTGTGGTTCATTAGTGGTAACCATTTCTTTTTATGAATATTAATACAATTTAATAGAATCCAAATGGTTTAATTTTGTTGCTTTTCCAGCTTATCTCTTACAACTCCTTAGTAATCTCCGAGAACTGCAGCATCAGCAGAAGTGCCCAGGTAACTAGTCCTATCACAGCCATAGCCCCATAACTGCAGGATATAAGGTAGATGTGCTTCACTGTCTTGTTCACAAACTAACTCTAGAAAGTTATATTCCTTTGGAAATTATAACGGAGTTTTTGCTTTAAATTTGCCTTCCTTAGAGACCCCCACATTTAAGAGGCAATTAGGCTCATAAGAAAAACTTGATGTTATTGTGAACTATTTAATTCCCAAGGATGCTTACTGTGACAAACATATGTGGAATTATACAAAGATGCGACTGTAGCCTCTAGTGCTGTCAAAAAGAGTGCTGTCCCAGAGACTGTATC
Organism: Cacoxenus indagator; assembly: GCA_035041755.1. Classification (NCBI taxonomy): domain Eukaryota; kingdom Metazoa; phylum Arthropoda; class Insecta; order Diptera; family Drosophilidae; genus Cacoxenus; species Cacoxenus indagator. Next base: position 300,484 of record JAWNKX010000218.1, on the reverse strand, counting down.
TGCCTTCTCTGTAGATCAAGGAAAACACTAAGCACAGTGGGAAGCATGCTATATTATAACACAATATGTCGAGTTTCAGTTCCTCAACTGTCCTACAATTTTCCGACATACCCCAACTATTCGTGTAAGGTCGTGGTAATCAGAGTAGTATCTTTTGAGTTAAAGTTTCCCGTACAAAACATTTGATGCAGTTGCCTTATATTAGTAGGATGAGGTTAGGCTATGTGAATTAATGCAGTTCGTAGCCTAAGGTATTCAAATGTAGGACAATTTATGTCAATACTTAATTTCACAAACTTTTGGCATCTCCCTTCTCATGCCAATTTTGAATTAATCTGCAATTATTCAAAGTCATCTCCTCTATAGACCAGGGTAATCATAAAATTGATGTGTTCACCCCAACTTTACGGAAGCTTTAATGATTGTTCATGACAATAATCTCTAAGGGAAAATTATTCTCGTAAGATCTGAAAAGTTTCTTTTTAGTGAAACCAAGGCGTCCCTAGTCTTTTGCGCTGGTTTCGTTCTATTCTAAATTCTTCCTTTGCCTTTGTCCCGACAGCACAGCAATTGTCAGCATCATTCCTTATTACCCCTGGAATATTTTCTTCCTTATAACGTCAACAAAGTCCCTTTCCTTGCTTTCTATGCGGTTCCTTGAAGGCATAGAAGGTAAAGTTCACTATAATTAAAAGCCACACACTAGAGTGACATAGCTCACAGTCAAATAACACTTAGAAACATTGTTGTCAGTAAATTCATTGGCATGGAAATATCGCAGCAAAATGTGGTTTTCCCATCTACCTTTCTTTAAGATTCAATCTCACCTAGCCAATTCGGAAGTGCTTTTATTTTAATAATAATAATAAAAGCGAAAACCACAACGTTAGTCTAAATTAAACTGCCATTACCAGTAATATCAGCAGCAGCAGCCATAGATAGCACTTGTTAACTGCCGTCGGGCTGTTAAACGGGGGGCATTCGAAGCAAACTACCAAGAAGTAGTCGACCTGTGGGATGTGCACAGCATCTACGTGCTGTGTGCACGAGTCCAGCACACCGACCTACGTTATTAAAAACACGAGAAGACATATTACAGCCTACAACCATTACCTTACTCATTTTTCAAAATATTAATAACAAGTCAAAGCATAAAAACTAGACAAAGTGTCTAAGTCAGTCTAAGTCAGCAGTTAGTTGGGCAAGAGAGGCAACCGCCGAAGCCCCCGAAACTCAGACCGCCTCGCTGAAGATATCGTGGTCGTCTAATACAAGTGTAGGAAATAAAGAAAGGCAACGAAACGAATGAAATCATGTTGACTGCGCACAGCGTAGAAAGACGTCACTATAGAGGTTGGGAATGGGGATGCGAACGGGAATAACAAGGATGTGACTTTGGCTGACAATGACGCTGAGGACATGCAAAGTCGGCATGAAGGGACATCACGGAACGCGGCAAAGAATAGAGCGACAAAAGACATGCTATAGCAGAAAGAATGTGACTATAAGAAATCGGCGGCATATGTAAACCCATGTCGTGCCATTATTATTGCGATGCTGCTGCTCCACGCTAGGCGCTTTTATTATATGCCAAAGCGCGGCAACGTGCACACGCGTCGCACTCATCGCACTCATCGCATGACGACGTTGAGAAAGGCGTCGTCGTCCTTCACAGTCTAACCTTACTTCGAGCCTTGTCTTGTCGTTGGTTCCTGACTGACTGCAAGCCTCCGTCTTTCTTTGCTCTTCGTTTTAGTTTTTTTTTTTTTTTTTTTAATCTACTCACAGACATTTTTCTTTCAATGCGATTTTCTTTTATATATGTATACATAAAAATGTATATGTATTTCTCTCTTGTTTTATTCTGATTCTTCTTATTTTTCTCACATTTTTTACGCGCACACCCTCGCCGTTTTTTCTATTTGTCACTAAGATAAGTGTTTGTAGTTTTTCTTTGATATCCAACAAAAGGCGGATGAAATGGCAGCAATGGCAAGAAAAAAAAACAAGAAAAATAGAACCAAATCTAAATCCAACTCTTAACTGAGACGACGTACGTGCTTTGTGTGCGCACATCAAGCATGCATGGAGTAACACCGCACCGCTTCGCACCAATACCATCATCCATATAGGAAACTCGACAAAACAGCCTGAAAATATGTGTGGGGGCGTTATTCGAGGCGTGGTCATGGGCGATGGCAGTTCGTTCCGAAGATGCTGCTGTGTGGAAATCATAGCCAAATGCGCGCTCGTCTAAAGTGTATCTGCAGATGAGTCTGTGCGGATAAGAAGAATAGTCAACTGTCATGTCATGTGTGTTCTTCGACTGCCGTTGATATGAGGGCCACAAGGACAAACACGACTTCGGACTCGACGACTATGTTGCAGAGTCGCTCCCGCAGCATAAAATATTGCAAGCGATTTTGCGCAAAAAGCTGAGTTTTTTTATATTTTCTTGTATGTTCTTTTTTTATGGCACTGCACTAGTTATTGAAGTTTTTGTTAGCAGCAACCATACCACGCCAACCATGCTCTGCCTTAAAGTCGTACTCAACAAATTCAACCGAGTCAAACAAGTAGTTGCGGCACAAAAATCCCCGTTAGCTAGACGCAGTCGTAATAGATATCAACAACTTTTCGACGCTTTTGGTCTGATCTGGTCTGGTCTGGACTGGTCTTGTCTACTTTACTACTCGAAGTCCCACAGTCACACGACAGTCTGTGCATTGGTTTGGCGTGTCGAAGGAAATGCGCTCGGACAGTAACCGGACGTCAGCGACAGAGTTAGTTAGATAAAAAGTCGCTGTTGTTACTGTCAATTTTGAGTTAGTCGCGAGTTGGCATTCCCACTAAATTAAAAATGAACTTACCGGAAAATGGGGAAATATAGGGGAGCAAATATAGGAAAAACATTAAAAACCGTCATGTTGCGCATTCATGGTCATATGCTTCTCGCTGTATGTATGCTTGCATCTGTGGGTGGCTTCTAGAGGTTTTTGTTCAGAAATTGAAATTTATGATTGACATTAATTGTATTTTATAATAAAATATGAAGAGTCCTTTCAATTGGTAAGTTACGATTGTATTTGACATGAGTTCAATGTCACTTTCAATCAGTTCTCGGACACGGTGGATAAGCGCTAAGCAGTGACTGAACTGTAGCGCTTGCAACTAAGTCAAGAAATAAACCATTAAATTATTAAAGACAAATACTCCACTACTACTGCAAAAGTACTAAAGCCATTTGCATTGGAATAGTAAGCGATTTGTAGACTAAGTTCAGTTAATTTAGATTAGGTTAAGTAGACAGAACTGATACTGGATCATCTCTTGGGTTGGTTGAAATCCATTGTATTAGCATAGGTTCCAAAACCCCGCAATTAAGTCAATATGACGTTTTGATGTAACTTAAGGCGGATACCTCGTAAGACTTATATATGTATCTTTGCAATGTGAGCCAATCGTCCCATAAGCATGCTTTTTTAACTGTTATTCAAAAACGGGCCAGTTGTATTTAAACTATAGATTGTAAGTGGTTATAAGAATTTATACTTAATCCTTCTTTGGAGATATGTTAGCAATACTTCTCAAAACTTCCACACACACTAAGCTGCCAGCTGGTTTTCATAGCATCTGAAATTAGTTGCAACAGAATTATCTATAATTGCCTATGTTGCCGTTAATCCGGAGAAATTCTTCTTCTAAAACCATTTTTCAGAAACTTCATTACATGTCTTATAATTACAGCCGAGGTCCTTTCTCTATCTCTCTCTCTTTCTGGGAGACCGACCACACGTACCTTGTCTCGCAAGAAAGTGTTGTCAGACCTTAATCATATCACACCAGTTTCTCTAAATACATATTATCTATTTAAACTTCAAATACAGTTGAGGTCTGTTAATTTTGTTTCCTATATCCCCCGTATTTGCTACTATCATCTGCCGATATTCAGCAGCAAATTTTATCATATTTAAATGTACAATAATAAGTTAGTATGACTGATCAGTCATCCGTGTTGCGAAATGGGAATGGAATGATCTAGGGAGTGTAGCGTTTTCAGATATAGCGTTTGCTTGCCGTTGTCTAGCATGTTAATTGCAAGATGGTTGACATAGCCCACCAACCTAATGAGGTTTGTATTACTGTGCTCGACGATTTCTTATTTGATTGTTGGAACTTCAAGTCTCAATGGATAACAGAGTTCCGAACATACCACTATTTAAGTATGATTCTCTACAGATGCTTGTACTGAAATCTGTGAAGAACTTGCAAGTTTCAATTAGATGCAGATTCAGTCTGACCTCGTATAGTAAGTATATCGTAAAGTTTCAGGTCCAACTACTTTCTCTTGGTCAAGATATTAGGTTGCCAGGTGAGAAGCCTGTCCAATATCAGTCGCAGGTACTTCACAGTGGCACTTATTGGAGTGTCAAGATGTGTTAATCACTCTCCATTTGTAGTTTAACGTAAGATAAGTAACCGTTATGTAACCGTTTGTAGTTATGTCCAGTATAGAAAATCTCAATCAATAAAACCAACTACCAGAAGTTGAATTTGATGACGAATTTACACATGGGACATAACCAGAATTTTTATTTATTTATTTATTTTTAATTTACAACTTGGCTCAGTTTCCGGAGATACAAGAAAAAAAACAGATACAATAGAAGACTAACTAAAGAGATAATGGCGAGCGTCGCAAACAAATAATAAAAGTTGAGGTCAGTTGATAGGTTTAGTAGACAAAATTTATGGCTCACTCGTCGAACTCGTGCACGGTCAGGCGTGTTATGGCCGAACTGATAAAGAGGGCTATAAAAGCCCGCAAGTCAAACGAGACAAAACTCAGTTAGACGCCGAGCACAACAAAAATGGAATATCAAGGTTTAGTTGCCAGCCTAATGGCACTACTGCTGACGTCGAAAACGAGCGCCGTACCGAGGCAAGAATTTCCCTTTGGGCGCATTGTGAACGGCGTCAATACAACAATCGAACAACATCCCTATCAGGTGTCCATACAAACAATATCCAGTGGACACTTCTGCGGCGGCAGCATTATTGACTCATACACGGTTGTGACCGCAGCTCACTGCATGCAGACCTACAAGGCGCACGAGCTCAAAATCCGACTGGGCAGCACACAACGTGGCAGTGGCGGCGAGTTCGTCACTGTACGTACCTTCAAATACCACGAAGGCTATGACAGTAACGCCATGATCAACGATGTGGCGATCATTAAACTGACAACACCGGTACGTCAAACCGCCAAGCTGCGTTTCATCGAACTGGCCAAGGAGACACCAGCAACGGGCACACCGGGCGTGGTAAGCGGTTGGGGCACTACTTGCTTTCTAATCTGCGGCTCAACTCAACAGCTACTCGAGGTCGAAGTCAATATACTGCAACAAAAGGATTGCGCCTCATCGACTTACAGTTACGGTAAGCAAATACGTGAAACCATGATTTGTGCTAATGGTGAACGGAAGGACGCATGCCAGGGTGATTCGGGTGGTCCGCTTGTAGCAAACAATCAACTCGTAGGCATTGTGTCCTGGGGCACAGGCTGTGGTTGGACCAGCTATCCGGGTGTGTACGCGGATGTTGCATCGCTACGTCAATGGATACTAGATACGGCGGCCACATTGTAAATTCAAAAACGATTTTAATGTTTAAACTTTTGCGAACTACAACAACGTGAATTCTAATGAAGAAAAAGCAGTTTGGTATTAAATAATTTTTGCCGGAATGCCTGGGTTGGTTAGTTGCTTGGTTGCTAAGTTGCTCGGTTGGTAAGCTAGATTCCAACTAAAGTTTTGTTCATTGAGAGTGTGTTCTTCCGGTAACGGCACAACGAGCTGGGACAAGAAGTTTTTGGGTTTTGCGTTATCACGGTGTTGTTGTTGCTATTTGTGTGTTTACTTTAAAAATTAAATACTGGCGCACACGCCCAGCCGCCGTGGGCTACAACATCGTTCTAAGGTCGGTTCGTTGGTTGGTTGTTTAGTTGGTTGGTATATGTAGCACAGAGGGCTTAGCCTAGACGATGTCTTCGAGATTTTCGTGCGACTCAACGTGGTCTTAGCTGTCTAGTTGCTAGTCTTTACCAAGCTGCTCCTATACCTTGCTACTTCCACAACTTCGGGAGATACTCGGTGGCGTGGCGTCACGTTTTTGCCTTTACACTTGCAACATCGTGAAATAAATGTGTTTTTCTTTGCTGTTGCTGCTTCTTCATCAATTTTTTGCTACTTTTTGGCAACACTGCCACACCCACCGTTTATTTTCGACTCCTAATCGTACACGGCTAAGTGTTCTTGGCTGTTAGGTGTTGCCTTTGCCTGTTCCTTTTGGTTGTTGCCATGTCTTTACGGAATTTTGATTAAAAATGTTTTTAGATATTAGATAATGTATACGAGTACATACGTTTTGCATAGACTCGACTACTACCAAGGCAAAACTTCGCTAAAATATATCTCGTTTTGTGTGTCTATTCCTACGCCCTTTACGTCTCTTAGTAGCAGCGTCCATCTGGACAACTTTGTTGTTCGTTGTTGGTTGCTCGTTATTCGCTATGTCGTTTGCCTAAAAGGCTGCTAAATGTTTCGCTCGAATATGTACGAGTATATCGTTGCGATTCATTTCATTTCGTTTGGTCTAGTTTGTTTTCCTTTTCATTGCAGTGGGCGTGTCTCGCCTTTGAATAAAGCTGTTAAATACTTAAATGTGATTTATGGCATGCGATGTGCATACACAACATTCGCTACTCTGCCGGTTGAAGTTTCATGTTTACTCAACAGCAATAAAACCAACAAAACTTTTGCATATACTTATTGGCAATAGCACAAAGACAATAACAACAACAGTAAACAAAACAAAAAAAAGAAAAACCGACAAATGTCAACGACGACAAAGACAACATGCCAGACAAATGGCGTAGAAAATAGTTTAAGTTCAGTTCTGTTGGGTTTTGTTGAGTAACACCACTTCCTTGAACATGCTCTTGGAGAGGGGAAAGGGAAGACTACCACCCACGAAACGAGCGAAGGAAGTCACGCTTGCTGGCATACGAGTATCTGCTAGTTTCGAGTGCTTAGAGTAGAAGGTCGTGCTTGGAATTTCTCAAAAGCTGTTGATTGCTCTTGAAATTTTTATCATCTTTTTTGATGTTTGCTCGAATCTGATGCCGCTAAAGTCAACTTGAAAATAATCGCGGGCGTTGCTTTACTTTTCTTAACACCTGAATGTTGGTTAGGATTGCCTGATGTGGAGCCCATGTTGAGCTTATTTAAACAATGCCATTTTTTCTTCTTCGTGCTTGTCGTGTTCGAAAATTATCATATTATAGGCGTGATTTACGGAAACAGCCTTACGGGATCAGCAACTGTGGCGTGACAGTAGTAGACGGGGGCCACATATAGAGAATGCGTATGCTCAAGGGGAGTTTAATCTAAGCTACGTTTAGCTTACTTTTCACGTTAACAAAATAAAACCAAATAGATGCAAAAAAATATTGTACCAAAAAATTCAAAAAGGCATTAATTATTATTGTACAGGGTGGGTCATACTAGGACGACCTATTTATTTAAAATAAAAACGAATGGAAGAAGCACTATTTGCTTTATAAGTGTGAGCAATTTCTCAAAATTTCTTACTTTTTCAATACGATATCGCACTAATGATCATCCATAATATTTCTTTCATTTTTCATCATTTACCATTGCATTTGGCAATATTTCGGGAGATATGACCTTTACTTTCTGGCGGATGTTGGCTTGAGTTCGTTTAGAATCTCAGTTTGTTTATGTAAGCCTTCGACTTCAAATAGCCCTGGAGGAAAGAGTTCGGGGAACGCGGAGACCACTGAAAATCTAATTTTTTTGATACCAAGGGACAGGGAAACAGTTGCTTCAATAAATAAGTCGTGGCACGAGCTGTGATCGGCATCAACAAATCGGTGATCGTAGCCCGATCTTTCAATAGCCATGATATTTCAATACTGGCTTGTACGACCACGATATTCTCATCAGAACGTGTCGATCGCTTTTTATTTGGATGCCTGGGATATCCAAACACAAACGCTTTATTTTTTTCTTTGATGATGCACTTTTCTTCTCTTTTTTAAATTTTTGTCCACGTACGTTGAGTTTTTACAATTGAGAAATCATTTGGAATGAACAATTTGCTCCATAACAAAAATCTCCTAAGATTGACGTCTCAAACACGTGCTATTATTAGGACATCAGCTGTTTCTTATCAAAGTTATAGTGTTGCCAAATGGCTGCATCTAAAATGGATCGGCCTGTTTGAAATGAAGGCTTTTTCGTGCTTTTCTTGCAATAGCAACGAAAACCGGTTATGCTTATTGAGTTAGTTGCGTTGAAGGATGTTTTAACACTGGGTTGCCGGGGGACCCTATCACCTGGTAACGACTGGACTTTTGTGGATTTCAGTATCTATATTTTTTTAAACTAGAGTCGATTTTCGTTGGTTCCATCTTGGTTGGCTCGATTGATGTCAGGTTGATGATAATTTTTGTGTTTGGGACCATCGTAGGTTTAATGGTGTTGGATTCGATATTTACTTTCTTGATTCTTGAAGACTGAGATATTGACAGTCTTACCGTAATTGACGCAATTTCAATTTGGGCTGTTGAAAATTTATACAATCTTAGTGGGGAGTAAAAACAATGAAAGCTTGGGTACCAAAAGTTCCAGGTTCAGCCACTAGACCACCAATCGAGGCATAAATTTCTGAGTGTCTTTCTGGTCACATTCAGGACCCATATCAACAGAATGGCAATTCTCTTAGCGAAAGGATAGCCAAACTGGGCTGACTACTCAACGGCAGAAACAAGCTGTCGCTGAAAAACAAGATAAGCATTTACAAGGCAATAATTGAACCTGCATGGCGCTATGGAAAGCAAGTCTATGTCATTGTTGCTATGTCGCACCTTGCTAAGATCAGAGTTCTTCAAGCGAAGGCCCTCCGCAAAATCCCTGGCGCCACTTGGTGTATGCGAAGAGAGACTCTAGAAAGGGACTTACCTGTTATTAAAACTGGGGACGAGGGTTATAAAAAAAATAAAAAAATTAAATAGAATAAAACCTTGATATGAACTAAGCTTATTTTCTTAAACGAGGTTATTTCAGACATGAAGTTTGAGCTCTAAGAATTAAGAGCAGTCTACTCTTGGTTTAAAATACTCCATGGGTATTGTTCGAGTGTGAGGAGCATTATATTTCCGGCATAGCTAAAGTTAGTTTTTCTTTGGTTTTTCTTGTAACTCTATAAAGCAGAAAGCTAACATACTCGCCGCCATCTTTAGTCGACTTACATAAATTGATTGACGTAGACGGGCACACAATATATAACGGTAAAGCAGAGTTAAAGCAAATTCAATGTGGAATCGGATTTATAACTGTCAATTTTTACAAATATATCAGAGTTAAATTGAATTTACGGATTAAAACACATTCAGTGCCAGCAACAATATTAGTAGGAGCAACAAAGACCCAACGTTCTGAAGTGCAACCCTTGTGTGTATGTGTGTCTCCGCCAGCTGTTGTACGAGTATATTCAATACAATAAAATATAAAAAAGTGCTTCTAATACTCTGTCAGGAAATTTGTTGAAAGCTCGTCAAGTCTGAATCAAAACGCCAAACTAAACTCGTATTGCGTATTGTATTACCAAAGGACAATCAGGATGGATGCCATCAACAGCGAATGCTCGCGCACTCCAATAACGAACAACGCCAGCTCGCAAACTCTTCAATTTCAAAGAGATGACCATTTTAATTACAAATATTTTTCGCAATATCGGTAACCGCAGAAATATTTATTGTATAAATGTAGACGAGTGTCAGTGTGAACCGCTGTGTATGAGTGCACGCGCAGATATAAATAAATGGGAAATGTAGAGTTGATATCAGTGCGTATGTGGTATGTGCACGAGTGTATATGTCGGATTATGGAACGGATGATATGCGGAAGCGAATTTAAATTTAAGTACATTTACCAGTCAAGCATTAAAATGAAACTGAAATGCACAAAAAACGAGTAAATGAAAAAAGTAAAATATGGGAAGAAGAAACTACTACAACGGGCGACAGGTAATCGTAATCTATATATCCGATATAACACTTATATGTGGTGCCAACAACTTCACTATTGGACTACTCACCAAACCCGGCTGCCAAGAAACTTGAATTGTGGGAGAGTAGTTGACGTAGCTGGTTGGTTGGCAACGAAGTAGCGGCGTAAAAAGGGCAACCGGATATAGCAGCAGCAGCAGCAGCGTCAACAGCAACAGCAACAGCAACAGCAACAGCAACAGCAAAAGCGTGCGAATGAGAGAAGGAAACTGAGTTATGATGACAGTGACAGTGAACGAATGAGCAATCGTATGAACGAATGAACCGTTATTATGAGCGCATTTTAAGTATAAATATCTCATATGTTTATGACATAATGACAGCCGGCTTTTCCGGCTGCACAGAAGCGAAGCAACCAGTCAGTCAAACAAACAGTGAGACAGACAAACAAACTTAAGCCATGAAGCCTTGCAATCACAGAGCCCCTACGGATTGCAGTCTCAGTGCCTCGCAGCGCTACAAACTGTCATGCTTATACTCATATCCCCACCATTCATCATCATCCTCACCGTTACATTGCCTACCAAAGCCCAGAATCCTCATAGAATTTCGTCTTAGGTCTCATTCTCTTAGCCGCATAGCTTTACAATTTTCCTGGCTAGAGTAAAGAGAACTGTTTAGTGCACGACTACCAGACAGACGATGTGCTGCTGTGAAGCAGTTCATATGTACTATTGTATTAACGTTTGAGCGACTGCCTGACAGTTACGAGTGGTATTCAAATGTAATCATCAAATTCTCTAACAACTTGCAGAGAGTTAAATTCCCTTGTAACCGTTGCGTGAAGTGGCAATAAAACAGAAAAATGGAAGTCACAAAAAATATAAAAAAATGGAGTAAAGGAAAAAAATTGTGATTTTCTCTTTTCACAGTTATTTGGCTTTTCGAGCGCAAAGGTAAAGTATGTTTGTCAATACAAGCTTCACACAAGAACGCACATCAAGACTTAAAGTCACCAAATGACAAAAATATATATATACAGTCAGTATATTAATACAGTCATAAACTTTACCCTTCATGCTTCAACTATGTCCAAATACCACAATATGCTATAAAACACACTTTCCGGTTTCAGGATAATTTTCTTTACATTGGGCTCAACTGTTTGCTTGTTGAGTGTGGCTTCAAAGTGGCGTTTAGTCAAAATTTCACACAGCACTCTCGACACACAAGTTCATCAATCATATTTAAATCAATTAAATCGCCTCATACGTTGACTACCACAGAGGCTTACTAGGTTACTGACTCTACGAAGCTTTTCACATGCATCCGTCCGCTTCTCTTTTTAACTAACTGTGCTTCCAAAGCTATACTGCTACTCGTACATTATAAGTTGATATAACATGTAGAAGCCACTCAAAGTACTAATTATATAAATCGAAATAATTCACGCTGTCGTTGACAACCATGATAGTACCGTTGATCTTCCCTCTTGCGCAGTTTTCAAGCTTTTCTAGCGAAAGTTTTCCATGCCACAATTAATGCTAAAGTGCGAGTAATTAAATTATTGAAGGTTTTAAGACAGTTGCAGCATTTTGTGTGAACATCTCAAAAGTAATTATTCCCTAAATTGGACTTCTTAGAACAAATTTCTAGAAAGTTTGACTTTTTTAATTTAATTGTATAAAGTTAACCACCGACTTAAGGGACATAAAAAATGAGTCAAAGGATGTTTGTAATTTACCTAAATTAGTGCTCTTATAAAGGCCGAAATATTTCAGAATATCCATAACATCTGCTTTTAATCTTGTAGAATGGCTATCCGATACTAACGGAGTACTCGAACAAGGGACACTCTCCAAAAAATTTTTTTTATTTTTTTTTTCCTAATTAAAGTATAACATTTATAAATTGCATAACACATTTGTTAGATTAAAAAAAAATAATGATGTGAAAAAAAAAATTGACTTATACTAATTTAAAAACAATGCAAATTGCGCCGAAAAGGCAATGATATAGAAGGCTGAATCCTTCTTAGAGGGAGATCATGCTGATGTAGCCTCTTCAGTCTACGCCTTGTTGAGATACGGGTGAGGGAGGACGCCAGCGGATTTGGTTGAGATAAAAGTCTGTAGTGATAGCGGCAGCTGTGAGAATTAATCACCTCCATAACAGTTGGCCCAAAAATTATTATTAATTAAAGAAATTATAATAAAAAGAAAAAGAAAATAAATTAATAGAAAAATGAAGGCTTAGGCTGTGGTAGCTCCTCTATAAAATATCACTTCTACTCGATGTAGCTGCATTCTGAGTACACTAGTTCTGAGAATGGTACTAAAGCTTTAAACTCTCCAACAAAAGATCCGTGGCTTCGATTTAAATTTTTTGTTTGAAACATCAACAGACTAGAATTTGGATCTATAATAAGAGTCATCAACAATCTACTATGCAATTCTTTTAGAAGTGTCTGTTTCTTCAACATGTTGTAGTGCGTCCGGCGATTACCTCAAATATTTCTTCTAATTACAAAAAAAAAAAAATTGTTCTTGAAATCATGGCTCATAACTTAATAAGACAGCCACTGACATATTAGCCAAGTTGAATGTTTAATACGATTCCAAAAACACCCAGATGAAGTATAGTAAAGGACGTTCTAAAATGATAGTAGAAATACAATTCATTCAACCTCGGCGACCTAATAGTAAAGTTGAAAGGTTGAACTTGGATTTAGTAATAAACAAATTATTTAAGTTTTTACTTAGTTATATTTTGTAGAACTCATTTAAAAGTTGCAAGTTCAATCAAGAGATTGACATTGACCCGCTTCACATATACAGATTTTTAGATTTGTAATGTTTTTAAACTAAGTTGAATACCTCACTACCAGATAGTTTAATGAATATGAACACATATTGGAAATATTTAATTTCATCCCTTATATATGATAGGGACATTTATCTTAGGAATAAAAGTTGTGGCTAATAATGCTACGCACCTTAGTGCAATCTCTACCTATGGAGAGAATTTTCATTTGATAGACGATTATAGAGGTGTATAGAGAACAATATTTATTCTCATATGCCCAACAAGAAACATTGGTAAGATCTGACTTAGGATAGCGGAAATACTAAGGTCGTCAAGTTCTCACTAAACGAAATGGGAGGAAGAAGAATTAAATAAAAAACGAGACATTTAGCATGACCCTCAGCTTGAAGAGACTGATTTTTCTATTGTTCTCTCATGATATATGTTTAAGATTTAATTAAAAATTATAATATTTGCGTTGTCACTTGTTCTGGCCTATTCAACTGTACACTTATGTCAGTTCCCTGTGCTAATATGCCGTGTTTGTAGCATTCGCCTAGACACACCCTTATTGAATCTGCTTGAATCTGCGGTTTATTTATTTTTAGCTCTACCAATATAAATCTTAATATATATACCGCTTGAAATTTCGAACACACTATATTGATGTTATCGTTTTGAATGCCTCAAAGATATGATTGCCACCAACAACGCACTCAACTTTCGATTTTTAACTTTTATTATAATTTTTTGTTGACAGACTTTCGAATTCGATGAAGCAATATTTGGATGGAATTTCTGGAATTTCCCGGTAGACTATAGCATCAAACTTCACATGTAAACATTCTCCATGATGACATCTATATATGTACCAATTTTCGTTGGGTTTAAAGGTGCCGGAGCCTATCTGATATCAGAAAGACTGACACAGAGACAGATAGACAGGCAAAAAGCAAACATCAATGTATATATATTTATATAGATTATATACATTTTTTTAGACTGCTCCAACCGGTTGTATCCACGTTTGTATTGAAGAAACCACTACCCGCACTTAAAAAAAATATATTGTATTATAAGATACATTTTATTATATTATTTTGTATTATAGAGCTTGGGATTTTATTTTATATTTTGGATTTTATTTATAGGCTTTATAGACAGATTATCATCAAATTGAGTCCCATCTCAACAAATGTTAACATACTGAACGTTTTAGATGAAACCCATTAAACGTTAATTCATCCAGAATCTCACGAGCCAAGCACGTTTTACAACAAGACCCACAACCATTAATCCAAGCCACTAAAATTCCAGCCAACGATGTTCACACAATCAAGCCAAATAGCATTGAACTTAATACATTAATAATTTCCCCTCTCATCGCGACAATGTTGCACACGCCCACTTTAAGCCAAACGACTAAAAGTATGTCATATTTTATTAATAATTTTTATTACAGGCCGTGTTTGCGTGAAAAAGAGAGTAGACAAAAATATGGGGGAAAAGGAAAGAGGGGCATTCAACGAACACTCAACCAACTTCATCAGAAACCCCAAACTATATTTTTGTTAAAAGTCATTTGAGTGCAAAACTCGTAAAACTTTAGCCACAACTGAGGGAAGGGGCAAGAGAGTTGGCGAACAAGCAGGCGAGGAAGCTAGTAGTGTAGCCAAAAGCTGAATTGCGCCTAGCTGAACTGAGCTTAGCGAACTGATGCAGCAGCGGCCACAGACTCAGAATCAGCAACGGCTTTAGCAACGGCAATAGAACCACTCATTACTCATTTGGCATAACTTTTCGTTGACTTTTCATATTTGTAATTCAGCATTACGTATTGCAAAAGTCGTACATAGCAGTCAGACGAACTGGTACAGCAGCTAAACCATGAGCGCTCGAACTCTGCGTGCATATAAACTCATTATACACTCATATTGATTTTGCTAACCATTAAATACAAGCCAAGCAGCCCTAAAAATCAAAAAAGAAAAAGGAAAAAAATCAAGAAAAAATTGTTGCATGCCGTAGACCTAAAGGCTAGAGAGTATGACATAGAAAGTAGTGAGTAAGAGAAAGAGAGACGGGAGATTAAAAAAGCAAAACACAAGGAACAAAAAATATTGTATGCCACACCAACTTGTGGCCACTTATACAAACTTGCACACACACAGACAAATCGCATGCTATAAATTCTGCACTTAAAAAGTTTGCGTTTTTTGGATTTTCATCGTTGTCGTCGTTGTTATTGTCGTCGTTCTCATCGTCGGCGCAGTTTTAGTGCTCGACGTCGTTCTCGTGTCCTCAAATACGCTGAGGCTTTTTCTTGTTTTTTGCACTTCCATATCTATTTTTCTTTCTTCTTTTTTTTTTTTGTTCTTTTCTTGTTATTTTTTGTAATTTTCGTAGGCTTTTCATAATCCGCCCAAAAGTTGAACTTTTGTGTTTTGCCATTGTCTGGCTGAGTTTGTTAGAATTTGTTTGTTCGTCTCGAGCCGTCTTGCGGCGCTGTTTATTTTCACCTCTCCGCACCCAACGACACACTCGATAGGATTTTGTAACTTTGGCAACTGTAATATATTTCATAACTCGCCTCATGGCTCATTGCCTACTTCACGGCGGT
Source organism: Cacoxenus indagator (assembly GCA_035041755.1). Lineage (NCBI taxonomy): Eukaryota > Metazoa > Arthropoda > Insecta > Diptera > Drosophilidae > Cacoxenus > Cacoxenus indagator. Next base: position 284,966 of record JAWNKX010000218.1, on the reverse strand, counting down.
AAAGCTATTTTAGCCAGGCAGCCTAGCCTGCCTTTAAGCCGCCTGCCTGCCATCATTTTTTGCAATGACATAGATTCTGAAGATGTAGGCGTTACGCATACGTATGTTCCGACATGTGTTTTATTGCCTAGAAGTGGGCAACGAAAAAAGAGAAGAAAAACGAAAGAAAACAAAAACAAAACATAAAAATTTGTTCATGTTCTGTTCGTGTTCGTGCTCATGTTCGTGAGCACTACACACACGTACCAACGTTCTTATGGTCTACGGTCCGCTCCTCTACGATCCGGTCTTGCGTGCTTTTCTGTGTGCATGCTCGTGCGATTTTTACTACCTCTACTGCCCTACTACCCCAATCCGCATCTCATTCGACCACGCCACCGTTACCGCTTTGCTGCTTCTCTTTGTTGTGCTAATATTCCTTCAGTGTGCCTAATGATTGCTAAACTTATTCTGGCCGGAGTTTTTCCAGCTACAACTTCGAGTGCGACTTCGACTTTAGCTTTGGCTTGGGCTTGGGCTTTGACTGAGGCTTTGCTTTGGTCCATTGGTTTTTCTTCGAATTAGTACTTACATACTTTAAAATATGAAAACAAATTTCCAACGCCAGATGAAGTGAAAATTATACGTGCTTTAGCAAAAGGCGTACGTATGTACTTTAATCAAAAATTAAACTCGTTTAAAAGAGCTCAAGGTGTATTTCAATTTTTTACTTATGGATAACAGAGCTTGAGCTTTAATTTGCTAAAGCATACTTATAGGCAACACAGCACGTTCTACGGTTTTTGCGTAAGTTTTTTTTTTTTTGCAAATATGAGATGAAGCATTCTGTTCAAAAGTATGCTATGCTAACTTTTCTCTACTTACCTGAACTAACATTGAGAGCTTGAAAAAAAACTCTTTTTGTGTGTGTGTGTGTGCGCCTTTTTGTATGTGCTGCAAAAGTGAAAGCAAAGCCGAAAATGTTTTAGGCTCGGTAAACTTTCGCAAGTCTTTAAACTTTTCTACTTTAACATTTTTGTTATTACAATTCACAGCATGCACTATGCGAATGAGTGTATCTGAAGACACTGGCACAGCTGGAGTTGTACACATTTTATATATTAGCAGTCTTATGGTCTTTTATTGCTAAAACGGACCTTGCAAGCATTGCTGAGATTTTGAACAACTTTGCCATTTTTGTCTGTCATAAGTACTTTTTGCGGAGTTTAATAGTGTTGGTTTTGTTTCCTTTTTTCTTTTTTCTTTTTTCGGGCAGAGTTTTGTTTGATGCCAAATCGCTTAATATGATCACTGTTGTTTGATACTCGTGATGATGAATACATTAATAATTTTTGGGGGCATGCTAATGCGTCCCACTGAGTTCCAGTGATGCTCTCAACGCGACTGAGTTTATGACATATAAACAATAACTGACGTCTGGTGTTTTTGGTCTGAAACTGTTTCACTTTTCATATTTCTATAATCCGTTTAATGAAAATCTTGGCATATCACGTAAGTTGAATGGAGATTCTTAATATTCTGTACTTCATACCCAGGTTGAGTTGGTTATGACACCTTCGCACATCAGAGTGCATACAAGGGCTTTGGCATTAATGCTTAAGTCTAAATTAAGCCTACTAATTTGATGTATCGCTTATCTATAAAACAAGTGGGTAACATCAGATTTATCCACTTTGTAACCAAATCATGTTTATTGAAGGGATGTGGTATCAAAGTACTATTTCAATACTACTAGAGTGCTGAGGATCAGTACCCGCAATGGAGACTCCATTAATGAATACGAAGCAATTAAATAAAAAATGCTTTTAAATAAGCCTCTTAGGGACGGCGATTTGGTGGAGCCTATTAATCGGCTAAAGTTAACTAAACATGTTAACTAAAAGCATGAATGGAAGAATGTGGTTTCCTAGCCTCACCGTAGCAACATTCAATACATTTTTGAAGTCACAGATGGAGTGGAAGGTTTCCTATGAAAACAAAGTGGACTTTGCTGCCGCGCTTTTTTTTTTTTTTACATCGACTTAGTAGGTACGCAATGACCACACACTGATCTCACATGGGGCAGGCCCAGGTGGCATCAAAATTCACCCAGTCACATGGACTGGGCTCAGCTGGTCTTAATTGCTAATATCTTTGGTGATCATGCGATACCAAAGCTAATGCCTACGTACTACATATTTGGCTACAGATAAAAACATCATCAGACATTAACATAATCAGCATTCAAGACTAAACTAAAGCTAATATTAAGTTTAGAATTCATTACCTACAATAACATAGATTATTTAAACAAGGAGGAAAAATTTAGGTTACAAGTATAGAAATAAGTTATGCATTAATTCAATAATGCCAACAATTTAGTTTTTATAACATAAGAAGAGGTGGGAGGATCGGCACACGCAAAGTGGGTATTAAAAGATTTGCGTAAGACATAGAATGGATCATGTTGCAAATAAGAAGCTCTACAAAAGGGAAGAGTAATAGGAGAATAGTTTGTAGTTGGACGTGCTGGTACACTAAAGTTAATCATTTTAAGTAAGAGAGATGAGTTAATACGACCATAAATGAGGTTATACATAAAGGTTACACCAATGACCGTTCTACGACTAGACAAGGTAGGGAGGTTGATCAATTTAAGACGACACCGATAAAATGGTAGGCAATCATTAGGATCCCAGTGCAAGTTTTTGAGAGCAAAAAGTAGAAATTGCTTTTGCACCGACTCAATACGATCAATATACATCTGATATTGAGGATCCCAGACACAAGACGCATACTCTAGAATAGGTCTTATCAGTGAAGTGTATAGTACTTTGGTAGCATACGGATCATCTAATTCCTTAGACCAGCGTTTAATATAGCCAAGGACACCTCTAGCCTTAGAGACCGAAGTGGAAATGTGGGTACCGAAATGCAACTTCGAGTCCATCAAAATACCAAGGTCGTTAAACTGGGAAATACGATCTAAACTATTTGGGTCAATGTAATAAGAATTAGAAATAAGGGCTCCGCGAGAAAAGGACATAACTTTGCATTTATTGGTACTGAGGATTAAATAGTTTTTGGAACACCAACGAGATAAAGAGTCTATGTCACTCTGAAGGAAAATCCCGTGAGAAAGGTTATTAAGGCGGAAACATAGTTTTACATCATCTGCGTATATTAAAATCTGAGAGTGTTTGATGACGGTAGGTAGATCATTAATAAATATGTTGTAAAGCAAAGGCCCCAAATGACTGCCTTAGGGAACATCTGATGTTACATTTAAAGACTTAGATATTGAAAACTTAAAAAGTACCCTTTGAGTGCGATGATCAAGGTAAGATGCCAGCCATCGGATCAATGGAGAAGGGAAACCAAAAGCTTTGAGTTTGGTTATGAACAACTCATGCGATACAGTATCGAAAGCTTTACTGAAGTCGGTGTAGATAACATCAGTTTGGCTACCTACCGAAAAGTTGTGATTAACAATAGAAGTAAATTCCAACAGATTGGTTACCGTTGAACGGTTCTTACAAAACCATGCTGAGACATACTCAACAATGGGCGAATATAAAACTGTAGTTAATCAGTGATAATCTGCTCAAACAACTTAGGAATTGCACACAGCTTGGCAATACCTCTGTAGTTCGATATATCTGACTTACTACCCTTTTTGAATAAGGGAAATATATAGGATTCTTTCCAACCACTTGGCATAGACGAAGTAATAAGAGATAAATTAAATAAGGTATAAAGGGGAATATATAAGATGTCAGGACAGCTTTTTAAGATATAACTAGGAATATTATCCGGGCCAGGAGAAAAAGAAGATTTAACCAATTTTAGATATCGTAAAATAATACTTCCGTCAATAAACGGCATATTGAAGTGATTAAATTCATCAATTTTTTAAGGGTAAGGAGAACTATTTCCACAGGCACTATTAGAGTAGATGCCCTGGAAAAATTTAGCAAAAAGGTTCGCAATCCCATCATCAGAGCTACTTGCAACTCCATCAAACTCCATACTAGTTGGAAATAACTCTGATTAGTTTTTGATTTTGATGAATTTAAAAAAATTTTTGGGATCTCTATTAATATTTACTTTTACTTTGCACAATATCTACTATAGCAAGATTGATTAAAAATGTTGAATTTACTACGAGCCGCGGCATAACTCGATAATCAGTTGCGGAACAAGAGCGTTTAAATTTTTTAAATAACCGATTTATAATATTTTTTAGACGGACCAAATTTATACAAAACCAAGGCGGACGCTTAGAATCAACGGTAACATGCACTTTAGGCACACATTTATTGACATAATCCAGCATAGTCGTGTTGAAAAACCGCACGGCAGTATCAATATCAGAAGAAGAACTTAGTATTGACCAATCCGTGGAAGCAAGCAATGAGTTGAGACGATTGAAATTAGTATGTTTAAAATTAAAAGCTTATCACAAGTTGAATCAGATGCAGACAGAAGTTGGTTAAGAGTTAGTGTCACCTCAAGAGTGGGGTGATAGGTATCTTCTGGAATTGACAATGGAGAGGATCTCGACAGTGAGGTATTTTCATGGCAGTTAGTAAACACTAGGTCTAGCATACTATGTTTGATGTTGGAAATGTGGTTTATTTGCTGGAGAGAGAGATCCAGCAATAAGTCGACGAACTCGCTGCCAACAGAAGGAAGAACGATATTGGAGTCACTAAAAGGAATCCAATTAATAGAGGGAAGATAAAAATCACCCAAAACAAGCAAGATATCAGTGACATTAATGAGCTTTAATACATTCTGGATAGCTTTCGCTTGATCCAAGTATACTGAGTCGGACGATGAAGGAGGAGTATATGAACAAGTAATAAAAATGTTATGATTAGAGAATGAAATTTTGACGCAGATAAATTCAATGTTTTCAGTATCGTCAAGAGAGACCAGTTCTGACGAAAAAGATGAAAGAACAGAGATTAAGACTCCACCACCTAAGCGGCCATAACAATCTTTACGAAACGTAGAGTAAGAGTTATTGAAAATTTCAGAGTTGAGAATATCAGGGCGAAGCCAAGTCTCAACGAAAACGATAATGTCAGAACTTAGAGAAAAACTTCTAAGATAAAACAAAGAAAGTTTAGAATTTAGCCCTCTAACATTTTGAAAATGTAGACTTAGTTTTTTGGAGATTTTGAAGAAGCAGAAGATGAAGCTGAAGTAGTGACTGGTAAGGTAACTTCTCTTAGAGGAATTTGGGGTTTCCGGAAGTTTTCGTATGTAGGCGTTTATGTTTGTGAAAAATCAACCCTTCAAAAGTTGTGAACCTGTCTATGATTTTCGGCGACCCACGTGCTCGCCATTGCAGAGACTAGAACATGACATATAAATAGACATAAATACAACTACTTTAATCTGCTTTACACACATCTACAGTGCGTTCATCTACACTTCAACTGACCTTATCTATTCAGTATACGTTTACACTTTGCTACACTTTACTCTTCTCTAGATAAATCTACTACTTTCTGTTTCAATAAATTTTTTCTAATCTTCTATTACTGAGCCAAATACTTCCTAACTGCATTCTATACTTTGCTCTTCATTCTTCTTCGATCTAGTCTAAGAAGTCTTTTTTCCTCTTTTTCCAGTTCATTGAACGCTTAGTTTTATCACATTGAAATCTCACTGAAATATATACAATCTTTGCTCTAGTCAATCATTTTCGAAGCAATTTATTTCATTCTAGCTTTGTATGTCAATATTCCATTTGAAAATTCAATCTTAATAAACTCACTTCACAGGAATAATCATCACCTAAGGACTATGGAATGTTTTTCGAAAAACAGCATCACTGAGTCAAAAGCCAAAAGCACTCAAATGGAATGTCATACCAAGTGTTAAGAATAAGTTATGCCTTGCACTACCTTCCACTTCGGCAAAACACCCTTTTTCTTTGTAAAAATTTTCGGCATCATAAGCCTAAAAGTATGCTAAAAGGAATTGTTTTTCTTCTTGTTCAGTAATCAACACATAAACTAAAGTATAAGCAAATTGGAGTCGCTTCTGTTCACTTTTAATGGTTTACCTCTCGTCCAGTTTTTGTATTCTCGTTTTCAACACAACATTTGAAACTCTCAACCCCCTGCCACTATCTTGTTATCCCTTTATACCATCTTTAGCTTGGACTTCCACGTTCACAACGAGATGTGCACGTTTTTCTTCTCCATTTACCACTTACCTTCGCCGTTGCCTTTGATATTCAATACATTATTTCATCGCCGGTTTATGTCTTAATCTACTTTTGCTACCTTTCGCACTTTTTTCTCATCTTGTAATATGATCTAATCCTTGAAAGTATGCTACAGAAATGTTTCTTTTGACTTGTTTATGTGAAAAGGCTTGGTAAATGGCACGGATCGATTATATATTTTCGGGTATTAGAAATGATGATGCGTTATTTTCCCAAATTTTTTGGCTTGGTTTAGGTTTTATTTTTATTTATTTATTTATTTTATATTTTCAAAGTAATAAGTATTTATATTTACGCGTACATTTTAATTTCATTTGCTCCGAAAATTCTACTCGTGCGTTCTACCTTTTAAGCGGAAGTGTATCTATTTTAATTAATTAATTTCATTTTATTTATTTATTGTTTTGTAATTAGCTGTGTTTGAAACGCTTTTGATAATTGCTTATAAAAGCTTACATTTTAATTGTTTTGTCATGAAAATTGAAATTGCTTTTCAGTACTTGATTTTAGTTTCCTATACGGATTTTTATGATGGATGACGATGTGAATGTAGGCCTTTTGCCTTGACTGTAACGCTGTGGTTTCATCCAAGACGCCTTGTCTTCAACTCTCATATTACATAACCAAAAATTTCCTATAATATCAACCTTCAATATCTCCCACACCATTAAAAGATCTAATCGAAAGTGGCTGTGTGACCTTGAGTTCGAAATTTTCGAAACGATGAACGACTGCACTATATAAATCGCGCGCCGAAAACAAAGACCTTTTTTTAAGTTTTTTATTTTCTTTAATGGTTTAACGAGTGCACGCTCCTCCATGCAGAAATTCAATAATCGAGACTAGGCACTATGAGCGATCTTAGCGAGTAAGTGTATACAATCAACGATAAGCGAGGGAGTTCAACAAACTAATTAAGCGATCATATGACATTACAGCTGCGCAAATTGAACAGTCTTTCCAGTTGTATGTTATTCATATTCTATTGTTAACATTTATGGAGTAATATATTTATAATACGTCGCTGCTAATTGAGCTGGGTTGGCAAACAGTGGCAAAAAACAAAAGCATCAACGGAGTAGGAGGAGACTGCTGCTTCAAAATCGATTAACGAATTAATGCATATTTTCATGAAGTGTATTCCGAGTGTACTGAAACTGGTTGACAATACACTGGTACCGATGCGCCCCAAACGGAAGCGTGGATTCTGACTAGGACGATCAAGGTGGAGAAGACTACAAACTCTGATAAATGTATAATCACCAGTTTCCTTTCTGAAGTTTGATGATTGGCTGAGGGCGGACTTGCTAGATCCGCTCGAATAATGTTAGAATATGATTAACTACCGTATTCAAAATCACTCTTGTGTGTGCTTTATTCAAAATAGTTATTGAATATATTAGGACCTCTGTGCTCCGTTTTGACTTTTACAGTAATATAAATCAAATTATATAAATACTAGATTTACCAGCAAACGTTGTTTTGCCTTCAGATGTTTGGGCATTTGTAAATATTAATAGGAAAGAAATTTATCTTGTTTGTATTTATTACTGAGTGAGGGATTGAGGAGTAACAGAGCAACCAGAAGTCGAGGTCCAATACCCACAGCGGCCGGAAAGAAAAAAAAAATGTCAATTCCTCAATTCAACTGCGGTTCAATATCCATAGTGGGCGTTTCAGGTGTTAAGCTCATGATTGGTAAGAAGCATTTCCACATATATTTTCTATTTCTTATTGCCTCAGAAAATGATTTCCTATTAACACCTCAACTTTATCTACTCATATCTTTTTGCAGGAATTGCATATGCTTAGTCCCCGAAAAATGGTTTCTTTCAATAGAATTTCAACTCATCTTCTCCGATTATTCTTAACTTCCTATATTGTTATTTCGTAAACAACCCTATTCGTAACTACTTACCCACATTATTGTTAGAATACAGTAGCTCTAGTCACTTTTGATAGACCACTTGAGAAGCCGTTTCTACATGGTATAAGTTTTCAATGCAAATACCCTTGCTCAGTTGCTACGCCTTCTAAGCTATTTTCAACAGTTGTACTTTTAGTACATACAATTAAAACACCTAATATTCTATTACCAAACGCCGAGACCGACACTACACTAATTTCAAATATGCGGTTAACCTTTACCACAGCCAAAAGTCGCCTGAAGCAGGTTTTTATCATTTGAGACAACATTGTTTGGGCTGCTACTACTCCAGCTGTTGATACAGCTTCAAAAACCTCACATGGACGCCTGAAACTAAGCAACGAATAAGGGCGAAGCGTAAGAGTTGAAAGAATTTTCCTTAAACAAATACCAAGCAGGCAACGAAGCGAATACGTAATCATAAAACAAAAGCAATTATTCAATGTATGTATACAAAGTTTATTTGCAAAATTTGCCTCCATTAAAAATTAAATAAAAACAAAAATATTTGCATAAGAACTTCTCACGTTTCCCACAACTACACTCGAGACAAGGCTACAAATTGCAATTTGCAAACATCAACACGCCACTGAAAAGTGCATTTTGGGGCAGATCAAAAACGAACAAAAAAAAATAAAAATAAATAAATAAAAAATTTGGAAACTTTATGTCTTAAAAAAATAAAAAAAATTTATATTATGAAGAACGAAAAACTATTAACTTGTTTTGTTGTTGTTGCTGGGTCTGTTTTTTAGTCTGTCTCTTTCTGTCACTCTCACTGTCACTGCTTTCCTCTTAATATTTGTGTACGGCACCCACGCTACAGTTGGCGTTTACATATGTTATCATAATTGCAGCATACTTTCAGGCATTTAAAAAAAATATATACCCCTGAGAATTCGGGAAGCACAACCATAGCTGAGACGTGGGACTTGTTCTTTCAAAGAAGACATAAATGTTGCATGCACTTCTCTGTTGTGGTAGTTGTGTTCTTCTTCTTCTTCTGCTGCTTTACTACTTCTTTGTATGGCGCCCAAAAAACTCTTAGACTACGAATCAGACTCAAAAACTTACAGTCGTCAGTCGTCGGAGACGTGTCTGTCAGTGTCGTCTGTCAGTATGTCTCACACGCTTTCATGCGATGCTGTCGCTCTCTGTCAGACTCTACGGTTGTCTGTCCAACTGTCAGATCGTCTACTTTCACACGCATAAGTTTTTGCAAGTATTTTCAACCTTGGTTTCCGCTCAGATTTTGACTACCTTCAATGGAAATGGGAAGGCAACCAAAAAAAAAAGGAACAAAAAGTGGAGAACTCTCACCACCGACGAAAAACGACGCAATGCCATATGCTTAAAGTTCCGCTTGCAAGGACTCATCATTAAAGGACCTGCCACTCCGGCCTCAATGGCTCAGTACCAAGTGTGCGACAGTTTGTACACCACTTGGTAGTGAGGCTGTCACTATACAAACCGCTCACTCACTCCCTGGAACTTTGCAATTGTTGGAATTTTTACGCTTAAGTGATTTTTTGTGTAGCATACTTTTGGGTACGTCGCAACCCCGATTTTTAGTAGGATTGTGGTGTGCGCGTATGTTGCAGTTTAAACTTATAATAGTTTTGCTTTTCTTTTACTTTAAAGTAGTTACCCATACACAGAAGCTTAGAATAACAGAGTGAGCGAAATAAGACACAAAGAAAAAAGTACAGCAGAATGCGAGGCGCGTATGCTGTGCAAAGACGCTTTGAAATTCGCTTGGCTTCGGTAAATGCTTTTGAAATTCATAAAAAATGCATAGCAATATTTTTAACTTACTTTCTTACGAATTTTTTCCCCGCTTTTTTCCCCACCCTTTTTACATAATATATATATATATATATACATTCTTTTTATCTACTCAGGTTTTTCTTCATCATGACTGAGACACTTTGTGTTAATTTTTTATTTTTTTTCGTATTATTATTCTTTTTTTCCGGTTTTTTGTCATTTCGCGTGGCGTCGTAATTGCTTCTTCTTTTTGACTAAATTGCGTTATTATTTTTGGCAATTTTTTTCCTTTTCTTTGTGTTGGCACTTTGCCTTAAATGTCTCCAATTCATACAGCTCAAGTGAAGCTCATGTCGCACTGGCACCAGCTTCACCATCATCTTCAGCTTCGTCTTCATCGTTGTCGTTGTCTTCATTGTATCTCATAATTTGACTGACATTCTTAATCTGAGTGTCACATTCTTCTTGTTTTTTTTTTCCAACTTTTTTCCTTCGCTGATGTCTGTTTTTGTGGGCCTGTTTTTGCTTTATGTGTTCTTTGCTCGGATTTCTTTTCTTGTTGAACGCGCGTATTCACGCACTCACTCCGGTTCGGTACGATGCTCACGTTTATTAAACATTTATTGTGTTTGTTCTGCTTCCGGTACAATTTGTTTTAGGCTTCCTTCTTCCTTCTCGCCCAAACGTCGGCTTCACTACGCTTCACTGCTAGACACAGCACCCAAGCAGAAATTAAATCCTAAAAAGCAACAAGAACAACAACTACGAAACAAACCCAACTCAAGTTAAATCTGAAACCGTTTACACATCAACAACTTGGCACACACTTTTAGAGATGGTCTCAAGCCTCATTTTACTGCTGCCTTGATCCTTGTCCTCGCCTCCCCTACTGATTCAACACCAGTCTACAGCTCCAACGGAGACTCATCAACACAGCCGCCTTTCGGCATCAGCTTACAAAAAGCTCAAGTGTATAGCATTGAATTATCTCAGTTGTTGTCACAGCAAGCAAAAGCAAAGCAAAGTAAACACTCAAAAAAGCAAGCAAAACATAACAAACAAAAAATTGTAGCAAGCTTTTAGGCTCTTCTTTTTTCTACGTTCACTTTGCCTACGAGTAATTTCTTTTTATGTTGCGTGTGAACATTTTCTACCAGTTTTGTTTATTCCCCGTTGTCATCGTCGTCACCGGTATTATAATACTTAAACCTTTTGTCACAAGGCGCTCCAAATATTTCGTAGGCGTTACGTATTAGATACAGTTCATAGCTCGAGCCATCCATTGTCAGTTGCTAAGATTGGGCGGAAAATTCGTTATCAGACACCTGCGCCGAAAATATACTTTCCGCACGCATTGCCGTAGCTTTGTTTGATGCCGTTACTGTTGCTGTTGCTATTGCTGGTGCAAGTAACTCGGAATCACTTTATAAATTATGATTTGCCTCGAAAATAACACTAAAAACAAATATGCTTTTGCCGGCAAGGCAATGGAGTAATGGAGCAATGCAGTCGGTTACAGGCCAGTGAGTATGCCTTTAGACACTTGCCAACAAGTTGCTTGGGCGATTGGGTGGTTTGGTTTATTTGAGTGGTTTGTATACGCGTATAGCTCTGCACATGGGGCGTATCTTGTAAAAAATATCAATTACAATTAAATAGATTAAACCTTATCATGCAACAACTGTCGCACAAGTGCCTTGACAAAAACAAGCACAAGAACAAGAACAATAAGGAAAATGAGCACGCTGTAGCTGGGACCCAAATGTAGGCAACAGTATAGCAAGCTACAGTGGAACAGAAGATAACAGCGTAAAGCGAAAGAAACAATGACGTTGACAACATTGAGCAGCGAATGGAAAACGACATAAACAACGACATCAAGAGCAACAAGAAGCGAAGAACAACGCGAATGACACGCGATGAAACGAGGGTTGATTAGGAAGTCATGTAATGTTATATGAGAACTTAAGTTAAAGGCAACATGACTTTCTACAACTCAGCCTCATATCAGCTCAAACCACTTAATATAGTATATCGAACACACACTTCTTTTATTCTTTTATTACTTCTTTTATTCTTTTATTCTTTATTTCCGTGATATTCAGTTAAAAAAGAATATCAGACAATAGTTATTCCATACTTAATCGCGGACTATTCTGATCATATAAGCGATGCCTAGCTCAATTCATGTAATAGGGAAATCCCTTCGTTTAGTCATGAGAATGCATTCAGTTCCAACGACTGTATCTAAGAATAGTAGTGACGTGTCTTCGGTTTGTAGTTTGTGGTTTGAATTATGTAGTATATATCGAGAAAATTGTCTATTCATATTGTTGACTGTCAGGCCAAGCTTGGCCACTTTAGGTATTGATACGCTCAGAGAAAAGAATTGACTTTTGGAACTGCCCTCGTAACAGCGACAAGTAGAAAAGACAAGCACAACAACAAGCTTGAAAACAAACAGTCAAGTACAGAGAAACAAACGCGTGCATAAGCTTGCAAATGACTGACATGCACAAACACGCACGTGCACACACACACACATACACGCGCACTTGCAGATAAATATTGTAATAGCAGATAGAAATAAAGCGAAAAAGGCAACCCGTCAGTCAATGTGAGTGAGTGAATGAATCGCGAAGACGACCAAAGCAGCAACGAGAAACAAGCAAGCGACCAAGCAGCAACAGTAAAAACGCTATACAAGATTAATGATCGAACAAAAGTTTAAAGACAATACGCGCTGACGCTGACCCCCGTCGCACTGCACCGTTGCACGAAAGGATGTTGAATACTTTGACGATGCCTCTGGCGATAGCATTGACGACGACCACAACTCTAACCGCTACAATAAAACGACAATGCTACCAAGCAACAAGAAACGCGAAAATAACAAAATGTATAGCATACGCTTAGGCGCTCATTTCACACGCCAAAGTCGCATTCGTTTACTCTTTCTCTAGCTTCTATTTTAGCGTAAATTTCATTTTACTAATCGAATCGATTCGTCGTATTATTATTTCGATTCTTTTTTTCGCCTTCCAATTCCAGGAAATATTCTCGTTTTCTTAGCAACGTTCTTCTTTCTGGTCAGTGTGCGTGTGTGTTCCTGTCAGAGTCGCTTTATTTCTAGCCGTGTCCACTTCTTGTTTTTCGCTCGTTTTCTCGTTTCCTTTATTAATTTTTTGTTTGGTTGTTTCGTTTTTGTTGTTGTTTCATGTTTGCTGGCAATGACAGAAAGTTTTTAGGCTTATCATGAGGTTTGGCATAAGACAAGTAAATCATTATGGCGCTTTAATGGCGTTAATAGACTAACGTTTGTCTATTTATCTAGTTCTACAAACAATACAAAAAAAAAATAATAAATAAATAAACGGAAACAGAACTGACATTTCAAGTGTTAACTGTCACTTCTTTTTTCCACTTCGCATGCACTCAGCCTTGACCTAATTTGCACTTTACTCAAGTGTGTGTGTGTGTGAGTGTGTGAGTGTGTGCTTAAGTAATATTATTATATGTGTCAAGTTAATACGGTCGGTACAAGACGATAATGATGATGACGTTGATGTTGATGATTTTGATGGGTATTTCGGGTCACTGAGCTGTGAGCTGCGCATCGTGCTCTGGGTATGAATTGCGGTATTTTAGTTCATTTAGCTGTCAAAAACACTCAAACTAAGTTGCTCTCAATGTGCCATCATAACTTGAAACTAGTTGCAGAAAGCGCGTGAGTAGGCTATGGATACCATGCTTGTTTGTTCGAAATTAGAGATCCCATTCTACCAAACTTTATGACAAATTCAAACTTTATGATGCGGCTTGTGTCCATTAGTGTTCTTGGAAGAGGATGCTTTAATAGACAAGTTTGTCTGAACTTTTCAATATCAATCAATTGTAAGGTTTGGCAGTGACTCAAGCTTCATTTAACTACAAGTCTCAAATATCAGTCAGCATACTACTCTGCTGTCTTGGTTAATTAGATTAACGCAAAACAGAGAGCCCTCGCTATGTGAAGAGAGAAAGGCAGAAAAAACGATTGAGGCACAGAGACAATTAGATATAGGTAAGATAATGAACAAAGACCTATTTTGTTCCTTAGGGATGGATAGAGAAAACCCAAGATATAAGTAAATAAAGTTAGGTTAGACCGTCTGAACATTTACGCCATGAAATAGACCATTGGTGCTGCCGTAAGTCCTTCATGATAAGAGTTCCACCCGGAGTCGCCAAATAATTATGTCACCTGTGAGGTTGAAGGTAATTCCATGCCTCTAGTGAGGTTCGAAGCCCGACCTCGGATCGGCAGCCTTAGTACACTTCCGAGGAAATCCTAAGAGATATGTAGATCTATATTGAAAATATAGAGAAAAATATAGTGGAAAAAATATATAGAAAATATGCAGAAAACTTTATCGACTTATATAATGGAGAAAAAAATAGAATGGGCTCAAGAAGGAGATATGAAGAAAGAAAGACGAAAATTCGCTGATCCGATGATTTGCCTCAAAATACAGGAGTTTTTTGAGCACGGAATCTGTTATTTGCTTGACAGAAGGAAGATACTCATAAAAAACTACGGTAATTATTTTTATTGACTTATTCTTTCATACTAAATAAATAGTTGAAACCCGACTTTATCTATGAGAATATTGATTTATTTTCTCTGAGAAAGATAAGACTCTATAATTCTTTCTGGTCTATCAATCTTTCTATAAGGATTTAATTACAAATAAAAGGGGAATAGGAGTTACAAATATCATTACTGAACTTTTAAAAAATAAATTTACATCTTACTGTCTGACATTAGTGCAAACAATTCGACAAACTGTGGTAGCTCATATCAGGTGATAGACTTTAGAGTTTATTACCCGCGATAATATAGGACGACAATAACTATTTTGCTCACGGCTTCTCTATAAAGTATAATAAACTCTCTACTATCTAACAAGTACAAATTTAAGATTATTTCATTCACAGAAAGATAAGAAAAAGGTTGAGTCAGTCCACCTATTAAAGACACAATTTCTAACTGTCTGGTTAACTTCAGTCAAACCGTTTTTGCAGATCCTATCTAAGCTTGCCCGTTTGGCGATTTTGATTACTTCCTGCCTTCTACAACCACAAAGTTTCTCATCGCCTAAGTTGAATTGCCACCATCTTGTTAGCGTTAAAACGCTTAACAAAGCTTAACAATTGTCACACAATTGGACTTAACCTATTGATTATAATGCCAACAATGTAGCCAGCGACAGCGGGAAAGACAACGTCAAAGCCCAACAAAGTCATGCATGCTTTATACGCCAATATCCTGTAACAAAGGATCCTTGTTCTCTTTGCTCAACACAACACAACTCAACTCAACTGAACTCAACTGAACTGAACTGAAGTGAATTCCAGCATATGCCGCAATAGCACAAAGCCGCTGACATATTAAGAGTTAAAGCGTGATAAGCGCGTTGATACGCTTTCTATGTACAACCAACTCCCCCACCACGCATCCTATGCACACTATAAAGTGCTTTACAACCCAAAACGAGGCATAGTAGCACATTTAAGCATTTAACTAAAGCCGCATTCGCACAGCGAATTAAAAAAAAAAGAGGAATAATAAAACGAAATATAAAAAAGAAAAATAAAGAGACAGAGGAGGACAGAGAGAAAATCAACCTTTTTCTGTTAATTTTCTGCTTATTGCTTCATTGTTGAGCTTAACGCGCTTCTTGCTTAACAAAATTTTTCGATTTTTGCGCTTTTCACAAAGGACGCGGAATGAGGAACATGCAAAAGGGATGTTGGGCAATGGGAAAGCGAATGAATATGTAGTGGTTAACGAATGAAAATGAACGGAAGGACGGGCAAATGACTGTTGTTGCTGATGAAGCGCACTACGATTATTGTGAGATTGACTGTGTTGTTGTTGTTTTTAATTTTGCTGTACTTGTTGTTGTGACTGTAATTGTTGCTTGTTGATTTCAGTTTCGTTTATGCCAATTTTCACCTCATCCCTCTGCCGATTTCTCATTACGCTTTGAGCCAGCGAGTTCCGGATCCGAGCTCTGAGTTTCGACGCCACTTCTTTTATACTCTTCACTCAATAATTAGTTTTATAACTTTAGCATAAGGCTCGCAACACAATAAAGGGGACATTGTAATCCGCATAAACTATACTTGTATATATTCTTCATAAGCTCGGCGAGGCTAATTAATTTTGACATAATCAGTTTTTTAGGTAAAAAGTAAAAATTTTGCACTAAATGTCACCATGGATTTTTTGTGTATCTGTCTGAAGCCTATAGACTCCGACATTGTTTGACTGAACACTATGACAATTGTTAACTATATGAATGTTAACATGGAGAATATTTGTACGTGAAATTTGGTGTGTTAGTATACCGCGAAAATCGGGAAATTCATCAGTTTACCGTTGATATGTAAGTTGAAATCTAAGTCGAAATTCTGTCAATGAAAAGTAATAAAAAAAGTTGAAATGAAATCGAAAGTTTAGTGCCTTATTGGTGGCAATCCTATCTTCCCTGCATTCAAAACGACATTTGTTTGTCAAATTAATTTAGTGTGTTCCAAATTGACTCAATGAGACTGATGAAACAGCGTAGTGAGCGTTTAGAGACAAATCGAATAAGAAATTCTCAAGCGCGATACATTAAGTACGGGATAACGCATACGGTTAAATTCGGCGAGTTTGAAGTTCCATTACAGTCTAACAGTCCATTATTGGTAAAACTGGGCACAATGAGCACTGTTTATCAGCATTGCAATGTTTTGAAATTTAGTCACGAAAATGTGAGCGGAAAGGTTAAATTACCACAAATAGAAGTAGACAATGGACTTAGCTAAAGAAGCTTGTCGAGCTAAGTAAATACTTTATTGTTTTATTTTCTCAAAGAATGTAAAGAGGTCCAGTTAAGCCTGAATCACAGAAGCCCTGAAAATATAAGAATCTTCGAACTTGTGTGGTTCCATTAAGTTGTAACCTACCAATGTATCTCGCTGATATCTCAGAGCACTCTTTTCTGCAACCATCAATACATAAAATTAAATGTCTTTGGATTATTGGATTGAGTACGTGTATTTTACATGCAAATACTTCGTTAAGTTCTTATAACTCTGGAATAGTCAAAGTTAATCTCATTTTTGATTCCTGTTTTATTTTATATTTTCTGTCTCTCCTACTATCCTCTACTACTGCAGCTTCTGTTGTTGTTTTTTTTTTTTAATGTTTTACGAATGAGCGCGGAAACTATTATATGCCATTCTTATTATGCTTCTGCGTTCATTTTCAACATAAACACACACATAGACAGAAACAATGAGGCACATAGATACACTGAAACTAGCAAACATTGTAATGTTGTCGGGAGAATATTCTGATTTTTGCCCATCTCCGCTATATGTATTACTCCCTACTCATGGCCGAAAACATCAGAAAACAAAAGCAAAACAAAAAATGGCGAGACATTTACAACAGGCTATATAACAAACGGCAAGCAAGCCAACAAATACAACAAAGACAGCAACAAACAAAAATTTAGTTTTCGCTCATAGACGAAGTCAACGAAATCGTTCTCGCCGATGTCGTTCTGCCGCCACTCCAACTCCTACTCATACTTCTTCTGCTGCTGCTGATGTTGATGGCTTCATTGTTGTATTTTATTTTATGCTACACTTCGCTCTCACCACTCCACGTTCGCGAACAACTTTCGTTTTTGGGCTCAGACCCTGACTTCATTCCCGATTCGGGGCTCAAAAATAAAAACAACAACGTCAACGTCAAGAACAACAAAATTAAAGCACACAAAATGAAACTAAAATAGTTCGTCGTCGCCACCGCCACCGCCATCGCCACCGTTGCCGTTGCCGCTCTTGCTGACGCTGTCGTTGTCGACGTCGCCATTTTTCGTGCCATTTTTGCTTTTTAATTGACATTTGTTTGTTTATGTTTGTGTGTTTGTTTATGCTTGTGTTTGTGTGCATTTTTGTTTCTGAAGCTGGCTTTATATTCCTATCTTCCATGCCTCATCCTCATACCCACTGTTGGCCGCTTCTTCTTTTCTGTCATCACTACTCCCTTTAACACCGTACAGTGGCGACCATTTGTGTTATTGTAGCCCATTGAAAATCCGGCGGCAGACATTTTTCGTAATTATTGCACAAAATTGATTTGATTTTTGGATTTTAATAAGTATTGACAGTATTTTAATGAAGTAGGAAACGTGGCTAAGTACTACGCGTTGAAATATAACAGGACATGCAGAAGAAATACAAATACACACATACTCATAAATACTCATAAACTATATTTCTGGTTATTTTGAAAGAGCGATGAATTAAGATAAATATTTTTAAAGGCTACATATAATTTTTATATATATACATTTATTTTTTTTTCTACCGTTTGATCGAATACCATGAAAATTGGTACATATAAAGATGTGATCATGGAGAATGTTTGTATGTGAAGTTTGATGCGATTGTCTACCGGAAATATCGAGAAATTCCATCAAATTTTTTTAAAGTTTGAAAATCTCAATACTGCTCCATCAGTTTGCCGTTGATATGCATGTCAAATTCGAAATCGAAAGTCTTTCAAAGAAAAAAATATAATAAAGTTTAACTGAAATCGAAGGTTTAGTGCGTTATTGGTGGTGATCATATCTTTGATCCATTCAAAACTATAAAATCATCTTAGTGTGTTTATATAGGCACCAGGCAAATAAAAACTTTTTCCAACAATTTGAATAAAATTATAACATACTGAATTCTCGAGAATCTTGTGTTCGCTGTGTGCGCTGCACTTGAATTTCTTCTCTTTTGACAGCAGCTTTCACTGAATAATTATATTCTGGCAATTGACTGTAACGGTGATCGTTGATCCTGATGATCCTGACGAATGTTGCAATAGAATGTTCGGTGTTCGGCCAATGCTGCTGAAGAAACCTTTAAGCGTCATGTTCACTTTGCAGCGGTATGTCTTTGCATGGTGACATCTTTCAAGCTTCATCAAACCATGGCAATTTGTACTCGAGTTTTGACATGCAGCGTCTTTATTTTGTGTGATCTCGTTTTTTGAAAACCTTCAATAAATCGCTATTTGACAATTGTTAAATTCAATAAATTACTTAAGGGAAATAAACGCTTTGATACTTTGTTTTATATATTGAGATCAAAGGAAATACGTAAAAATATAGTTTTTTTTTCTTTTTTAAATTGGTTGATGATAATAAAAGACTATAAATTAATTGAGGATCCATACTGTTTATTTGCTACTATCATCTGTCTGTTGTGTCTGTTGCTGTGCTTAACGATTTCTTTTTTGATTGTTGGGATGTTTATTAATAACGTGATATTAATTTTAATCTACATATAAATCGTATAAATCATCACATTTGAGCAAATATAGACAGAGTTGAGAAATGAATATTTAATTTATGATAAAAAACCCTCTGATACTTCGAAGCAGGTCGTTACAAATAATAGCACTGATTCGCTAAAAAGTTTCAATAGGTAGGGTCTAAAAATTAGCAACAACTGAAGCACTGATAAGCATGCAAATGAGACTGCCACACGGATTAAATAACAAATTCTAATCTAGCATTAAGAAAGCGCCTCAAGTAGGACAGAAGTGGTTAGGCGCTAAAGGGTTGAAGAAACCCGTATTTCCGAACCAAGTTGTCGATGCACATAAAAGCTCCAACAATAAAATGAGGAAACAACGAAACTAAGGCGAAACAACAAGCGTGCCAAAATGTATGA
Source organism: Cacoxenus indagator (assembly GCA_035041755.1). Classification (NCBI taxonomy): domain Eukaryota; kingdom Metazoa; phylum Arthropoda; class Insecta; order Diptera; family Drosophilidae; genus Cacoxenus; species Cacoxenus indagator. The sequence continues at coordinate 265,278 of JAWNKX010000218.1, read as the reverse complement.
TTCAATAACAACGAACAAAAGTCACGATTCCAGTTGTGCGCCTAAATTTATGCCACACATTAACCAAGGCATAAAAGAAGCCTGCTGGCGCTAATTAACCAAGCAGGCGTTTGAGTTTGGGGATGAAAACTTTCAACCAAAAGCCTCACCGGCCAAAAATTAATTGAATATTTAAGTCGGACTTGGTGTGTATGCTGAAGACTTCAGATTTGAGAAAGCTGTATTTTTTTCTAATAAGAAAATTAAAAGCTTCAATTTATCCATCTTTGTTGAGCACAAGTCTATCTATCCATTTTTTATATCATCTATTTGTTTTTATTTAATTTGATGCAAGCAAATATTTTGCTTACTTGACTAACTGACTGTACGCCTCACTAAATGACTGGCCTCGCTGACTGAATGCTTTAGTTAGCGATTGCCTCACTGACTAACTGCCTGATGGATTGTCTACGAAGTTTGCTTAAATTTATGCAACAAACATGAACACGCACGACCAAATACACATACAAATACACACGCACACACACATAAGCACAAGTAAATAAACAAAGAAAATCACGCATGTGGCACGACCGCCCATTTGCACGCTTTAAGGCCTCCTTTTTAGTTAGTCTAAGAACCTAAAGCTATGGATGCGAGGCTTCGTAGATATATGGCAGACATAAATTTAGAAATCGACAAATATGTCATACCCAATACAATGCAAAATATATATAAATGTATGTAGGCGGTATGTATATCTGTGAGCGTCTGTATGTTTGTTTGTTTGTAGGTGTGCATTTGATGGACAGTGTTTGCTTATCGCCATAGCTCGACGACGTAACTAAACACGCCTCAATTCAACGCTATTCCCGACACCATTTCGTTCGACTTGGTCGATTTTAGTTCAGTTCAGTTCAGCTCAGCTCAGTTTAGCTAAACGTCTCTTCGGCGTTACTTTGGCTAAACGCCTGCACCATCAACCAAACGATACACAAATCAGACCGCCTGTCTGACCATTCAATGCTTTACTATACATTACATGACGTTACGTAACGTTAGCTTGCTTTTGCGTTTAGTTGTTACGCATTGCCAGAGCTAAGGGAGCTTTCTCTGTTCAACTGGCCTATGCCCTATTGTGTGTGCGCCTAAATGTATGCAAGATAGCATCTGTTTTGGTCATCATCATCACCGTCGCCGGCGTCGTCCTTAGTTAAAGCCATTCAAGCCTTACATCTGGCTTTGCAGACTGCCAGTCGGCCCAACTGACCGAATATCGTACTAAATTTCCAAATGTCTGTATGTGGCTTGTGTGCTAATACATACATTCATATAACATATGTATGCGTATTAGGCGCAAATATTGAGGCTTTACTTAAACAGCATTAACTCGAAATTAACATGTTGCAGAAGGTAGTCAAATGCTAAATGCTCACACACAAACAGAACTGGGCAACATGTGTTTAAATTTGCCATAATCATTATTCTTAATAACACCAACAACAAACTCATCCACATCATTGCCGTTATCGTCATCATCATCCTTAATTTTCCAACACATCGCCCTCGTCATACTCGTCATGCTTAGCTAAGAATATCTTACCAACCAGCTTCTTTCGCCAAAGCCACATTGCCACGTTGTCGTAATGCCAATTTTGCTGTGAATTACTTTCGGGCTATATAAATATATGAAATTATGTCGACATCGACAAATCGAGAGATGTGTACAGGATGACTAAGCGGTATGCGTTTTCATAACTTAAGTGCAAAAAGTGACAGTGAGCAAGAGGAGACAAGTCCAAAAAAAAAAAACAAATTGCAGTTACCTTTGCACCGTCGCTGTAAGACAAGCAAGTTCAAGGCAAAGCAAGTTCTACAGCAAAATTCAAAAAACTCAAGAATTCAACTTCAACTTAACTGAACTGAACTAAACCCGTAGTCGACTCAATGACTCGCCCACTCCCTATTGACTTACAAACGAGAAACCAAGCAAGTAACCAACAAACCAAGAAAAGCGTAAAAGATACGAAAGACGAAGATGAAAAAAAAGAGTCAAAAGTAAAAATTCGCAGAACTCACATCTGACGCCCGTCCCCTTCCATCTAACGTAAAGCTAAAGGCGAAAAAACTACCTTTAGCAATTTTCTTAAAAAATTCAATCTATCAAAAAACGCGGAGGCCAACTTGAAAAATGAAGCGAATTCGTGTGAGATGAACAAACGTACTCATCGACAGGACATGCAGGAAAGGACGAACGTACACCCCTACGAACATACAAGCGAACTACGTTACGAACGGAAAATGAGCGAACGAAGGAAGGAACGAGCGAGCGACCGAACGAGCGTGCGAACGTGCGAATGTACGACCGTAGGAACGAAGGCTGGAGCGTCTATGGATGAACTTAGTACAAGCCTTATAAATAAATAATTTTCACGTGCCACACACACGGTGAGCTAGCAATTTTAGTACTAAAAATGTTGTTGCCTGCATTTAGGGGTACGAGCCCGCTGTAATGCTAACCCACGACGCTTCTAAACCGAAGCTGGCGCAACACTTCGGCAAGTCCAATTAAGAGCTGGTAAGAGCGGCACATTGAATCCGCGAGTGTTTTTTAGCACAGAGAGCACGCGAAATCGTGGTGAAAAAGGTTTCGGCCTCTATTCGTATATCCTTGCTCTTAAATCCACTCTTTGAGTTACTCTCTCCAAACTCTTAAAGCTTAATTTGCAGAACGGTACTAAAGAGTCCAACTACGGCTTCACTCAATTGCAGTATCTCATCCAAAAATTTCGTGTTCTCTTGAGCTGCTACAGCCTGTGGGGAACTTCGGGTGCTGGTGAACTTCTACTCATATTTAATTACACCGAGTGAAGCCTTTAAAGGCTTTTGTGCAGCGCTCGAATATCGTTGGAGCATATTTGGACGAGTTTGTCCAAAGGAGTTCGCTCTACTTCCTTTCGGCACTAAAATTGTTTGATTATGATTTTTATATGAATTTAGTTTTATTGTTTATGGTTATAATTAATGACGATGCTACTAAAATTATACTGAGTTCTGGTCGTATTTCATAAAAATTGCTTGACTCTAGTAATTTTAGAAGTAGGAAAATAGACATAACATCAGGCAGTGCTTTAACTATCTACTTTAATAGCCGGCATCTGAGTTGGTCGCATCTCTACACATTTAAAGCTAGAGCATCCTACTCTCTACAGTGGATACCTCCCTTCTGTCAAGCCATTAAGCAACCATCTCTCTTAAGTAGACAAAATTTTCAAATAATTTCAGTGTATTATATAAAAGTCTTTACAAGCTTGCGTGGCTCCATTAATTCAAGCTAAAAGTCCCTGGGTTTCAAGAAGCATAGAATGAGGATCAGAATAGCTTAAAAATACCTAGAGAATATGAATAGAACTGTGTGTTTGCTAACAAATTGATTAGGAAAGACCGAATCATCGGTGTACTTCATAGGAACATATATAATAAAGAAAAAAAGTGAATAAAGGTAGAAAGAATAGCGAGAGAAGGGCCAAAATCGTCGAATTTAGTCACTTCAAACATACTCCAGAAAAGTGTTGGAAATACATAGCCAAACCCACGGTTCTTATGGTTATTGCTACATTGTTTATCGCCCTTGTGCTGCAAGACATTATACTTGGCCATTGTATGATACGTATATATATGTTATATACATTATACGTAGAAACTGTGAGTACATCGAACATGGTAACAGTATGGATGATTAGCATAGCATCACAGATCACAGAATCAAGGACTTGACTCCATATTTGGTTAAATAAACAAATCAGAGAAGTAATTAATCTGCTCCGCAAACCTTTTTTACAAATGACGGTATTTTTCCTATATTTTCAAGCGAAAATTAATTTACTCACTCTCAAGAGCTCGCCTCTTTTTGACCACAGAACTCGTCTATACGTTAACTGCTTTACCAACTTACCCTAATGGCAGCCCGAACGCAAATCAATCCAAATTTTACCACGTCTCAGCGTCATTTGCCGCGCTTTGCATGCCCGACTCACCAAATTTTTGGCGCAATAAAAAACATTTGTTACTTCGTATCAAAATATCATCTTTTCTTTTATTGCTTCCTGGTTATAAAACAAACTTTTTGCGGGAAGGGCCTAGGAGAGCCGTACTCTCTGCCCATTGTTGTTAAGAGCGACGGCGTTGGTGTGGTTGTGAGCGTGCGTGCTGCAGATGCTTGTCCAAAATGCTGTCAAGGGTATTTACATTTTGCCGTTTATTCTAGTTTTATTAAATTTATGCACTTACCACTTGCACCTACCACAGTCGTCGTTGTCATCAATGCAGACTAGACGTTTGATCCTTTTTGCATATACTCGTATTTTATTAGAGAATTATTTTTGTGCAAATTTATTCCGAGCTGCTTGATTCATTTTGGCTTTCCGCTTTTCAGCCCTGACAACTTTTCGTATCCGATTACGTGGCTGCTGCAGATTTCAGAACAAGAGTCAATTTGGAAAAATATCATTTTTCCAAAATTTAAAGTTTTTATTTCATCGTGGCTCGATAACAGGAAATTTGAGTGTGTGATGAAATTTAGTAACGGAAATGTAATTGAATGAATTCGCATTGGATTTTGCTGTCAAATATGATGAATTTGGTTTGGAAAATGTGATTATTTTAATGGATTTTTGTGGACAGGTGGTGTGTGGTTGTGATGAACGATACAAAAGAAAATTATACGTCAGATCTTTGTTTTGGGTAAATTTTTATCTATATATTATTCATTATTTATTTATTTGGGTCACACCTGAAAAGCTTGAATTTTTAATATGCGTTTGTGTAGTGTCATTAAAGAAGTATGAATGAATTATAAGTAATCAGCTTTATTACAAAGAGAGCTGTCTTTTTATATAAGACTACTAATGGTCGCGTTATCCGTGTGAGAAACATGTTTTTTCTAGATTCAATCCACATTTGAGTAATGTTTGACGCACTAAAAAGGGAATTGTAAGCGCTTCAATGTATCAACAAAATGATTTCTCTACTCTGATTTTTCCATTTCATTTTGTCACTTCCACAAAATTTGCCATAACTCGTATGATCACCAATGGCTTGTCAGTGTACAATTTGGCGGAGTTAAAATAGGAAACAAAAGAATTAGTGAATATAATAATTTAATAAAATTACTTATTTTGTATTATACCAGCAAAATGAACTTCGATACGTTTTCATCCATTTTCGTTTGTTTTTGTCAAACTACTTTGCTTCACCATTCTGTACCGTACTTTAGTGGAAAGATAGAAGACTCGGTACAGCAGACAATCCTGGTCTTCCAGAATCGTGGAACACGGAATAACAATTATTTTTACTCCATAATAACTTTATCTTACTGAAATTCTTGCTGATATTTGTCCTGATTTTCAAATCTCTTAGCAAAATAGAAATGTTGTAGCAAAAATTAAAAATGAGTTCAGTTAGTAATTGATTTTGATAGACATTTTTGTTTGACGTTATTATTTATTTGGTGGCCGTGTTGGTGTGAAGTTAGTAGTTGTGATTTTGAAATGTGCAATATTTTGCTGATTCCTTTTATGTTCAGTTCATGCAAGAATATATTCAAATTTTGAAAAGTTCGGTGGAGGCTCTTCATCTGATTGGTAATCTCTGCTTAAGCAAAGTTCATCTGTCAACATAAGTCGTAGACTTTTAACTACTTCACTGTGACAGTTGTACATCGGACTGATCAGAAACAATCGCCTTTGGGCTTTTCCTTCGAACGGAACACCAAAGTGTTCTGACAATATTCGAAAATTGATTGGACACCATTTTGGCCATTGCTATTTGTTGGCTAGGGCGCAAGCTGGTGTACGTCTATCTGTCAAACAATTTTATGACGCACTTGGAATTTCGAAATAATACCTATTATAATATAACTTCTAGATCGAGACACAATAGAAGAATAAATAACATACAATATTTATCCTTAGCTAATGCTATCTGTAATATAAAGAAGTTTAAAAACATCTCTAAGTAAATCCTTTCAAAGTATAATTGCTTATATCTGATACGTTGAGACCATTACCTTGCTCCGTAGCCTCATAAAGCCCCTGCAACTAAATTTCGTTAGAAGCAGTTATAGGAAAAGGCTATTGAATCACTGGCAACATATTTAACAAAGCAACACAACATGCCGGCCTCGTTTATTACACATCCATCTGCAGAATTCTGAATAGGCGGTCATACTTTTAAGATGGTCTCTATTGCCTCATTCATGTCATTATTTTGACAACAAAAATATCCTTAAAAACGATTTCGTTGTTATGAAAGGAAGTAAAAAGAAAACAAATGTATGTACTACATTAGCCAACATCTGCTTAATGATTCGAAGCAGATGCCATTTTTTACGCATACCAAATGAGATTCTTGCACTTTGCTGCATTTGTGAAATGCGGGGGAAGAAAGAAAAGGGTAAGTGCAATTTTCAAGAGCTTTAGAAGAATTTTCACAAATATTTCAACGGAAATCAGCAAATGTTGCATAATACCCACTGACTCATTCACTCAATTGAATATCGATTATTGAGTTGAGTGCTTAGTCCGAGTCAGAGATACAAATTGCAAAAGGGGTCGTTATCAGACTTTTATAAACAAAAGCTATGAACGTCTGTTCATCTACACAAGCATGTAATAGTATGTCAGTGTATAAATAATAGCAAACATCAAACGACAAAAGCCAGAAATACCCAGCCACAAATTCTTAAAATTTGTTGCGGTTTTTGCTTTTTCCACCTCCGTGGGCCGACCATGTCAGGCCGCAGACGTACTGATAAATTGATACAGATAATACTGTAACGAAAGTGCTCTGTGTGAGTGTGTGTGTCTGTAGAGAGAGCATCAAATATGCAAAAGTCATTAATAATTCATAAAATAAATTTTACAATAAAATTCAATTGATTGTGCAAATATTTTCTTTGCCGCAAAACACGAGCGAAGCGAAAGTGTGTGTATGTGAATGCTAGCAAAAGTGAAATGCTTCGAGCAACGGAGATGAGCAGCGCGTGTCATGGAGTGTGGGCCGTCGGTTGAGTCATGTCCTTTGGCATATTGGCCTGTGTCGGTTTGATAAATGTGCAAAAAATTATTAAAACAAAACAAGGGAAAATGAAACTTTTTTTTTAATTTAAAAAATAAATAAAACAAAAGAAAAGGCAAATCGTTAAAAGGAAAAATGTGTTTTTGTTTTGTGTTATTGGACTCTGTATTTGTTATTGTCTGTTTATTTAAATGCTTGTATGTTTTTAGTGTGAGACACAAAAAATTTGAAACGAATTAATTATTCAAACACATAGTTGTCTTTATGTGTGTGTATGACTTTACTCAATTATGCAATTTTAATTAACCACAAAGGCTTTTTTGTCGAGGCAAAAATCAACAACATTTTTGAAAAACCGAAACAAAAGCGAAATACAGCAAAGCAGCAAAGATGGAAGGCAACAAACTGCGCTGCCACTAAATGAATGCAAATATGAACGTTCAAAGCGGTCGCCATCACCGCTGTAAGCAAAAAGGCCAAGGGCAAAGTAAGCACCTGGGTCGATCCAAAGTTACCCGAGTTTGTAGGCGGGTGGTGTTGCTGAGGGAAGCTAGAAATACTGGCGTCTACTGTCATCTCTCAGAAAAGACCAAACTAATATCAGACCTACTAATGGGTTAGTTTTGGCTCGGTAATAAGTTGTATTTGGTTTTTATTGGTGTATGAAAAAAAACATAGAAAGAAATGAAATAGGGAACCCTTAATTACTTAAGTTGCAGCTGTTGGTGGTGTGTCATGTGGAACTGCATCCAATATTTTATGAGGGGATAAAACAGCCGACACAATTGACAGTATTCTAAAAAGACATTTGTTTTGTTCCTTCACTTATGAGCAACACAACACTAATACATTAATGATTCAAATTAATTACCATAGCAGTAGATATAATGACAGACTGTCTATGCACCCAAAACCACTTGCTAATGCTCCAGCAACTCATCGCCCGAGGAAAAGACTGAAAAGGCTTCATCATTACGAGCTTAAGGAACGAAGATCCACCTTGTATATGAAACGAAAATGGAAGAACAACACGGCTTCGCATAACCGATAGGACAGAAGAGATAGGCACACACACCTCTCTATTCTCCTATTCTACTGCGCTCACAACATCAACGGCTATGTGTTGTTATTGTTGTTGTAACGCGTCTATTTTTAAAATCTTTAGTAATCCAATCCACTGGCCCTAGTTTGATAAAAATTTGATTGTGCACATCTAGCGATGTTTCTGAGCAAATAGGCCAGTGTTAAATCCTCTAGGCAGAGTTGGATTGAATCACATTTTTTGAGAAGTTAGAGAAATGATAAAAATGAAAACAAACCTAAAATCTTTTTAATTGTTTTCAGGAGCACTTACTGATCACCCCTCGTACTCAATGCCTACGCTGCCTAAGCAAATTCATCAGTCATGAGATTTGTGTAAACAGTTTCATTTCCTTTGCATTTCTTAAACTCGACTTGACTTGAATCACAAATTTCTTCATTTTTTCTTAACATTTTTTATTTACATTTTTGTTTTTGTTTTATTTAATTTTTTTTTTTTTTTGTATTTGGTCTGCGCGCTGTTTTTGTTTTTCCGGTGTTAACTGGAAATTGAGCATGAAGCGCAAAAAATTAAAGAAAAACGAAATAAGCAGCAGAAAAACGAAGAGATGGCAGCAAATCCATTTACACACACCGGCGCGTGCACACTCACACACATTGATTTCCGCTGAAAAGCGAAAGTGAGGACAACAAAAAAGTAAGGCGGCGTTGCCCTGAAACGCAAAGTGGCGAAAAAGTCTTCGCGAGTGGTACAAAAAAGGTGCCACCGAAGTTGACTGACAGGAGACAGCAAAAGATGATAATTCATTTAATATGCATGACTTATTTTGCGCTGTTGGTTTGTGTTTTTTTTTTTCTGTTGAGCTTAATAATTATTGCTTTTATAAAAAGAAATTTGTTTTATGAGTTCCTTTTCTTTTTTTGTTGTTTTTCAATTAATTTTTTGCAGTGCCTATCCTTAGACTTAGTTCGGCGCGTACGAGTATACCCGTCGTTGGTGCTTCACGTTGCGCAAGCTGCTTAAGCGCATTAATTAATAGCAAAATTGTCTTCGTAATATTAAAACGCGACGGAGGCGAAGGAGCACTTGAAAAGTTTTTCGGCAACTTTCTACCTTTTTGCAATTTGAGCCACGCTGAAAATATCATTTGAACCAATGAAAATTAAATGTGGCACTGCTGCCACGAGAAGTTCCCACGACCATCGTTGTCGTAGTGTGAGTTTGATTCTAAGTCTGAGTGGTGGCGCACTAAGTTCATATTCACAGCGACTTTAATTAAAGGGTAATTGAAATTTGGCGACAAATGAGCTCTTGGAAATTTAAGTGCTACAAAGAGCAAAGCAAAGCACCGCACCGCACCGCACAGCGCAAAGCAACACAACGCAACGCCACGCGAGGCATTAAAGCGGTCAAAGTGCGCCTTTGCGTATACTACACTTTCCTACTGGAAACGCACACACTAACACATACATACACATAAAGCATAATTTCCACTTTGATTGACCTTGTTTGTTTGGCATGAGAGCAGCATTCCTTAACTCGTGCTCTGCCGGCGTGCTTAAGCAAGCGCCAAAGTACAAATTTTTTGGTACACGATTTCTTGGAAAGTTTTCAAAAATGAAATAAGTTGCCTCCCTTTGAGTTTGTCAAAAAGCATTTGAGCTTTGATGTAATTGAAAGGCTGCTTGATTATTGATAAACAGACGGGACAATTAAGTACATTTCAACAGAAGCTCTGAGTTATTTCAGTTGATGATTAACAACAGAAAGAAATTAAGTCATGAATCTTAAATGATTTGGTGCTTTTGTGAAGCTTCTTTGGCTTTTTAATCCAATCAAATCCAATTTAAATTGAAAAAAATCAGGAAACCACCACGCATAATGAAATGTGTTTACCCAATCGATTACTGAAGTAAGCAAGCTTGATTTAGAAATGTTGTCTGTATTCAATAGGATAAAAAAGTAATAATAATAAAGAAATAATAAATAAATAATAAATAAATAAAAGACGAGGTGTTGTTATTAAAAACCGAGACTGACGCTGGTAAAGAAGAAATAGTGTGCAGTGCCTCTCTCTTCTATAAACTAATCATTATCATCGTTTCCATTTAAAACTTGGAAAAACTGCTAATGAAGCTTTTAATTTATTGAAAGAAGTATGTGGCAATATTCATTGCCATACATTTGTGTTTTTGAGTGTTCTAAGCATATTCTAGATGGCCGAGAAGGCGTTCAGATAATTGACACCAGGGTAGCCCTTCCACATCGGTAATCTGAATCTATCTGACTGTCGGTTAGGTGTTCAATTATTTTTTTTTTAAATAAATTTTTTTTTTTTAATATTATTATTTACAAATATTTTAATTTTACTGTTATTGTAAGAGAACTTCAATTAAATTTGAAGGAAAAGAACAAATGCATAACCACTTAGTGAAGAGTGATCTTCTATAAGTGTGATTTGTGGTTAACATAATTACAATGATCTTTTCGCAAGGTCGACATGATACAGTCTGCGGAGCCTTCTGAGAAAATGTTCATCAGGTCGATTTGGGTGATGCTTGAGCTGCTCTAAAGACGCCGCAGTTGTTGATTTAGGACATAACCAATTTTGGGAACATTTAAATCGCTTTCTATGTTCTCTGTTCGCATTTACTATGGGGCGCATTTACTATTCGTCCGAATTTGCCTAAAATTTTCGCGTTTGCACAATACGAATAGCCCAAACTTATCGGAAAGTATAAAAAATGTGACAAATCGTGGATTTTTACTTATAATCCTTAAACATCAAGATTTGAGTCCTTTGAAGTTGTGAAAAAGTAAACGACACGCATTGTGAAGTAGCTGACAGAAGAAGACTTGCAACACCAGTGGAAGACTCGCATAAGGCGTTGTAGTGACAGAAGATTGGTGGGTGTATATTGTATAAAATATTAAATATGTATTAAATAAAAATTAAAATGTTTTACAGCATCAGTCTCGAGGCCATTTGTCGTAAATATTGGAGGTTATTTAGTACCCTATTGTGGTGTTAAAATGCAAATACCTCTCCCTTTGTCCCCCGACAGAAACCTCATTTTAAACTTCTTCGCGAGCGAGTAAATTGCCGAACAATGTCGAAAAGAATGGCAGCTGGTAGCTGACACCGAGAATCTTGGCATCAGCAAAGAAGCGAAGAAACGAAGAATAAGAAGGGTAACACGTGTTCAACCCTATAAGACTTACTAATTTATTGTAAGATTTGACTAGATAAAACACCAATGCATTTACTTGAATTTCAAAAGGGTTTTGTATCGGGATTTGAATGCTACGCTGGCGCCATCTCTGGTTTACTTTCTCAAATGTCGCATTCTCTTTGGGTCATTGACAGAGAAAATCAATTATAACAGTAATGAAGATTGACAGCAGATAATCTTTTATACATTATATTCCTCTGGCTTTGTAATATTGTGCTATTTTAGGGGATTACCTGTTTACTCCCAGCTGATTTGGTTCATATTGCTACTTCTACCTTCAAAATTGACCGCCTTTAATACAATTCATCAACTGCCAAACATGGTAAGTCCCCTGCTCGTTGAAAACGTGATGTTTTTTCTGAATTGAAATGTGCGTCTCAATTCAGAGACAAACAAATTGGCGTTGGCATTAAACAGACAGACACACAGGCTGGTTATTAGCATGAAAAAGGTCATTTTTATAGTATCAACATTATCGTCAGGTTTTTGCAATAAATATCATGACCTGGGGGCAGGTAATGCCGACAGCGAGAGTGTCCGCCGAACTATAAAAACGTACAACGTTCAATGTTTGTCATCTCATTGCAGCACGCGTAGTGGTTGCCATGTTATGTATTCACAAGTGGACGCATAAAAATCCTTGATTAATTGCCAACATTTCCGCTGCGCAAAATGTCCTTGTCGCACTTCCGCTGTTACGGGGTACTGCCACTTTTATTGTCAATTTAATGTGCAAAAACAACTAAATAATAACCAAATGCAAACATTACTGTTGATTCACTTTTTTCTCCTCTATGACAGAACAGTGACTTTCTTGTTTTTCCAGTTTTCTTTTTTTTCTGTCTTTCACCCCAAATTTACCCTTCTAACTTGTCTCATGCGCGTCGCTCGCTTATCTCTTGAGTACTAAGTGCCAGAATTTTACATTTATTATAGCCTTTATTGCACTACAACCTACAGTTTTGCGGGTGGACTGGGAGGTCTGTCAACGAAAAGTGGGCTAACGAAATAATTCTGAACTTGCTTTTTATACTCTTCATAAAGCTAATAGGTAATAATACCATTGTCATGAAGCTTGTAACATAGTAGGTGGGACACATGAATCGAAGCCAAATATTTATGCACAATCAATAATCTCTTGATCAATTCGATGAGACGCGGTGACGTAGTCCTGTCTGTCTGTACAAATAAGTAAATAAATAAAACGTGCAAGAGACCTCCGCTTTTTATTTCTTAATTATAGGTTTTACTTTTGTTGTTGCCAGTTAGCGTAAAGCTCTTATATAAAGCTCTTGGGTCAATTTGAACTTTCTAAATAAAAGTTTTCTTTTTTTCTTGATTCAATTGAGGCAACGAAGATACCTGGAGTATAATAAAAAAATCATCATATAAACATCAGAGGCCCAAACATAAGGCCATAGTGTACTCAATTCTGAAGTAATTTCTTAGCCTATTTTACCAAAACATAGCATTATTTGATCTTATAGCACCCATCAAAAACCATATAAAGTCATTTTCAAGCTCTTATTGAAAACTTGTTACTACCGGCTCAACAAGTTGAAATTTTGTCCATAGACCTGAAATAATATTATCAAAATGCATCGGATAGCCCTATTACGGATCCATAACTTAAAATTTTTGCTGGAACTCGAATTTTATTGTTTGGCTTATCGAAATGACAGCGTAGCAGAAGTCATTTTAGAACTATTGACATGCCCAAAGTGCCCACAAATCAGTGTAAAGTTATACTTTGAAAGACTCATTTACTTCCTAACCCATTCATCTTACATCATACTACAAAAACATCCTGGGACTATGAATATGACTTTGCGTAAACAAACGCAAATTACTAGTATGAGGATTATTGATTCGAGTAAATTTTGTGTGAAACCCTGGTTGCTTGACGAAAAAGTGTACTAAACCTTCACCGTAACCGAAACTCATAGTTTTTTTTTTGCTTGCTATTATTTTTGCTACTTCAACTGAATCTGTCGTCATCGTACTCATCGTCGTAGTCGCTTGTTGTTCTCGTCGTCTTTGTCGTTCTTGTCGTCGTTCTAATAGTTATAATAGTTGTTGTTGTTATTACTTGAAGCTCCGTTGCTGTTGTTGTTGTTATTGTTACTAGAAGTTCTGTTTTAGTTGTTGTTGCACTTGTTGTCAATGGACTTATTTTGTCCTAAAATACTCAAAATTATTACTGTCGTTTACTAGCCGGCTCTACTCACAGTTCAGTTCTGTTCGGTTTGGTCTGCTTGGGTTTGCGCATTGCTCTGTTTCTGACTTCTGATTCTTCCATTTTGATGCTGATTCTACTATTAGACTAGTTCTTCGTCCTCTTGTTCTATGTCATAGCGGCCTACTCAAACCGAAGCGTCTGAATTGGAAGCTTTTGTCGCTTACTTAGTTTCTGCAGCTTCCCTTGTTTTGCGTACTTCTATGCCTCGTTGAAGTTGCTGCAGTTTGTTTATCAGACCAGAGGCCTCAGTTTCTACTTTGTTTCTCTCCTTTTTGTTTTTTCTGTTAACGCAAGCAGCGTTGTGGCAGCAAAGAAGAGCCAAAAGTACACGTAATTGGGCTAATGGATATTTCGGTACTAACACAATTTTGCTAATAAAGTTCGCAAACAGCAGTAGAAGCAGCGGCAGCAGAAACAGTTAAAGTCTTTCACATACTACTACGGACACACATCCACACAGACACATCCGAACACATATACGCAGAGACAAGTAGCAGTCGAAATAAATGCATCCTTACCGTCGAACTTCGATTGTCGCCCGCACGTCGTGCTGACATCCTGTTGTGCTTCGCCTTCGCCTTCGCCTTGACTGCTGGCACATCTAACTCAGTCTCCTTTACCTCAACTTCTGCCGCAGCATCTGCCTCAGCCTACGAGGAGTATGTTTTGGTATCGTCATCTGCAGCTCTGTCTGCATACGCTTTGGCAATGGAACGTACGCATTCGCATGCGTGGCTATGTGTGAAATTGTGGCGCGTTTCAAGAGTTTTGCGTAATGAAAGCAATTAAGTTCGCTACTGGCATTTGCCTCTAAACATGGAACGTGTTGCCCGTGTGTGCGTCTATATCTGTCTATCTGTCTGTCTGTCTGTTTGTCTGTTTGTGTGTGAGCGCGCGCGTATGTATGAGATTTGTGGTTTTCACTGGATAAGGACAAACTTATAACAGACTTTTGGCACATTTGTCGGTGAAGATCTCAAGGAAGCAACACATTCGCTTGTTTGCGGTTGCAAATCGTATTTGTTGGCTCACAATGAGTTCATTTATCTAGAACCCGGGATTGTGGTGAACTATATTAATCTGACACCATATGCTTTAAATTGGAATATGAACGATTTATGCAAAACTAAAGAATGAGTTGAAACATTCAATGAGCATGAGAAATTAAAGATAGGCAGATAGATTAAGAGAGAGAGCTACTTAGTTAAAATAAATAGTAGGTTGTTAGAGTCATAGACAAATATAAACTCACCAAAGGGGAACTGCCAAATGTAGTCAACCGCATCATTGAAACGAATATTAAGCCACTACAAACCGTAACTGTTTGAAACTAAGCCCAGATATTCTGATTTATAATTTCAACTGAGAAGAGAAGTTATTTACAAGTTAGAGGTATATTTTTAAGCGGTGCAATATTAGACTTACGACTGTTCAAACATTAAATAATTTTTTTAATAAATATACTTTGATGCAAAGAATAATGTAACGTAATCAACAAATTTAAACACCAGATCAATACTGAAGTTCATTGGTCACGTCAGACCAAACAAAGTGAAACTAACACAAGAAAACACAAGAAACTGTTTATGGTGGATGTTCAACCTGCAAATCCGTTTACAAAAACAAGTGCGGTCGACGTGTAAAAGTACCAACCTCGTGTTCTTTCTTGGGCGAAACAATTGACGGCGAAATTAACGCCTTGTAACGACTATTAGAAATACGTATTCGAGAAAGCAGGGAAAATAATCAACTGAAACTTCACTATTTGTATTTGAATCAATTCAGTTTTATCAACACTCACCAAAGTTCACAATTAAATAATTGCTTTTTTTTTATTTTGCACTTTCTTGTATAATAATAATAATAAAGAATGCCGTGGTGGGAGAGACCGAAACTCAGCCAGCCAACGAAACACGCGACATCAGCCCTAAGCGGTTGTAGGGTCCGGGGATCCGCAAACAGTTCAGGGGTATTCCTGTCAAAGGAAGCGGCCAATCTTCCCATACCCAAATAAGACATTAGAGCCTCTACCTTTTTAGTAAAGGCCAGGAAGTTTTTTTTTATTTGAAGAGTTCCTTATCCTTACCAAGTGACACAGAGTCCCGGACACTCGCAGGTGAAGACTTGTTTCTACGTCTTCTAGGCAGAGTGGGCTCTGGGGAGGGTAATAAATCCAGTATGTGGAGATGGTACTTCAGGCGGTGGTGACCAGTTAAGGAGCTCAAATCTAAAAGGAGCTAAAATCTAAATTTCAAATGATGTTCCCGGGACAGTTAAGCAATTTGGCTCGACGTAGGCCCCCACTGCATGCCCAAAGGTCTAGGGTGACATCTCTGAACCATTCCTCGATAAATGACTTGCCCGTTGTCTAGATAATACCGATATAGGGTATAGGAGTGATGAGTTTGGAGGAGGACCCAGTTCTGGGCAGGAGGACCCAGTTCGTTACCCTCGACACCCTGATGGCCAGATGTTGTTAAGTAGATTAAAGGCTAAATCAATGCCAGCTAGTACATTTTTCTTGTTTTCAGGACGAGCTGCTTCTTCTTGGCCTTGATGTGAGTTTTCCAGGTTAGCCTGTGGTCTATGATAGATGTAGCCTTACTTTCATTAAGGATTCACTCTGTGGGATTTCAGAACCATTAAGGCTCAATTGCGAGCAATTCCCTCTTCTCAGAACAAACGTGATTTCCCAGACTTATGTTAACCAGTTTGTTAACCATTCTGCAATCATACCAACTGCACCTTAGGCAGGCATGTCTACGGTGAATATAGTATAAAGCACCGGGACCAAAACACTTCACTGTGAAACTCCATCATTGATGGAATATAGGATGGAGGCTGATTTTGCTGCACATAGAAGTGGCGATTCTTTAGTAAAATTGCAAGTTTGTCCAATATCGGTAATATCCTTCTTAAAATAATTTTTTCAAATACTTTGGAAGAAGTTACCAGCAGGATGACCGTTTATTGGTGATCAAATATGTCGATCATTGTTTTTTGGGGAATATATATGAGTGGAAATTACCACCGGGTACACAGGCGGCCAGAACAATAAACAAAACAATAAAAAATCGCAATCTTTACTCATAGAATTTTCGACGTAGACTCGCTTTTTTTTGCTTCCACTAACTTAGCTAGTACGCAATGACCACACACTGATCTCACATGGGGCCCAAGTGGAATCAAAATTCACCTAGTTACATAGTAGACATAGTAACTTCTTTGGTGAACATGCGATACCAAAACTAATGTCTACGAACTTCATATTTGACATAAGAGTCTGTATTATTTAGTTGTTACTCTTTGCATAAGCCTCTCTAAGGTCATACATTATTTGACATGGCGATGTATAACAATATAGGAGCATTTATGGCTTCAGATTCTCATACGACTAATAGATCAACATTCAAATTTCTATTACTTTAATTACTTACTTACTTTTACCAAAACTTTTACTTTATAAAAAACATGAACTTATTTACAACAAGTGAAGCCCATAAAATAAAATCATCCTATCTCCATAAATACCAAATAACGTAGCACACACCCAAACCGTTCTTCGCTCTGCCCAGAAGGTTCAAAATTTTTATAATTGTGATACACCAAAACCGACAAAAAAAAAACTTGTAACCATTGGCAAACTTACGAAACCAACCACGATTGCAACCAGATATGTGCGAATATGTGTGCGCATTTGTATGGAAATTAACAAAATCTCTGTATATTTTGCCTCCTTCCACAATGTGAAGTACATATAGAAATATAAACTATCATACTCTATGAAGGACTCGGACTAGGAGCCGGAGTCGAAGTCTGAGTCTGATTCTCTCTCTCAATTTGCGAAAGTCGCACGTGTGTGCACGTATCTGTGTGTCCCAATCTAGTGTGTGTGCCAGCGTTTTCAGTAGTTAAACTCAATTATTATGCAAAGTCAACAATGTCTATTTGTGGCCTACTACGATGGCAACAACGACAATGCCAACGCAAACGACAACGACAGCGCAATGAAACCCCCGCCGCGTAGGCGTGGGCGAGAGATAGTATGAGTGGCGGTATGCCATGCTGCATGCCATAGACGACAAAGGCTAAATGCATTTAAATACATTTTGATTTGCAGTTAAAGTGAAATTGTTGTACGTGTCTTCGGAATTGTTGGTGAACATTTCAAACCCAAACACACACACATAAACAAAAACATATACGGCAGCAATCCCACACTTACACAAGCGATCGCCATTAGCACGCCGTACAAGCCACACCAACTATGATTTTCTTAAGTAGTTGTAGTTGTTTGGAAGTGGGAGTTAGATGAAATAAAATAACAAAACAGAAAGAAAACAAAGCAAAATGAAAAAAACTTTCAAACTATACTTAGTACAAAATGCATACACACATACTCACATATACACACACACATAGACACTAGTACTAAAACTGCAAAGCACTTTGAGTCATGGCATGCCACTCGACTCGACTCAACTCGACTCGACTTCGATTCGTTGCCACTTCGCTCCACAAGCGACTTGAGTCTACCCAATCTGAAGCAATGCGAGGACTCAAGGCACAAGGCGGAGTAAAGCGACAAGGATGCCAACCAGCTTTACAACTCCACAAAACAGATGACAAATAATTTTTGCAGTTTTATTGAAAATGTTTGACTTCAGTTTTGTGTTTCGAGTATTTTTCTTATTTCTGCAATTATTTGTTTTTTGCAGTTTTCGTTGTTGTTGTTGTTGTAGTTCTTGTTTTTTACTTATTTTTTAAACTTCATTTGTACTTTATTTTACGTTATTTGAACGCCTCTGCCTCTCTGTGTTTTCGAAAGTCCGTCCGTCACTTTGTACGACTCGTGGCCATTTTTGCCTTTTTTCGGGTTACTTTTTCAGTTTTTCACTTGTTGTCTCAGACTGGTGCTGTTGCTTGCCTCAACTGCTCCTAAAGCTTTTTGTTCAACAATAAGTTTTTAAGTAGTTTGACATTTGAGCTTGCATACTTTTTAGCGCAATAATAATGCGCAAAATAACAGAAAATGAGAATAACATAGAGGACACAGGACGCGGCACCAAATGCAACAGTGCAAAAGCGCCTATGCTTTTCTGGCAATGAGAGTGGATCTGTAAATCAACTAAATTATGTTTCTATAACGGTTTTACAGAAAAAAATTATTAATTATTGACTAATATAATCTTGTTTTTTTTATTTTAATTTGGGTATAGAAAAATAGTCACTGGAGTGCTATATCCGAAGAATGCTGAAGACGGCAACAGAGGCTTGCTTTACTCTATAATTTTTTTTTTTTCTTCCTTAAAGAGGATCGCCCATACAAAAGTCTCAATAAGATGCATTAATATCGAGAGTCCGTAACGATTCCATTCCAATAGAATCCTTAATTTAAGTATGAAGAAAATTTTATGATAGCTTTTGGGATTATTACTTAATTCCAAGTTCTTCGGGCCAGGTTCGAGTCGTTCAGTGAATCATGGCAAATAATTTTTTTGGGATTGTAATCCAAATAGTATTCAATATTGTTTTATTTATATTTTTGAAAAACAAAAATTTATTTATAAATAATATTATTTGTGCGTTTGTTAGCAACGCATGTTCTCCGGATCTACCAAAGCTATCGAGCTCACATTTGTACCCTGGGTTCGGTTCGAAATCTTGTGAGTTTTTATTCTTTTTATTTTGATGGCCTTATGATGGGCTTATTTACATTATTCAGACTTACTTTGAAGTTCGTTTTGCAGACAGATTTATAGTTCTTATTACCGATCCACTGCATCTGGAGAACCCCACATTTTCAATTAATATTTGGCTGCTGATGTGATGATCCTTGTTACATCCGTTTTTATAAACAAAAATTCATATGATTTACATCTGCCCAAAACTACACGAACACTCCTGGTACTTGTGGCCAGTTTTG
This sequence comes from Cacoxenus indagator, assembly GCA_035041755.1. NCBI lineage: Eukaryota > Metazoa > Arthropoda > Insecta > Diptera > Drosophilidae > Cacoxenus > Cacoxenus indagator. The sequence goes on along the minus strand of JAWNKX010000218.1, from coordinate 245,782 downwards.
AGCAAATCCATATTTAGGATTTTTTTCTCATTCCTAATTATTTTTCCCTTCCTCTTGCTATTCTTAATCTTCTTACATAACTTAACATACAGTCCTTTATATATGAATGTAAATAACTCCAGATAATTCTATAATTTGTAAAATACTTTTACTAAGTGGTGTCTAGTGGTTGAAGGCTGCTTCAATAATGTTATTCTATCGCTCTCTTGGCTTCATAATCGAAAAAATCGTTTGTATAAATGCAAAGAAGTGTGGTAGCCCTGTGTCGCTGACGTTACCACATTTTACGTGTGTAGAGAACAGAAGGCGAAGTGTGCAGTTGTGAAATACCGATAGATACCTAAATTATCAATATATTAAAATATAAACAATAATAACCACTTCAAATAAACGCTTCCTAAGGTTAATGAAGTCTTTAAAGTTCCTGGTTATATTTGCCTACACACTCATTTTGATCACATAACTCCTCGTCTTGACTTATTTTTTATTAACAATTTTAATAAGTGAGGTTATATCTTATGTAGGATTTTATCTTATTATTTTTTATTGCAGATTGATCATGCATAATGCATATAATGACGTTCAATGCCGCTAATCCTTTCAATGCCAAATGACTCAACTTACTCCAAGTTTGAGAATACTCGCTACCGCTTGAAACAGTGTGACATTTTAAGTTGTAATGTGAGATATTTAACAATTTATAGACTTATTAGACCGCCCTGGCAACTGAAATGCCAACAGTAAATACAAAATACACAGAGCAACACTAAAGGCGCAAAAAAAAAAAATTTTGAAATAAAATAAAATGAAATTAAATAAAAAAATATTAGTAAGAAAAAACAAACTTCAAAAACTCCTTTTCGCATGCGCGTGTGGCTGGGATTTTTGTTTAGTACCAAGTAGTTGCGGCGTAACGTGGGCGTGGTATGTGCAAACGCTGACTAAGAAAAGAAAAACTTTGTCAGCAGAAAAATTGCGGCGCAGTTTATTGCAAAAGTTCATTACTGTGCAAATGTTACTTTTTTCTCTGTGCCCGCGTAAATTGTAACCCAAGAAATGGCTTGAAGAACTTGGAGACGAAACGTGTCGCCTACGGTTCGCAGCACGTCGCCCACCCACGCCACAAACAACTACACATGGCCTTTTGCACTTAATACCCTTTTCGACACTCAGATGCAATGCAGCACACCTTGTGTTTAATTATAAAGTGCGAAAATGTTTGCATACTTTCAGGGTGACATCAAAATGAATGAAGCGAAGGCAACACCAACGACCAATTTCGTTGCTGCTGCAACTTTGCTTTCCCTTTAGTATAGTTGGGGAAATCAGGCATGGGTTGAGTGAGTGAATGAGTGAATGAGTGCCTGTACTCGTAATATAGTACTTAGTACTTAGTATAGGGTGCAAGGTACAGGGTACTCGGAGTGAATTTTATTTACTCACTATTCACTCAACTAATTTGCATTTCCTTTGCCTCAAATGATGCGCTGTGATCCCCCAGCATTCATTCCACTTTTTACTATTTGCAACCCATGCACTTTTTGCCAGTCAACCAACCCCCACTTACCCTCTGTTGAGCGATGACTTTGTCTGGGTAATGTTCAGGAATTTTATCAGCGGGATTTTTGGCGCGCTTTACTTTTGTTTTTCTTCAGTTTGACAATTAGTTTTATGCAGTTGAAGTTTGACAGTCGTTGTCGTCGTCGTCGCGAATCCGAAGTTGCCACTAAAGTTGTCGTTAGAGTTGAATTTGAAGTTGAAGTTACTTCTTGTTGGTGCTGTCGATGTTGTTGTTGTATTGTATTTGTTGTTGGAATCGCATAAAATGCATAAATAATGTTTTGAGCTATAATCAGCTAGCTGTGCGCAAATTGTAAATAGTTTTGGCTTCGTTCTTCTTCATACAGCTGCTCAACGGCAGGGTAGCGTCATCATTATCATCATCGTCATCATTGTCTCACATTTGTTCCCTACTTAATGCATAATATGCATATTATGTGGTTTACGGTTTGCCGCAACTTTACCGAAAAACGCCCACCGCCGGCGATCGACGGCAGAATAGAAAATAGCAATTGGAAGGATGGAAAGACTACATCCACACACACACAGACACATAGAATCAGCGAAACTTTTGGCATTAGCGCATACGTCAATCATACGACATGTGGTCGCCAGCCGCCGTTGGTCGTTGGTCGTATTCGCCGTGGTAAAATTTCCCTTGTCCGTATTGCTTATCCTTATTTCGCATTCACTTCCACAGCCTCTTTCCCTGACATTTCCTTGTCCATTTTAGGTTCCACATGTTCAGCATAAACTTTGTAATTTATCATTAGCATCATCTGAGTGAGAGTGCCTATGCTTATCTGTTGTATCTATGCATCTATGGCTCTACACTGATTCTTTGATAAATGAATGATTCCTTTTTGTGGTTACTGTTTATTTATTTTTCTATTTTCATCTGCCTTTTTCTTCTTCAACATATTTCCTTTCCAACAGTTCATTTAGACATCAGTCATCTGGTTTTCGTCATAGGCTCAGGCTCAAAATCTCAAACTCGCTAATACAAAATCCACTTGGACAATTTTAAGTCAGTTTGATTTATCGCACTTCATAGCGCCTCTATTGCTTTTTAAATCTCTTGCAAAGTCACGCAGGTGAGCTAATTGATAACTGACGCTAGCTTCATGGCGCCGCGAGATGAATGACTAAACTGAGCGCCTCAAATGACAAACTAAAAACTGGCAAAAAGCCCATTTATCAGTTTGCTTGAAATTTGACATGTAAAATACTTTGAACTTTGTGAAATGGTTTCGGGAGTATCGTACCCACATAAATGGTGGCTAGAAATAAGGTACTTTTCATTTCAAATATCAGGCAAAGCAAAATACTTCTCGCTGGATTTCATAACAAAAAATAAATAAAAATAGATATAAAGAGAAGCATTTCAAATTTCTGACCATTTTTATTATTTAGACTAAGACGAAATACAATTAAGATTGTCCAAATCCAAGATATTAAAGCTAGTCCTCTAAAAAATATTATTGGCAATACACAACAAACACACAATTCGCCTTAGAAATTATGAAAGCCGCAAGTAGGTATGGTCAGCAATTAAGTACCTCCAACAAAGTAAATATTGTGTGACAGAAAGAGTAATCTATATATAAATAGGCCAAGACGTGTTCTTTACCATGATTTTACGCCTAAACTATACAACCGATTTTGTCAAAAAATATACCATTCGACACGCCTTCATTAGCAGATGTGAACCATATACTTTTAAATTAAATTATTTAGATATTGTGGGCGTAAAACAGTTAAAAGTTGTCACACACATACCACAAACCAACATTATGACCATCCCGCGCTCATAAGTGTTCTCTTTTCTCTTCCTTATTCCACTAGACGACCATACGCAAGGCTTGCAACATTTGGATTTTCTTTGCTTTCTCTCTGGACTTTTTCATTGCCTCCCACAAATATTCACAGGTTAGCGAGCATTGGCAGAATTGGTGTCAGTGCAGTAACAGAGTTATTAGAAGTATAAGAGAAAAAAGAAAGCAAGTTTTCCTTGCAAGAGGTATTAGTTTGACGTACGTTACCTATACTTAGGAACCACATGCGGTAAATCAATTCAGAAACATCTTAATCACGGGCCTATATATTCAAATATATGGTACTAGCAAACCCGGCAAACGTTGTTTTGCCTTAGTATGTTTTGCTCTAATATGTGGTGCTTAATGCTTAAGTGTGCCCCGACCTTCCTACGGTAGTTATATACATTTTAAAACAAAAAAAAACTAAATTTGTAAAACATTACGGGCAGCAGGGGGAAACACAGGCTTTTTGCCACTTGTTTTATATATATTGATAGAAGATATAGATATAGATAGATTCCACTGTTTTATATTGTTGCTATTGTTGTTGAATTTCATAACTCAACTTGTCGCACTCTAATAAGGGAGCATGTGAAGCACCTCGGTGTCTCCACAGAGATTGTTGAGTCAATGTAACGCATTTGCAGTGGATAGAGCTTATCACTCAATATTACTGTATTACTCTTTATGCGATCATAAGAGTACTTTATATGTTGTATTAGGAATAATAAATTTGCTATTCGAGCAAGAAACTCGACAGCGTCGTTCATGTCTTCCATTTCGTATTTTTCGCGCATTTCTCCTAAATTGTACACCGCCCACTTCTTGCAGTTTAATGCGATTAAGAACAATGCGTCATACTCTGTGAAAGTGAAACTTAGCTCACATCTACAAATATCTGTAATCGACTCATAGACGCTGTAGCCCGCAAAAGTTATTCTGTATGGAAGTCGGACATAGTCACAACAAGCCTTACAGGCTTTCATCAATAAATATCTGCGCTTTATGTCTTCTTTATTATGTTGTATATTGATGAATGTTCAACTTTGCCTGGACCACAAATTGAGTAGAAAGTGGCTGTGAGAAAACCAACAAGTAACAAGACAGCAGTGACTCACTCCAGACCCTACCAAGACTTTTCATAACAGCCTCTCTTCGAAGAAGAAAACGGTTTAATCGCAACACAATCATATGGCGACTTCTCTTGAATGCCTTCTGTTCTCAGTAAAAAAAAGGAAGCTCTTTCAACCATATTGACTTGGGCCACCCCAATAACATTGCACTGTTTCTCGTTTCCTCTTTCCATCATTTTCAAAATGTTTAATGAAGACGTCTGCACATCGCACAAAAGAAACCGCCAGGTCAGGTATTTCGTTGTCTTCTTCAATTTAACCCAATTCAAATCATTTGCTTCCTTTTCTTAACAAATCTGAATCCTCTGTATCAACTAAGATTTGTATACCATTTGTCAAACAAATGTATTCATAATACAAATTCCTCATTGCCATTCAAACAGGCATCCATTTAAGCAGTCCATTGCCCTAAACAAATAATAAATAATCTCAGCTAACCGATAACCGTTTGCTGTCATCATTTTTTATATGTTCTATTGTATTATTTTGTTACATTTTATAACCTTAACCCAAGCAAAATACTCCAAAGCTCAGTTTATTCATGAAAAAAAAAACACATCACATTCCCGAATGATGTCCTTGCTTTATCAGCATACCAACGTCCAATTTTGCATAATTCTCTTGATACAGACTGAAGGCCGCTCGATAACAAGCTTAAGAAAATGCTTTGGTCAATACAAAGACCGAAACGAAAACCTTTTTTCCTTGACACGCCTTTCTACTACAGTAGATTTAAATAAATTCCAGCACAAACACACCTTGCCTTTAGAGCAGGGGACCGGACTCAATATCCACGCCGCTTATCTCTTCGTCATACGCCATAAAACGATTACAATCTTTTCAGATTACGCACTTGCGGCGCTAATTCAAATGGGCCCTAAAGGGTAATATTGTGCGAGCATATACGAATCGAGGCAAAATTCAACAGATTGAACCAGTCAGCAAGTTTTCCACATCACATGTGCCGCATGAATCTTGCAGTCCGAGTCAGTTGGGGGACACGTGGCGTCTAAAATTAGTTGCCCAACAAAACACCAAAAATTATGCGCTTAATGAGGTTTTAACAGGCGAAAGTGAGTTACACACACATATATACGTATATATATATATAAATATATATATAAATATATATATATATATATATACAGCGGCAAACAAAAAAGTCACCCTTCCTTTCTGCATGTTGGTTTATTACAATTAACCCTCATATTGTGTAATATGGTTTTACACATGACTTAATAAACAGGGTTGCCGCCACGACGAACACAAGTCTACAAATAATAAAAACCCGAGATAAAATCTATGCGGTTAAAGTATGTCAGTGATGCGTTGACTGTCAAATTCTTCAGAGGGAAACCGCCGTTGTAAGTGACAGTCTAGCAGGTATGTCATTTTCTTATTATATTATATTATATTATATAGTATGCCCCAAAAGTATTTTAGGCAACAATTTTAACGTCTATGAGCCGCAAAAGCCGTCTAACGACTAATTAGGCTAAACAAGAAGGCATTTTAGGACAAACAACAATGACTCAGGGAAGCCAAACGATGGGCGCTTGGGTTGGGCTCTTGGCGATTCATATTATGACTGCGACTCTGACTCCCAACGTGGACATCATCATTGTTTTGCCATAAAACAGGAAATGTTTGAAATGCCATTAATGAAAATTAAATTAAAAGCACGCCAAAAACCTCAGTACAGGGGCCAAGCGTTGTTGTGGGCGTGTTTATGTGTGTGCGTTTAAGTGTGTGTGCTATGTCATGGGTGAAGCGTGTTTCGAATAAACGGTGCCATGGGTGAAGGGTCACATTATAATCCGACCCACACGACGCTCATTTGAGCTGTCACAACTTTCATATACAGAGCGGAGCACTGTAATAAAAGAGCCAGCGCCAAACCACAAAAACGTCCACACATTTGACCGCACATATTTAACACAAACACATAAGCACACACACACATGAGTTGAACAAGTAAAATGCATATCATAGTGTAATGAAAAGAGGAAGCAAAAAGCATAGACAAAAAAGTGGGCTGTTCGTCCGACTTTACAACGTATAATTAAAATTATACGCCATATTTAATAACATTTTTTTTCTGCTGTGTGTTACCACTGAGCTCAGCTCGTCTCACCTACTTTTTTGGCAAGAAAAACTTTTTTGATTAAACTTCACACATTCACACTTGTCAGCGTGGTTTTTTGGCAAGGGCCCGAGCGCGAGAGTCCCAAGCAAAAAAGGCTGCTGCTTGCCACACACTTCGATGGAGTCCATTATTATTTTTTTTCTTTCTTATTTTTTGATTTTTGTGGCCTGCCAACGACGTTCATTCATGCCTCAATGGCGTTGCTTGTGGCATTGCTGCGTTTCATGTTAAACTCAGCGCAACTCAACTTGGCCCAGCTCAGCTCAGCTCGGTTTGCTGCTGTCCAACTTTATCAAAAATCACTTAAAAAATAACCAAATCGTTTTCAATGGTCTACGATGTTACTTATGAAGTTGTTGTTATTGTTGTTGATGATGATGATGATTATGATGATGGCGCTGATGCTGACGTCGCTTGCTTTACACCATTGACTGCGACTGTGGCGTAAATTTAGCATAATTCAGGCAACAGCTGTTGCCACAAACGATAAAGGCCATGAATGAATACACAGCGCAAACAACAGCAGCCAGACCCAAAAAAAAATAACTGAAAAAAGATTGCCAACCATTGGGGGCGTACCCCGCACAAAATAGGTGGCATAAACAATAACAACAACAACAGCAATAGCAACAACACCAGCAAGAAGAAAGTCAACGTTCAAATAACCAACGAATCGTTTAGCGCACATAATCTGACTATATTTCTCCCATTGAAAGTATGAGGACGAAAGGATGAAAGGACATACAATACGGAAGCAGCAGCAAGTGGTACGACACAGCACGGTTAGCAAATAAAGCCATTCAATGTTTTATAAACACACAAAAATTTGCACGACTTCATTTTTCAAATTCCTTCAGTGTTGAACATTCGGTAAGGACCCCACCCCACACACCAAGAAGGACCTTCTGTACCAGCCAAAATGAAAGCAGTAATAAAGAAGAAAAATCTAGCTTAAAAAATATGTGAAATAAGTAAGCAACTGAGTGAGTGAATGAGTGACTGAGTGAGTGAGTGAATGAGTGTATAAATGAATGGCGTGAAGATGAAAAAAATCTTAGACAGCTTGACAGCGCACACCCACCCATGGTAGAGAAGCAGCCTCTTTGTCATAGAGTAGGGAATAATGTAGATTTTTTAATGGAGTGAGAATGCTGAGGTTGAGCAGTAGCAGCAGCAGCAGCAGTAGCAAAAAGTCGTCGCCGGCAGGTGTTGCATTGAATTAATGGTGCAAATGGCATTTCTATTGCCTGCGAAATTGAGTTGCAATAAATATTTATGCAGCAAAGTGAAAAATTGGTACGCACACTAGCAAAAGCCAAATGCACACGAACGCACACACAAACACACACACACACACACACACACAAACCACAAATAAAGGGCTAAAGCTTGCGAGCAAACGAGAGAGAGAGAGAGAATGAGCTTAAGGCACGCACACAAGATTGCCATAAACACACATACATACATACACACATATTGACTAAGAATCAAAGTTGGAAAATGGAAAATAAATATTGCCATTATTTTTGCCTTGCTCTCATCCCGACTACGAGCATGAAAAGCCCGTAAAAGGTAACTGAGAAAAAAATGCAAAAACAAAGAAATTTCATTGCATATTGTGCGGCGTTGACTTTGGCCATGGTCCGCCTCGCACTGTGTCTCATTTGAAATGCTTTGCTTCATTTGTAGTCAGGTCTTTGCCAGGCTTGTTGCAGGCAACAAAAGCTTCTATTAATATTCATATCCAACTGACAAATCAAATAAAAAATCGTTAGTTCATTGTTTCCTAAGCAAACAAACAAAGCAAAGTAAAGGACAGCGTGTATGAGGTGCGAAAAGAAATAAACCGACGAAGCTTAAGTGAAGAAAAGAATGCTTGTAAGAAATGCGCAAACATCCGGCGGCCATTTTCCATTAAACATGGCTCTAGTGTGCAACCTTTGGTTTGCATTTTGTTTTAGGCTTTAAGTAAGTTGGAGGCTTCTTCAGGTGCCTTGAGACGTTGTGAAAAGGTTTGGATTGGAGCATTTTTGTACTTCAATTAAATTAAGGATTCATAGATTTGACAAAGAGTGTGGTCTTTTTATAAAGTTACAAGATGAATATGAAAAAAGGAAACTAAAATAATAAAATTCCTGTGCAGGTTAGAATTACATTTCGTTGGATAAGAATTCGGATATGACACCCAAAATCTCCAAACCACAGCGACCATACAAGTGCTTCTTCTAAGGAATTTGGCAATATCTTGATGTTGGACAGTCGATTCTTAGATATTGAGATGTGTTTTGGTGCAAAAAAATAGTGCCAGTCAGCAGCAATTTCAAACCTCCAAGTCTTTAGTGACATTTGACGTTTGGGGTACATTTGACGTTTTTGGTACACTATTGGTATGTATGTTTCGAAAGGATTTTGCATTGTATAGTAGATTGAACGTTCGTTCTGAGAGCCGATCTCTTTCACCGCTGCATTTAGTTTTTTTAAGATTTTCTTTACAATCTCCGAACACCTCAGTAAACTGCCACCCACTTCAAAATCTGATAGAAGAGAGCAGTACAGACCGTAGTCTACCCTTTTGGAAATTTTTTTTAAAGTATTAAGGGCAAAAGAATGCGCTTTATACAATTTAAGAATTTGGACAAACAGTATTAGAAAAATATTAGTTATAGGTAGTGGTAGTGGTGAACTACGGCCTGAGGTGGCCGTCTAGTCGTCTTTACGCTACATGCACTATTATGTCCCTCGCGGGAGACGGCCAAAGTGGAGCCTTCTAAGCCGCCGAATAGGTGTAACTTTAGCCAAGAGTCTGGCCAAGCGGTTTCTGTGGTTTTAATCTAAGAAAATAGATCTGGCAGATACAAATGATTCTACCCTCTATGAATTGGCCATTTGAAGCGCTAAGCAAATAATAATATTACATTAATGCGAAGGTATCTAGAATCGTAGGCCACAACAACACATACTCCCATTTACATCTTAGAACCTAATACCTAATAGATCTACCTAATAGATCATTTAAAACATAATTAAGGAATTTATAAAATTTGTGAAGTTAGATTTCGCCAGTCTTCATGGAATAGTTGTATGTGCGAATATTTACCACACAATGAACATTTGACAAATAAGACTTTAACTGGTCATCAATCTGCATTGGCACAATTCAGAGCAGTTTTTGGCATACTATCGCAACAGAAAACACTAACGCCATTAACCCACTCAAGGATGTTTACACACATATACACAGAATTTAGACAAAGAATTGGTACTTCGACAAGACTTAGGCCTTGCTCTATATGTACAGATTGGATTGAGTAAAACTGAACAGTTACAGCACACAACAACGCAGAGTAGTTGGGTCATAGCAAAAAGTCTGTGCTAAATGTTGCTGACGAAGGTTCAAAATAAAAAATGTTGATCGGGAGAAGTAAAAGCTCCAAGTCTATAACCGTAGAAATGAAGAATGGAAGGCTAAGACTGTGATAGAGGAAGCGCGAGGCAATGACTAAAGCCATGGCAAGCCTGGCATTGCTCGCAAGCTGGTCAAGTCGTATACTCAACGCACTCTATGACAACGACATTTGTCTGCTGGTGATGTCTGTGCTATGGAAAATCTGTCAATTACAAACCAAGGAAGGCGCAAAGTGTGCCTGTCATGAAAGCAAAGAAGGAAAAAACAAAAAGGATGTAAAAGAAATGACAATAATGAAAGAAAAGAGCAGAGCAGTGCAAAAATAGTTCAAACCAAAGGAGAATAAAAAGTAAACCGTTTGCATGGTGAAGAAAAGAAAGGACCTGTTCGAAGTTTTTGGCCTCAAAATGCAACAGAAGGGAGAACTTTTGGAAAGCACTGTGAACAAGCCAAATCATACGATGGGCAGAAAAATCATCATAACGCACGCTGAACGGTCTGACAGGTTGGTTTGTCCCAATTTTTTCCTTAAAACTTTTTTTTTAACTTTTTGTTCTTTTTTGACTGCCGCCTGACAAACCTGTCACGTGATTGCTCGCACAACTCACTGACTGCACGGACTTTAAAATCCCGAAGAGGATGAAGCAGAAGCAGAAGCAAACAATAACAAAGCCAGTAGTGAAGTAAAGAGACACGGCACGGCGCCGCATCAGCATTCACGACTCGTCGAGTACGACGGCAACGGCGACGGCGTCATGGCGACGATATTTTTCTAGTGGCTGAAGCTTTTTAATTGAATTTTACGCTATTTACGCTAGAGCGCCACAACAGAATTGAACAATGTAAGGCGAGTAAAGCAAGCGAGTGCAACTGAGTGGTGTGAGTGGTGCGAGTGCAATGAGTAGCGTCAACTATGTCGAAATGGCATGCTTTCAACGCTGCCAGCACTGCCAGCGCCGCTATTGCTGTTTGAAGTGCTCAACACTGAGCGCTTAGCGCCAGCCAGCAAAGAAGAAAGCCCGGCAAGAGTTAGCAGCATTAAGTGTCGCCATAAAAGCGAAATTGTGTAAAAATTATTCATACACAAGTGTTGTACAAGTCGACACTCTAGGCTGGCATTTCGCGTACTTTTCTATTTTTCATTTTGCTTGCTTCTTTCTATCCTTTCTTATTACTTCATTTTTTAGTGGCTTTGTTGTCCACTTTTATATTTTATTCGCGTGGGCGCCCGCGCGCGCCGTTCTAAGAATTCTTAGAGGCAGAAATAAAACAAAAAACAAAAACAAAATAGAACTAAATGAGTAGGAAACCAGGGCTGTAAACAACTAAGACTTGGACCAAACTGCACTCCTCGGTTCGCATAAATTTAAAATAAATTCACTTTCTAATATTTTAGGTCAAGAGTAGTCAAGAGTGACCGATTCAGTTAATATTCATTTATTGAACCCCATCTATTATAGGTTATTTGGATCAAATGTTGTTTTTATAGTGGGATAGATGCTAGTTTGTGTGATTACTTTCCTACTAGAGCAGCGTATCCGAAAGTAGGCAATCATTAGCCAGAGCATATTTCACTGTCCGAGACGATTACCGTGAAAATGTGGTCGAAACTAGTGCGAAGAAGTTATCAGAAAGCTCTAATCGGGCACAGTTATCATTGTAGGACATCTGCCAAAGCCAAGCCGCACAAATTTATTGATCACAAGTTTTTAGACGTTTTACATCCTATATTCAAGAACATGCAAAGCAGTAAATAAAGTGACTCCCCCCTCACACTCTTGTAACTTATCTGCTTACTCGTAGTATTGCAAAATTTAATGAATGCGAATTACCATATCATTTTTTTCCGGAAGAGAAATCCTTTGAATCAAAATGCTTCACAAGTACGGCTTCAGTTACGGTTCTGTTTCGAAAATTTATTTACTTAGTGATTCGATTAAAAACCACAAAAAGAAATGCCTAATGCCACAACTCCGGAGCGCTTCAACTCCGCAGCGATTTGCAGCCTTGTAAAAAAGTATCTCATATCTTGTAGGCATTGCGCGTAAGTAATTATATTTGAGAACTGTGCAACAAACAAGTATTGTCATGCTCAGCGTGAACAAGTATTGTTTTCAGCGACAGAATCCACTCCTATTACTGCTACTCCACTCAACTGTCCCCTCGTCAATTCAACCAACATTCTTAACTAATTTTTTGTATGCCGAAAAGTTTTTAGGCTATACATGGACCCAAGAAAAAAGCCAAACTTTTTTGCTAATTTCGTGTTTGTCCTTTTTCATTTGTGTTTTTGGTGTTGGCGTCTTTCGTTTTTTCCCCTTTTGATAAGCTTAAATTTTATTTTAATGGAAACGGTCGGGCGGTCGGGACTATACGCGGAAATAGACTTCGGCGGAAATAATTAAAATTAATTCAATTTTTTATCGGTCACATTTTGCACTAACGCCCTTTTCCCATGTATTTTTTTAAAATAATTTTTAAGAAGCGGCACGGGTTTCTCTTATGACCAAGCATCCTTTTTGCTACAAGCGTATTAAACGGCAAAATAAAGTGTTGAGTAGGTTCAAATTTCTTGTTTGAGAAGTTTCATTTAATTTAATTATCTTTTTTGAATTCTTTAATTTTTTTATTCAACTCTTTTGCGGTTACTTTGCTTGCAGATTGGCTGGATAAGCAAACAAACGAATTACTGAGTGAGCGAGTAATTCGCGCAATGAATCAACATATTGCGTTTGGAGTGAGTGGAAGTCCTTTGGATTTGTTTATAATTTGTTTGGTATTTTGTAGTTAATGTAATACGAGTATTACCAAATGGGGCGCACATGTTTTGTCGCTGAAAAACTGAATGGAAAACAGAGCCTTCAATGCAGATGCTGACGATTATTAATCAAAGAGTAGTAAATTTTGGATATGCGGAACATATTTGTATGGCTTTACTTGTTTTCTTTGGAAGTCGAATACAGCAGCTCCCAATGTTATAAGATTGTATTACATACGAGTGGACGATGAATAGTGCATGAGATCGAGAGTTTAACTACAACGCACAGTGTATACACATACTCCAAATCGCTAGTGTCGAGAAAGAGGAAGATAGATAATGTTGAATGATAATGAAGAATATAATGTTTTTTACCGAAAAAAATTCAAATAAAAAAAATGTTTTGGGTTCTAATACTTGGAGAATTCGACGACTTTTTCGCACCACAGTTCATAGTAACCATCTAAAGGCTATTATAAAGATTCCCTGAAAATTTCATCAAAATCGGTAAATCGGTTTCGGCGTCCACATCAGACAAACAAACAAACATTCTTCCAATTTTATATATATATAGATGTATATAATTTTAATTTTTATATATAACTTTAGTAGAACAATTTATTTTTGTTAAAAAGTTCAAAGCGTGCATTTAGATAATTTTAAATTGTTAAATTAGTTGTAATGTCATATGTCATCATAAAGTAAATCCATGTTCCGGTTAAACAAATTCCCAGAAGCGCCATTTTATCTTTTGTTTTATTGAAATTGATAAAGAAACTTAAAAACTTTCTCTAGGACATAAATCTATGCGATTATAATGGAGCGGAATGGAATGGAAAACCAATTGTCGAATTTATTATTCAAAAAAAAAATATATAAAAAAAAACAAAAAATCTTGAAATCGAATTTTGAAAATAAAATCCTTTCTAGATCTCGACAACAGCGGCACCAAAAATGTCCTATTACGGATCGAGACCTTGGGCATTTTTGGAGATTAGCTCGCTTGAACAACCCGACATGTGATTTCTATATAATATGAATATAAATTTATCTATATTAATATATGCCAATCCAATTTATTTATCAATCAACAACTGTAGCTATTAAATTTCCCTAATTATGTCTAGCTATACATCGTTATATATAATATTTATTTACATTCCACTTATTTATATCCTTTTACACACAACCATCTATTATATATATTTTAATATTTTTCTTTTTATTTATTTATTTTTTTTTTTTGTCTTTTGATTATTTATACATTTAATTGTATAGTTAAACGGTTTAGTATAGCGTCAGTTAAGCGTTACATACAGATTTCATACAATCAATTTTATATAATAGAATAGATAAAATTACCATGGCTTTTCTTCTCTAGAAATATAAATATGATCCGCAGGAGTCTAAAGCAAATTGTGAAGATAAGGAAACCATCACTGTTCTCAAATAATGATTTGTTGATATTGCTATACAGCTATACCCTCCCATAACCCGGATATTTTTCCAAATTATAATATGTAAGGTTTCTATTGAAAATCGAACCTACAGGCAATCAACGTACTCAGTTTTATTTAACATATTTTTTTATTGTAATATATGTGAAAATACATTATTTCGTAATGTAAATCATTATAATTTATTGGATATTGTCTTCATCCTCGGCAACTGCGTTGGTCAGTAATTGGGGCGGGTGTAATAGTGGCGCCATTGGTAAAATAAGCCATAATTCTCTTTACAACGGCAAACACACCGACATTAGAATTTTAGTTGCACTGACTGTTAATTGAATTAATTGATTGCGACCACCACGGACAATAAGTGCTCACAGGTCGTGAGCTCACATAGTCCCGTAACCCGAAAACCGAATTGCGATGATCTGTTCCTTGCGCGACTATAAACAAAATATCATTAGTGCGAACGCAAAATATAGAATAATTAATAAACGGTTTATCTGTAACTACAAGATTAATCCAATCTGGCTATGCCATATTTTTTTATATCCTTATTCACTACTTTTGGAGCATAGAGCCTCCAAAAAGATCTGCCATCTTGTTGAATATCTGAGGCTTGCTTTGGTTTTAAAGATCGATAGATTGTCTAATGTTGTGGCTGATCAACATGTCGCTACCAGCACTTTGTGTTGGGAGTGTCGACTGAAGTCGCTAAGGGTGAACGCCTCCATGGAAGATAGAGAGGGTCATCTGACGTGACGATTGAACCGCCGGTAAAGGGAATAAACCACCCCCCACCGCGGGGTTTGAACCATTGAAGTCGAGGACGCAGACGTAGTATGATTCCACCAGGCTACCGAGTGAAATACATACCCAACGCTAAATTAATCAATATGTAATTATTTAATTAGCTGTTTTTTTGCTCATAAAGAAATTAGCGCACCTCATTGAGAAGACACTTTAGCACTCAGATCAGTTGGAACATGGTATGTACGATTTCGTTCGTGGAATTTCGAAATTTCCGAAAGAGTGCATTAGTAGTCGTAATATCGGTAGTGATCTTGACATACACGATTCTACAGTATAATGTATTTAAGAAGGCTGGCTTTGAGAAAAGTAGATATTTGGGTACCTAACAGCTTGATTAAAAAAAATCTTATTGATCGCATTTCAATGATGTGGTATCCAAATTGCTAACTAACGATAAAAACAGGGTATATAGTAATGTATGAAAAAAGGTCATCGTTCAACCAAGAAGAAGTTGTTGCTGTGGGTTTGTTGTGGATGGTCCTGTGCATTATGACCTGCTGAAAACTCTATTGTCAACAAGCGCTGAACGAAAAACAGCCCCAATCGTTTTTGAATTTACTTCCCCAATAACCCAATATGTTGTAATTGTGATTTTGAAATGTGCAATATTTTGCTTATTATCTTCTTTTAAACGGAACACCGCAGTGTTCTGACAACATTCAAAAATGGATTGGATATAATTTTGGGCGCTGCTATTGCTTGAATATGGCCCAAGCTGTTGTACTTCGAACCCTCATACATTTTTATGTGCATTCGAAATGTCGAAATAATACCTATATAATATTATACATAATAGTAATAATATTATAAGTTCTACATGGGACATAATAGTAGATTAAATAACATATATCACTATAAATTTAATTTTAAATATTATTATTATAGTTTTTTTTCGGTTCTAGCCGGACAATCTTTATACGTTAAATTATATTGGTTTGCTTTTCAATGCTTCGGGAACAGAAATATATCAGTAAAATTTTCAGGAGAATTCTCTATCCACCCCGTAATTTCCTTTCCCATAAAACAAGTACTTTTAAATAACTTCCTTTTATTTACAAGAGTGCGCTAGTACTCCTTTTTAGCAAAGTCAACCTCCTTTACCGATAAAATATAAAATTTGTTATAGCTTACCTATAATATGCGTATAACACTCTAAGCTATTATATGTATACAGTATAAATGGTATTATTAGAAAAGAGACAAACTGTGATATTTAAAAAGTCTCATACAGATGCATATAACACTTAATTAGAACAGTTGCATTAGCAAACAATTTGAACTTGTATACAACTACGCTAAAGTTTTCTACTTCTTACTCACATATAACAGTTACGTTTGGGACTAAAGTTAGTTCAAAAAGTAGTTGTACGCGCTCTGCTTGGAATTTGTACATTGTGTGTACAATGTGTGTACATTATCATATGTATGAACCGAAAGTTTTTTGGGTTCGTGCTTTTGGCCTGGAAAGTGATTTTTTTTATAAAAAATAATATAGGGTTATTCTATGTTTTTCTTGTATGAAAAATTGTCTTATAAAGTTTGCGTGTTTATAGGTAAGTCATCAGTAACAACAAATGTCTTCATTTTTGTCAAAGATGAATGATTTTGGCCCACATAGCGGAATTCTACTAGTAGCTACAAATATGAATGGTGGGCGGCCTTTTTTTAATATTCCTGAAAATACACACCACCACAGCAAACATGTAATGTAAGAATTTTTTTGGAATTTCTTACATTTGCCAAATCATCTGGTTAAGATTTTGAATTTTATTTTTCTAGAAATTAGTTAAACATTCACGAATTATTCTTATAACCAAATGTTTTGATTATTACTCATTTCGAAGATTTTCGAATAACTGCCTTAATTTGTATGAGCCACCAAAAGGCGAGGGCCATACCAGATTCATCTCGTAAGGTTTTGCGGTCTATTAAATTGCCAAATTCTACCAGTACGCCTACTTACCCTTATTCCTCGTAGGTATTCATTATTTGATGTACTTTATATTATTCTGTGATACGTTTATGTAAGCAAGCAATGTTGTGATATGTTATTCGATCTAATCCTTACTTTATTGTTCTGATATTTATATCTCATCTGAAATGTCTCCTTTGATATAATCTGTGTACACTATATTTCACTATCAAATTTCCTCTATATTATAAATAATATAGAGCATATAATGTAATATAATAATGTATGTTTATAAATCATTTTATAATGGACTTTGACAACTTACATACATTTTTTTTATTATTATTTATTTATTCTTTACTATTTTTAATATTCTTTATTTATTTATTTGTATTGTTTTTATTATATATTATTAATTAATTATATTATTAATATATTAATATTATATTAATATATTAATATTATTAATTAATATCTCCACATTTCGCATAATTTCTGAGGCATGTTGGAAAAGTGCACTCAGTTTCGCTTATCTTCTTTCAATGGTTATCCTTCCTATACAACTCGTCTGAGTACAGTCTCAACTGTAAACTTCTAATTATATGTCGCTCATTTTATTAACTGCAATTAGCACAGTTCATGAACTACTTCCGTTGAAAGGGTCAAATTGAGCACTCCGATAATCACACCTGTCTTCACACTCAATAAAAACTATTTATTTAATGACCGGCCAAGCAAGCCTTAATTAAAATTCCGTCAACACTGCCAGCCAGTCCACCACCAAATAGCAACAAATAAAAATCAATTGCGCAGAATTGCTTATTTTGCTCTCATTTTTGATGGGAAATTTATATATAATTCATAAAATGCACTAAATCAATAGAAATTCATTTCAGATTTTTCCATAATTTGATTACAACTAAATCCAACCAATGTCAGCTATTTAAAATTTTGTTGCACGACCGCTGCATTAAACAAAACAAAAAATAAATAAATAAATAAATAAATAAATAAATAAAAGGCGGTAGAAATGTTTTTGTTTGGCAATAAAAAGCAGTGACTTTTTAAATCCGCTCAGCTTTAATTAAAAATATTTTCAAAAAATCGCCCCGTCGCACGCAGAGGAAAATAAAAAAGAACCGCGAAAAATGCGGCACAAAATGGCCAGCGTGCAATCAATTGAGCAGGCACCGCGATAAAAAATTTAAACATCCTGCAGAGATTTCATTTTGCAATTTGTAGTGCTCTTTTTTGTACTGTTTTGTTCCTTTTTTTCACTTTATTTGCTTTGGCTGCAAAGAGAAAACCAAAAAAACAAAACAAATGAACAACAAACAAAAAGAATTTCACACACGCACAAGCACAGACAACTGCTTTTTTATATGAAATTTTACGCTAAAATAAACAAAATCGAATTCTCTTTTATAGTTATTTGATAAACACGAAAGTGAGGCCTTAAAAAGTTTATTTAAAACAAGAAGAAACTTTAACGTTGGCTATGCCGAACTTGTAATACTCTTCACGCTCAAATAGACGAAGGAGAAAGGATCAATTTCAACAAATAACCATAGCCTTTGGTGAAAAGGGAACTCCAAAACTGAGGTAGCAAACAAACTCAGCCAACAAAAAAAAAAACCAAATACTTGGCTTAATCAACTTACCTCGTCACGTTGATCAATGATATACATTATATATTTTTACGGAGTCTCCAAGAACTCCTTCAATGTGTTACACGCTCCATGACAACGTTGTTAGGCTGTTCATTGCGTGCAAATCATACCAATCAGGGCTGGGGACCTTTTATATTTTTTAAAATGTTCGCTCCGCTCAAGGAACTTGGCACGCCGGGAGTATGGATTCGGTTTGGGGATTAGCTAGGGATAATATGATTGAAGTAACTACTCGATAGCACTAATACTGAAATTCAATATTAACTACTTTTGTATTAAAGACCTTTTTGCAACAACAACAACAACAAATATATTGAGAACATATTTTTAAAAATGCCTCCATAATGACTCACACACGGAAGAATTCTTTACTTTAACCTTATTTGTTTGTAATCAATTAAAAAAAGTACTCTTTCATTGTGGTGGTATTCAAAGTAGTAGTACCGCTTTTTTCCATTTGTGTAACTCTTATGAGTACGTACTAATACTTTTAAGGGAACCCTAGGATAGTCTTGGCCATTCCGTTCCTTTTCTGGGGTATCGAACTTTTAGACAAAACTTTTTCCGCTTCTAAACGTATTTCGCTCGACACACATTTTTCGATATTTCAATTTCCGCCTCCTCTAACTTTCCACAGCTCCTGCTTAGTGACACCTTGCTCAGGCTCAGGTCGTCCAAAAGTATTGTTTGCTTGATGTCTCAGTTCATAATACACCGAAACTCAAGAGACGCCAATTCCGAAGTACGAGTAGAATGCAGCCTTGAAAAAAAATAAAAACAAAAATAAATAAATCCTGTCACTGCCAAAAGGCATAAAAAGAGGCAACGCGCGTGCGGAAGTATTTCAAAGCCGCATTTTTACCAGTTGAAAATCTGTAAAATTTAATGTCAAACGTGTGAATGTGTATGTGTGTGTGTGCGCTTCAACGGCAGCGGCACTGCAACAGTCGTAAGTGTGTGTGTGATTGTTTGCGTATGTGTTTTAGTATGTCAACTGCAGCAGAAGCCGCCACACACATCAAGTACACACGCAAGCATAGGCAGAGCAAGAAAGCCTTGCACGTATGACATGCAAAAATGTCACATGCAACAATTTCCGTGCAACATGAACAATTTTAAAGCCTTTTTATGCGCATTTAGTGAGTTTTCTTCAAAGTCAGCTTCACTAACCCCGTTACCGTCACCGTCGCCATCTTCGTCATACTCAACGCCCTCTACGTTCTCAACGTTCTCGCCGGCGACGGTATCGTCGTCCTTATCGTTTCGAACGTCCTCAGTGTCGCAACAAGCACATCCTTGTCGCCGCCGCCATCGTCGTCGTCGTCGTCGTCGTCGTTAGCCCTTTGCGAAAATTTTATTTGACTTGGGTGTAACGTACTAAAATTCTTTTGTTGTAGTTGGAAGCCAATGCTATGTTTGCACATGTACGTGTGTGTGCGTGTGTGTGCGTGTGTTTGTGTGCGTGCGTGTGTGTATATGCGTGCATAGTATTAAGTTTTACATAACTCGCATGTATTGCCACAAAGCGCACCAAACCAAAGCGAAAGCAAAGCAAACCGAAGGCGTTGCAAACCGAGTCCTAGTACGAGCGGGGCATGGCACAATTTCAAGGATTATGAAAGCATGTCTCATAGAACAAGCATAGAAATGGCAAATTAAATGAATTTTTGATGGCATAAATGAATGGTTGGTAGTACGTAAATTCGTAAATGCGTCTACTCGTTTATATGGATAGGAGAGAATACCAGTGCGTTAGGCAGATTTGACAACCATTGCTACCGGCGTACAACCCAACAACAACAACATTAAGCGAATGCGGAATACGTGGTTGAGATTAGCGTCGGTGCCGGCAGTCAAAGGGGATAGCTAAGGGGTTAAATATGCAAAGCAATGTTTGAGTCTAAAGCAAAACATGGGCGTGTTGTGGCCCATTTAGAGCAATTAATGCAGCAAACCGACTTCCTCCTCTCAGCGCCCAAGTGCAAATTAGAGTTAAGTCGTTACTGTGCCGATTTAAGGTTTCAAGCATTCCCATCAAATGGCACATCAAAGCAATGGGGGCAATGGTGAAAAATGGGGTGGAAATGCTTTGCAATTTGACACACAAACAAACAAATACAGGAAATGCAGGCACAGACACAACCTTTGCACACACACATACACAATCACTCGGTTCATTGAATTGACAAAAAAGGTATGTGCGTATAATTAAACGCTTTCGTTGACCCAATTAAATTTTTAATTAATGAATTGCTTATGCCCTTTTACGAGATATTTTGTACGCAGCAAGTCGGTTTAAAAGTTTGCCGCCACTGGCTCATCAGAGTTTTACCAACTTCAGAGGCTTACCAAACTTGAGAACTGAAATTCAGAGTGAGGCTATGAGGTGGCTGGCAAAAATTTCTCCTGACTGAAACCTCAGCATGGGTATTGCCTTTTTGTTCGGTTTAAAACCGATTCTACACTCAACCTGATAGTGCTGTCATTTTCTAACTACGGTACTAAAGAGTCTTTTTACCTTATGAAGAGCCAAGAGCCACACCGAACCACACTTTTGTGTTACTTAGCGACTGGAGGTAGACATAGATTAAGGGAGGATTGAGGACACTGTTCTTTAAAACCCTCGATCTCCGGTAAGTTAACACCGCAAAAATTGCTTTTACCTGAGAGATCCCGAGTACGCATGAAAGCTGGTATGTTTTCAATTGCTATATGCTCGCCACAATCTACTCAATTTAGACGTATGTTTCAAGCAAATCATTTTTCATTTAATTAGATCACGGTAGCCCGAAGGTATGCAACAATTTAAAAAATCTGGACTTATTGGATTAATTTAAATCTGAAATATCGTTGTGTTCGATGACATGATCTGTTGGAGTATTACCTTTAGCTATTCTTTCAACCCCTGACTATTGAGGTACTTTAAAGGGCAATAAGTTAAACAGTATAATCTCCATAATCCAGGCAATTAAAAATCAGGTAGTGTTCGAATTACAGAAATGTTAAAATAAAATTAAAAAAAAAAAACATTTCTGAACTTCTCAGTGAAACGTTTCTTATTGAATATTAATTATGCTAGCTTTAAAAATTTATTTTTATATGTTTGAAATTTTAGTCTGTCGATATTTGGTTGAATTTTTATTTTTGTATGCTATAATCTCTTGGACTAACAAGTTTTAAAATGTCCTCGGAGGCAAAATTCTGTTCTTCTGCGTATGTGATCACACATATTAAATGCAGATATTACTTGGGAGTGGAGGATTGTGGATCTTAATTTCATTTGATGTCCTCGATATTGTCTTCCTTAACCTTATCGTCATTTAATTCAGTGTCATCATTCCACCCCTCATCAATGTAATTAACAATATATACATCTAGAGTATATATTGGTCCAACATTTAATTTGAGTTAATTGGGCATATCATTGCAAGAGGCACAGTATTCCAGGCATTTAATGTTAAAGAAGCAATGTCTTTTAAGAAAAATAATCCATTAAGCTGAAAAAGAGAAGAGACTAAAAACTTTTACGATAGCTTATTTTGGTTGGATAAGAGCCGTGCAGTTTGGTGGCAAAAATATGTCCTTATCGAAGTCTGGTAATGATTGTGGATGGCAAGTCATATTGCCTAGCAGCAGAAGTGCTTTGTTTGGCAAATTAAGTTCTTTTAAGTAGTTTTTTTAAATCGTTTTTCAAACAAATTCTTAAGCTGTAGTTCAATAAGAGATATGCATTCAAAATAATTTCACTGTCTTACTTTTTTATATTGGTAAATATAGATTTGTCTGCATTTTACTCCGTTGCCAGTTCACGGAATGAATTTCTTTCATTTAGTTTACTTAGAATTTCCTTCAAGGTAAGAATGTATGATTTATTTATATTGAATTTAGTTCAGGCATTTAAAATAATTTTTTTAACTACTCTAAAAATGAAATTTAATTTGTTTTACAATGTTTCTATGTAACAACCGTTTCAGGAAAAGACCAATTTGAGAGCAAAAAATAGCGGAACTACGTCAAAATTTAGCTAAATTGATTTTAAAAAAATAAGTGTCCGAACTTATGAGGTAAATAGAAAGCATGGTGTCCGGATTACAGAGTCGACAATGGAAAACAATGGGTTGTCCGAATTATCGAGATTGTACTGTAAATTATCAATATAACCTTAAAAACCTTTCAAATAAGAAAATCCCGGTATGATACGCATTGACACTAGTTATTACTACCCACAGGAAACTTTTAAAAAATTGGTATGCATTGAACTCCCACTTTCTATGAGGACTCTCGACTACTGCTACTTGAAAAAGCGTTTTCATGGAGATGTTCACACCCCGTTAAAAAGTATACATTTTGATAACCAAATCGCTAATATCTTGTTAGCTTTATTATACTGGCGATTGAAACTCCTATAAAAAAAACAATTTTTTGACTTTGACTAAAATTTCGAGTAGCTACTCTCAGCCAATATGAATATATTTATGAATCGCAATTGCAAATCCTGTTTGCTACGCAGTAATTCCTTTTTAAAACACTTCAGGTTTCAACTATATGCCTGCCTCAATGCGAATGACATAAATTTAGCCAACAAACACAAACAGCAGCTGGAACACACTCGACTGAGCCAACCTCATGGACCGCATGTCCTGACAAACAGGAAAAATAGTTTATCACATTGGATGCGCACATTTAGCATCGTCATCACACTAACGGGATCAGGCACGCCAACGGTAACAGCGACGGCAAGAAGGACAATCAGCTAATACAAGCGATTGCTTGCATGAAATGGTGACAAAAAGCCAAGACTAACGACGACGACAAAGGAAAACCGAACCGTACCGTACCGGTAACAATGAAGGAGGAGAAATGAGGCTAATACTGAGTGGAAACGCGCAGACGAATGTGAACCAGTGCCACTGCCAGAGGAGCGACTGCATTAAAAGTCCTTTGTGTTTTTGTACTCGTATGTGTGCGAGGGTGTGTATTGGGGGATATGTGTTAGTTTATAATTCACACAAACAAAACTATTAGCATCGCTGAATTTGCATGGGTACGAGTCGGTAAGAGTATGGCGGTGTGTTAGGCAAGTCGTGCATGAAAGTGACAGTGGAACACTTTGCAACACTGCTGGCGTTATTGTTGTCATGTGTTGTTATTGTTGTTGCCCAAAAGGCGCATACGAACAAGAAAGCAAACGCATTAGGGCTAATATACACACAAACATGCACTCAACAGACAGACTGACACCGAAACGAGCCCCTGTAAAATTTCCGCTTCATGCGCACACAAACGGAATTAAAGACGTGCGCGCACAAATACAAACACAAACACAACCCAAACCAAATGCAAAGGCAACGCCAACACAGCAGACAAATCGGTGAGCCTTTATAAAAGCTCAATTTTCCCGAGCTTAAATTTTGAAAGGTTTATTAATTAAAAAATTCAGAAGTTCTAAACCTTTCCTTGGGACAATTACAGAAGAAATGACGCTTGACTATTATATTAGAAACCCACAATGAGCACACTTCTGTTTGCTTAAAATTTAAGAATCGGCCAACTAAGGAGGAGTCAGATTAAGTAATGCTTCTACATTTCTCCTCCTCATTAGGTTGGAGGCCAGTCATTCGAGCTTATTATTGTACATGTGATTTCTAAAACATCATAAAATTCCTTGCATACCGTCTGACGATAGTAGCCAATTAAGGCTATAGCGAAAATAATATTCACCCCAGAAGGCAGAGTCTACGAGGGTCGTTCACTAAGCTCAAAGTATTTAATTTTTTTATGATTGGAAAGAAAAAGAAGCCAAGTCTGGTGAATACGGTGCATGTTGCTTTAATTCGAATTTAATTTCCATGGCCATCGAAACTAAGCCTCGTGAATTTCCTTGATGAAAGAGGACTGTTTTATTTTAAATGAAGACGTTTTGCCTTTAATGCTTCGCACCAACCGCAGTAAGGACTCATAATACTCTTCAATTTTTTCCGAGAAATCAGTGTAGATGCAGCGTGCATCCCAAAAAAAAAAACCGTGACCACAAGATTTCACCGTTTTCGCCTTATTCGGAACCTATTTTATTAGGGATAGGAAGGTGGAAAGGATAAGATCTCCTCTGCCATCTGAACTCCTCCCATTCTGAGTCGCTTGGAATGACGCCTGGCTAGTTTATTTGGATAAATTTTTTTATACTTTTTTGTCTGACGATTCTCAAGTTCCGCCGTCTTCATGAACCACGGGGCACCAGTAATCATACGCAATGTATTGGCCTGCAGTACTCTTACCTTCTAAATATTAGATTACGATTCTAGATCATACACCTGTACGTCGTGTCGCCAAGCAGGAGCATTTATTGCCTTATAGATGGGCACTTTATTTTTCATGGACTATTTATGCCTACTGTTTAAGAGCCAACGATATTTCCCAATTCTCTGTCCGAGGGTTTTTGTGATGTTTGAAATATGAGTTTTGAACGTTAGCCACCTATCCAAATACACACATAGATATTTGTGACACGAATGGTGTTAATGCCAATTAGAGTCTTGCACGAAGCATCAGGTAGTCGGTCGACCAAATAGAATGAATGGTGTTTCATGCCGACATATCCAAATAACAAATAACTGCCCACACAACACAAATGTTCGGATTAGAATACGAATCGAAAACATACGAAACAAGCATCAAACCTAGTAAGCAAATACGAAATAAGCAACTACCTGGAAGTCGCTGTTCAGCAGATGTTTACGCGATAAGGGTTTACTCACGACACATTATGAGCACACAACGAAAACAGCGACGAAGACCGCCTCTTTCGCACTCACTTGTTTGTGCGCCTTTTTTCTCCCTCGCACATGCCGATTGCGTCGCTCGAAGTGAGTTACATTGACAACGTGTATGTGTCTTATCAGTTCTTTTTTCGCATTGTCTCACCCGGAGTGGTTGCCGAAGCAGAACATAAACAAATAGTTCGAAGTTACACAAATTCTTGGAAGTACCATAAATGAACCGAAGGCGAGGCACCTCTTTTCATTTATGTGGTTTTCTTTTTCTTTATTCGTTTGTATCTACTATTCGATTTCAACGAAGTGAGGATGACATACAAATACCTGCCATACGTTTGATTTGCTTACTTTTTTTTTTTTTTTGGACTAAACGAGTGCATTCGTGCAAGACCCTAATGTCAATGTTGCAAAGTCTTGTCCAGACTTCACAATTATGCTTGTATGACCTATTTGAAGCGTAAAATGTCTGCTGTGAAAAACGCAAACAAACATGAGCATTCTGCGCGTGTGCAAGTGAGAGAGCAATAGGAGGCACAACTGAGTGAGCGACCGAGAATCTGCCTTGAAGCGCACGGAAAGCAATTAAATTCAAATAAATGAACTTAATTGAAGCAGATTAACTCGCAGCCTGCTGTACGGCCTTTATGAGTTTAGTTGTTACTATTGCTTTTTTAAGCGCACCCCACTGCATACATGCACATACGACTACTGACTGTGTCCTGACTGAACCAGCTGGCTACTGCCTTCGACGCTGCCTACTGCTTCGAGCATAGTGCCAGCCCTTTGGCGCCCTCGTCGTTGTTTTTATGCCATTGAATGTTGCTGTTTGTTTTAGTAGTTATTAAATAAATTTATCTCTTTTTATTGTTGATGTTAGACACTCACGTGCACACACATGTACACACAAGCAAAGCATGTGTCGACAAAAAATTAGAGGAAAATAAATGAGTGTTAAAAGTAGAAAAATAACAGTAAAATGAGGTTAGTTAGTTCTGTAGTGGTTCTACTCAGTTACCCGCTTATTTGCTCGCCCGCGGAAGTTTCAATTAATGCGCTGGGATTTGTAAAAGCGAGTGTATGCGTGTGCGTATAGTAGATGAATTGCATTTGGCTGTGAGTGTGCGTGAGTGCACGAAGCTTATATTTGATTTAGTATTTAAATGCTTTTTATTATTTTCTCGTGTTATACAAATAAAATAAAATAAAAAATATAAAATTAAACTTGCTAGCGTTTCAAGTGGTGCAGATGAAAGCTCTATTTAATTACTTTCATAAGTACTTGAATGACTGCTTGAGTTAAATAGCATCACAGATGTGAGTGTGGCTTAAGTAAAACGAATTTAGGCATTTAATAATAATAATAATTATTAGACGAGTACAAACACACCGATCGGGCCACCTGTTTATCAGTCAAAATGTTGCTCTCCCAGTGATGCCCATTAAGAAAGGCGTCTCAGCTGACTGCGCTACTTTCGGAGCTTCTAACTGCAGTGATCTGCGTAAACTAACTTGCTTTGGTCTAACTTAACATAACGAAAAAAATTATATAAAGGAAATTAGGCAGCCAAAACAATGCACATGCCTTATAATAGGTTCTACCGCAGCTGCAAAGAAGAATTCGAATGGAAAACTGTGCAAGGCAAATAGTATTTAAATTACTCACAGAAGTATCGCGATATCACCGACCTTCTTCACTTTACAATCCGTTGGATTGGTACTGCCAGAAAAAAGGCTGTTGAGTAACTTACCTAACCTAACCTTCCATAACCCAGGCGTAGTAGTAAAAAAGATTATGTACGCAAAATTATGAAAAAGTGCATATTCATAAAGGAAGTGTTATTGGAAGAAATTGTCATTCGTGCAGCATGTAGAAATATTGATATGGACATAAGAAAGTTAGTATTATTGAGAGTACATTAAATCAAGCTTCTACTTATGGTTCACGAACGATTACCCGTTACTAATCGAAGAACCAATAATAAGAAATTACAAGTGACTTGGTCACAAGCTACAAAAAACCATCACATATCACTAGTCGAAAGGTACTTACTTTCAACATCTATGTTTCAATTATATATTTTCTTTGAAATTCGAGGAGTTTCCGAGAACTGAAAGGAAATCGCAACAGTTTTAACAAAGCTTTAAACAGAATCCGTTCGCGCAAGCTTTCTTTTTAGAAAACTTTGGTTTCTGTCTTTGGTTTGAAACTTAGAACAGAACTTTTAAAAGCTTTTAGAAGGGTCATTTATCAAAGTCAGTGTTGAAAACTGCCCCTAAATAATTTTGATATTCTCTCCAGATGGCGCTGAAATTAAAGCTAAAATTTTATTTGTAGTCAGATTCTGTCTGAAACAATAACCAAAAGATTGCGCGCTTCATTACATATTAACTTTGTAAATTTTCTCACTTCTACAATGATTTATTAACAAAACACCCATTTTTATATTTGGACCATTTTCGTTAGGTTTTCCAAAGGGTACAACAATGGTGCACAAGAAGTGGTGACTCTACCTGCTTCTTCTCATCATCAAAGGCATTCATAATCTTTGTCACAACAAACCCATTGCCGATACCCTCAAAGAGGATTCGGTCAAAAATTTTGAACCGTAAGGGACCTAAAAAACAAGAGATATCATTAAATTACATATGAAATGATTTATATTATTGCGCCCTAGTTACATCCTTTCAATCTTTCATATCGCATATATTAGTACAATCTTCGATTAAGAATAAGGCTCTATTGATGGGCTCTGTTACTAAGAACTCTGATATAGGAAATTTTTAACCAAACCAAGGAACACACATTTTTCCGAATACTTCAACTCTCATATCCAAAATAATGGCACAAACACAACTCCAATTGGAACCAATATATTTCGAGCGATTTTAGTTCTGCCTGATTAATACACGCATATTGCAAGGTGTCCTCTGAGCATCTCAGGCAAAAAAGTTTGGCAGTGCAGGGAGTAAGTGGCTTGAGCAACCTTGAGCAACCAACATATCCTAAGCGCATTGTCTACTGTTTGCACTTCGAGACAAAGACTACATCTGGTCGAATTAACAAACCTCTCATTAGAAAATGCTCCAAAATTACTACAAAACTATGTTATAGAATTTGGAAGGATCAGCTTTATGTTGAAACTACACAGAGCACGAAGTGTAATCTAGCTATCCTTTCGATTTGCACCGCTCTATTTTGCCAAATCAAAGATAACAAATAGTAGACCGTCCTTTCAAGAGATTTCCTAACTAAACCAGCATTACTGTAAATAAAGTTTTACGTTCTTTTACTTTCTTTTTATTATAGTTACAAATACTTAAGAATCACAAAAAAATCAATTTCAGATTCCACAATCACTAAAATGCAATTGCCAAACTTGTATAGAAAACTAAGCGCAAACTGTACCAAAACTGCAGCAAACACAAAATTGCGACAATTCAATGGGAACAGCAAAAGAATGTCAGAGAAAAATAAAGCAAAAGTTTTTTCTGTCATCAAACCCCAACGAAACAAGATTAAAAATGGCAAAAGACACGAAGAAATGGCGACCGTCAGTTATGAGTAAAAACCCTCTGAGACGCGCCGAAAAGGCGAACTGAGCTATGGAGTGGGTGCTTGAGAGGCGAAAGTTCGGCAGCTGCGTGCGTGATATGGCAAAGGTTAGACGCCAAATAGTCTCGCTTTCGATGTAGTGCAGTCGTTGAAAGTTCAAGGTCAGATGTCAAGCTGTGTGTTGCCACAAAGACAGACTAAATTAATGGGTTAAAATCTCATGTAGAAAAATTAGCTTAACGAATTCGAGAAAGTTTAATTATTAGATTGGTCATACACGAGTACCCTTTAAAGTTTTTGCACATCAGTCTTTGTTCTCGAAGCATGCAGCCAGCCAGCCAAAGTATGCTAAGCCCAGGACTCGTTCAATTAAAGCCGACAACTTTGCTTCTGTCCAATAAGTGTCAATTACAGTGAAATCGTATTTTGTTTGAAAAGGGCGTCGCACGACTTTGACGCAAATGCGAGTCTGCCTTTTGCAAAAAGGACAAGCACTGCGTGGGTTTAAACTGCTTAGTGTTTGTCGAATTTACACAGAGACCCAGAGAAAGGACGAAAGTCAAAATTTGTATTACAGAGCCCCTCTCGCTCTTATGTTGACTCCAACTTCCTAGACTCTGTGCGCCATTGTCACCGTTGTACTTGTAATGCGTTGTTAATAAAAGTCGACACAAGTTGTCGACGGCAATGTAGTCTTTGGTTGTTTTCTCTTTTCTTTTCTTTTTTGTTGGTTAGTGTAAATAATCCCAAATAATCTGCTCGGTTTGCTTCTTGTATTAATAGTGAACATGGACAGGAAGAAATTCATCTCGATTTATTGGTTTTTACAAGCCGACGTGAGTTGATCATTTCAATAAAAATAATGACTCCATTTTTTGTTGCATTGAAGGCATTGGCTTGATGAACAGGAAGCCTAGGAAACCTTCCTTTTGGCACACTCAGACAACTCTAACGTGCTTGGCATGGTGTAACGCCCAAAAAAAAAACGCGATAAGACTCGAAATTTGAAGCAGCCAGTGCTTGTTGTGGTAATAGGTCAGGATCCCATGGATAAATTATCGGTCAAAGTAGCTTTCAGGAGATTAGAGCACTATGATCGAACTATATTTTGAGCTCAATGCTCAAGTGACAGGTCAAGCTAATATAGCTGATGACATTAGCCACACTTAAGACAGTTAAAGGCTCATTGGGCTAAGTAGTGACCTTTAACCGAGAAAACGCGGACACTCAAAGTAGACCTTTGTGAATTATGGTACAAAATACTACCATTACTGTGCTAAAACGGTTCAGTCACAGTATTCCACTCCTAAGCTTCGATGCGCCGGCTTTAAGATCAATGTGAATAAATTCCAACGAACTAGACCTCCATTGGAAAGAGTTAGTGAAATACCAGATCGCCGTAGTTGATAGTAAAGTCGCATCATCCTTTTCAAAGATTCTGCTTCTAGTGTTGCTCTATGCACATATTGCTGTAAAATCCCAGAAACAAAGCTCTTACTCAACTCTTACAACAACTCTGTAACTCACATTCAGTATCAACGCTCCATTACAGGTTAAACAAATAAACACTTCAAAAGTCTTCAACTTCTCCACCTCCAAATTTCTTAACAACTCGCCAATCTGCACCGAATTCACTTTAAAAGTGCTGTCGCTCCGGAACACACAACAGAATTATTCACACCTTTTCATCTTTGTTATTGCGTATTATTTAAAATAATGTTTTCTTTGTGTTCTTCATTATCACCGACAAGCAACACGCGTGCAATTATTAATATTGTATGCATTAGCTGTGTAAAAATGATGAGATGCCAGTAACAACATCAGTAACATCAGTCGTCGGAGTCCTTGCCGACATGCTCGTGCATAGTGTCGGCGTGCGAAAAAAGGTTCTCACAGCACAAATGTGTTCGGCATGCTTTGCTGAAGTTGCTGTATAGCCAAACAGACAGAAAGTCGTCTGACGGCAGCAGAGTAAAACGTAGATGGTGCGCACATAAAGTCAGGTAATATCCAAAATTAAAGCACATCAACGCTTGAGGAACATATATTTTTATTAAAACGTTGCAGTTGCTAACGAAAGCCGTCAAGCGGAGGATAAACATTTACACGGACATTCGCCTTTAAGACAAAGCGTGACAGGCAAAGGAGACGGTAGGCTCGCCACAAGCCAAGGCATATAATCAACTCGTCTTGCTTTATATCATATAATTTGAGGTAGCTACTTTTGCTGGATTGTGAGGTAGCCTTGTGTTTTTCAAGGCCTTTCAGCGTGGAATTAGGCTTGTCGAGTTGAGTCAATTGACTTGCCACCTACCCAAAGGCAATTCCCCATTATCGTTTAAAAGCTTGGCATTGTCATTTCTTTTTGTAGGTGCTTTAAAGCATAAATGGGCGTATTTTTTTATGTTGTAATAAGCGACGATGGATTTAATAACTTTGGTTGGAAGTTTATGCAAATTTAAGTAAATAATTGAAGAGTAAGGGTGCAATGGAAACCCTTTTACCGAATATAATCAGAATCTGAACCCCATCCCGAAGAGGTTTCGTGCGCAAAAATAAATGTATTCCCGAATAGCTTGAAACCCAATTGTATTAAGAAAAACTTTCAAATTGTTTGCGAGGCGATCCTTACATCATGAAATACTTTCAGGTAGTTCCTTACTGTCCCCCTCGAGAAACTTTTGCTTATCGCATAGACATCATTATCCAAGCACCCTACCTACCTTTCTGTTTGAAAGATCAACAGGTTTCATTCAGAAATAAATTCCGCATTATCCGCGGTAGTATACTATTACAACTTATATAGGACTTATATGATAAAAACGTATGGTTAATATGGTTATTATGAAACAAGAATTGTCATGTTGTACTAATTCCGTATAATTTACTATAAGCTTTGTATAATTTTTATTGTATTAGAATTCTTTAAAACATTCAAGAGAGCCGCATTCGAACCACAGGCTTTGATGTAGTGTGGACTTCCGGAGAAAGTCCCATTCAAAATTTTGGAGACTGGCAGCCCTGTTTAGGTTGCCTGAAAATGCATGTTTCTTTTACTGACTGATAAGATGATAACGACCCAGGATAAATTTAAAAACTGTTCCGTTTTTACCAAAACCCAAGTCATCAGACGCACATTTAGCGCTTCAATTCCTTTTCCGGCCATTACTATCGCTCGCATTGCGTGACCTCTTTCAAATCCACGACGAAATCCTTGCAGCTTAAGCAATTAGAACTCCATTAGCCAACGCAGCCACGTTGCACTCAAATGCAAATAAGAAATCATTTAAAGTTGAGTTACCTACCACGCTATATCGCCTTCCTACTTTACTGCTTAACCGAAAGTTGCATGCAATCTGCTGGGAATTAAGCAGTTTCCACACCAACCCAGAAGTGGGCGAGTCTGCTGAAAGGGAGTATAAGCGATCACTGAGGTTTGAGATTTTCTTACAAGGAAAGTGTCGAAAACAGTCACTGAATGCTCATTTCAGCGCTGTAAGCGTTGGCAGTGTGGCAGTGCATGCTGACAAGACGCTCTGACTTAGGTCATATGACAAGGATGCGAAACAAAACGAACAGAAAAAATTATGTTCAACGTAAAATAAAGCGTGCAGTCGCTGCCACGTAACCGCAAATTGCCAAGGGGAGTGTAACAATTAGTCTAACCGTTGAAATATGTTGTGTGTAAAGGCCTCGGAAATCTGCATAAGAGTGCTCTATGGGTTTGTGCGATGCGAATGAGTTTGTGGTTTAGGCCATGTGTGTACTTTTGTGTTTTGTGTGTATTTAAGCGACAAATTGCTAACAATTTGTACCTCATTTTTTGTGTCAAATATGCAGCAGAAACCGTGGTACAACTCGGTTTGGTGAATCGGTGTGAGTCCAATGAGCTAAGCTGGTTGCTGACAACAACAGGTGAAGAGTTGTCTCGACAACTTTACAAGCATAGTACTTTCACATTAAAATTTAAGTTTATTAAAGCCATATATTGTGAGAACTTAAATTAAGTTGGCGTAAGATAAAGTGCGACAAAGTATGTTGAAGACAGCAAAAGTGAATTTAAAGGAAAGGAGGTGAACTACATCATACCTAATATTATCAAAGTTATTGCTTCATGAAAGGTTTTAACTTACAGAGAGAGCTCAGATCTTTAGATCAGATAAGTGTAATGAAGTAAAATTGGGCATGAAGAAACTAAAATGAACAAATATTAAGTAGATTGTATTTTATTCTGGCTACACGCACACACCCTAGTTTACGCTCGCCTTCGTTCGCCGGATTATGCACAGCAATTTATTAAACAACTTAACTTCTGTTTTTCTTTTTGCGGTCCGCAGCGGCAAACAACTATCAGCGAAGGATTATCGATAACAACGCACGAAATCGAAGCGAATAGTACCTTTGGTGGTGGTGGTAATGCCAGTGCGATTGCCACATTGCAAATTATTATTGCGGGATAAACTGTTAAATGTTTTCTGTCTAGAGTACGCTGACTGCATTCAAGTAGACAAGCTTCAGTGCAAACCAGCGCAAAAATACTGTGTATCGATTTCAGAAGCTCCGAAGAAAGCATTTTACGAGTTGAACTTTCCAAGCCGAAAATTATGTGCGCCACAGTTGGCAGCAAGCAAACAAAGTTTGAGAACGCCCTCACGGCTTGTTAGCCAAAATTGCATTTCTATGCAAATTCCAAACAAATCTAGCCGAGTTTGGTAGCAACGCCGAGGAAGAACTAAAAGTTGTCGCAGTCAATGACTTCAGCATGACTTTATAAGTAGTTTAAGTAGTCGGCTTAAAACAACAAAATTTGTCGCCAGCGACGGTAGACAAGGTAAAGTCATTCTGGGTTACTGCCGCAACAAATTGGCCGAGATCTTCGTGCATCAACAGTTTATGCTACAAAGCTAGGGAAAATGGCTGTTGTGTAGCTCTCTGTCTGTATCGATGGCTATCCTAAAGCATAAAGCAATCACCATTAACGATCCATTCTAATGAAGTCTGCAATGTACCACAGGGAAGACAACACTCTCCTAGTTTTGAATACAAAAACAAAGTATGTCGATAGAAATGACGAGTTATGAGCTTATGCTGCGTTAAGCTTATACTGGTGGCTTTGATAGGACAACGATGAATAGGTATTGAGAAGGATGTCTTGTAGTACCCAATTATTATATGCTAACGATTCTACTCGAAAAATTATAGCAATCTTGCAGTGAAAGGAAAATTGTACCAAAGTAAGGCTGGGAAATTCAAGTGCAATTCTGTATATTGTTGCAAATATCTGATAGTCATTGTATATCATTTAACATTAAACTACTACACATTCTTCATATATTTTTTATGACTTTAGGTAGAGTTTAAATTTTTAGAAGAATTCTTGTTAGCGAAGTCCGAACCTGCAAACCAGATCTGAGTGAATCAAACTACTACGAGGTTGGAGTCTTCTTATTTTCAATTATCTGAACCGAAAATAATTTTTCCAAAAACGATCCGAACCTGGTTATAAAAGGAAAAACAACTTCTCACCCAAATATATACCGCTAAACACAATCAATCAATCTCATACCACCAAATACTTAGAGCCAATTTCACTGTGGTTAATTTGAAGTTGCAATTCAACCTACAAATGGGAAGACTCCAGCTTCAGATCTTAAGTCAGATCTTACATTAAGTCGGAAAAATATAAAAAAATAGTTGATTAAACACTTTCATTTAAAAAGCTTAAAACCGAAAGAAATCAAAAATCGTCGATAGTAGTGCAAATATTAACTTAGTTTTCTTCAACCGTAATGAGTCAGCATATTGCGTTTCGAGTAAGTGGAAACCTGCAGGTCCCGTTTATAAGTTGTTTGCTATTTTGTAGTTATTGTTATGAGAGTATAACCAAATTGGGAGCACATGTTTTCTCTGCATGACAAGGAGGAGTAAGTTTTGGATATGTGAAATCCATTTCCTTTATTTTTCTTTGGGAGTTGAACACGGCATCGCCCAAGGTGAGAAAACTGTATTACAACACATGTGAGATGGTTGTGGCTTTTCACTCTAAACTTCACTCTATACTTCACTCTTTTCTATTCTACCCTAACAACATTTGCCAAATTGTGAAAGTTTTTCCTGATTTCATTTTATTCATTCTATCTCCATAAGAATCCCATGAAACCTCTTTACACTTTATCAAGAGAGCTATGTTTGATCACTAATCCTCTAATTTATACAAATGCAAAGTACCCAATTCCAAAACAAATACTGAGAAAAAAGTCCTGTGATCTACAGAAATGTAAAGGGAGTAATGAGGATTAGGATGAAATCATTAACTGTGCTCAAATAATGATTTGAAGATATTGATCTACAGTTACCCTCACATAACACGGATATTTTTCCAAATTAAAATGTGTAAGATTTCAAATGAAAAAAATCTCATTTATAATTAGTTTTATTAAACATATTTGCATCAGTAAATTAACCTCTCACTTATGAGAATACATTTTTATGTAATGTAAAATATAATTTAATATTTTGATGGACTTTATTTTCATCCTCAGCGTCGGCCTGTGGGGGCGTATTGGGGAAATAAAAAAGGCATTAACAAACTTTAGAGTTTTTGTTGAAAGCACTTACGTTTAAGACATCATTTTTTGCTTCGAAACCGCAAATCAATGCTTACTCCTATTATTTTTTTCTTGTAATGCACTTCCTTAAATGATTCAAGGTAATTTTGTTGGCTTGAAATACTACACGAAAAATGGCCAAGTAACCAACTTTCAGCTTGGCCAAAGACAATAACTAATTTTTAGCCTTTGTTACCAGCGGGTGCACACAAAGAAAAGCTGATTTCATTGAATGAAAAAGTGCAAATGAAAGAAGACTGGCTAAAATTTCATTCATCAAACAAAGCAAAAATTAATTGTTCTTTTTTTTTAAATTAGCATAGAAATTTCATGGAAAGTACGTAGAAGGTGTTCTGACCGAATGGTATAAGGCACAACGGGAGGTATGTTGCGATATCACAATGTCTCGGATTCATTGTTGGCTGGCCAGCAAAATGGGCTAAGCAAACAATGGGAAGGACGATTTGGAGACCGACTTAAGACAAACTTAAAAAAAGGAGTACTGCGACAGAGCACGAACTTTTAATTTGTTTCGAAAGTAAATTCTCCAGTGCAAAGTTTTTGTGTGTGACAGAAATGAAGTAGTAGCAGCAGCTGACTCCTTTACACATACTCCCTAAACGTAACCAACAATCAGAGACGCAGCGTCACTTGCAGTGTTGGTAAATGGTTGAACGACAAAAAAGTTTTTCAATTAAATTTATGTGCAAATAGAATATGTTTCGATTTTTCAACACGTTACGATACGACTCAACGCAAGCAGTAAACAAGTCGAGACTTGAGTTACCAAACCGACTTCGTGGGTAGACTTTGTTTTGGTGTAGTTAAAAGTACACAAACCGGAAACCGGAAGTGATCATACGCACTGTTAGTGCGTAGTTTTAAGCTACAACAGCTAACCGCATTGAAAACTGACAAATGAAATAACAAATTTTGGGTTTTCGTTTGCTGTTGCGGTTTTAAATATTTACTAAACAAGTTTATTGCTTTTTCCTTTTATAAATTCTTTTTTACTGCTCTTTTGCATTGTGAAAATTCAGTTTGCAACTTTACTACCACAAAAACGAGGAAAACTAGACATTGATTAAATTGACAGCTTCGTGTTGTCTGCTCATCTTGTTCAATAGTCATCGTCATGCTCAGTATTTTCTGTAATAGTTTCCGCATGGCAGTCGTTGCGGGTTTTTGTGTTACTGACAATTTGACATTCCAACCGGTTCAACGCAAAAAATCGCTTGATAGCTTGAGTGTAAGTACTGCGTAGATGAATGTCAAAAACATGTCACATCATTAAAATGCAAAAGGAAAAATGCAGTTAAATGGTCCGTCTGCCTGTCCGTATGTCTGTAAATCGAGTTAAATATAGTCGCTGTCATATCAATGGGCCACCTTTTCTGCATTTGCTACTCGAGCATCTACCACAGACCACTTCAGTTTTCTGCGTTTGGCAAAGTGACGCACATTTTTCATAATCTTGTATTGATCGCTGACAGTTGGTGGCGCATTCCCTGGTCGTAAGTACAATACGTTCGCGTGTGTAGTTTTTGGGACAGAAATAAAAGCAAGTTCTTGAAAGCAAACTGAATAAGTAGACTGCGCATACTACATACCATGTACTGGGTAAAAAATAGTCTATAGTAAAAAACTTTAATCTAAACTTTAATAGTACCTTCAAATTATTGCCATGATACAATAGACTACGCTCTTTGGATTTAATATTCCAAATGTCAGGTGGGTGATCTAATTTCCCTTGAAGTACAGAATCTCAAATCTTCTAAAGAAGTGACAATATTCTTGAATACATGCACTGGTGCTTAGACACAACAGAGTGTATTCATAAGAAGCATTTAAAGTAGAACTTATGATATTTACACTTAGAACTGATTTGCACTCCTTTCTTTATTGCCTCACGTATTCTTCTTTTAAAATCCAATTAATGTTTTATGCAGGTGACAAAAATGTGTTTTATTAAAATAAAAACAATACAAATTGTAATATAGTCGCAGGGCACTCCCGACAGATAATATTATTTCATTTTGTGTCAAAAAGTTGCAGGAATCGGTTCCAATGCCTTAAAATGCCAAAAATTCTCATCTATTTCAGAGTAATTAAGTACTCTACAGTAATTTTCAATACTTTTTTCTGCATCACGTTTGTTGTTTACCTCAGCTAAAAGTCAAATACGAGTTTCTGTCCCTAAACATATTTGAAATCATAATATATATTTAAAGCAAACTTTAACCGGAAATAGACAACAGTTGGAAAAAAATGTGAGAGCTAAGAATATTATACATTTTCCATTTCTGAGTTTATAACACTCAATGAATCCTACACAAAAAAATAACTTTTGCTTAATAACCGAAAATCCTTTAAATGGATAACTATTATAAGAATAAAAATAAATTAAAATAAAAAAAGATGACACTTTTAAGTCATATTAAATCATTGTTCTATTTCACTGTGCAAAAATGTGTCTTTAGGCCTTTTCGTATATTTTCGTATATTTTCGCATATTTCAGTTATTTGCATATTTTATTAAAATCTAAAAGCTGCCAAAAGGTTGGCGTTGAAAGAGTCATCGCAAAGTCAATCAATACTCGTTTAACTAATAAAAAATACAATAAAAACCGAAAAAGCGAGTCTTTTTAAAACCGAATTCGTGTTTTGCTGGCGCGTACGCCCGTTTAGTGGCCTCATTGTGTCATAGTTCTGAGTGCATTCGGTGAGTTCGTTTGAACAAGTAAAGAGCTGCAATGTAGTTGTAGAGTGTGGAATTGAGCGAGTGAGTCTGATGATGCAAATGGATTTAAAGGCTGTAAAATACCATGACTGGTAGAAAAAATGCCTATGAAAAGTCGACCATGCAACTTTTAGGAAATGCAATTTTGGCCACTAATGTGAAACAATGAGTAATAATGTGTTAACATCGACAAGTCGGATTACGATGTGTTCAAAATTTAAAAGCAATATTTGTGATTATGAATTATAATATAGACTTATAATTAGTTTATATTAAGGTAAATTGAATACCACAATAACCTATGGAACTGCCAAGTCAATTCATTCGATCTACCCTCTGCCAAGGACATTCTTCCCTCTAAACAGCTGCATTAAGAAGGCCTTTAAATTTGTGAGCACATTTACATGATATTAGTAATAAAGAATAGCACAAAATAATTTTAGCGGACACTATGAGTACAAAACACGGCAAAAAAAGCCGCGGTGAATCTTTCTTGTACTTGGGCAGGGTGTAGTCCCCAATCCACCTAATCCTCCTAAGCCAACTTGTTCATATTAGTCGATTTTCAATACTTACATTTTCAAATATTCTATATATATATATATTCTACATTCTGGCACAACTTTTATGTTAACACAAAATCGCACAACCGAAAAACTCTCACTCCATGTGCCTCGTTTTAGTCTTATTGACGCAGTCAATGGCATTTTCGGGGCTGACGTCCGGACTCACACTTTCAGTACCATGAAAGCACAGCGTAACTGAACACAAACAACGTTTGTAGAAATATGTAGGTAAGAAGTGAATGAAAGTCGAAATGATTAAACACACATTGTCTGTAGAATCTCGTAGACTATTAGTATTTTCGGCTCTGAAACGCAACTTTTAATTGTGATTGGCATTGAAAGTGCGAATGAAGCAAGGCTTTAAATACTTTAAAATACAAATTAAATCTATTTAAAAATTTTTAACTAGATTATTTGTTTAATTGAAACAAAGTGGTTCCATTTAAACAATGCATGTGAAATATTTTAGAATACTAGTAAATCGACGCAACTTCCGGCACAAAGGGAATTACTTTTACGCACAAGTCACTCTTCTCGGCTATTTAGAAACCACAATGTCGACATAACTCATTCGACTTCCGTTGTAACAAAGCAACTCAAACTTGGCAGTAAAGAAAAGCCGGTACATTCATATGTGTGCGTGAATGCGCGTAAATGCTACAAGTCGATTTCATAGTACACAGGACGTAGGACATGATAAGGCAATGTAAAGCAATGTAAGGTAGGGAGAGCAAATAATTTCACTTTCTTGTAGACGCTGTCGTCGTCTTGTCTTCGTTGTTTGTTTTTGCTTGTGCTCTGCGACAATGATGTGAAAACAAATCGCACGCCCCTTTCCTCCTTCGCCTGTCCACCTACGGAAGCGACATGTTGAGCGCAAGTGAATTATTGCTTTTGCCCGCTAAAGTGAAACATAAAACGATGTCATTAAGTTATGTAGGCGATGTGCAAAAGCTTTTTGCGTTTCCTGTGCCGCTGGTATGCGCTGCATACGGCAATGACTTGTGCAGGACATGTGTGCGTATGAACCGTCTGTATTTGTGTTATGGCAGTGTCATGGGGAATCTGACAAAGTACGCATCTTTCATGCACTGGTCTGGATTTCAGCGTCAAAAAATGCATTTTCTCAACGCACTTTCCGTAAATAAATTTGCTGAATTACATTGAAATTATTTTCAATGAAATAAAAGTAAAGAACACATGAAGAACTATATATTGCAGTTAAGAAGAATAGGTTTTTTTAAAGCATATAAGGGAAATACTTAAAACTCGTATTTGCTCGAACTTATAGGCACTGTTTCGTGAGCGCCCCGTTTTAAACCACCTGTTCTCGTAAACACATCTGTCAGTTGAATGTAAACATAAAATTGAAAACGCCGAAGAAGAGTTTTTTTTTTTATAATTGAAATCTTTATTTGCTACTCTCCCAAAGGAGATCATATAAGTAAAAGTGAGATAAATTTGACAAGTGAGTTGTTGTGCAAGTTATGAGAGGGAGGGAGAGAGAGAGCACACTTAGTCCTCAGGTGTTCTAAATGGGGTGGGAACGCTTGAGCCTGCGAGTGTGTAGGCTATTGTCCAGCAAAATAGTTTTCGTAAGGCGAATGATGTGTTTTTTGCTGCAGTTCACGATTTCTTCAGTCACCGTCAAAGTCTGTATGTCTGTGAATGACTGGGTTACTGACATACCATTCAAAACCAACAAGCCTTCTCAGGAGCTTGGATTGAAATATTTGAATGATTTGGATATTCGATTTTGATGTTATTCCCCATAGTTCAATTCCATACGTCCACACTGGCTTAAGGATAGTGTTATAAAGTAAGACCTTGTTCCTAATACTTAATTTGGCGCTATGCCACAGGAGCCACTTCATCCTGTATACTTTGTAGTTCGACTGTTTCAGAGTTTAGAGAGTGGGGATTCCATGTCAGGCGCATGTCAAGTGTAAATCAAAGCTATTTGGCCGAGTTGTACGTGGGTATATTGTTCCCGTTTAGCTGGACTGAAGGACAGGATGTGTATCCTATAGTGAAGATGACATGAGTAGATTTATCTGTGTTGACGTCAATATTCCACCTCTTAAGCCATGGTTTTATTCGATTTAGTTGACTCTACCTTATTTGTTGCATGGATGATACGAACTTTAAAAATATATATATCTATTTATCTTTATTTGCGTTATTTCACGTTTTTCATGTTATAGAAGAAAAAAGTAAATTGGAAGAAGAAATCTCAGACGAAAGCTCATCTTCAATAGCTCTTGCTTTGCTTTGCCGTTATGCTGTATCCCATTTACAACACTCAGTACCAAAATCGCGCATTTTCATATCCTACATTTTAACCAACTTGAAACTTAGATCCCATT
Source organism: Cacoxenus indagator (assembly GCA_035041755.1). Classification (NCBI taxonomy): domain Eukaryota; kingdom Metazoa; phylum Arthropoda; class Insecta; order Diptera; family Drosophilidae; genus Cacoxenus; species Cacoxenus indagator. The sequence goes on along the minus strand of JAWNKX010000218.1, from coordinate 204,510 downwards.
ATCCTTGTTAGTAGAGCAAACTTTCTAGCGCTTTATAATGTTATTAAAGATTACGCAGTGGCCCGCAGTTTTTTGCAGTTTTCTATAATGGTACAGCTACTCCAACGGTTACAATTAAGCGGGAAAAGAGCATACCAACTGCGGAGGAACAATTATAAAAAAATGAGGAACAGAATTTTTAAGATTTGTAATTGTCAAGGACAAATATTTGCATTGGCCTGATGAATGTGATTGCCAGGAGCAACAAAGCAATACGCACTCGAATTTTAATATTTTTGTTTTAATACAGTTGCATCAAAAGTTTAATTTAATAATATTTATTTATTTAATTAACATGTCTCTATGTCGCAAATTTCATAAAGCACTGCAAGTAAGGGAAAAAAGTAAGCACTGACTTCTGCTGAACGCGCCTAATGTAGAACTATTTTATAACTATGTAAGTTCCTATAATAAATAAAATTAAATAAAGGTACATCATCGGCAGTGTCAGATTGCGCCGTTAGAGGTCTGTTGGTCAGGGGCCAAAAAGTTAAGAATGTCGTTCATGGAGTTCGAGGTACCCCTTACACTGCTTCAGCTAGCCCCAAGGTAGCTACGCCATGGTATGTGACCACAAAAAGATCATAAGGAACTTAGAAGTCAAATCATCTGAATATTTAAGTGGCTCTGAACTGTTAGCAACAGATCGCGTCTACAAACTAACACCTACGGTGATTACACCTTTTAGTTAGCAGTATAGGCATCGAACACCCAATAATGCACTAAACTATCGCTATGTATTAAATATTTTTGTATTAATTTTGCTTGTCAGACTTTCGGTTTCGAATTTCTCATACAAACTGATGCAGTAATGTTGAGATTTTCATACTTAATTTTTATTCCCACGAAACTTCACTCAATTACTGTTCAGGCTATTTCAGAATTTCCCTGAAAATGTCTTCAAAGGTGGTTTAGCGACTATAGATCATAATTACCCACAGTCCATCAAGAATCAGTTTAAACATTGAAAATAAAGTTTTAGACTTATGGAAAAAAATAGTACTTATTTTGATTGTCCATTTATTTATTTTAATACTGTTTATTTATTTGCAGTATTTACAAAGTATTTCATAAAAAAAAGCAACTTCAACTCAAAAAGTACGCAAAATACAACAAACAAAAGAAAACAATATTTGTGTGTCTAAAATTTACCTATACACAACTGTTTTTTTTTTCACATTCCATTCAATTAACGGTACTTTCACAGTTCTGATCTTTTGTATATATTCGCTTTAGTTATTTGGTGATTAATTTTTGCTTTGTACAAAATAGAGTGAAATATTGCGTTTTAGAAATGGCAGATAGAAATGTTTTGTTTGAGATAGTTCAATTGGTATACTATAATTGCCAGTTGAGTAAAGGCGGGCAGGAGATATCAGAAATATTGTCTGTAACACGGATAACGATATGTAACATTATAAATCGAGATGAAAACGAGCTTAGATTGGAGTAAAAGCGGGAATATTGCAGTAAGCCAAAAATAACTGAACGCGTTGAGCGCATAATACGTACTTGATTTAGGGTGCATCTCAAGCGGAGAAGTAGGAGACTTCGCTTCGACAGAGACAATAATAGACGCGCAAAATCATTAAATATTTTGAAGAGTTCTTTGGGAGCAGCGAGTATGCTTCGGTTGTGGTCATGGTATAAACGCGGAAAAGGCATGAAAGCCACTCGAAAACCGAACAGCATTTAAAACTGCAATATTTAAAGAGTGCCGTAAGGTACCGACCGATTATGACCTAAAAAAAAGTTGTTGGCTACAATTTAATCTTAAGTTTTAAAATCACATACATATATTGTACAACAAACCAACAGATTTGTATGACTTGGTCATTCATCACTCAGTAATGCGGAATGTGTGGTCTAGGGGGTGTAGCTTTGTCAGGCGTCGTGTTGCATGCTGTTGTCCAGAGAAAAAGAGATATTTGATACTCATCAAATTGTCTAATTCCAATATTTGATTTTAACAGTAACTAAATTAATTTTTAATTTTAATTACTGTAATTAAAATTTATTTAAAAAAAGCATCTACATAAAAAAGTAGTATTGTTTGGCATAGTAAGACGAAAATTGAATTTATTTTCAATGTATAAACTATTTCTTGAAAGACTGCATCTACACAAATATATTATCGAATTAGTTAATCAATATCATATCTTAGTAGGATTCTAGTGGTATTCGCAATTCATTCAAAATTAATTGTTTTTATAGCAAAGTACTCCGCATAGAAAAGAAACAAGACATGCAAAAAGTATTGTAACATAATCGAGGGTCAGAGGCTCTTGTCATTAGAAGCACACAAAATTGTACAAATTTAATATAATTATATTATTTTGTTTTATTTATTTTGGAAAGCAGTGTCCGAAATAGAGATATATTCGTCCATTTCGGATAGGTAAAATTATAGAAATCACTACTAAGGAAAGAATATAAGAATCTAGGAATTATAATCGTTTGGTAAAATGGACTGCACAGAGAACGTTCATCAATATTTTTTTCTATGCACCCACTCCTTCTATAACTATAATAACTACGACCGATTTAATAGGCACTTTCTCCTGTTGGGCTTTTGAAAGTACCACCCTGCATATTTACGAAGTTTGCTTGAGAGATTGGGCATCTCTTTGAATATTACTAACGAACCACAAGGGTAACATTAAAGAAACATTAGTTGGTAACAAAACGAGTCTTAAGAGCTACAATACTTGACTAGCAATTAATGCTGACGCTTTTGTTACCTGTCATATATACGCACCTCCAATTTTTGGAGGCAAAATGGGCATAATATTGAATCTGTTAAAAATTTTACTTGTCGGGCTTTTGGAAATTGTGCTCTCATTGTAGCTGCTTTTAGGTCAGTGGGGATTTTGAAACCAAAAATGATCAATATTCTATCCGGATATCTGAGTAACTGACAAGGTCCTTAGAATTGGATGTATTTTATCTAGAACATTTTATACGAACTTGACTTATTATAAAAGACGCTGTAAAGTTTTCAGCAGTTGGTTGATTAACTGATATACCCATTAATCACTGAAAGTTAAACAACTAGTTGGCATAAATTAACATCGTGATCTATAGAAAACACATTGTTTAACTGTCACACTTAGGTAATTGATAAGTTCATTCATTATTAACATGTTTCCGCTGCTTGAGCTCTTGGATTTCTATACAGATGCTAGACAATGACAAGAAGCTATTTAAATTGCCTCATTTAACACCAACCACAGAAGGATACATATACTCCTGCACACGCAGATACCTGTGAGCTACTTATACTCGTATACAGAAAGTGATGCTTATGGGCCTGTTTTTGATAATAATGATTATGTCGTCTTATATGCATACATGACACGCTGTGAGAATAATTTTTTATTTGTTCCTTTGTTGTTATTATCATTATTTTTTTTTATGAAGGTCGCTGCTCTTTCACATCAATAGATGGGTGTGTTATATGTGAGAGTTTTTTGTATCTTCAAACATTAACCACTGAGGTGGGCCTCAAAGGTAAAGTCAGCGTATATAAGCGTTGACAGAACAGCAAAATCATAATGCAAGTATGTGTTTGTGGGTGAGTGTGTGTACATCATTATGTTGGCACAAAAGCTGCAAAAAACTAGATTGCACTTTAAGTAACCATTAAAAGGAGAGTGCACGTGTATGTTGTATAAGAGGTCTGCTAGCCGCAATGTATGAAATGAAAAAGAACGCAAGTCAGCCTTGCTGGCTGTGCAATTTTTGTATGCGCCATGGCTAATTACTTATTTATGTTGCTTGTACACAGTAACAAACAAATTCTGCGCAAATGTTGCATGAAAACCTCCACATAAAACTCATTGTCAGGCAGTCAGGCTACGTCAGGTACGAGTAAAAAGCAACAAAAAAGAAAATAGTTTAAAAAAAATGAAGACTGCTCATCAGCAAGTCTGTACTTGAACATGTCTTGAGCCCAGCATCATGAACATCGACGAGGACAATGTTTGTTTAGCTTCCACGCACCACACTCATCTGGGTTGCATAGTTTTCCGGATTCAATTTTCATCGATTAGTTTTTAACAGGTATGCAATGCAGAGCCACCTCCCCTCCCTCTCAGCATTCCTTGCTATCACTCACAATCAGTGCTCAATTGACCATGTAATCCCCATTTTGGCTAACGAATTTTTTTCACACTAACAAATATATCGAAAAGTTTGCATCTTCAGCTTTCATGCACACAACTACGGAGACCCAGACAATACGCCCTACGTGAGCGTTTTACTTGTGTGCTTGTTCACAAATCATGGCGAATAGCACTTGCAGTAAGGGGACTGGTGGAGGCATTGCTTATCGAGTCACATATAAATTCTTTAACAATCGAATTGGAAAATTTTGGTAAGTGGCTAAAGCACAGTTTGAGTATCGTTTTCCTTACTTTACTTTTTCTTTTGTTGTGTGGCTTTCGTATTTCAGATGATATCGTCGAATTCATACAGGAGTTCATCACCAATGAAAAATATACTTTTTAAAGTTTATACGAAGACGTATAAATTAAAAAACAACAACAATAAGTCCTTATTAAATAGACAGACTGGTTAGAGTTCTATAACCAGTAATCTGTACAGCAGGTTCAGATGGCTATGCCACACATGGACTAAATAAAGTAAAAGTAAAGCTCTTTTTTCACCTCTCCAATCAATCCACAATTCAAAAATACATATAATCATCATCTAGTACTTAAGCACAATTCTTCAAAAAAAGTTAGTCTCAGAAGGTATATGTTGTACCATCACTATGTCCCACAAAATAACAATTAATCATTGAATGAGCCTACAACTGCAGTGTTGAATTTTCAGGACTTCCTACTGTTTTTGTCTAATAGAGTAAACGTTAACAGTTCGATGCCAATGTAGCCATTTGAGGCAATAAATAAAGACGTGTCCCTTGGGTGTAATCTATGATGTACTGCTATGATGAAAGCCTATGTACAAGTCATATGACATGTGCGCACACGAAATTAATCACGTTTGTGCAAAACATACGAAGAAATAAATCAAAATGTGTATGAACATTGATTACATTCTATTAGTCGATGAGAATCTAAACCTATGAGTTAATTTGAAAGAATATTGTAGAAAAAAAGTGGACGCCGGTTATAACGTCCTAGAAGTGATATAACCTGTTGATCAAGAGATACTTTAATATGTGAATGAAAATGTTCAAAGTAATATTACAAACAATTTGGGTTCTTCCGTTCCGAACACCTGTTACATAATCCACCATGAACCCGTTTTTATATTAGGTTTACAAATAAGCTTTGAGGGATTTACAATTATTTATTATTTAGTATTATTTGCTTCAGAAAATGTCCATAATTAGTGACAGTCATTCAGTGAATAAATATATGTACATATTGTATTTCTGCCTTTATCAGTTAATGATAATTCGGCTTCGTCGATAATAGACTTTTTCTATCAGAATTTAACCAAATTTTGATATTTGTGCAATTCTCATTGTCAACCAAGGATGATCAACAAAGCAGAGAAAGCGTGTGTGAGCACGAAAAGTGATTGAAAACAAAATAATCGGGCTGTGAAAAAGGTTACCAACATCAAACGATTCCTTGTGAATAGCACATTAAAAAGAAGAATAGCGAGAAAGATTATAATGCAAATATAGTAAACAGTTTCACTTCTCATTGTCAGCTTGAAGTGCTCGAATTCGTGGGAAGATTATATTTTAATTCGAGTGTGTGCCAGAAATGTAAGACTGTTTCGAGGTCAATTGGTTTCAAAAACGCCCAAATCCATAGGTATGACAGCATTTTGGGAGATTTCATTTTTCGAACAGTTGAGTGCTAAATTTTTGCGACATGCTGTAACTGCCAAACTACTATAAATTATGCCGTGATTTTGTAAACTAAAACATACATATTTATATGTTATATTTTACCCTGCCCTCTTCCCTGAGCATTAAATAGTATGAAAAAAAAAAACAACAAATTAAAAATTTTATTTTTTTGTTGCGCGTATTCGTGCATATGACGCGGACTGCCGGTATTATTATTCATATTGTTATTCATATTATCATTATTAATGGCATACCTCAAATTAATGTACTCTTCAACACGCAATTCTCTCTGATGGAATCTGATGTAATTTAAACGTTCGCTTTCGATCTTCGCATATATATCGACTGCGTATGAAAGAGTCGTTGGCAATACAAAATGAGATTATGCTCATTTTGGCGCAGCATCAAACGAAATGCATGATAATTCATACCTTTTTATCGGTTTCAGATCCTATCAGAAGTAAATTAAATTTTAAGAACTTTTTTTTTCATTAAAAGTTAAATATTGTATTCAATTACCATTTAATGGATTGATCATTTTAGTGTTGAAATTGTCCATCTTCACTACAGCAGAACAAATAATGAAAAAAACACATTATTTTAAAACCATCATCTCGACTTCCTCTAACACATAAAAAAAAGAATGTTTCGAATTCGTTCACGCGTTACCTCAGAATGATATTACACACAGCAATATGCCTTCATTTTTATATATATAGATATATTTATATTGTATATTTTATATTTTTTACAGCCCGTAACTCCTTCACAAAATTTAAGAGTGGAGTTCTCCTCAGCGACTAGGGTATTTATACTTGCGCTGGTTGGTAACTGCATAGAAACGGGTTGCTGCTTCGGTTTTCACCCAGTTTGCATCTTTTAGGTGATGCGAACTTCTTCCAGGCCTCTGCCGCAGAGACTCGGTCACCTCCTTGGCGCAGTCGCGATTATCCTCCATGAACTTGATAAATATGTCATCTTGATCAGACGTTCAACAAGTTTAAAAAATTATACTTACATTTTTCCAACAATTTGTGTTTGTTTATCATTTTATTTTGCTTTTTTTCCTTCTCGTTTGTGAATTCGCCACCACATGCCAACTTTCACCAATGAGATTATTAAAACTTTACATTAAATAATCACTACATACGCACTTTTAAAAGAAATTTGAAACATCACAGCTTTATTATAAATATTTATAGTTTGTTTTAATATTTCAATTATTTTAATTAAGGAGAAATTTGAATCTTCGAAAATGTTATAAGTCAATTGCGATCAGGTTGGCATGGTTGTTTTGTGGCTACTCGTAAGGTTTTGTTTTAATGCAAATGAGATTTGAGTAATATGCAAATTTTTTACTTAAAACAGCTGAAATGTTGAATTCTTTAAATGCAGATTGCTGAGAAAACAATAAGCTTTAGTTACTCATACTTATCATTTTTTTTTTTAAATAACTTCAGATAATAGTGAATTTAACCAAACCGTCTCTAAAAAATGGGAGATTTCAAAACCGTCAGAAGAGATTTCTGTCACACCAAGAATTGTAATTGGATTGGAATTGGGGCGAAAGAGATTTCTGGCACACACCCGATTGTAATTCTGTTGCTTAATCTATTTTGCCAAATTTTGATACAATAAATTTTCGCTACGTCTCCCATGCTTTTGCCAAACCTAATGGATTTTTATAAACTGCTCGCCGCACTGGTTTCTTAAGTGACGTCTCCATTTACGGTAAAGCCTCTTCCTGTGTGTCGGCTCACAAGGTATGTAATAATTAGCACTTCCTTATAACACTATTAAGTCAAATAAATATACAACATATATGTAAATACAATGTGCACACCATCTTCAGATTATACACAGTGAAACCTGCTGACTTAGTGATTTTACCGGGAGCTGATATTAAACACATAGAGATAATCGTGGACTACCTTTACAGTGGTTCAGTTCTCTGAACTAATCTCATTTGTAAGACTTTATGAAACTGGTCTGCTCTCCGATGGTCGTTGACTTAGCGGAGATGTTCAAGAACAACGTGAGTATTTTTAGCTAATTAATACTCAGTACATCTAAAACTCTAATGCCTATTTTCATTAGTGTATTTTGATTTCGTTGACTAGTTAGCATTTTTTCCTTCTTTTGTTGAGACTTTGAAACTAATTAAAAATTAGTTGAAGATAATTCTGCAGGGAGTGAAAAAAATAGTAATCTGACAGTACTAGGTGTCCAGTCCAGTTTCTCCAATTTTTGACTATCCCTGTTCTGTTGACCAATTACGGCTATTTTTTCCTTCAGCACTTCTTTCAGTCTTATGAGTTATTGACAATAGAGTTCTAAATTTATCATTTACCCTAGTGGGAACTGTTTAATATGTTCAGAACCGTTGCCAAAGCACCAAATGCAATTCAACAACTTTCTCGTACATAGCGTTGGCTTTGCGGTGGTTTTGGCAGGCGCGCCTTAGTTGTACCTTGACTTTTTTCTCACATTATTTTCAGCTTTTAAAAGTTTTTGGATGGATGTCAAGATTCCTTCTTATGTGCTAGTAGTCCACATTTTCAAAAATTTGGTTTTTTTTTTGGTGCAGGGCTGAAATTGAAATGTCTTGAAAAGGTTTTCAGAATACTTAAGTAAGTTATAGGAAATTTTCCTGTTTTCTCAATCATTTTTGTTACGCAAAAGCAGGTGATTTTATAGTCTCATTCATAATTCATTATTTAACTCAAGTGTGCTTATTAATTGTTTATTATACATACATTAATTTCATTAATGATCTCACGTCACTAACTTCAACTTCATACATGATAGTCCTGTATACCTAAAGCAAAAGATCCGTTATTCAGAGATAATGTCGTTTGATCGAAGCTCTTCACAGATGGCCGAGAAGATGTCGATGACCGCTCTGGACGCCCCATGAATAACCATCGAAAACGTTAAAGCACTGAAGCACATGGCTTTGGAGTATCGTCGAATCAATTACCTTATTTTCAGGCAAATTTTGAGGAATAACTTAAATTATTGCTTAGTTTAAAGTAATGAATTAAATTTTGAATACCATTTAAATCAATTTTACATTCTACTTCAACGTAACTAAAGTGCTAACAGTACTTAATGCCAAGATTAAATTAAAATATTTATTTAATAGGAAATAGAATATGTATCTAGTCTACATACTTTTTAATAAAGAAGTTCCCATAAAACTAACATTTTCCGAGCAACTTCGTACATTTAATGAAATTAATGGAATTCTTTTCCTTGCCAAACAACAAATCAACAGTTTATAAATTATTCAATTATGAATGTGTTGCATACTTGCATTGAGGTGGATTATATGTTGCATAGGCTCTAGTCAAATTCCATAATAAAATTTCTTGTTAAAATTGAAATTGGGATTACAAAAGGTTCACTCTCAATTAAAATCCAATTAAAATGCACTTTAATTTTAAACTTCATAATACTTTTAAATGGAATGTAAACCTTAACCTTTTTTCATTATTGTACCGGAAAATCATAGGCAGATTTAGTTTCATATATAAAGGTTATCAGTAATATAAAGTATTTCACTGTATGCTTAGAAGAAAACTTGAAATAAATTTGAAATGTGCAATATCACTTTGAAAAAAGGTTTAATTTCACAAGCTTCAATTTAATACAATAGTAGAGTAATCTAATCTAAAAGCTGTTGAATAGCAGTTCAAACAAGCGTTTCTAGTACAGGGTCATACTTTTGGTGCTGTTGAATTTATTAAATAAAATCGAATTAAATGTTAAATATCGTCCACAATGATTTAAAATTATATTTTATTATTATTATTACTAGCAGACACCTAACGCGTTGGTGCCTCTTGCCTCAATGCCTGTTGTTCATTGCGAGATTCTCGTTGTTCTTCTGTTTCAAATACACTATTGTTACATTTTCGCTTCGCTTCGGTTGGTTTTTCCAATTGATGCTTTTTTTGGTGGCATTATTTTGCAGAGTCTTTTTAATTTAATTAAACTATTTAATAAATTTACTAACGTCTTCTTCTTTACGGGTTAAAATTATTAAAGAGGCTTATGACATAAACTTTTTTCATTTTTCTTTGACAGAGTTTCGACTTCGAATTTGGCATACTTTTCAAAGGCGAACTGATGAAGCAATATTAATTTCATACAAATATTACAATTTATTTTTTTCGGAATTTCGGGGTATACTAACGCACGAAACTTCGACAGGATATTGTAGTTTCCTTGAAAATTTCAAATTATTTAAAATTATTATAATTATTATTATTATTATTTTATATATTATATTATTATTATTATTATTATTATTTTATTTTTATTTTTTTATTATTATTATTATAATTATTATTATTATTTCGGCAAAATGTTTTATTGAATAACCATTGGAAAACCATTGGATAGTTTTTTTTTTATTTTTTTTTTAAGCCTGCTTCCGATTAGGGGACAGACAATGATTAATTTTTGAAAACTTTTCAGCTACTTAACTGTTCAAGCACACATCATACTCACCTGTATGCACACTAAACCTATGAGCACTGATTGAATATCACGCAAATAAATCGCAGTGACAACTCGAAATGGCACAGAGATCGAAAATCGACACAAAACAGCGCGCCACCACAGGGGAATCACAATAAAAGCAGCAACAATCATTCCGAAACGTTGCCTACGATAATGTTACATACATCTCGGCATAACGAGTCAGCTTAATCAACAACCACCCCAGCAACACGCCCACTTGCGCGCTCGTTGCACTTGAGACAATAAAATCAAATTGTCGTGTGATAGTGTGGGAAATAACAGCATGTATGATAATGTCTGCCATACTCGGTGCACGCCTGCGGTGGCTCAGTTGTGCCACATTCATACAAACTATAACGACTTCGCATCACTGACACTTCCGACAGACACAATTTGGATGTGTGTAGGCTTTTTTTGCTTTCACGTTTGCTCGAGGCTTGTTTCGAACAGTAGAGTTTATGATGTCGCCGCTATGGTTTGGCCCCAAATGCGATTAAAGCCAAATTGCAGGGGTACGTATTTCACAATATGTAGCATAACTTTAGGCATGTTGCTGAAACGATCGACATTTTTCTTATGTAATATTTCATTCCGCTTTTTTCTTTCCCTTTATTTTGTTGAGATTTGGGACATCGCCGCCAAATAAAACTATAAACGCATCCAGGTACTGCTGAACCGAACCTTACGTCTAATAACGTGCTGCCCCTGGTACGTGCGCGGCTCTACACTCCACCGAAACCTCAATCTGGACACTGTAGAGGAACAGATAGGAAAGCACACTAGTAGATACAGTGATAGGCTGAGTTGACACTGCAGTACGCTCGCGAGAGGACTACTACCTGCCAGGCCTTTAAGGCGAATAAAAAGACTGGGATTTGCCAAGACGGTTGCCAACTCCGAGGCTCTTCTCATCCAGACATTAAGTCCTCGTGCGAAATACATGATCTTTGGCTCCACTTAAATTATGATAAATGTGTTGTTAAGGTACTATCTTTTGCATGTACGCTTATCAAAGCTTACTTTTTAAAAATAAAAAATAAAAATAATTTTCTTTTGTTGAATCCATTGTTTATTTAATTTGGAGTTTTTTGATTCTTGATTCAATATATTTGAAAATTTTAATTTTGTGTCAATAACTTTCTACATTTAATCCCTTTCTAATTAAAAAGCTCGACATTTTGCGGTAAATTCACCATACTAAAAAATTTATTTTAGCCATGAGAATGGCATCAAATTGGCCCATATTTCTAACGAAATACAGGTCAATACACTGAAAGTAAAATCAAAAACCATTAGAATAAAAAATTTAAAATTTTCCAACATCACACATTAAGGGATTCATTAATCTTTAATAGCTATAAGTATTTATATATATATATATATATTATCTTTGCTATTGTATATGGACAGGTATTTCTGGCAGCTTCTAACTTTCTTGTTAATATGCTCAAGGGAATGGCCTTTCGCTCGCTAGTAAATTATAATAAATCCAAAGAGAAGACTTATCACTTTCTAGAACTGGCATAGTTAGTTGGGAGCTATGATCCTTGAAATATTTTAGTTTCTCAGTTCTAAAATGCGGCATTGATGTATGTTCAGTTATAGGACAGGCTTAAAATATAGCGTGCTTGAACTGAAGTCGCTTCAGTTCTAACTCGGTTAATCAAACGATATTGGTATGTAAAGGCCTTAACACACTGGATTTAACTTATGTCATAACTTAAGAGTACAAAAAAGTACGATCAAGAACCAGAGGCGGATTTTCACTCTTGGCCGTGTAGCGCCAACCGCCCCTTTTCTCGGCATCCATCACATATGTACTACATATGAATTTACTTTCTTGCCAACAGATTAGGAAATTTAGTTATGTCGTTAAAAAATAACAGAGATATCTTGCTTATTTATAACATTTGTCGGTTTATACATTGTCTGTGTACAACAGAATGCATCATTAGAGTGCACCTGACTATTACTCCATATAAATACGCTAAAATACATATGAACTAACAATGGTTTCATTCTTATTCTCAACGGAGCCCAGTATACTTAAGGGTTTGTCGTATCTTGTTCTCATCAGTGTATTTTATGCCACGATTGGCCGCCCCTAATATGTGACCGCCCTAGGCCCGGGCCTACTTGGCACTTAGACCAAATCTGTTTATCTTTGAATTTCAATTTTTGCTGATATGACATTTTTTATATATTCCCGCACTGATCCAAGGAACATATTTTCTAGCCAATGGCATAACTTAAAAGAATTTCTCAGTTCGAAGAGCCACACTTCTTCTAAAAGCTTTCTAATAATAACATTTTTAAACAGTTCTTGACTAAATGGTAGGTAAATACAAATACAACAACTCTAAAAAGCGTTAAAGAGTTTGGTTTAATCTACACAAGACTTGTGACATTTTTATCATGGGCTTTGTTTTAGCTTTCCTTATGGTTTTTCATCATTTTCATTCAACAATTAAGATTCTTGTATATCTGGTAAGACTATTGTAATTTTTAAGTCACCAAAGTTTAAGCAACGTTTTATTTTAACAAATAATAATAATAAAATTTTCTGCTCAGTGTCTCATTGAAAATTAATTTCCAAATTGTTCGTTCAATACTTCCGTGCATTAACATAAATAATTTATAGAACAACGAAATGTGTTCGATAACAACATTGACAGCAAGCGTCATTAAATATTAAAGGCAATTTTCGAAAAGGGTTTCCAATTTTTAGGCAATTTCACTAAGTTCGCATCAGTTTTTAATACAGCAATGAATAAACAAATTTATAATAAATCAAAAATATTTTTCATAAGGTGATGAATAAAAATTAATTTTATAGGCCGCAGGCAAAAAAACAAAACTGCATTCAGGCATTATGAACAAGGAATTAAGAAGCAGTTGGAGCTGAGTGCTTGGTCGAGCGTATGAACTACCCTCAGTGACAAGCAGCAGTAACAGCAGCATTCATTTACTTATTTCGGAAACGGAAGTGCACACACACAAATACTGTCACAAGTATTGAGAAATGACAATAGGTATGTGAGTATATATCGTCATTAATTCTTGCAGTCCTCATCAGCAGTCGCCGCCGTTCAATCATTCAATTATCGCCAATAATTACAATGAGTACGAGTACTCATGGCAATGGCATCTCAACCATTTCGGCACTGCGCAATGTTAAATTTCATTTTATCGTACAGCCGCGGTTGCAAAAACAAAAAATCTTTGCCATCGTCCTTATTATTTTAATGTCTCTTTAAAAGTGATTTTTTTTTAAGTTCCTTCTTTTTTGTAATCTGTGACAGATACCAGCATCGCGAGCTGCTATCAAACACGATTTGCCGACTGTAAGACGGACTTCAAACCTCACTATCCCCACACAGTGCTATCATTGAGCGCCCTTGCAAAACCATCAAGTGAGGCATTACTGTTTCTATAACGTGTATTATTTGTGTGTGTGCTTTTTTTCATAACCTAATAAAAATAATGCAAAATAAACCATCGAGATGGGCATTGCTTCATAGAATCCACGCCCGGATTTTTAGCCGGCTGCTGTTGCTAGGCATCTCAATGTAGTCGTCACCGATGCTGTGAACACGGTCACAGCATCCAAGTTGTCTGCACTGTCAGTTATCAAACTGCATATGTTACTGATAGTCGGCAGCTTCCCTATGTGGCGTACAGGGTAAACCTCGTGTGTATGTGTGTGTGTGTTTGAGTGTACCGCTGATTTATAACAATTCCACAGCATTTCCACTGGCGAAAATATGCATCCAATGAAGTTTCACTGATTTCCCCAATGGTCACGGCTGATTAAAATGTGTCCTTGCATATAACGGAACCCGTTGCAAATATTAATTAGAACGCTTCATCAAAGGCATTGCAATTTAATGGTTTTCATTTTCGGGTTTTCACAAATTCACCACCATAATAATTCAGTAAATAGAAATTGATATTTGGCTTTTGTTTAAATATACTTAAGCTTCAAATTAGTTGTCAAAGCTTTACCAAATAAGCAAAAATTTAACACTTGACATTTCATAATCAGATGCAATGACAAGAAAAAGAAAAACGAGACATTATGGCGGAGTCATGTTCTGTTTGAATGTCTGCAGCATTGCGCATATAAATTTAAATGGCGGCAACAATCCTGAGCAGCTCAGCTATTGTGGGAACTATACGAGCAAACGACATGATTCGTCGTTGATACGTTGCCAAAACCATATAAAATGTTGCACTGACACACATAGTCAGACAATATATAAAACTTGTATGAGTACATGGTAAGTAATTTGAAGTATTTGATTAGCGACTTCCTCGAGTTACAAGAGAAGAGAAAAGAAGGCGTGCGGAACGGCTTCAACCGCACCCTACTCATCACTAGATCAGAGTACTATAAAACCTTCTCAAGGCACAGCTAAAAATTTGTCTGAAAATCCAGAAAATATATCATTAAGATCTAAGGGAGTGGATCCTCAGAAGAAAAAAATCTTCAACTTACTTATCCAGAAAATATCTATCCATAGAGTTAGACTGCCACAAAGTCTCTTATCTTATCTCAGTGATTTATAAATCTAAGAGTATCCAGAGTTGTCGATTGTCTCTGTAGGGGTTCTCTCTGGGGTTCAGCGAATTTACAGAAAACTGTTAAATTAGTTCGACAGGCAACGTACATCTTAACGAATTCTTCCATAAGTGTTTGGTATGCTTTCGCCAACTTTTAATGTCCTGAGAGGAAGGTTTGAACTATAAAATTCTAGTCAAAATGGTTAAGAAAGTGTCCTTGACCTACATAGTTTAAATAGTTTTACCTTATCCAAGATGGTAGGGATCTTGATATACACACTCTGTCTTTTTGTATGCTGTAATTCTTAACTCAGCAGCATATGACATTATCTATATTGGAACTACCTACTCTGTCTAGAGGTAGGTATTAACACGTCGATAGCCCTAGGAACACTACTTTGTCAAAGTTGGCGAGGGTATCTGGAAGGAAACTGATTGAATTTGTGCAAGCGATCGAGCCTACCCAATAATTGGATAAACTTAGACAAACATACTAAAGAATAACTGTATACTAATAAAGTAAAGCCGGACCCATACCTCTTCAACAGTGTTACTCAAGTTTTGGGCTCCTAATAAATTTTGATACCTCAATTAAAAAACTTCCGTTAAGAACTTCTGATTACGATTTTTCATTGTGTTGACTTATACAAAAACATTCATATAATGAAGATGAAACTATTGGTGATCTTGAGAAACGACACTTTAAACTTCTGCCGTTATTTTTCATCTCCCAAAAGGCGCTTAGCAACTCAACATTTACTGATGATGCCACAAACTCAAACGGATGTTTCAGTTGTTGATGTTTCAGTGTAATAAACAACTGCGCATTCCGCCAACTTAGCAGCCAGCTAACTTGCAGTATTGCAGATCTATTTCCCAAGAAAAGAAAAAGAGAACAAAATTCAATCCGCAAATGATGTTGAATATAAACTATAAGATTGAGTACAAACCAAAGAAAACTGTTATAATAAACGACACACCCCAGACTCAGACTCAACCCCAAAATGCACTAAGCCCACTCAATGAAGAAACGAATAAGCTATGTGCGTACCAATAAAAATTATGTTTGCGCGCAGACTTTTTTGGCTATAAAATGCTGTGTTGTATTGAGATATACCCGAAGCAGGCCAGGGCACTTCAGCTTGTACCCAAAAGTTTTAAAGGCGTAGTGGCAGGCGTGGTTAAGGAGTTGTTTGGCTACAAATTCGCTTGTCTGAAGCACAGAAAATTGGCGCCACTCACAAAATTTCATTGGGTTTCGTTTAATGCCAAGAAGTTAGTGATTAAGTAAATAATTTAGCAATTAATTAAAGCACATGAAATGCGTTGTCTGAATAATGTTTTCGTTTATTGAATTCAATCGTTTGGAGTTGGGAGTTTGAATTAAAACAATTCAAGGGCTCACCTTCGATTTTTGACCCTTGCCAGAAATCAATGCTAAACTTGATTGACGCATCTGGAAAATCTTTTAAATTATTAATTTCAATATACAACGAGCTTTAAATGATGACAAGCAATTCCGTTCATCATCATCAACGTCATCATCGCCCTCATCTTCGACAACTACACTAGCTGCAGTCTCTACTCTGAGTTCAAAGTGTAGTTAGTTCTGCTTACTCTGAGTTAGTTCACATAGACCGGAAGTAAGTCGACATAAATTGCGGTTTGAAATTGCGCTAACATTTATATTATTATTGTTGTAGTTGTGTTTAGCTGGTTACTTAAAACAGCGACAACAACAGCAGCACGGCGTTATAAAATCAGCAACAACTTTTGAAAGGGGGCAGTCGGTTTAGTGCAGCAAAATACCAACGTAGTTAAATAATTGTGGTCGCTTAAACTCCAATGCCTGCAATCATGTTGACAGAACGAACAACCCTCAGTGTCGAAGGCTAGAGGTTAAAGACGGATATGAGGATAGTGACTACGAGAAGTTTACGACCAGTGCAATGCCAATATGTAAAAAGTCCCCTTCAATATCTTTCTTTCTCAATTGCTACCAACTCTCCATTCCTTTAGGTCTTTCTTCCTTTCTTTAATCGCATCTTCACCTCATGCCTTCTAATTTTCTAATCGTCTGCCACCATAATGTGCTTTTATTCAAGGCAGTCTTAATTCTACTTTTCCATCTATCTGGTTTAATAAAGAATATAACAAGCCTACAATCCCTTCTTACGTCCTCAAAATTCCTTCGCTCACATAAGTTTTTCCATTTTGAGATCTTCATATATATTCCACTTCAACTTATCTGCTTTAGGTTTATATATCTGTTTATTTTTCTGTCCATCAATCTTCACATTTTGTCACTTCTTCTTTTCAGTTGCAGTCTCACTGTCTACATTTTTAAATATTAGATTCTTTCCTTCTTGACTTATATTTCTTTAAGCTTTAAGCTTCTCTGGGACCAAAACAGTCCATATGTACCACTTCCTTTCTATAGTTAGAATTACATATTTGACTCACACTTCTCTCCACCAACCCTCATCTTTTCTACTTTTAAAATTTTACTTCCCTTTATAGTTGGCTGTTATTCTGTTTATTTTGTCTTTCAGTAATTACAATATTTCATTTTAATTTGCCTTCATTCTTGTGTAAATCTAAATACTCACGTCATTGATATTATATATCATCTGTGGATCACATTAATCCATTTCAGTCTACTTCTTCCTTTCTCATTTCATTACCTACTCATTTCCCTTATCCATTATCCACTTATTCCCTTTTTAAGTAACTTTTATTCCTCCCTAGTTTATTTTTATCTTGGACGAGAATATCCCAATCTCTTCTTACATGGTATTTTCCTACTTGCTCGACTCATTTACCTATTTCTTTTTGGTAAGACTACACCTCTCATTTTCCAAATTGTGCGATGTCTTGTAAAGCATTATGCACTGTGGTTTCATACTTCTCACTTTTACTGTAATTTACCTACAATCCTAGAGAGCACAACTTCATAAGCTCATAAATACCTAAGGCAGAAACTTCAACTGTACCTCCGTCTGCATGAGTTGATTGCAAAGTGCAGAAATCCTTTATAGGCGAATAAACAAGCAGTTTAGGATTCAGTAAGTTATTGCAACAAACATACGTTTTTGCCTACAGGCAATAACAAGCAAACTGAAATAACACAAGCCCACTGACATACATACGGAGCGAAAAGAATGGAGTAGACCGGTATTCATTACTAGAGAATTGCAGATTGAGACCGAATAATGATTCAGTGATGAAAGCTGTGCGAATGACAGGCATATATCAAACGTACTGCCTGCAATTGATTTCGCTGGACATTTTTGCAGTTATTTCGAAGTTAAACGGAACCCAACTGGCAGTTAGTTATGCAACAATGTGATACATTAGGCGCCATCGACACCTTCACTTATAAATGAAAAATAACTTAATTTTTGTTCACTACAAGCCGAAAAATTTTGTAGGCAAAAATGTTGCCGAGCGTCCTAGCAACTTCCCTATTATTGTGACAGTTGAAACGGACTATGTTGAAGTCTATGTGATTCGGTAAGGTGCTAACAACAAATACTAGTCTCGTCACTCCAACACTTCGTTTTCCACTTGTGTGTTACATGGCACAACCGTCGAGGGCGGCTTAGGTTGTTTTTCTACAAGGCTTCAACTTGTGGTTTGTTTTGGGCTACTCGAGTAGTCTGTGCTTGATTTTCAGCCTGCTTTTCTTGTTGGCGGTCGTTTTCATTTCATTTGCAGTTGTACTTGTAGCAATCAGACAGTTGAGCACACTTGCTTCACACCCTCGCTAACCGCCTCCACCAATAATTCAGTTGTTTAATGCAGCGGTGCTAAGCTCAGCAGGTGCCCTGATTTCCCAGATGCCATTCATATGGGCAAATAATACCGAAATGCAAATTGTTGTTATTGTTGCCTGTTGTGTTCGAGGAATTTGGGTGGCTTGTACTCGCATTCGGTTCTTATGAAAACATGGAGTTTCGTTTGTTATTGTAACGTTTGAGGTTATGTTGTATAAGAAATATATTCCTTGTCAAAGCATGAATAATGACTGGAGCTGAGCTTAGTCAGTAAAATTTGTAAGTAAAAGTATTTATAGATGAATTTTAGGTTATGAATTTCAACAGTGTCGGTCTTAAAAGAGACATTTCCTCAATGTTTTAGAGGTATCAATTTCAATTTTTATATTTTTTCCAAATATTTTACTCAAAATTTCGACAACCTGTAATTAAAATTTAATTTTTTTTTGGAATTTCCTAGACGCGACGAAGGGATTACCAGAAAATTGTGTCGAACAACTTGGCCAACGCCTTGAAAAAGCCCTGCGCTCTTAATTATCTTTTGAAATTCAGCAATCAAGCGCCACTGGTTTTAGACTGAAATCTTCATTAAGAAACGTCTTGGCTGTGTGTGGTCTCAATCGGTGTAATCTAAACTAAGGTAGGTTCAGTGACTACACAATAGTATGTCTAGCACCGTTCTACCTAAAATATAGCGAACCCTCTAATACAATTACTTTTTATATTACCTAATATTCATAACTTTTATGAGTTGCAGATTTCGTTGTAGAGTTCTTTGACATATTTCCTTTGTATCATTCAATAAAATACTTCTACTTAAAAGGTTTAACGAAGTCCAAATCGCAAAATAGAACAACTACCAGAACCGGTTCTTCGGTTTAAAAGGGATTGAAAGAGTACTAGCGAAAATACCACGAACATCCTACTGAGGTGAGATGTAAAAGGTGGCGTAAAAGCAAGGTCATAATTTTGTTAGAAATGAAAAAAAAGCTCTGTTTTTATGAACCCTGTTTTCGCTCCAATGACCACCAACCGAGTTGTTTTCTTGTTGCTATTAAGGCTGGGGCCCACTGCACACTTTTGTATAATCTTTGCATTGTGTGTGTGTGTGTGTGTGTCGGAGTTTGTGTGGTGTTTGTTTTAAAAAATAAAAATTTAACAAAACTAATTATCGGACAAATCGGCAATGCATTTGTTAAGCGTCTCCTTCTCTTGCTGAGGGGTAATTGAAGCAAGCACATTGTTTACAATCCAGTTAACCATGTGCTTCTGGCTGAGCCGACGCTCCACATGGCAGCACTCGACTTGATAGTCTAGACGACGCTTGACCTCTGAGTACACATTCATGGCACGCTCACGGAAAGCGGCCTCTAATTGTACTGCAATATTCTCTTTCTTAGCTTCCATAAGCAGCATTGAACCATCAGCGCGCCATTGCTCCTTCTTTTCAGCCTCAATGGCATCGGCGAGGGTCTTCAATTCTTCCTCACGGACGGACTTCCATTCCCTTCGATTTTATCGATCTCCTTATCAGCCCACTTGGCAATTAATGGACCCAGCTTCTTGACAGCAACAACACACATAATAGTCAACGAGATGCCGGAGTAGTATTCGTGCTCCATAACATGGATTTCCTTAGAGCACAGATAAGTGATCACACCCACACCGAATGTGTAGGGGCCAGTGACACCAGTCTTCTTGTAGAAGAACTGGAACCATTCCTCGAATATGAAGCCCATACGCACATTACCAGGATGTTCGGGACGAGAGCGACGCTCTACGCATTCCGATTGCGCATCCGATGCTAAATATCTGGCCACCAGGGTGCCCAAGGGACGTTGAACTGCTAAAATTACGGCTTTGGAAATCATTATGCTGTAACACTCGACGTGAATTTCTTTGCTACTCAACAATGTTGCACAAATGTACTCGTCTTATGGCATTTTGAATTGGTGCTCGCAAAACATCTGGCTCCATAGCAAATACTCACATTGAGGGGCTACAGTGGGTCTTCGTGCATTTCATGTCGATTCTCCGTGCCCCAGAATTGCAAATTTACATAACCACTTAAGTGGAAATGGGCTTCGTCGCTCATTATGATTTTTGATACAAAATCATTTTCAAAATTGTCAAATAAGCAGTAACAATAATTCCATGTTCTTCAGGTGCATCGCTCCATGGCTTGTTGGCAACTAATTCTCTATCTACTACAACATAGGTGTCAAAGCACATTTGGCGCCAGTTGCCAGAAATTAAAGCAGGTTCACATTATGACATTACTTTTGACAATAGGTTAGCTTAAAAATTTTGATCTGAATATACTCAATATACCTTTGGCTTACTTGGTAATACCAGAAGGGTTAGCTATAACAAAAGTTATGTGTTCGTAATAAAACGAGTTATCCTTGTGAGTTATCTCTCTTCGATCCCTGTTCCATACAAAGCTGGTTTATTATTTTAAATATCACATTATTTTCTGCCCGCTTTTCGCAGAACATATTTATTCACCTACTTATGTTCTTTACTCCCCCAAATAATATCTCCCTAGCACAATTTACTTTTTTAAACGCTTTTTTCTCTGCAAACTGAGCAAACTTCCATTTTCTTTCTGTATCAGCTATTCTTCTGAACTGTTTTCCTAATTACTCAAATGCATACCCTTACTTTATTGCACAGCCACTGAATCTATCTCACTCGCACAATGTCTTTCCTCACCATAACCTCACCTTGCAACCCTCATAACTCATCGGATGGAACTCTAATTGTCCGCTTTAATCAATAGTGCATGTCTTCCGTTTACTCCTTATTCTTCTCCTTCGCATGATTCTGCTTTTCTCCTCTTTCTGACATTAGCTCCAACTCAACCATAATAAGGCATTGAGCCATTGTTCGACATAATCAAATTTCTGAAAATTCACTGAAAATGTCTCCGTGCATCTCATCACCCCTTTGAGGCTTATTAAAATCTTCAATGCGCAAAGCGCAATCTCGGCCAATTAAGATTCCTGCATTATTTAAATAACATAATTTATGAGCCTGCAGGCGTTCAACTTGCAGGAAGACCATGAAAAAAACCATGGAAAGCCAACTCAATTTGAAATGCCTTCGTCGGGCAATTAGCAACTATTTAAAATGAAGTATTTTGCCAACTTTTTTGTTGAGTTTAACTTCAAGTTAAGAAAGGGTAGTGTCATAACTTAAAAATTAATCACTTTAATTTAGACGTCAATTGAAGAACTGTCAAAATCAACCGCAACAATCAACATTTAGTACAGCTTAGCGGTGGCGATACTATAATTCAAACCGACAAGACAAAGCAAATCAGATTCTCTCTACTTTATTTAATATTGTTCGGCATATAACACAACATTTTATATCACTAAAAACTTCTCTCAAAAGAAAATACAATTGCACCCCGAAATTATAGAATCGGACCAATTTTAAAAGGCATTAAAAAAATTTTAATCCATTCTAAAGTAGTAACATTCGATATATCTTCTACGTAGGGACTAAATCATTACCTGCTAATTGATAATAGTGCCTTACTGGCCGTCCTTACTCACTCCTTGCTTATGCAACTATTCCATAGGATATATACTATAAGGTTGTAATTAAAATATATATCACATATATTATTTGTCGATATCAACAATAACAACCCTAAAATTGTTTCTGCATCTTTAAAAGTAAAAGTATTCATAATTAAATCTTGAATGAAATTGTCTTACTAAACACATTTTTAATAGCATAGGCCTTACAAGATGGACACTTCAAATTTTGTAAAGAAATCAAGAATCATAATAAACAAAACAAAAATTGCACAGACTGAAAGCAATAAAAATAAAGCGTTTTAACAGAGAACTCCAGGCAGCTGCACCCAACGGCAAAGGATCCTAGTACTCCCAAAAATGCGCTCATACTCGTATATCACACAGCCATTAACAGCGAATGAAAAGGAAGTGATGAAGTGTATCTCGCTTTTGGTACACACAACACTACAAGATACGTCATGTTGAGATATTCTAAGTGTCAATGCTCAGCACTCGCTTTGGCCATTGTAAACAATCAAATATTGTAGGTGGCACCATAAGTGACCCGAAAACAAGAAAACATTGAGTAGGAATGGTGAAAAGTCAGCTTGGCCTGGAGAAAAGCAAAGAGTAAAGTGAACTGAAGTAGACTAAAAGGAAACGAATTGTCGGATATTTGTATTTGCCACTCAAAACAATAAATCCACTCGATCGACTTTTTTCATGCACGAGTAGAAAGCTACAGTATCGGCCTGTCCTACTGACTTGATTTGACAGACTTCGCAGGCATGGCTGCTATTCGACAAAAGCCTAGCAGAAATGAAAGAAATTTTCACTGAAAAAAGGGATATGCAAATTCTAAAGAAACACTTGACTACGCCGACTTGTCAAGCAAGAAGATGGGAGTGGGTAACAAAAAATCAGTTGAGAACTCCTTGTACGTAACTACCTGACATGGAACTGAAACGAAGTGAGCTCTGTATGTAAGGCACTTGATTAAGCGTAACACTTTGGCAAATTTTCGCGTTCTTCCGAAGTTTTTCAAAGAATTTCGTTTTGCAATATGCTAAAACCCATTTGATTAATTATTAAGTTGACTTGGATTGGCATGAACTTAATTTAAAAATTAATTTACTTATTGATTTTTTTTTCTTATAGCCACGCAACACTAAACACGGCTTATAAGGTTGAGGTACCTCCAAGTACTCCACCTATTCGCGGCATTTATGTTTGACTCAATCGCGCATTAATAATTGCACGACAAAGTTTTCACCACGAAATACTTAATTTTCCACAATACCAACGACCTCCTTCACTATTATTCAAATCGTACTTGTGCGTACGTTTTCATTTTGGTGCTCAATCAATGACAATTGTAGATTTTACCCACCAACCCAACCAGAGATGACTTCCACTTCCACTTCTCTTCATACTTCGACCAAGTAACAAAACTATTTTTGGGAATATTTTGTGATTTTCTTCAAGCATATTTTTCAATGAATACGCTGTCAGTAGCAGAGCATTACGTTCCTTTTGAGCTAGGGTAGATGCTGTCACCGACAGGAAGTCAGTCGTAAGTAGTCGAAGAAAGACGTTAGTCACTCGCGATTCAGTCACTCACTCAGTGAGTCAGGCTTTCAATGTTTTATATGACAGTCAGTGCCAAGTTGCAGCTGCAGTCGCTCCTGTGAGAGTTCAAGGCTTTCGCTGGAAAAGCATTTTCATTCTTATTTACGGCGGTTATGCAAATGGGATAGCACCGAAATTGGTTGAAGGGAATTTGAAGTGTATTCTTAAAGCAAAAATGTTTAAAGACTACTGAAATGCGACTTCAGTACCCAATAAAATTATGAGCGATACGATTTGAACAAAATAAGTTAGTAAATCAGCTCGAAAGGCCTTAATGTCGGCCCATTGTGCTATACTATTGTCACCTTTGTCACACCAAGAAAATTCTTCAGAATAAACTGAATTATGAGTGAAAAGTTAGTTTACATCGAAAGAAATTAGTCCGAAGTCGGCCCATTGCGTTCTACTAATACATCCGTTTATACCACTCAGTCCTTTCAAACTGTTACTGCATCTCATCATCGTCAATTTTAAATAAAAATTTCTGTCTTACAGTTTAAGTGTTGGATCATGGCATCAGAACAAGATACAATGCTGCACAACCTGTGATGGGACTTAGCCTGATTGGGAACCCTTCTAAATAGTCCAAAAGTACCTTATGATACTCTGGGAAAGTAGAGGCTATTCCATAACCTCGAAACCACCTCAACGGTACCTACCCCAGTACCAGATCCTAACAAAACAACATTCTTGCCAAAATAGGAATACTGCGCTGAAAACACTTCTCTTCCGAATCCTAAATGTTTTATGAAACAGATTTCAAGGAACTATAGTATAAACGAATATATGAACGTATGTATACATACTTGTTCTTCTGGTTAATAAAAATTATATTATCAAAAACACTTGAATAAACTACTTAGATTGGTTTGTCATTCCATAAGGAAAGTTGCAATTCTTTAACAAAAAATTGCACCCAAGCCAATGAAATTAAATCCTGTCCTATTCAATTTTCGGTAATTTGATTTCGCCAAAAGCATTTCTACTAAAACCAAAAATATGAAAACTATCAATTTACCATCAATTCACACAAAATATATAAAATAAAAATATTATTGAAATTTAATACTGGCTCAATGACATCGAATAAAATCCTTCAGGCGCTCAGTGCAAGGACATGAGCCAAGTCAGCATGCGACGTGTTGCAAGCATAAAGCCCGAGGACAAAAGCACGTAGGTCATTGATCAGATTTACGCGACCGAAATACCAATGAAGCGTTTGGCGAAAATTCACTGAAATTCGCTATTGTCATGATATAGTTATTTTTATAGTAAGTTTTAGCCAACTATGTCAAATATATTGCAATACAAGGACTAAGAGTTCAACCGAAATTTTAAAAAGCACAAGTGTCGCATTGGATGTCTTCTTTGAGGTAATTTGCAAACAACTGCGGCATTTATTACGAGCAACAACAAAACGTCGCAACGAACACACCTCAGCAGCCAAGTGTTGCTCCATTTACTTGTTTTATGTGAGTTACGATTTTATGATGCTGGTAGTCAGAAGGGAAATATGTAGCCAAGTTGCTTCGTGAATCATATTAACATTCTAAAATGCTGCAACCAAAAAATGTGTCTCAGGAAATGATGCTATAAATTATCTGCTGCAGCATGAAATTTAATTAAAATTATGTTCTTTCTTTTCGGCTTTAAGCCTCTTTCCACTCGTGGGAATAAAGGGAAAAGGTGAAAGAAACGCAAAAAAAAATCCCTCCAATCCTTATTTTGTTTATAATGTGGGTTCATTTTTTCGTATTATAGCCTAGGTCGTATCCGCACATAATTTGAAAATGATTTGGCAAATGTATATAATTTTTTTTACTGAACATTTGCTTTTAAGTCCTTTCTAAAGGTTAGTTGATTGCCTTTTGTTAAAGAATTTTTTTTATTGAAACAGAATCCCATGAACCCGTGGCGGGTATATAAGTATAGAATAATATAATTTGCTTTTTTAAGACGATTGATTGGCACAAGACCAAAAGTCAAAGCCACCTATACTGTAGCAAGCTGTGTGTTATGCTGTCGAAGCGTGTCCATTTCTATAGCATGTTTTCTCTATTTAATTAATAATTCAGTGTTACTTACACCCACTCTAATAGAGGGCGACAAAGTGTAGGTACGACCGCCATAAGAGCTTTCTTGCCTGGAGTTCTGTTGTGGAAAGCATTATTATTTAGAGTTCTTTACTCTGTTCGAGGATGCTCAATCACCTCTGATCACCTCGCTAGCTCTTCTGAGTAAGTTGACATGTACTTTTGGAGTTTTATTCACTTCCTTTAAAATATACGAGACAAGTCAGCGATTAGGCTTCTTTCGGCAACCACTGAGCGACCTATTTTCAAGGTCGATATCAAGTAAGACCTTTATTAACATTAAGTGTCTTATTTTAGTTGATTCTTGTAAGTTTCAAGTTGCGTAGACTTTTGTCATGCCACTTTTTGTGAAAAGTGCAGGCTGCCCAGATCAAGACACTCAGCAGATTTAGCAGGGAACTCCCCTTGCCAAAAGTTATGGAGGTAATTAATTCTCACACAAGACTTTAGACGCATCCCAACCAGCTGTCGTCCTCCTTCACCCATGCTACAACAAGCGTAACAAAAAAGGCTACATCCCCATGATCCCCCCCTAAAAAGGAACTAATAGCCCTCTCAGTCATTGCATTAACGACGTAACTTTGATTCACTAGCATAGTAAATAAGTGTCAATTATTTACAATTCTACAAATGTGTTGTGCAGCTTAATGCGATAAATCTAATTATCAAAAAAAAAAATCATTACTAATTTCTTAAGTTTTCATTATAGCCAGTTATTTTTGTTATTAAATCCCAATAAAAATATATATATTACTAGCTAACCCGACAGATGTTGCCAGAAGAAGAAAAGCATGTAACGCTTCCGTTCATTTTGTGGTTGCGTGTGAGCTCGGCTTGATAAATAAATTAATTAATTTTTTTTTAAATTTTCTAGTGGATCGAATTGTGAATATAAACCCTTCTTGAATTCAGTTAAATACACACAAAAAATTTTATCAAAATTGGTACAGCCGTCTGGAGGAGTTCAGTCACATACACACATACAGAAGATTTTTATATATAAAGAATATATATTTTACTACTACTACTACTCATTACTTTTTTCCATAATGCTCTTGGACTCATCAAATACCACAAATGAGGGAATGTAGAATTGTATCGCCTCTTGTATAAATAAAAAATTATAACGACGAGTTTTTCTTTTTTAAGATTCAAACCAAGGTCAATGAATATAAGATACCAAATTGTAGTACGAGTATAATAACCTCCGCTTCCTAGTGATCCAACCTTAAAACCTACACTTTCAATAATATATGCCACAACTTACATTACATTTCTAAGTACCCTAAAACTTTGAGTCCGAAGGTCTAAGTGAAGTGCTGAACCCAAAAAACTAGTACAAGTAGTCTATATTTAAACTGTTATTAAAAAATTATACAAACAGTTTGAATAGATACTATCTCTGAGCCGAAATAAAGTTGGATCTTATATAACCACGTTAAAATAAACAACTTTTTCTTGAGTTAATGAAGTATCTAGGGCGAGCAAGTAACTGATTTATCAATACCAAAGAACCAATATAAACACCCAAAGAATACAGGTTTAAAGTTAGTTTAAGCACTGCTTCTTGGGGTTCTTCCTATTCTAATCTTTCTTATGCTAATTGTCAGAAAACTGTAAGTGTATATCTAATTCTGAAACCTTACTTTTATTTAAAAACATCTGCCCATCCCTGAAGTTGGCTTCAGAGCGTAAATAAATCCAGAATCTCTAATCCGGAAAACGTTCGACTAAATTGCGACTTCGATTTTTTAAATGTTTACTTAACATTTACAACATTTTATTTGCTTTTTTAAACTTCATGCAAATTAACCAAAATAAACCAAAAGTTTTTTCCAAACTACTCAAATCAACATTTTACGTTATATTTATTCAAATAATTCGTCTATTTTGCTTTCACTTATCGTTTGCTTGCAATAATTTTGCACCCCACAGAAAACGCACAAACGCATATTTCAATATTTCTCGCGCTTTTGACAACAAAAACCTCACTTCTAAAAACGGGACGAAAAAATTTGCTTTTTTCACGGCAAATATTTTTGTTGGGGCACACGCGGGTTTTTCGTTTCGGTTTGTTACCTTCCAAGTCAATTAGTGTAATTAATTTGGATTCTTTTCTGTTATTTTTCTCCATGCGTTGCGGAATTTCTCTGTGTTGGAGCCTTTGCCAATGTGGAAAGTGTGTGTGTTGGCAATCCTTTTCGTTGCTCAAACCCGCAAAAGTAACTCCCAATTGGGTTGATTGACATCGTCACCATTGCCGGGATTCGAGTATCTGTGTATTTGTGTGCGGGAATTTGGCTTTGTGATTTGAATGCTTTGCTGTTCAATGCTGTGATTTTAATCAAATATGCAAAACATTTTTTGTCAGGGCTCTCACCTTTTTATATAGCTCTGCTTTGAAGTTGCACTCACTCAACCTTTTGAAACTCTAGTACTTTTTCTCTCGGTTCATTTCAGGTGATTTTGTTGTCTTTTTTTCTTTTTTTGTATATGAATTATGTGGGAATGTTAAGTAATGAATGGTTAAAAAAGAAAGAACGTTTTCTTTGGCTACACCGAAATTGTAATACTCTTCACATACCTCCAGAAAATTACTGCCGACTTATTTTTAGGGTATAATCACTATATTTACTGCTGCTTAACACTGAAGCCCATGAATTTAAGTGGGGGATATACGTTCAGCTCCTTAGCTTAAGAACGGTGATACTAGTTTGCATACAAACAGATAAATAAGTAGACGTTTTGTCGAGCTGATCAGGAATATATAAGACTCTTTGAAAGTGTTACAACCTTGATGACAACGTTATTATACCACTCACTTTGAGTAGAGTATAAAATAGGTCAGCTGACTGTGTATTAATGATCTAATTTGTTTCAATCTGAGCTGGAGAATTAATTTTGAATTCCCTTTACAAAAAATATATAGGGGGACGAAAAATAAATCCATTATTTTTACCCACTTTCAAATTTTATTTAATAAGGATTGCGTTGTCCGATTCAGGTCACATATGTCCCATTTAGTTCAATGACGAATTGCCATTTTGAGGATAGCTTTAAAATTCCTTTCTCGTAAAAGCTCTGGGTTTGCTGCTAAAAAGCTCAGCCAATAAATTTTCACAGTCCGCCTTTTTTTTTTTTGTCACCCAGAGAATTTTCTAATGCCAAAATGAGGTTATAGTCAGATCCGGACTATGCGGTGGATGAATTAAAACTTCCTAAGCAACCCTGAGTTTCCATAGAGTCATTATTGACGTGTGTGGTCTATCGTTGTCCTGGCGAAAAACAATGCCTTTTCTATTAGTCAATTCTGGTCGCTTCTTGGCATTCGCTAGCTTCATATGGTCCAATTGTTGAAAATAGAGGTCTGAATTAATTGTTTTGCCATATAGAAGCGGCTCGGGGTAGATGATTTTCTTCCAGTACCACCAAATGCACACATAAACCTTATTTGCTCCTAGTCCTGACTTGCACACCGTTTGAGCTTCTTCACCGTGGTTTGACCAAGATTGTTATTCCACAAAATTGGTCGTATGTAACCCATTTCTCATCAACAGTCTCCATCTGTTTAAGAAATTAGTCGATTTCATGCCATTCGGCCAACGCTTCGCAGATGGAAATTAGATGCGTCAATTCATGTGGGTTGCACACATCGACCTTCTTATTAAATCCTGCTATAAGTAGGTGGTAAACTTTAATTTCTTGGACGACGGGTCTACCTGTACGAGGTAGATCTTTCACGTAGAAATTTAAGGAACAGAAACTACAAACATTGTTCTCAATTCAGATTCACCTTTGCTCACCTTTATCAAAAAACATTTTTTAATTCACTGAATTTTTTCCTTATTGAAGTTGGTCGCTTATTACATGAAGAGCACACATTTCCAATAAGCTTAACCGTGAAACAGTGTGCCCAATATTTCACTAATTACATATAACATACTTGAAATGACAAACTATAAAATAATGGATTTATTTTTCCTCAACCTACCTTTTCTCCATTGATGTGGAACTTTCACCAATCGGTGATGTAAGTCCTTTTTTACTAGAACCAAATTTCAAGACCTTTTTTACGCTATATAAGGAACGTACTGCTCAAAACTAATTTCTAGTTCAAGACGTTCTATGAAAGTAATTGGATATTATAGCTCAGACTTTGGATGCTACAATACAAAACATATTTTAAATAGTTTAAAGCAACATTCAAATCAAGCACAAGTAACAATTCGAATCTGTGCTGATGAATGATAAAAGTGTGCAGACTCTAAGCCAATTTGCGTTTTCTATACGGATTCCCTGTAGCCAAAGCAAAGAGAAGTCGTAAACGAAGAGGATTTGTCGCTAATTGTTTATTGCGCACTTAAATTATTAAAACCTTCGCCCAAGATGAACTTTCTCCAACGATTAAGTAATAAGTAAAATGGGTTCGAAAACGGTTCGTAAAAATTCGAATTCTGCCTGCTCTTTGTGACTTTTTGAGTCTCGCATCATAAAAACCAGCTAAATTACGAAGAAAAACATATAAAAGTGTCCCACCATGAAATGCCTGCGATAAAAAACACCGAGAAACGAAAATTTTTGAAAATTGAGCAATTTCGAAACTTTGACACTTAAGTGGTCAATAAAAGCATTGGCGGTGTAAATGAGTAAGATGAGGTGATTTGGAATTGGAATGAGAAACGACATAAATGTTTGCATATTTATTGAGAATTTATTGTCCCATCAATGGCATTCTATATCAGCCGATTATGTTATAAATTATGTAATTAAACACGTTTTGATGTTTTATAATGTCGTTTCGGTTGCCCGAGGCGCTAGCTAATGTCTCACATAATCTGTCATTAAGACCCCTTAAAAACTATGAAATTAGAGAAGGAAAAGTAGGTGTTTAAACTGCTTTGTGGAGGAGGGCTTTCAGCCGGTTCTGAAGAAGGCCATGTTAGAACCGATACGAGTATAAGGTAGATCAAGTTTCTTCTCTTAATTCTAGAAACTAAGCAGAACAGAAGAGGACAATTACTTCTTTCGCTATATACAACTGGGCCTGCTATAAGAATATAAAATTATCTTACTCAGCTTCAATGTCAAGTGGCCATTACTAAGGGCCATGATTTTCAACAAGACAGCTAAACCTTAGATTAACTGCCATCTGTCAGCGCACATTTAGTTCCATGGAGGGACACTGAGCTGGTGTATTAAGTGTTCGTCGAGGGGCTTGAAGAAAGGTTATTTATAATCTCTCTGTTCTATTAAATTTCTCCCTCTTTCACACGTTTTACCCTTTACAAAGTATTGTATAAGAAAATTTGTAACTGTGGGGTATCAACTGAAATTTCACTAAGATTACTGTAACGCGTACCGCCTATTTTTAAGAGAGAAGTAGAGAGAGAGCACAGGATTCACAATTTTATTTAATTTAACAATTATAAACTCGTACATGTATGTGCATTAAATTAAAAATGTTGGCCAAAATTTATCTCTAAATAAAATAAACATCAACTACGCTTTGAAAGAAATACAGTAGACCCTTGCTGAACGAGCATAATTCGTTCCAGACGTACTCGTAATGCGAAACGCTCGTTAAGGGAAACCACTTTCTTCATATAAATTCAAGTTAAATGCGTTCCAAGTAGAAGAAGATGTATGTATACGTTTCTAAATCTCCTTTGAGAGAAAGCTGTCTAGAGTCGACTGTTTTAGATTATCATTAAAAAATATGTAAAACGCTTAGCCTTATTAGGGTGAGGCTTCTCAATGTATAATGCCACAGTTTCCAACGGTGTTCAGAACACCGCACAATTATTGTTCTTCCGTTACCTTCTCCTCTCATAAAGTATCTGCTTAATATTGTCCTAATCTCTTAGGATGGTACAAATCGTTGACGTAGTCTGGATTGATTGGTATTCGCGAAATTCTGGATTTGTCCTTTTTTCTAACTCATTATGCGAAACTTCAATCGTTAAGCGAGTCTATTTTACTCGAGTAATTTTACTCGTAATGCGAAATACTCATTATGTAAAGGCACTCGTTAAACGGGGGTCTACTGTTCTTAACATTACAGTACATTACGAGATGATAACAGAACGCTTGTGACCCATGTTTAACCAACTCCTCTACTGCACAATTTACTCACAAATTTCTCCATGCTAAACAGTGCTGCGTGACACAATTAAGCTATTTAAACGTAACTTTATAATTATAATTTTATTAGAGTTAGATTTTAAAGCAACAACTATCTCTGGATCTCAGCGGCCTCCATTTTTTTTAAATCGAACGCCGAACAGAATCACCCCATTGCTACGTTCGCAAAGTCCAATTAAAATGGGGCCAATTAAAATTTTCCAGTCACGTGTTAATAATGTCGCACCTGACGCGACATCGCTTTCTTTTTCGTTGCAATATCTCCCTTTTTGTGGGTGGGCAGCATTGAACTCAACCCTGGAGTTGAGCACTCACTCCAAACTTGAAATTTTTTTGTTATTTCTGACTTTGTGACTTTGAACACTTTGATCTAATTACACTTTGATTGTAGTACTCTCTCTATACCCGATTTACACCCCACGAACTACCAACTATCCATTGAATGTAAAGTAGGACAATAAACAATGGATTTAACTGCACCATTCGATATGCTGCAGCCTTGTTTACTTTAAGGGGTTACGCTTGCACTTTCACGTTCCCCAAAAGCCGATTCGAAAATTTTTAATTAAACTTTCGTTTTTCTTTGATATTGTCTTTTTTTCGACAAATCATTTAGAATATCAAAGTTTTGTAAAGATAAGGGCGATGAAAACTGGATTTAGCTAAGAAAACTTTTAAGATAGCATAAAAGAGCCAAGGAGATAAAACTGTCTATATGAAAATTACTTACAGAAAATATAGAAATTGTAAGAAATAAACATTATAAGAAGCTTAGGCCACAAAAATTTTATCAAACTTTTGTTAATGATAAATGTCAATGACAAATCATAAGGAGAGGAGTTTTTATAACTGAGTCCGCAACACTCATATAAATTAACTACATATCGAATTTTTCAGAGAGTATCGTAACACAATAAGAGACATTTTTCGTAATGAAGTTCTACTATTCAAAGATTATTGCAGAAGCCTTGATTGAAGTTTATTGTACTTATGAGTTTTGCTTCAGATTTAACTTCTAGAAGTCTAACTAACTGTAGGATTTATTCTTATAGCCTGTTGAACTCAGCATTATTCAGTGCCTAGTCGTGTCTGCTAACTATTCCTAAACTAATTGAATTTTATTCTAACAATAAAATTTCAGTGCATAACGATTTGTAAGCTTTCCTGCACTCTATTCTCAGCCCCACTCACATACTCAGCTCACATACGCCACCCACATTTTTTAGTCTCTATCGTATCTCTCTCTCTGTCTCTCTCTCTCGTTCACCCTTTGTCCGTTCAGTGTCGCAGTCATGCTGAATTTCAAGATCAAAACTTTCTTAAGACTTCTTTCTTAAGACTCCAAATAAATGGGTTTTGAGTTGATTTTTCGTTGAAAAGGTCGGTATCTCAAGATACTCATTTGATTTCTTTTTGTAGTTTTAATCCTTAACATTAAAAATTCCGTTGCCCATTAGGGTCATTCCAGGTTTAGTAGTAATAGCTTATATCATGTGTAACCATAGGCCATAGAGAGTAGTGTGTAGCTACAACTCGAAAGCAAACATTTAAGGCAAACAAATAGCTATATATTGTTTGTACATAGGGGAGCTTTCTTTTCCACCACACGGTCATACTTGTGTGCCATCATGTAAGGTACGACTGTCAATGTCCCCTTCAAAGTTATTTTTATGGCATTGCCTGACAATAAATCCTCCACAGAATACTTTCAACCCTTTTCAGAATTTATCCTACTAACGAAAAATGATGGATTCGTCAATTATTTAACAAGCTTAAAATATAAGTGTGAAAAAGAAACTAAAAGTTAAATACCTGCACGTATGCCGTTGCGCATTACAATCACAAATTGTAATCCATTTACATTCTCAAAGTGGCTAATTGCGCAACACTGACAAATTGCAGTCCGGCGGGTTTTAATGAGTGGCTCCATTTGTTATTTGGCAAATATTGTTTTTGCCGCAATTATTTTGATTCTTTTTTAGGGTTTTTACTTGTTGACTGCTAACTGCTAATTAATTTGAATGCATTCCTTTTCAAACATTTTTATATGAACACTTTAAAGTCCAATTGTGGTTCTAATGACATAAAAATGTTTACAGGTAATTAATTTAAAAGCTTAGAGAATATAAATAATAATAATAATCGTTACGAATTTTGTACTCATTTTAATTCATGAATATTGTTTATTTTGAAGCAAAATTTATGGTACTAAAATAAATTCAAACTATTTATATAATAATACGAACTATTTATACTATAATTTTTGCATTTGATTTAAATTTCCTGAAACAAGGCTCAAGACTTTTTAAACGGAATTCATACCACTTTTATGAATATACTGATAACTACTTTTCTTTAACAGTTGCGAGTAATTGAATTTATTATAGAATTTTGCGAAAAACATTTTCTATATAGGTTAGCTAAGGTAACGACGGCTGACAGCAGTTGCCGTGAATTCTAAATAATTCCCCAACACCAACGAACTTCTTCTGTCCCATTTGGGCAACATTTGCCTTGCAGTTCTACACTTCAAACAATGAATTATGATTTTTCCCAATTTTTAAAATTAATAGTTAAACCAAATAAGGGTCAATATTACGATAAGCTAAGATATCCTTTAATTTTTTTTTTTCATATTTAAAATCACAATCTGATATTCAAAAATCAAAATATCACTCAACCCTGACAATTGGGGGTATATTGTCCCCAATACACCATCATCATCGGCTTGAAATTTGCGTGTAATTATTTTTGTCAAAGAATATCACTTGGCTACAGTAATCCGTACGTTATGGATTCTGATTTTGTCCACGTCTCCGCCCCCTAAGACTAATGACGGTTCTCGCGGCTATTTGTGTTCCTACTAATTAGATCCCAGGAGGCAAGATGTCCAAGGCATCTTTAGATGTGTTGCGGAGTGCACCGCTGATGACGAACTCTACACACCTTTGAACCCAGCATAGTTTATCCTAAGTATGGTTTTGACTTAGTTACATTATTCATTGTTTTCCTTAAATAAATCATTTTCAATCGAAATAATTGTTTTTTGTTCCATGCTTCATTTTAAAGAGCTTTTTTTGATGGAACCAAAGTATGTATTATTTAAAAAAGAAAATTTTGGATCGAATAAGGTTACAGTTACAGTAGTTACCGTTTTTCATCAAATATACTTTATTATAACAAGATTCTTCAAAATTATACATCTCTTAAATTCAGATTTTTATACACAGCACCTTTGTTTTTCTTTTTTTTTCTTTTGTATCTAACCTTGATAAGTACAGATTCTATTATTTATACAAGATTTTGAAAATCGTGTTTAATTACAGCAACCCCACTAGCCACCTAAATCGTATTAGTTGTGCTCTAATTTCTCGCTCCTGCGCTACCTTCACACCCAATAACTGCAAATGGAAAACCAAAGAGTTCCCAGCAAGAAAATTCGTTGATGAAATACAAAAAATGGCAACGCATGATGACAAAAGCATAAGTTGTACTTGAAGGATTCCGATACATGAGCACAAGAGGAAACACGAGCCACTACTGCAATAGCAGCAGCAATACTACTCGACGTGCTCATATAACCATCCACGGAAGTAAAAGTGCCACTTGAGAGTTGCTGTAGTGTGCGAAGTGGGTGCATACATGGATAACTATGCTCGAATGCTTCACCTAACCTCACCGCTGCCTACATCATACGTATAAGTCGAAAAAGTCGAAAAAAAATTTGCAACAGAAAAAAAAACATTTCGACGTCTTTGAGTTTCGAAGAAAAATGAGGCAAGTTTGGTAGGACTTTTTTATGCAACCTAAAAAGTAACGAAAGAATCTATGGGAAAATGTCTCGGATATCAGGCAGGCAGACAAAATAATAGTAGAACTTGTTCTACGAGCACTTAATGAAAAAAAGCGCAAGTGTAAATTGAAATAAAAGAAAATCGCAACGATTCAACTCGCACTTCACTTTGCTCTCCACCATACAACTGCATTGACTCTTGATCCTTGTGTTTTTCAAAAAAAAATCTTTGCATGAGATTTTCAACCGAGTGTTTGATGGGTGTGTAAACATCTTGTGGGCTATTCCTAAAAAAAACTAGAACAGAATGCATGCACTAAAATCTCAGTTATCAGCTAAAGCAAATTGCGTATTACTCGCCAAAACAAAACGATCGGTATACAGTATCTCTACAGGGGCGAGGATCTGGATGTACACTGTGCGATTATTGCTGAGAGCGAGTTTGCGCAGCATGTTCCGGAGCCAGTGTAGCCTGGTGATTTGGGTTCGGCAACTATGAACCACTGACGAAATGTGAAGTCTGAAAA
Source organism: Cacoxenus indagator (assembly GCA_035041755.1). Lineage (NCBI taxonomy): Eukaryota > Metazoa > Arthropoda > Insecta > Diptera > Drosophilidae > Cacoxenus > Cacoxenus indagator. Next base: position 168,062 of record JAWNKX010000218.1, on the reverse strand, counting down.
TTAGCCGCTTTTACCCTATTGGACTTCTAGACATTGTCGCCGCAGAGCTGCATATTAGGTATTCGTTTGTAAGGGAGGAAAGTTTTTATCAACTCATTGCCAAACTGCGTGCTGAAGAACATCTAAGAAGCGATGGTATGCCTTATTTAGGAGGAATTTATCATGAAGCTACCTGAATGGAATCACGACGGAACATTCAATATCTTTCCCCTTTCATAAAAACTTTCAACTTTCATAAAAAATGTCCTTCACATGTGTTCCAACTCTTTATATGAAGCTATATTTTCTGACCTTTGTTGAATATTTCGATCAAGGCCTTTATCCATTTTAGGTCGTCACCTGTCATCCGTTGTTCACACATCGCTCGTTTTCTCACTGCATAGCCCACCGCCACTGCTGACTGCTGTTCCATTTATTTCTGCACAAGTATGCAAAAGTATTGCTAGCTGCATTTTAACGTTCCATACTCAATTTCAAAGCCGTATCATCGAGCGCAAATAATAATAATACCCGTAGTCTCGCAATGAACGTCAGGCTTTTGAAATATTAAGCGTTGCGATATCTGACCTTATTTTATTGTTCATCACTTTGAATTGGAATCGGCATTTATCGAAGTCGATTTCTCACTATTTTATTTACTATCGTAAAAGAGAAATCCAATACCCGGGCAGGTTTTGTAGGTTACCTTTCGACCCCAACCTAATATTTTAAACACCAGATCTCTAAACTTATGGCCACTTTTTAATTACAAGTAATATCAGGTAGCCGATTTTCCCGATTATAATGTAATGTTACTTTTTTCAGATTACCCGGTTCATCAAAGCAAGCCAAAAAGCAAGCCTCAACCTTTGTAGACCAGCGCAACTGACAAAAGACAACGCGTCGCTTTAAGTTCCTCCTGAACTTATAGATCAGACATCGGCAGACCCATTTTGCCAATTCAGATGCCGTTGATATGATTCCTGTTAAAGCAATAAGCTTAATAAAAAGGTGACCTTGGGGTGGAGTTATTTCGAGTATTCAGGCTTACAAATGCACAAACGTTCTTTGGGGACAAAACAACGGTTGCCGGGTCTAGCTAGTAGTGTATAAAACACAGCTTACGACTTGTATTTGTTTTCGAATGGGATCAGTCTAGGTTCTGTCGTGTTCCCTTACATCTCAAATCGTAAAACTGTTTTTTTCAGAATATAAATCCACTACTCCCTTTTAGTAACTCTCTTTGGAAAGTTTATTAGATTTTTTATGAACTTTCTGCTGGACCTCCCTTGATGTTCTAAAATAACTTCAAATGCCATTCAAAGCCAAATATTTTACCAAAACGACACACTGATTTTTTTTAATTATTACCTCAATAATTATGCAAAGTGCAATTAACACTTGAAATCAAATCAACTTAGATGACAAATCAAATACAGTATTGTTGTAATTGGTCAAGAACAACTTCGGAGTTAAGCTAATATTACTTTATTGAACGCACTTAAACAAATCATTAACTAATAAGCTAAGAGTGTGGCGCACGGCCGCCGATTTCCCTGAGAGTCAAGACTTTCTGCTGTAAAAACGAAACAAATTTAATTGAAAAAGTTTAATTCGCATTGAGTTGAGTTGGGATGAGTGGAGTTGCCGACAAATAGATTCAAATAAATGCATGTGCAATGGAGTATTTTAATATTTTACTCTCCACCCCCATGGCGGCAAGCATTTTGAACCACTTCCTGTGCCGCGTTTGTACGAGTACAGTTGTAAGCAAACTTTCCATTTAAGTAGCATTTTAGTAGTGCTTTTCCCTAAGCTATTTAATTATTTGCAAGGAAAAAGTCAATGTAAAGTTTCCTTTTGCTGCAACTTGTAGCACAGTTGGCAGCAAATAGAATTAGTAAAACATTTTGCACTGCGACGTCTACTCAGCCATGGAGCCATGCAGCCCCTTGCACATTCCGATTCTTAATGTTAAATCTTGTATTATACGATTTGCTATGCCATTAACTAGAAAACATAAAAGAGGGAAGAGAAGAATGCGAATATTTGAAGCTTGATTAGCTGCATTTATATAAGTGGCTCGTTGCGAACCATCGTTACTGAACATACAATTGAGGATGGATGGCTTCATTAGTTTAACGCCAACCAAAATGAAAGGATACGCGAATTAGGTATTTCATTGGTGTTACGCTACCCGTATTGTAAGCATTTGAACAGAGCCATATTGTATCTTATTTTAATAAAATTGCTTCTACTACGAAAATAATTTAGAACCAGAAGAAAATTAAGAATATAATATACTTCGTGTATAGAGACTAGGAAAACAAACAAGACCTGCCGTTCTGTGGTTGTTAATATAAAGAACCAATAGGCAGAGGAAAGTACCGGGGCAGCCGCTCTATGAGAGCAACTATTAAATCCCCAACGGTTAACTTTGAACGTACCGCTAATCGAAAACGTTGAACTGAAAATCACTCAGTAAGTCAGTTGCCTAGGTTCCCGCGTACAGGAACACAATGACGTTCTCTTTCGCTAGACAGAAATCAGAATCATCCTCCCCAATGCCTGCTAATAACAAGTCCTCAGTAGTCTTTCCAGCCAGTACTTAGAAAAGTTACCATTCGCCTCTTCTCTATCAAATACACAAAAAAAAAAACCAACAAAAAAACCACTCTCTAATTTGCTAATAACTGAGTTACGTAATGTTGTTACTTAATTGCTTAAGGCCTATTACCTCAACTAAGGAAAAGTTCAGTAGGCTTTATTGATACCTTACTATTTGTTTAGAGTTCTTTGCAATATTTACATTTATAGTGAAGTAGTTATTCAAAGACCAATTTTATCCCACTCATTTACAACTATTCACTTCATATGGCTGAAGCTTTCTAATCTCATTAATTGTGTACTGGCTGATTCATGAAAGCTTTGCACCCAACCATAAATATCGCTTAAAATTCAATTAAGTAATAATACATAACTCAGTCATTATTTGGTAGCTGGCTCAAAATGAGGCGACAGTGCTTTCTGATGCTGATACTAGTGGTGCTACAGGCGACAACTGATGGAAACAAAAAACCGAGTAAGCTATATCAAAAATATCTTAAATCCAAATTGTGTTCCACTCCCAAAATTCTCCTTTAGAGGCTTGCCGTGCGCCCCACAGCGTACGTGGACCTTGCAGGCACAATATGCAGTTCTATTTCACCTATAAACAGGATGTTAACAGTTGCCATGAATTCATCTATGGCGGCTGCAAAGGGTCCAAAAATCGTTTTCCTACCAAATACGCTTGCGAGAAAAAGTGTGTGCACGGTCTGCATCCAAGTCCACGGCCTGTTAACTTGGCTCTACCGGGTGCACCAAAGATGTTCTTCTGGCATCATATAAACACAAAAGCAATACAAAGGGAAGTTGTAAAATTTCTAAGTAAAGTGAAGCATTTATAAAGCAAAACTCAGAAACAAATAAAATGTTTGCCATAATAAAATTACGCAACTCGATTTGAGCAGCACAGTGTCAACAACTCCTTCCAACTGTTGTTGACGAAATGAATCGTCCTACACGATAGCCGAAGTTGCAAGACTTACCGAGAACCACGAATTGTTAAGCAGCCGAGATGCCAAACATGTTACGTGTTGTTGCAACAACCAATTGTCTCAGTTGGCTTCCAACTTGTTTCAGAGTTTGAGTAATTTTTTCCACTCAAACATTTCTATCGAACGTGCTCGTACATGTGGTGAATTTCTGTTAGGTTCGATGTGGTTTGATAACACTTTACGTATTTAACTGTAACATGTTTGAAGCCGGATGTTGAAAGAAGCAAAATAGCAGTTTAAACTAAAATGGAATTTTACTTTATAAAAAAACACTAAAAAATTTACAGTGTAACTATCCACACCGATACCACACATCTTCGTTGCATCTTGTACCACAAAAAGTCAAGTATAGAATTAATATAAATTAAATAAGGAAAATCCTTTTGATAAAACCTCAGTTAAAAACAAAATTAAAAATAAAAACCGATAAAATTAAGCGCCATCCAGCGCCGGCAAATGCATTGAAAATGGTAAAAATTCGGAATCTTGGCGACGTTTCGGGTCTTAGCAATTCTAACAGAGATGACTCAAATCGATCTGACTCCGAGTTGCGGCGGGCTCCTAGTGATACCTCATGGCTGCATGGCAACTGTACATCAACTACGACAACAACAACAACGTCAAGTGTCTCGAAGTATATAAAGACGCATTCAAGCGCCTTACCTGAAATGTGATCGTTCGTTGATTTTCAGAGTCAATTTTTGACTGGCGCTGTCCCCGGTGCCAGCTCTTTCTTTTAGCACGGTCCCGATTTGTACCACAGAGGCGACTCCTTCTGCTCAGGAGGTTTGCTGGCAGACGGCTGCTCAAAAAAGCCACCCAGTCCACTCTCCCGTCATGGTAGGGTAAAGAAGGGCAAAAAGTGTTCAGCCCACACCGTGGAATCTTCCGTTCCTCTGGAAAGTCCTGGTACATCATCAAATTGCTTTGCTCTTCTATCTGACTGTGAAAGTGAGGATGAGACCACAGAAACAATTACCGAAGCCGAGAAAATGGTCCTTGACGCTGATGCTTTGCTTGAGGCAAATGATACTAGAAGCACTCGCTGGACCTAGAAAACCACCCCCTATCAACATTGTGAGCAATGCTCACCTTTTGGAACAGGACCTGGCTCTGATCTCCGGACCAAATTGTTTCTCGCTTAAAGTTATGAGAAATGATACTGTGAGAAATGATACTGAGGATTCTGAATCGTATCGTATTCTGGTTCGTTACCTAAAAGAGCGTAGATGCTTTGGATTTGGGCACACCAAATTACAGTCTCCGACAGTTGATTTGTGAAAAATGTGGGCAAAACCATACCACCACCCAATGTTTGGCTGTGGAGGACCTTTGATGCATAAATTGTGGTGAGAAACATGCTGCTTGGTGTAAGGATCGCCGAATATTCGGAAAGAAATTAAACAACCTAAAACCCAATATCTCAATATCGGCGCGTAGCAGCAAGAGGGAAGATTCTATGAGAAGAGTGAGTTAAGTCCCGGTGGTAATGGTCAAGGGAGACACCTCATATGCGGACACACTACGTGCAGGTTTGCAGTTAACTAATCCTCAGAAGAGATCTTGCAATGTTAACAACCGAGCTGTGCATCTACAGCAATCGCCACAGACTCCTGACAGCATTAGCAGGTTAGAGGCTGCAATAACAGTTGACACAATTGCATTAATGTTTTATGAACTAAACGAAAGCGACCAGTTCCTCAAACAATTTTGCCTCAATTTCGCGAATGCCCGTAAATGATGCCCCGTCCACTCAGCCTTGGATTGTGGAATGCTCATGGAATTTCTGGACATGTTGAGGAGCTTAAGCAGTTCCTTACCGACCATAACATTGATGTGATGCTCATCACTGAGGCATGGATGCAAACTGGAGTCCAGATCTTTATACCTGGCTACAACATTCACAAATCAGACTATCTCAGCAACAGGCCTAGAGGAGAAGCGGCTGTACTTATTAAGCAGGAAATCTGCTATTCTTTACAAGAGCCAGTGTGGACAACAAAATTACAAATGGCCACCATCCAGATTTCAACAAGTAGGGGTGAGTTAATTTAATTAATTTAATAATTTTAATTAGTCAACTGTAGACTTCGGAGAACTTTTAGGCAGTTTTAGAAGAATATTTCTCATAGGTGGAGAATTTAACGCCAAAGGCAGATTCCAGGGTAAGTTTAGTGCGGATACAAGGGATAGCTGCTTACAGGAAGTTGTTCAAAACTCAACAGCGGAAATCCTGGCAACTGGTTAAGCGACCCATTTCCCGTTCGCCCACAGACTCACACCCAGCGCTATTGATTTTTTTATTTATAATGGGCTGCGTTCGGACCTGTTGGCTATCAGGACTGAGTATCAACTCTCCTCTGATCATCTCCCCCTTGTGGTTGATTTTGATTCCACTCCGAAGATCAAAACAATAAAACGACGACTGCTGCCACCTGGAACTAACTTAGCTGCATTTCGCCGAGATCTGGATGAATCTCTAAATTTAAACTTGGAAATCCTGATGCCCGAAGACATTGAAGACGCGCACTCGATCTTTCTAAATAAGGTGCACTCAGCTGCTCTCATTGCCGCCCCCTTAAATCCGCCACATGGCTTAAGAGCTATTGAAGCACTGCTGCTTATTAAGAGGAGACTTAGGAGACAGTTTTGTCGCACCCGCGACCCTATTGTTTACAGGGTTTTTCGTAGAGTGTCGAATATAGTCAAAAAGCTGCTGACGCTGCATAAACAGGAAGAACAGGACAGGTTTTTGTCAAATGTCTCCCCCGACGACCCCAATCAAGAAGCCTGATGGAACCTGGGCTAGATTTTTAAACGAGCGAGTCGAGGCTTTCCCGACGATTTGTAAGCTCGATTTCACCCATTCGATACCATCTCAGAATACAGGGATCCCCATATCCAGATAAGACTTGAAAGCGCCGGCCAATTATGCTTTCCAGTTGCTTCCATTGCAGCCGAGGAAGTCTCGGCACATATTAAAGGGTTGAACACTAAAAAGTATCCAGATGAAGAAGGACTGGACAAATTTACGTTTAAGGCAATGCCGTTAAAAGACGGGCTATTACTGGTCCTCATTCGGGATATGTTCCGAAACAGTGGAAGAAGGCGAGAATTTGTATGATTCATAAGGCCGACAATAGCCCTTACACCTTAGATTCCTGGACTTAAAAAAGGTAAAGCATATAGTAAGTCCCACCGAAATCCAGAGCAGCTGAATAGGGTGGTTAACTTTATTCTCGAAGGATTTGAGGCTAAGGAGTACGTGGTGGCAGCGTATCTTGACATAAAGCAGGCTTTTGACCGAGTTTGGCACGACGGATTGCTCAGTAAGCTCAAGAATCTCTTGCCGCCTCAATTATGGTTAATCCTGCGCAGCTACCTTGATAACAGGACCTTGACAGTGGTACTGGATGGTGTGGAGTATAGCATCAAGGCTATTCGCGCAGGTGTCCCCCAGGTTAGCGTTTTGGGGCCAACACTATATACCCTGTTATATACCCTGTTGCCCACTCAGAAATACCGCTAGAGGATCCTCAGGATCTGATCATTGCCACGTTTGCAGACAATACGGCCATCCTCATCAAAAACAAGTGCATTTATGAAGCCACGGACATACTGCAGCAATACCTGCATATTTTTTAAAACTGGACACGACAATGGAATATTTGTATTAACAAAAACAAATGTGCCAATATGACGTAACGTCTTACGGCCGGATTATTGTCCGGGAGTTTTCATTGGAAACCAGCTGCTGGAACACCATTCAGGTTACAAATACCTGGGTGTGTATTTGGATAGGCAGCTAACATTCAAGACACATATTTCAAGTATCACGAAATCCTTAAGGCAGAGGATTGGTAAATTGCATTAGCTTTTAAATATCAGGAATAAATTGTCCTTGGGAAATAAGGCGAACATTTACAAAGCAATAATTGATCTTGCTTGGCGATACGGTTCGTAGGTGTATGGTATAGCAGCGAGGTCAAACATCACGAAGGTGAGAGTACTGCAGAGCACGACATTGCGTATGCTTACTGGTGCCCCGTGGTTCATGCGAACGGCAGACCTTGAGAAGGACTTAAAATTACAGAAAATTGGCGATGTGATTAATCGTCAGGCCAAAAAATATATGGAGAGGTTGAAAAATCATCCTAATTAACTAGCAAGGCGCCTTCTAAAACGACGGAGAATGGGAGTTAGGGGGGCGAGACGACTGAGAAGATCGCACCCTGTCGACCTCCATAATAGATCCTTTTAAGATTACTATTAAATTATATCTCCACTAACTAATTTAAGTTGTTTTATTAATTTATGTATGTACAATTTAATTTAACTTTTTCTTATAATAACAAAGGACGCGCATTCCTCCTTGATGTACAGTTTTTGTAATAGAAAAACCTTTCACACACCTTTTACCTTTTAATGGACGCACTTCTTTACAAAATCTCAATTTATAATTTGCTAATGAAGGATGTTTAGAAATCTTTCAAAACTGGGTGATGGCCGGTGTTCCCTCCAGAAAATCAGGAAACTTAGCCCATTGGCCCCCTTATCCCAACAACCCTAAAATATAGTATTGCAGCGAATAACCCTCTAATTAGTCCGCTTCTTATCAGCAAGTAGGTACACAAAATTCATTTTCCTAGGCAGTCGGCTCCTCATTCCCGAACCATGCAGAAAAACAAAAAAGTGGTGATTATTCTCAGAACTACGAAATCAAACTTCTTACTTTTATGAAACTTATATGGCGCTAAAAAATTAAGAAAAATGGATATGGAACACGCGTTTCTAACAAAATGTTATATATATATATATTGACATGTATATAGATAGATATTTAGATAGATAAAAGTGGGCAGTGGCGTCATATGGCTGTCCACAGGTATTCAGGATACAATAGACCACTATACTGAACCCTTAGAAAAAAAATAATACTTGAAATAGCGAGAGGAAAAATAGAGGTGAAAAGGCTTACAACGATATTAATCCCAAGATAACTTTTCGATTCCCTTTGAAAGCCAACAAGAGCACCGAATGTCAGCGAATGAATAGAATCCTTCCCAAGTATTACATCCCACCACACTGTGTATGCTTCTGACAGAGGTAGGGCAGGTGCATAGAAAGTACAATCCATGGATCCATTGTCCTTCAGAGAAGACATAAATTGGATATTTTCTGTAGATTGGCCCCCCTATACATATACCGTGAGCAGTCCTATGAATCCGCAGAGGCCCTTCCATTGAGTTTCAACTGAGATTTTGTGGGGTTTTCATGCAGCCGTTTCAGAAAGCATTTATTGACCCATCACGGTACTTAGCGATTAACATAACATTAAACACAGTAAACTGCGTAATATATTTGTATGATTATAAGACAATTACGTGTGTATATAGACTGTTACCTCCTTCTTATGGGGAGGTCGTGCGGGTGTAGCCTTTTCAGTCTCTCTTCCTACGTCTTGCTTGGTAGCGGGTGAGGGTGGCGCCAGCGGGTGGTTGCATCAGAAGATTTTCTCATTATCTTGCCTTAGAATGAACGTGCAGTTGTTAGATTTGACGGCATTGATGACTATGTTCCAGGGCTTGGCCTAGATGAGTTCTCTCTGATGCCAACCAAATCGTATTCATTCACATAGAGGTTACATTTCTCCCTTAAAAAAAGGCAGGAGAGACTTGTCAGGCACGATTAGAATTGGACACTGATTCTGTACATCAACAGAATTGTTGGCTGTTCAACATATGCATCATAACATATTGCTGTTGGTTTGCTTGGGTTTGCAAATGGACGGACGTCGAACTGCCGTAAAAGGGGAAAATATTCAATGATAAGTAAATTATAAAAACACAAGAAAGACGTAATAAAGACAAAAATTAGAGACACTATCTTCTTTTTTGATTTTTTTTAAAGTTATTTATTTGCAAGGTGGGTCGAGAATATTAAGCAAATTGTGTGGAGTTTTCTTTAATTTTTTACTAGAAACGAAATCGAGCCCATATCAGCATCTTGCATTTCGCAAGGCGTCTTTCCTGTATTCGGAGTAGCGCAGCTGGTTTGATATCGTTTTCACATGGGCCACTTGCAGTTGCTTGCTGTTTTGTCTGTTTAGCTGGTAGTAAAGGTAGAATTAGCTGTATTAAACTTGGATTTTTGGACATACCTAGCGCAAAATATACATTTTAAATCAATTTTACTTATTTATTGAATTATTTATTTCTTTATTTCTAACAGCCCAAACTAATAATTTATTATAATATTATTATTATAATTATTTATTATTTATTCATTCATGAAAGTCCCACCAAGACCAATACAAGTAGGTGGTGGGAATTGCAATAACAAAAATCATGTTCCTCATTCATAAAAAAATCGCGTCAAACCTATACATGTTCCTTTTTCGCTATCATATCATTCCCACAACAATATCAATACAATCAAAATAAAAACGGGTGACGGCAATTAAAATAACCAAAACAAAGGTGATATAAAGAAGTTCCTTTTAATGCTAATTCGCGCTAAGAACACAAAATGGAGGAAGACACTACAAGAAGGGAACATTGCTTGCTTTGATTTCACAACAGGCACCCACCTTCTAATATTTCTGTTTGCCTAGTTACTTCAGTTCAGTAGTTAGCGGCCTGCGATGGTTCTTCGATGTTAATAGCAGACAGATAACAGATTCTAATAGCGCCTAACTTTTGGAAAATGGTCTAAAAAATTTAAGGGAGAAATGTAAGCTCTATATGAATAAGTTTTCTCTGATGACAGTCAAGCGAACAATGGTGCGGAAAGTGTTTCCGATGTTTATGTTCAAGACGTCAAACAAATTAGCGTTCTTATCAATGCTCAAAAAAATTTAATTAAACATAATTACATTTTAAAAACGCTGTAGAATAATGAGGTGCGAATACAAACAAAAGATTCTACCAGTTACTCTACAGTTATTAAGATGCTGCAAGAGCACAGAACTATACTACACGTTCAAACCGAACTAAGGACGTGGATATAAAGTAGTGCTCAGGAATATGCACTTACATTAATGAAATAAAAAACCTAGGGCATAAAGTCATAAACATCCATAACGTACAACAAAAAGTCACGAACAAACCGCTTCCATTATTCTTCATTGAATTGAAAAACAAACAAAAAAAAAAAGGTATTTATAACATAACCAGACTGCTTTGCACGAAAATCATTTTTGAGCCCCCACACCATAAACGCATAATATCGCAATGTTTAAATTGTCAAAAATACGGCCACACGAAAAATTTCTGCACCAGAGACCCGATCTGCGTCAAATGCGCCGGTAAACACAAAACAATCGACTGCAAAATTGAAGGCAACGGTCAATTAAATGTGCATTGTGCGGTGCTGCACACACTGCAAACTACAAAGGTTGTTAGATATACAAGGCACTGAAAATAAAAAGATTTCCATACCTTAGAGAAACTAGGCACCAAGTTCCGGCTGAGACAGTAGCAATAGCTCCAATCGAGATTCAAAACTTAAACAAAATTAAGACCGGTTTATCGTACGCTCAAGTAGCCAATGATAAGTATGACAACACTAATGGTAAAAAGAATAAGAAGGAACAACTCACGAATCCAACCAACGAATACATAAGTAGACGCATTGACATAAAAGCTGAGATGAAAGACCTGATGAAACAATTGTTTCAACAAGTCACAAATATGATAAACGTCATAACAATTCTCATATCGAAGATGGACTAACAAAATGGAAACTAAATTAAGGATTATAACTTGGAATGCAAACGGACTAAAAACCCATATTGACGAACTACAAATACTTCTTCATGACAACAGCATTGACATACCGCTTATCTCATAGACACATTGCACAAACAAACACTTCATACAAGTTAGAGGGTTCAAAGTATATACCACAAACCACCCCGATGGTACAGCGCATGGTGGAACAGCCATAATCATTAAGCATTGCATAAAGCACGACGAGCTTGAGCATAATCAGCATAACTATATACAGGCGACGAACATTCAAATTAATGATCTCGTAGGAACACTCATAATATCTGCTGTATATAGCCCACCAAAGCATAATATTACAGACACAGAATATAAGAATTTCCTCAACTCTCTTGGACAACGCTTCATTGCAGCCGGTGATTACAACGCAAAACACACTATGTGGGGATCGAGGCTAACGAATAAAAAAGGCAAAAATCTCCTCAGCGCTATGCAGTTCACAAACTCTAAACACTTGAGTATAGGCGATCCAACATATTGGCCAACAGACATTATTAAAACACCTGACTTGATAGATTTTTTCATAACAAAGAACCTGGACATTCGGAAATGTAAAATCTTATCACGATTCGAACTCTCGTCAGACCACATCCCTATAGAATTAATATATGACTCGCACGTCAGACTTCTGTACAACAACAGAACTGACTGGCACACTTATAAGAAATACATTGACATTAATTAAATGACCGACATCCCTCTTAAATCATATGAGGACATCGATTCAGCGATAGTATTCCTGAATGACACCATTATGAAAGCAGTCATACAATCGACACCAAAAAAGAAGCAGCAAAATTTGACATTCTACACACAACCTTAACTACGACACCTATTAAATAAAAAATGTAAACTACGGAAAACCTGGTCAACCACAAGATCTCCTGACACAAAAAGACAGTACAACAAGGCAACTAAAGAGGTTAAAAAAATGATTCAGGTATTAAAAAACAAACAATTAACATCATATCTCAAGAGCTTAACACCCACGAGTCAAACGGACTACTCTTTATGGAAAGCTACTAAAGGATGGACAAATAAAAGTAATCATCAGTCTCCTCTAAAAATGGAAAACGGGTTATGGGCAAAGACGAACTTGGACAAAGCTAAAGTATTAGCGGACTATTTCGAAAGGGTTTTTACAGAAGTCGCCACCAACTCAGATGATCCACAGCTGAACACAGACATTAGCAGAGGTTCAGAACATATAAAACATGAAAAGACCACCATAGGAGAAATAAGAAAATGCATTAATAATGACATAAAGGAAAAAAAGTCCCCTGGATATGACAAAATAAATGGAAAACTCCTGAGAGAACTACGTGTAAAAGCTATAGAATATCTAAGAAACATCTTTAACGCTATGTTCAGACTAAACTATTTTCCGAGAGTCTGGAAAGTAGCTGAAATTATTGCCATCACGAAACCAGGCAAAGACGCATCAAAAGCAGAGTCTTATAGACCAATCAGTCTACTCCCTGTAATCTCAAAAATCTTCGAATAGATATTAAGAAGTAGACTATTGCCACTACTAGAACCCAGGCACATCATTCCAAATCACCAATTTGGTTTTCGAAGAAGTCACTCAACAATACAACAAGTGCACAGAGTTACGCACAAAATTCTAAATGACATTGACGATAATAAATTTTGTATTGGACTCTTCTTGGACGTGGAAAAAGCTTTTGACAAGGTTTGGCATAAAGGACTCAAAGGAAAACTTAACAATATGTTCCCTCAAAACATAGTACATCTATTAACATCATATATCACAGGTAGATACTTCTTAGTAAAATAATCAGACGAATACTCAACCCTTAGAGTAATAAATTCGGGAGTTCCACAGGGAGGTGTGCTAGGACCATTATTATATACCCTATATACAGTAGACATACCATATCCCACTCACAATTCGTCGATGATTGCAACTTTCGCCGATGACACAATACTCCTAAGTGCTCATAAAAACATAAATACTGCCACATCCATGTTGCAAGTAGACTTTAATAAAACACTTGACTGGCTTAGAAAGTGGCATATTAAAATAAACAAAAACAAAACAGTAGAAGCTATATACAATACTAAGACTAGATTCACACCAATCCATATAAATATTGACGAAGACGATGTAACCATTCAAAAAGAAGCCAAGTACTTAGGATTATATATTGACAGTAAACTAAACTGGAAACACCATATACAAAAAAAGCGTGACCAAATCAAAATGAAAGTAAGACAACTGCACTGGCTGCTCAAACTAAATTCAAAGATTTCACTTGAAAACAAGCTCCTAATCTATAAGACAATTATTAAACCAATTTGGACATATGGAGCCGAAATACGGGGAGTTGCCAAAAAATATAAAGTTAATCCAGAGGCAACAATCAAAAATTACTCGCACCATCACAAAGGCCCAATGGTATATCACCAACACGGACCTTCATCGAGACCTACGAATTGCGACAGTAGATGAGGAAATAACCAATTTAAGCAGAAAATACCAACCCAAACTTTCCCAGCATTCGAACGATGGTGTGAACACATTAGCGTTAGAAGAACTAACTCTTTACTAACTTTAATTGTTTATTTATTGTTAAAATTCATGTTAAAATTCATATATTATTAAATTCACAACACTACTTTACAAACTGATTGTAAAGTTAAAGTTCACCCACTTGCCCTAAATATTAATCTGTACAATAGTCGATTTATTTTTCTATTTCTTTTGGGAAAATTAAAAAAAAAACTACGCAACTTTAAAAAAACCGGTCATAACATGCCCCGCAGCTAACGATAACCAATCGATAAAATCTATCGAAAAAGAACAATCATAAAACACGCATGAAGTAGCGAAGTTTAGTTTTATAAAAATATTTATATAGCTATTAATAGGAGTTATAATAAAATACTTGCATACATATAGTAAGTACGTGTTAACTACCGTTAAACAATGATTTGCACAGCCGATATAAAGTGAAATCAGAATGGTGTTGCCATATAAATTACGGAAGTCGATTTAACAGACATGGTTCAAAATTAATTGTTCCGTTTTCAACTTTTGAACACTAAACTATTATTGCCCGATTTTACTAGGTTGCCATACTGGCTTTGGCATTCACACATTTCAAAATAATAATATTACTGGTTTGGGACAGTATTACATAGGTATTTTTGTTGTGGTACGGCTGGACCTGACATCTGTTTGAGTATGAATTCACTACTGTTTCAATGAAATCTAAAGCGTCAGTTTTTGATCTAGTGATTTTAAATTTGAACACATATTATTTGTCGGCGATCAATAGTCCTTACCTACAGGATCATATAACACCATACAATCAAATTATCAAATGCTACTTTTAAAATTTATTTATTATGATAGATTCGAATTTCGCTTCAGAGTACTGGAACAGGTAACACACATAGGAATCATATATGTATGATATAATGCTAATTTTTTTGAAAAATAGCAATTTGACTATTTTTAGAAATGTGTGCGTTTTATTTGGAGAGAAGTTTACCTTCGGTATAAATTAAGTTTCCATATATGGTACAACATCTGCGTTTCTATACGTTTACACCAAATCTAAACATCATATATCGACCACATCAATCTGGCAACACTCGCCGCCATTACTCTACATTTGACAGTCGCTGCTACACAAGTGTCGACCTCACCTCGTTCTTTTCTGTCAAACGCCATCGCAGGCGTGTAGTGTTTTATAAAGTTGGTCCAAGTTAAATCTAAAAACATCCAAAATGGTATGTGAAATTAATACAAATCTTAACGAAAAAAGCAAAGTGTAATGCACACACTACAAAGTTCGATAATTATTATCAATGCAAGAAAAAGTTGTGTGTGAAGAAGAGATCTAGAACAAATGAATGCCACTTTTTATTTACGACAGTGGAACGGACGAAAGGAAGAAAATGACGTTTGCAGTTATTGTTTTAAGTTTTCTAAAAGTTCATTTTTTCTGCTGCATTAAGGACTGGGTTGGGCACAGAAAAGGAAAGAATAGTTTAAGTGTGCCTCTTGTGAAATTGTGTGTGTGAATGTATGCGTTTGCTTACGTGTTTTTCGTACTGTGTATGCGTGTGAGTGTGTGTGCTATTGCACTTTAAACGAGTTTGTCAAATTCGTTATAAAAAAGATAACAACAAACTGGCGACAATAGAAGAGTTTTTCTTCTACCCAAACTAACCTAAATATAATATTCGACGCCATTTTTAATCGTTGCTGTATTCATCTTTTCTACCATTTTGCTTCGTCTCTTTGTAACCACTTTTTCTTCTAACTGATGACCGATGTGTATTCCTGCGTATGCAACGATGCTGCCACAATTCTGCGTTGCTACTGCTGCCCTAACTGACTGCTTGATGCTCAAATATAGGTCAACTTCACCGTCGATGAAATCCGTGGCCTGATGGACAAGAAGCGGAATATCCGTAATATGTCTGTCATTGCTCATGTAGATCATGGCAAATCTACGCTTACGGATTCGCTTGTATCGAAAGCTGGTATTATTGCTGGTGCCAAGGCTGGTGAGACGCGTTTTACCGATACGCGCAAAGATGAACAGGAACGTTGTATCACCATAAAATCAACGTGAGTATATCAAAGTCTTATAGAGAGTTAATGGAAGAGACGAACCTTTCAACTGAACTATTTTTGAACCTCCTGCGGTGCTCGTGTTCTAATGGTTTTCTTCGTTTCTTACTTTTCCTCTCTTCAACCAGTGCCATCTCGATGTACTTTGAGGTCGAAGAAAAAGATTTGGTCTTCATCACACACCCCGATCAACGAGAGAAGGAATGTAAGGGTTTCTTGATCAATTTGATCGATTCACCCGGTCACGTTGATTTCTCATCTGAGGTTACTGCTGCCTTACGTGTCACCGACGGAGCTTTGGTTGTGGTCGATTGTGTTTCTGGTGTGTGTGTTCAAACAGAGACTGTGCTGCGTCAGGCGATAGCTGAGCGTATTAAGCCGATTTTGTTCATGAACAAGATGGACCGTGCGCTGCTCGAACTACAATTGGATGCTGAAGAGCTCTATCAGACGTTCCAGCGTATTGTTGAGAACGTGAACGTCATCATTGCCACCTATAATGACGATGGTGGACCAATGGGTGAAGTGCGCGTTGATCCATCGAAGGGTTCCGTTGGTTTCGGTTCGGGTCTGCACGGCTGGGCTTTTACACTTAAGCAGTTCTCTGAAATGTACTCAGAGAAGTTCAAGATCGATGTTGTGAAGCTAATGAACCGGTGAGTTTGAATTTAAATTTCTTTATGTTATCTTCGCGATGAGGATTGAGGATGCTTTTAGCACAATACGTGTTGTACGTAAGATGCTCTACTCTCGTAGCAGTGCGTCTCATGACCGTGTAACAAGTGCCCAGTGGTAAAATAAAAGCAGAGCAAAAATAACGCATATTTTGAAACGCTGCGCCGCGACCTCTTTCCTAATGTCGAAACGGTACATGCTAAGAAATGAGCGTAACAAATTTTTCCCTCAACATATTTTTCACCGACTCGTCAGTCTCCATAAGTCTTTTTCACCACATCAACTAATAGTACACCCTACCTAATTCTTCTCCATTACTCTTAGTCTCTGGGGTGAGAACTTCTTCAATGCCAAAACCAAGAAGTGGCAAAAGCAAAAGGAAGCCGATAACAAGCGTTCTTTCTGCATGTACATCTTGGATCCGATCTACAAGGTTTTCGATGCCATTATGAATTACAAGAAGGAAGAGATTCCCGTGTTGTTGGAGAAGATCGGTGTGGCGCTCAAGCATGAAGATAAGGACAAGGATGGAAAGGCTCTGCTGAAGACTGTCATGCGGACGTGGTTGCCCGCTGGTGAAGCTCTGCTCCAGATGATTGCCATTCATTTGCCTTCGCCAGTCGTTGCACAGAAATACCGTATGGAGATGTTGTACGAGGGTCCTCATGACGATGAGGCTGCGGTTGCTGTTAAGAACTGCGATCCCGATGGTCCGTTGATGATGTACATCTCAAAAATGGTGCCGACTTCCGATAAGGGTCGTTTCTATGCCTTCGGTCGTGTGTTCTCTGGCAAAGTTGCCACTGGTCAGAAGTGCCGTATCATGGGCCCCAACTACACACCCGGCAAGAAGGAGGATCTGTACGAGAAGGCCATTCAGCGTACCATTCTTATGATGGGTCGTTATGTTGAAGCCATCGAAGATGTGCCCTCTGGCAACATTTGCGGTCTGGTCGGAGTTGATCAGTTCTTGGTGAAGACCGGTACCATTACCACTTTCAAGGATGCGCACAACATGAAGGTAAGTTGTTCGAACTGTTATGGTATGGATATAAAAACTGAACGATTGAATTTCTTGTATTTTTTTTAATATAATAAGGTAATGAAGTTCTCCGTATCACCTGTCGTGCGTGTGGCCGTCGAGCCCAAGAACCCCGCTGATTTGCCGAAGCTCGTCGAAGGTCTTAAGCGTTTGGCCAAGTCTGATCCTATGGTTCAATGTATCATTGAAGAGTCTGGCGAGCACATTATTGCCGGTGCCGGTGAATTGCATTTGGAAATTTGTTTAAAGGATTTGGAAGAAGATCACGCTTGTATCCCACTCAAGAAATCCGACCCAGTTGTGTCGTACCGTGAAACAGTGTTCGAGGAATCCAACCAACTTTGCTTATCGAAGTCGCCAAACAAGCACAACCGTCTTCTGATGAAGGCTCTGCCTATGCCCGACGGTCTGCCCGAGGATATTGACAATGGCGATGTTAGCGCCAAGGATGATTTCAAGGTACGCGCTCGCTACCTGGCCGAGAAGTACGATTACGATGTGACTGAGGCGCGTAAGATCTGGTGCTTCGGTCCCGATGGCACTGGTCCCAATTTCATTTTGGATTGCACGAAGTCCGTGCAGTACTTGAACGAAATCAAGGACTCTGTCGTTGCCGGTTTCCAATGGGCCACCAAGGAAGGTATTTTGGCCGATGAAAATATGCGTGGTGTTCGCTTCAACATCTATGATGTCACCTTACACGCCGATGCCATCCATCGTGGTGGTGGCCAAATCATTCCAACCACGCGTCGTTGTCTGTACGCTGCAACCATTACCGCCTCGCCGCGTCTCATGGAACCCGTCTACTTGTGTGAAATCCAATGTCCCGAGGTCGCTGTCGGCGGCATCTACGGTGTCTTGAACAGACGTCGTGGTCATGTATTTGAGGAGACTCAGGTTGTCGGCACACCCATGTTTGTCGTCAAGGCGTATCTGCCTGTAAACGAGTCCTTCGGCTTCACCGCCGATCTCCGCTCCAACACCGGTGGTCAAGCCTTCCCACAGTGCGTGTTCGATCACTGGCAAGTGCTGCCAGGCGATCCGAGCGAGCCTTCCAGCAAACCCTACCAGATTGTTCAGGATACGCGTAAGCGTAAGGGTCTCAAGGAGGGTCTACCCGATCTTTCTCAATACTTGGACAAATTGTAAGCAGCAACGGCGTACACAACATGAAAAATGTACTCAAAAGATGGGGAGAGGGAAGATCACAAACCGCAATAGAACAACAATAGTGTGTGAACAGGAAGAACAAGAAGCAGCAGATGCAGCGTAAAGAAGATGGATGTTAAGCAAATTTATGATAAAAGAATCAAATTATTGATTATTGAACACAACATATAATAAAACGAGAAAATATATAATTTAAATTTATTTTGTATCGAAAATTGAAGAAATTTAAATGTTGTGTGCGGTTTGAGGAAATTTCCGACGAAAGAGAAGTTTTACATGTGAAACATCTCTGATTTCAGTTGGTTAAAAGTTTTGCGTAGCGCAACGCCCACATACAACAATAAAACATCACGCTCGCAACAGTCAAAGATCGGCATGGAGTCACAGGCGTAGGCACACGAAGTCGTTCGGGTCGCTTCCCACATTTGTCTGCCTAAATGTGTGCGTCGACTCGGTAGCTTAGTGGAAGCGTACTACGGTTGCCGTCACAGAACTCGAGCTTCAACCGCCACGGTAGGCGGAACTCCTTTTTTGATGTCGCAGAAGGCTTTTTATCTTACCTTGGTTTATGATTATGATATACATAATTAACCATATTTTAACGCCAATAGTTGGGATCTGAGATTGTTTTTGGTGAATTTAACAGGCGCTTCTGGTTTTTCTTGAATGGCTTACTGACAGCCGAGTCGACATTCGCATACGTGACGGTTGGATCCGTAGCTCCTTATTTGCTATCTCAGTAGTCGCTTTTTCTTCCTTTGATTGGATCGCTCTAGCAGCTGACAACTTTTACTGTTATGTTTTTACCTTTATTAAGGGGTTTGAATGCGTCAAACTACACTATACAAACTAATATAGCCAAGTGAGTGATTCACGGCGAATACTATATTTTAATCTAAAAACGTTACTGATTGCAATAAATGTGTCTCAGTAATGCATGACGTCCAGAACTGAGATTTGAGAACTTATTCCTCTTTTTCCCATTGCAAAAGTCACATATGTATATAGTTTGGGTTAGAATACATCACTGGAGATAACGCCGAAGCGCCAAATGATTGCACCACTGTCATCGGTAGCACCTACTTTTAACGCCATTATACTGAGTTTAGTCTATAAAGCCGGCTATGCTTAACCGCAATCTCTTACAATTTTACTAGTCGCCCCTTATTACTTTGAATGGGTTTCAAGCAATCGTTCCAACTATTTACGTCACCACTGTTGGCAGATTAGCATTACGTTGTTGGTTTCTTTTGGTGTTGTTTTAGTAATGATTAGAATCGTTGACACGCACACATTCTTATAAACACACTCGCCTACACGGCTAATTATTGCGCACGAGTTTTTTGTTTATGACTGGGGTAAGTAATATAGAGAGCAAGGCAGCCTGCTGAGTAAAACAAATGACTGCGTTGGGATAAGGTTTTATGGGGCAATGGTGAGGGTGGCGGTGAAGGCGAAATTTTGGTGTGGGCTGAATGTTGGCTGGCTGGCGACAAGAAGCCATACACGGTCAATGAATGAGTGAGTTGTGATGGCGGCCGTGCTGAATACAAATGAAGCGTAAATAAAATGAGAAACGTGCGACAACAACAAAAATCAAATAAGCAAATCAATTTGAACGATTTGCGCAAAATGATTTTAATTGCCAGCAAACAAAATGAAAGGGGGTGAACAGCAGCAGCAGCTGTAAAAGAAGTAATGAAGGGATAGAATAAAAACGTGAGCGAATGAAATTTGCAGTTCGTGCACAACGAGTGCAAGGCAAACAAGTAACGCAGCTAAAACAAAATGCGTTCGTGTATCGAGTGTGTCGCGTTTGGAAGTGCGAGTGGGTGGAGGAGTATTCTCGCTTTGCTCACTACATTGGCTGACAACTGCATTGAAAATGAGAGCGAGAGTAGACTTTACGCATGTGAGTTTACGAGAGAGGGAGTCGTGATGACTAAAATTTTGATGTGTGTTTACCTGTTTTTGTGTGTGTTTGTGCAAGAAAAATAAATGGTTGTGGGTGGGGGAAACTGGACTTTTCCTCGCCTGCATTGCGAGTGAGAGTGTACTTTGTAAGAGGTAAAGAGAGCGCACATAAAGTTGTAAATCGTGGTGACTCTAAATATGAAGTCATGTGCGTTGTGTGTGCGTGGGTGCATCTTTACTTGTTCCAATGCATTGAGAGTGAGAGTGAACTTTACATTTGTATCATGTAGAGAGAGGGAGTGAGAGAGAGCGCGAACGTAAATAAATCGCAGTAAGCTGTGTTTTGGAGGAGTTTGCCCACGCTCAACCACTGTTGTCACTTCATTCGCTCGCTCTCTCTAAAAATGGATATTTGAGACAAGATTTTTTTAGGTACGCGGAATTATTTTTCAGTCTGATTTGCTTAGTCGCGAACGGAACGTCAAACGCTGTTCGGCAGACGTTTGTTTTTCTCGGAACGTGCAACTTAAGCGAGACAGAAGAAACAAAAAAAGTGCGTTAACGTTGTAGAAGCGACGCAAGACGACGGGCGAAGCGACGAATTTCCTCTCAGGTTTTGCCTACGCTGCTTCATCTTGTGTTTGTTATTGTCGTTGTTCTTATTGTTATTGTTGTTGTTGATATATTTGGAGTGCGTTTATTAGTTTGCCTATGGGTAAAGAAGTTGCGAAGATAGACGTTAGAAAAAATTAAGCAACAACAACAAGGAAGCGCTAAAACGATAAAAGCTAAGCGTTCTACTACAGGTAATCAATCGATTGTTGGCTTTTTTGTTGATTATCGCTTTTACCGCTTCATTCTAAAAAGGGTGATGACTACAAAATGACAAAGAAGGCAACCAATGCAAAGTAGTTGGAAATATGTTAATCGGATTTATGTGTATAAACGAAAGGTAAAAAAGAAACCAACAAAATAAATAAATAAATAATGTAACCCTCTCCAAATAAAAATAACGCTAAACAACAAAAAAGCAAAATTAACATTGTATGCGTGCGTGTGTGGTAAAAAAATCGATTCCAGACTCCTGACTGCGTCCATGCGTCGACATGTTCATCGACGTCGTCGTTAACGACTTCATTCAGTAGCCGAAAGCGCACAGCATCAGCAGGAGCGCTGCTTTGTGTAAACCATTTTCTGTTCTCAACTTCTTATCCTTCATTCTCTGCACTTCTCAAACTCAATTCACCTCACACCTAATACGCGCTCATTCAACTTTACACAGTTTACAGTTAGAGTAGCATCTTTGTGTCTATTTTGAGTTAAGTCTATGGCGCAGTGTTATTCGCGGAGACATAAGATAATATCGTTGATTGAGTGAAAAACATGCATTCCCCTATTCATCCTTTATTATGAGTGCGAGTGTGAGAGCTTGTAGTGCCGCAGTCACAGCAATTGGAAGTTAGCAGCGGCAGCACCGGAAGAATTCGGTCCTCTCGTGTCGTCGACGTCCGTTGCCGACACGACGCAACGCACCGTGCAAATCCAATGTGCAAAGCAATGTTGTAACTGTAATTTTGTTTTAGTGAAATGTGTGATAGAGAGGAGTGGAAAGAAAATAAAATCAAAAATGCAAAATTTCACTCCATGCGGTTTTCCACTATGTATGAGTGTTTCGCTCTATATATGTGTCTGTGTTGGTTGTTCTGATTAGATTAAGCCGGAAATGGAATTTCGAAGTTAATCGAGTTGGACAGACGTCGACTACTACGACTCTTGTCAGACAAATCGGTAGGACCGCATGATAAGCTAAAACGCTTTTCCGCTGTGGCTTTCTCTCATCTCCGTTTTTAGCGGAATTTGTGTTATGAAGTAATTTTTAGCACACACGGATACAAACAAAGGAATTTATATCCTGAAGTGTGTATGTATGTCGTTTTGTTGCTGCTTTTCTATATATAGAACCAACATTACACTAACGGTCCACAGGCTCGTGTATACATGCATACATATGTAGCTCCTTCACTTGAAAGAAGTGTATTGAAAAAAAATGGCATGAATGAAGCAGGTTTTACTAACACCTACTCTCACTCACACATACATTCCTATGAGAAAATCAATGCTTCGCAGAATTAGCTGCTTGAAAAGTGTGAAAATTCGTTTTTAATAAGCTAAAAATTAGTGAAAATAGTGTAATGGCAAAGCGTAAGTAACCGGAAGTTGGAAAAGGATACGTGAGTCGTTTAAATTTTTCTAAACACGCTTAATAGTATTATCCTGGGAATACCCCCAAAGACTTTGGCACACGAAACAAAGTCTTCCTCTTAGCATAGCGCATAGTGATACGTCATTGGTATGGTAAGCGCTGACAAACATTATACGTAAGGCTCTAGAGAGTAGAACTACCAGATTGACTTGCACATACCTCCCACCATAAGGGCGAAAAGTTTATCTATACGTATAAAAGTGTTCATGCGTCCTCTACTACGGAAAAACACTTTAAAGTTAGCCAGACACATAGCCACAGCATCACTTGGTCATTTACGCAGCTCTGTAGGGTAAGGAGCAACTGATATAATGGGTCCAGCGAGGACCAGCCTAAGTGTAGGAGACACTCACACCCCTGGGAAAACATATATGATCTGGATATGGTAATACCGGAAGACATTCTTTATGATCAATAGTCGTAGAAAATCACATCTGGAAAAGCTCATAGTATATCCTTGAAAAGTTTGTGCACCAAAGAGTGGAGATTCATCATGCACCTGAAACGATGTTACTTCTTGGGCCCAAATCTTTACGTCGCCCAAAGAACACCTATCTAAGTATATTCTTTAAGAACGTCGGAAGTTGTTACAATACAACTTGACATAAGACCTAATCGGCAATCAATATCGGCAACAAAGTGCTCCGTTCAAGAGCAGGTTAAAGGGCAAAGGATCATTTATGCCCATATTTAGTAAATAATGATTATTTTGAAAAAGGTGGAGGCGTAAGGTACTTAAACTTGGAAAGTCTAGAAATAGATCATTTGGTCTTGATAGGAATGCAAATTTTCCACTGTGCTTCTGGAGGCCACTTTACCTTAAAGTTTATTCATTTGTAGCGGTGCCAAATTAATTCCTTACTCAAATTCACTCTCCTAATTACTCAACACATAAGACCCCTTGAATTAAGCAATTCAATTTCGAACGCTTTCACTTCACGGAGCTTTGCTAAGAGTTTATATAATCCTCAAACCAGAGAAAACGCTCACACTACTTGAATTATCGCAAAATCTTATAAAGCCATTTACTAACTCAAATTTCTCGTCTGCTTTTTTTCTGCACCCCGAATCGCTAGGTGAATGAAGGCGCAACACGCTAAACTCACTTCATAGATTCAAGTGGATTCATAATCAGATGACGGATTTAATGACCTGAAAAAGGCTAAACGCAAAGAAGGAGAAGAGCTTTCGGAAAATTCACTTTCACACGCACGCAACACATATGCACATGCATAATATAATACGGACTACAACAACAACAAAGAAACAAAGAGAAAAGAAAAACTACTGGGAGAAAAATTGATTACATTTTCATAAGCAAAGAAATCGAAATCGTAATGGAAATCACATCAACATAATGGAAAAAGCAGAAACAGCAGCTACTGAGAAAGAGGTGGCTGAGAGGAGCGAGTCGCAAATTGTGCACGATACAAACGTAGGCGTCGGGCCAGATGAGAAGACAGACGCGATGACGACTCAACAGCATAGCAGCAGCAGTCAGCTGGTGGTGGAGGCTATAACAGAGGAAATGGAGCAGCAGCATATCCAAGTGAAGGTGTTGAAGGAGAAGCAATTAGGCGAGGGTTTGGCTGAGCGTAACGCCTCCCAGAGCAAAGCGGAGGCGCAGTGCAATACAACTAAAGAAGCTGACGAGGCCGATAGCGTGGATGCGGCGGAGCTGAAACAGGCCAAAGAGCAAAAGTATGTCGCACCAGTGTTTTAAACTAATTAGAAAAATGTCGAAATAATTTTGATGCGATATTTTCGTCTTCCCTTCCTTCTTTGTAGCCCTAGCCCACCCAACGAGCAATTCGTTTTGGATGAAATACCCGAGCAGATCAAAGTCTTGGATGACATAATCTCAGAGTTCGAGGGTGAGACAACGAAACCGGCAGCTTTGCATAGCAACAGCGGTGAAAACCAATCGGAGGATGATGGCTACATGAGTCTCAGTCGTAAG
This sequence comes from Cacoxenus indagator, assembly GCA_035041755.1. NCBI lineage: Eukaryota > Metazoa > Arthropoda > Insecta > Diptera > Drosophilidae > Cacoxenus > Cacoxenus indagator. Next base: position 143,064 of record JAWNKX010000218.1, on the reverse strand, counting down.
AAGTAAGTCGTGAGCCCCTTAGAAGTATTAAATTATTACTAAGAGATACGTTTTCATCTATCTTAACACAGCATGTCGAAGAAGGATTCCGAAGATGTGCCACAAACACCCAGCACAGATACTGTGCCCGAGGGTAGCTTTAATGAAGTCGATGCAAGTTGTGGCAACGGTACAGCAGAAAATCTAGCCAAACTGGAAAAGGATGCAGAGGATGTGAGAACCAACAGCGCGGCGGAGTGCAGCGAACAGCAGCTCATACAAACGACGCTGGTAAGTCGTGCAAACAACGAGGGATGTTGTGACATTCAATTAACCTGCCTATTTACCGTCGTACAGCCAAAAGCACGCGTTGCGAACACTACACCCACTGTCACCTCGAACTACTCCAGTTTGCCCTGCTGTGGTGCTCGTAATGCTGCTGCCACTGCGGCCGCCAACGCTCTGAACCCAAACACCGCCATTGCCGTTGGCGGTGCACTCAATGCTTCGGCCAAAATGCGCACCGGCAGCTGTAATGGCGAACGAAATGCGCTGGGCATTGATATCAGTGCTGTGCATAATGCTGTGCTGCGGGGCAATCTTGCTAAGCTGCCCGAGCCCATACTGAACGAGCATCCCGTGACAATTTACCCTGGTCCATCAACGAAGAGCGGCGCGGAAGGCGGTCGCAGCAAGCGTCATCAATTGATTAACTCAGTGGAGCAGCATAAGGAGGTTTGTCACATGCTGAATCCTCATGTAACATCATCCTCGTCTGGTTCGGCTTCAGGTTCGAGTGTATCGAATACAACAACTACAAATTCATCATCGAGCGGCGAAGCTTCGCCGTCGGCCTCGAATTTAAATGTGGCGAAGAAATCTCAACAACAACAGCGGCAACAGCAGCAGAAAACGCTGGTGGCAGTGGATGATGTATACTCGGAGGACTCACTAGAGGAATCGACAATTTCAACGGGCAAAGCCCCAGTCAAGCAGAATGGCATCGCTTGGGAGATCACCTTTAAGACTAACAATAAGAAGAAGTTAAATAAGAATCGTTCTGTGGCGAGAAAGGTGAAAGGCTTTGAAAGTACTTTAGATGACTTTTATTATTTATATTTTATATATATATTATTTATATATTATATATATATTATTTATATATTATATATATACACTTCGCTTCCAGGCGTCACACACCAAAGCCGATGCCAGCTTAGACTACAGTGCCATCTACAATCAGAACAATATGCTTGGCAAAGGCACCTTTGTCATACGCCGTTCCGTTGCCAAGAAGCCACCGCGTGCTATGGACATTTTCAATGTGTTGCCAGTTGTTGTGCCACCACCACCGACGGACGTCATCTATACAAGTGACAGCGAACTGAGTGAGACCTCATTGCCGCCTCCGCCGCCACCAGCACCGCAAACTGTCGTATCGTCATCCAGTTCTGAAGCCAATTTCATTTATAAGGAGTGCGAAGCTGCAGCGGCGGTCACTCGTCGTGGCTTGGAAATGGTTGCACAGCATCGCACTGCTCTAGTGCCATCACCAAGGTGGTTGGATCTTAGTGTGTTAACGAATTGAAGACTGAAATTTCCTGAATTTTTGCAGGGAACGTTTAACGCTGAACATTGAGACTACACATCAGAGCAGGGAAGCAAATGTGAAGATTTTGACGCCCGTCGTTACAACGCCCGAGGGTAAGCATGGGTTCGTCTAGACTCTATCCACCACGAAGCTAATACCATCTTAATAGGAGATCAATACAAGCTAATCAAGAAGTGCGCTTTGAATCTCAACGAGAAACGTTTGAGCGCTGAATCAATGCCGGACAACACCTCCAGCTCCGAGGAGTTCGATGAGGCACGTCTGAATGGCAATGCTTTTGAAATGTTCCCTTATAATTCGAATGGTATCAAGTCACAGGAGTATGGTAAGAAATGCCGCAAAATCATTCCTATCTAGTTCGCTGCTAACCTAGCGTCAACCCTCCAGACCACCGCACTTCAGCGACGACTACACCGCATACCGACCTCGCACCTACCTTGGAAGAGGATGAGGAGCTAAGCGACTTCAGTTACGGTTGCGCGCCACTCAAACAGATCGAGAACAACATAAGTGCACTTTTGCGTGGTGACATGCCCATTGCGCGCATTAGGGCCGCCGATGGCCCAACAGCGGTCATCCAAGGCACAGCCACTGACTTGTTGCAGGCAAAGCGTCCGCTTGAATTTCGTCCCGGTGTGCATAAATCGGAGAGTGCCAAAGAGATGTTGCTCTCACAGAATTCATTTGGCCCATTGCCACCGTCGCCACCGTCTTCGAATCCGGATTTATTTGATTACGATGCACCCTTGCCGCCATCACCTGTCGATCTGAAGGCAGCCGCCACAAGCAACGCTGGCGCAGCACCGCTACCAATGAATTCATACAGACAAACCAATACCACCGTTGTCGAGGTGCATGCCACGGCCTCAGGTGCCACCGCAGTAATGCCACTAGTTGCCTCGAAAATTGACAGCGCACGTCGCAGTCGCGATAATGTCAGCGCCTTAAGGCACTTCAACGACGAACTACCACCGCCGCCGGCGCCTGCGCATAAAACAAGCTTTGAAGTGTTACCGCCAACGGTGCCACCGCACCGGGGTCATTCGGTGAACAGCATGAAGTCATGGTCAATTGACTCGAATTATCGCAAGAAGTCGCCGAAAATGTTGGGCCACTACAGTATCAGCGGCATAACGACGCCCACTGGCGCTGGTCAGCCGATGGCGCCGCTGCCAGCACCCCCAATGGGTGCTACAGCACAGTCGGCGGGCTCATACGAGAGCGGCTCATATACGCGACGCTATGTTAACTACGGCACCAAGCGCAGTCTGAAGCAGTCGCCGCGCGAGGAGCAACGGCTGCAAACCTCATGTAGTCTTCCCGAAACGCCAATCTTTGCCAGAGGGTGAGTAGAAATGGTCTCAACCGAACAGCTCAAAAGTCACCTACTAACCGCAATCTTCGCCACGCCCCAACAGCTGTGACATTCCACGGACGCCATATCGTCGTCAAAACGAACCACCAGCGGTCAGCGGCTCACGCACGGCGCCACGATCGAGCACTTCGAATAATATAAATATGGGCACATCCATTGTGGGTATTGGCGGTGAGTGATCTAAGAAAACTCATTTAGATTCATTGATCCTCACACCTATCTTCCTCGCCTCCGTTAGCTGGCCACTATGGCACCTCACAGATGTGCCGTCAACGTTCCATCAATCATGCCTTAGCCTCTAACGAAATGCTACGCATGACTGGCGCTCCAGCGCGTGGCTGGTACCCAAAGCAACGTTCCCTGCGTCCAGCCTCAACGGAGAATATCGATCGTTTGGCTTCGGTTCGTGTCTGGGATAATCCAGCGGGCATGTCGGGTACGGGCCAGTCGCGTAAGCCGCTCACTTTGCCACCTAATCTGACACCATCATTCCTGCATAAGTCGCCACGGGAAGCATTGCGGCGTGTAACGAGTATGCTTATTACGAAAAAGAGTGCGTAATTAAGTTAAATTAAATTTATTATTTAAGCTCATCCCAGTGTTTGAACTAAACTGACTGTTTTGCTCCACTCTTCATTCTTATTCTTCAAGATTTTGTCTTTCATAGTTAACCGCCAACTAATCCCAATTACCCTATCTAAAATTGAACTACCCAATATCATATTTAACCTCACTTTGTGCTCTAAGCTGGTATTCTGCATAACCTAATGCGGGTCCGACACAGTCATGAATGTATGATCAATCTTTGTCATAATGTTAGTGAAATATGTATGTGTGCGTGTCATGTACGATGCATAAAGCAATATAATCGTTTTGTTATTTCGTCATGCGAGGGCGGCTTCGGCTAGCGCACGAAGCATTCGCAGTTGTTCGGGTCGCCTCCCATACAATTTTTCATTCTGCTTTGTGCTTCACAGCGTCAACTACTCGTTTGACGCTAATTTCATACAGCTTCATCCGTAATTAATGTGTCGTCCCTAATTGACATTGTCGTTTGTATCATTGAAAAGATAAGAAATGAATGCACACGTAAACTGATTGGTCGTGAATGCATGACCGTGTCGGGGCACTTAACAAACAAGGAAACTTGACCTAAAATAAATGCGCTACCCTACGATACTACCGATGCGGATTGCTTTATAGTGTTCTGTGCGCCCGGCACCTTAGCCGGCTGCTTGTTACCTTCACTCACTGGTACCTCAATTCTTACCTTTACCCTTTATTTTGTATCTGACTCCTTCTTAGCCCTTAAATTTAAACTAACCCTATTTTTACCTTCCTCATTTGTTCCGTGTTTCCACAACTGTTCTCACCTTTTTGTAAATATTTTATTTTGGCTATCTTACCTTATATCATCTAAGCCTTTTACTTTGCACTAACATACCCTTTTCATTTAGTTTCAAACAACAACTTTATTTGTTGTCTAACCACGCCTTGTGATTTTGTTTTCCAAGTCGACTTAGTTTTGCCTTTAAGGTTTTAACTAACTTTGGTTTCTTCACTTACCACTTTTGAGTAATCGTTCTTTTCTTTCATTATATATCATTTTCGATCTTCACACACAAGTAAAGGTCCGTTTACCTTTAGCCTATAACTATCTTATGTTGCTGAGCCCACGCTACATTGATTTTCTTTACATCTTTTACCATGTTTCATGTCATTTTTTCACTTCCAAAATATGATCTTTTTGGCTTTATCTTAAAATCGTCCTGTTTTACTTTTATTTTCAACCCCACTATTTAGCTTTGGACCCAACTGATCTTACTTGTACTCTTTACCACTTTGCCTTTGTCCTGATTCAACAATTTTACTTTATTTTACTACTCCTATCAACGTTAACCATATTTTCGCCCGATAACCATTTTGTGTTATTTTACTACTTTTACTTTATTTTATCGCTCTTCTTTTATATTAACTCTTTTACCCTACTTTGTTACATATGTTAATTTATTCAACATAATTTGAAAAATTTTACCTTTTTAACTTCAGTTGAACTTCTCTATAACGAACTTCTATACTATCTAAACGAAGCTTTCTCTATTATAAATTGATTTCAAGTACACAACTTTTTCGAGTTCACATCATTTAAGTATAACGAATTTTCCATATAACGAAGTGATTTGTTTGTCCTGTTAGGATTCGCTAAAGGGAAGTTCGACTGTACTTTCACCTTCTTGTGTGGCGTTTATACCAAAATAAGTTAATTTTTTTACTTTTGACTTATTTTTTTAGTTAATTTTTTTTGTTTGTCTCTTATCGTAAAACTAACGCCACTATTTCTTTCCCTAGCTCACTAACATGTTTTGTATTCAATGTGAGCTCACTTTTTCCACTTTATCTCTTTGTAACCACCAGAAAATACTAAGGAACGCAAACATAAAGCCTACAGTGAGCAATCAATGGGCGACGGCGATAAGCACGCCTACGAATTTGAAACAGGTGAATACCAAATTTTATAATGCAACTCAACATTATACATTAGATACTTACACCATTTCAGAACCCTCGAGCAAATGTAAAGAGTCCACACGCAGCTCAACCGCCGTCGGGAACACGAACACCAAAAAGAAGAAAGGAATTTTCAAAACGCTTTGGAAGCGCACGAAACACGTGTCATTGGATCAGTAGAAAAACGAGAGTAACTACCAACGCCCCACCCACCCGTAGTCAGAGGGTAGACGGGTAGTGAGAACAAGGCCTATTTAAAGCAGATTGCTTATAAATCTAGTATCTTGTAACAATAATTATGCCCTGCCAACCAAAAAGATTGCGTAGCGCGCTCGAAAATCCGAGCGCTCAAGATAAAAATTATGAATTTTCGAAAAGTTTTTGAATACCAATTTTACAATATTATACAAGCAGAAGAATGATAAAATGATAAAACACTCCTGCACAACACCACTTGCGAACTCTATTTCGATTTCGAACTCTAAACTAAAGAATTTTGCACATTGGCACGTTCATCGATCACAAACATCACGAACACCGTTTTTAGAAGACGATGTAAACACACACTCACAATGAACACCGAGAAAATACTCAAACTAAGATCTGTATCCAAAATATTTGCACAAAGCCGAGAATCATAAAGACTGAAATAACAAAGAAAAATAATAATGATAATAATACTTGAAGAAAATAATATTGAGAGGGATTTTGAAATGATGTAGAGAAGTTATAACGAAAAAAAAAGGAACAAAAAGTATTAACGAAATTATTTGCCCAAAAGAAGAGAAGAATTTATTGCTGAGAAATGGTATATAATTACAATACGATTATCGAAATATAATGTTGTCGAATATTTTCAGAAACTTTCAAATTGTTTAACAAGAAGTTGTTTAAGGCAGCGAATGATATAAAATCTGTTTTCGAAACCAGAAGCGAAGTTCAAAAGCTGTATTGAATTCGAATGTAAAATGTAGTAAATATTGTGACTCGAGTTCTTCGACTCCAAAAACTGTTAAGAACCTTTAATTTTAAATTCTAAAAATATTTCAATTACGAAAATCGGAACTCGAAAAATAGAAATAGAAATTGCATGCTTTCAACCAATTCAAAACTAATTGGTGAACAATACTAACATTGAATGGAATCGGAAAGGTGTGAGACATAGTAAATATTTTACTTCGAAAAAAAAATTACAGATTCTTGAATTTGTATGTTTTTGAAAACTCTTTTTCATACAATTGTTTAAAAAACCTTATCGACAAATCAAAGATTTATATTCAAATTCGAATTTTGTTATATAATATAATTCAAATATTTGGCTTTGCTACGCGATTTAAGCACTGTTGTAACTTTCAACTTATGAGAAGAAGAAGAAGAATTTGCTACATTTTTTGAACGTATCGACGTCGAAACTTATTCAAATCTAATTTGAATTCAAACAAACAAAAATTTTAAACAAAAATTTTAAACATCGAAAACTAAAATTCCTGAAATGGGAATTTAATATTTTCGAAATTTCCAAAAACATTTTTTCCCCATATTGATTGATAGACTCGACGGCGAGTTCAAAACATTGATTACATGAAATTAGAAGTTCAAAACAGATCCTATAACTAACATTGGAAATAAAATTTTATATTTCATAAAAGGTTCCAAGAGTAATTTCTATATTTCAAAAACACAAATACAATTAAAACAGTAATATTTTGCAAAGGATACCAAAAATATTATATGATTTTATATGGATATGATTAAAATATTATAAAAAATTTAATTCGGTTCCCCTTTTTTGAGGAAAAATGTATAAAATTAATTGGATAAAAATCTGGAAGCATTTGCGAGTCGAACATGAAAAGATATGAACTGAAATTCAAATGTTATTACTGTATAATTCGAAAAATTCGAGTTTAAAAGAATCGCAGAAAAACAAAAATGTTAATAAAAATAGCTAATTCGAATTTTAATTAATGGATCATAAAAAACTTCCCTCTGCTTCGAAAAAATACAGTACAAATTCTAACTCGAAAACAAATTTTGTAACTAATTTCTAAACCGAAAACTAAAAAAAAATTTTCTTTTTCTTAGGAGGAATGAAAGCGCAATTCGTTTTTTAATAGGTAAAAATTCGAACTCGAAAATCTGAAACCGTTTCTATATAAAACAAAAATTTAAACTACCTTATTCCACTGCCTCTAAAATTTGTTCAATTTAAAAAAAAAAAAAACTATTTCAAATATTTTTGAAACAACCTCGACTTGATTCTGATCTACCTGAAATATTTAAACTTCTTCAATTTGTAACTGTTGGAATTTTTATTAAGCCACGGATAATGGAAATAACTGAGAAGTCTACGAGAACTACGCATTTAAACGCAGAAAGCATAAAAGTAATGTTAAAAGCACTGAATTTATATATTAAATGGTAAAACAAAAAAAAGAGAAAAATAATATTTAGTGAAATAATTATGTACTTAAAACTTTATTGAAAGGACTAAGATTTTTAGATGAACCCGTCGTTTCTTTGTAGTTCAATTCGAAATGTGTATGTCGCGAACAAATCAATACAATATTAAAGATTATATATATTTAAATAGATCAACCAAAAAACATGAACATATTTTATACTATAACATCCTCCAGTGCTTTACAATTTCAAATTTCTCAGATAAATTTCGATTTGAATGAAATATAAAAAACCTTTTGTTATGAGACTACTAAGCTAGCTTTATGTCCGATCCGGGGCTTTTCTAAACCTTCTCATAATTAGTCCCAAAGCCGAAAGTATCGAAAACCTCATTGTGTGAACCCAAACTGATATGTAACTCGCCTGCAGAACTATATTTTTATATACGGAAGATTCAGACTAGTTTGATATCCCACCCTCTTTAGGACAGTGCAGCCGCAAAGTAATCTCAAAACCTTTACTTTTTAAAAATCTTAAAAGATATAAAAAAAAAGTTTTTTTTGGGTAGAAACCCCAGCAACAAACCTGATACATATATTCTTTCGATCCTTATAGGATGTCCGCAGATGAATGCAACCACTCTTATGTATCCGTAAAAATCGAGGTGATTTGTGGCTTTTAGCGATGATCAGTTCTAAATTGTTATGGGTTAATTCAGAACCCTAAAAATAACGAAAACGCTTCGTTTATCCTGTCACTCTATCTTATCTCTTACCTATTTAATCGGGTATTGAATTTTCTTATGGGATCATATAATTTCCCCTCACCTCATGTGACTAACTGCAGACATTTCCAGACATTCTAAGACTACTTTTTCTTTAAGATTTCTATAATTTTTCCGGACATACGAAAACGAATTGAACACCAAGCAAACAACAAAGTAAAATATCTTCACGCCCTCCACATCTTTTTCACACATCCTTGAACGAAGAAGCGTATCGCCCGAAAAATAAAAATTTTTTTAAGAGAGAAGTATTAATTACACTAACAATTAAACTAGTCATGAAAAAAAAACAAAGATTGTATGAAAAATATAATTATTTTTATTGAAAAAAAAAAAAAATAAATAAAAAGAAATATTATTAAACGCCGTGTACCGAACGAAGAACGAATAACGAACGAATAAGAAACGAAGAAGTATTATTGATGTGATGCTGTGTGTGGAAAATTTGATATTTCCCGAATCAAGCCGAACAACTTGTACGTTTTCATTTAGTTTGGCTAATGGTACCTATATTTTTATAGGGGTTACGGTTAAGGGAATGGTCGATTTGGTTTTTATTTTTAGTTTATAATTGAGCGTATACTTAAAAAAAAATAAACTACTTTTTGAGGATTTGGTTTTTGTTTTGCAGTTCGTTGAGTATGTTGATCGAGTGCTCTGATTTGGTAAAACCTCAAATTTTCAAACAGAACAGCATCCAGATTATTCTATGCTAACAAGTTGGTATTTATTACATTATTATTAAATAATATTATATATAAATATATTTTAGTAACGTAGTGGGTACAGCACATTGAACTTTATATATTAAAAATTATTAAAAAAACGAAACAAAAAATTGCCTCATTTGCAAAAAGAATAAGGAAAATGATTATTGAAGAATAAAAGAAAACTTAACAACAAAAGCGAAAAATAATTGTTTAAACAAACGTTGAGACGGTTAAGGATTTTCTTCTTTTTTTCATTTATTTGTGTGTCGCACTTAATGAACAAAATTATTATATCCTACACACACACACACACGTACACGCAAAAACAAATCTATACGTACAAGTTTTAAACAACAAAAGGTTGCAAAATGAATTGAAATAAAAAAGCGGAATAAAAAATTAAGTTAAAAAATTGAGCCCTTTAACATTCAATATTTATTTCTTTTTTAAATCATTTTTAATCAAACTAACTATTTTTTATATTTTTATAACGCAAAAAATTCATTTTGTCTCATGAAATTAACAAACAAAGTCTCTAAAAACCAAAAATTCTACTTACCGCAACTTTTTTTTAATGTTTATCCTATCCAAAATTAATTAAACAAATAAATGATGATCAAACGAGAATTTTTGTTTAATGCTTGCCATTTTATTGTTCTTGATTCTTGGCTTTTTTATTATTCGTTTATGTTCTTGTATGAGTGTGACTTGTGTATGTGTATTGGTTTCTATAATTAAATATTTATTCCATAATATTTTCAGGCCACATAACTGTATTCATCACCAGAATTGGGGGTGCGCTCGATGTATTGCTTTTCGATAAGCGATTCGATGCATTTCTTAATCATCGAAATGTTGGGCGTAAAACTAACTTTGGAGAGTGAAAGTACCTGGAAAATATTAGAGCGTTCATATTAATCAAAATTTTTCTACAAGAATCACTACACACGTACCTCTTGTATAAGCGCATTATGCTTGAGTACTTTGCGCGCTTTCATGATTCGTACGATTGCCGCCTGCAAATACAACTTTCGATCATCGTCGACGGAGTTGATAGTGTGCTCGACCTAGAGACAGATGTAGATAGAGAGATAATAAGCCGGAGCAATTAGAAAATAAGTAGATAAAAGAAATAAGAAAAATATGGATATCGGCTCTCCTGCAGGTAAACTACAAATTGAACTAGGTGATCCAAACCCATATATGTACCCCGTTTATAATGTACTTATATATTCAATCACAAGGTGAGCTATGATACAATTGATACACCAATGTTTTTCAATGAGAAAATTTAAATAGAACAAGCCTTTGTTTGGATGCTACACGGTTCAGTAATTCTAGGTTAGATACAATAAACTTAGCCTCCACACTTTAAAGTTCAAATTATAATTTGTATTTTTTGTTTTTTTTTTTTGTTTTAAGAGGAACCCTGAGGAAATTTAAGTTCGATAAATTAGGGAATAAAGTCCTTCTTCAAAAAAATAAATCAACTAATTTGTTTCTTTGACGACTATGAGATACAGTAGTACCAACACCCTGCGTCTATATAATATCTATAATTTCGATAGACCTATATATATAACGCAAATAGCCTCTGCTGCCCGTAGTTTTTAATCAATTTATTTGGTTTTTTTTTTAAATGTAGATAACAAAATAGAAACAAACATGTTCATTCTCAATGAACTCTGAGAATACAAGCACGCGGGCAAAAACTACAGCGTAAACTCATCACACTACATACAGGAAAGGGCAGAACAACGTTTGCCGGGGTTGCCTTAGATATATGGAATAAAATTTGTCAAAGAACAACTTTGAAATAATCCATGGATTCCTATAACAGATATACTTGTATATCATAACACCTCGTATATGCACAGTTCTTATGTTTAGATATTCGTGTAAAGTAGTGAACCATGCTCTATCCTTTATTGCATCCAGGACGATTCAGACTTCACACTCTTAGATACGTCTAGGTTATAGACCTTATATGATTTGCAATTAGATATGTATAGTTCTCGATGCTCTCATAATTAAAACTTCAATGTTACCACCGATTATAAATGACAAGAGTTGCCGGGACTCGTCTTTCACTGTTGAATACCCAACACTCTTCCCTAACAGACAGACTACTGAGATCAAAGTATGAAATCGAATTCGTAAAGCGATGAGCTGGTTGCGTCCAAATCATTCCGAGTACTTAGCAAACGTTGTACTTGTAGAAGTTAAATTGGTTTTGCACTTGGCCTCTTTCGCTCTAACTCACCTCCTGTGGCGTCTCCTTTTGCAGCGCTGAACTGATTTTGAATTTCGTACGTTTGTTGGCATATTCCAAATTCAAATCGACGCGTGTGTCACCTTCCAGGTTCTCAGACGTTGCACTCAACAATTTTGATTCGATCAACGATTGCAGGTGCTTTTGAAACGTTTCCGTATTCAGTTGAAGTGTGCTCTGGATCTCACGACACGTTAGCGAATCACATGACTCGAAGAGCAACAACATGGCCATTTGATAGGTCTGCATTGTTACAATGTATATTTTCTTCAGATGACCCAACTTCAGTTCGCCGTGGCACATGTGATGCAGCCAGGTAAGTTTGCGGCCATTGAAAGACTTGTGGTAGAAGTCCTCGAACTGTAAGCGGAGAAGAAAAATTACTTAAAGTACATTTTACAGAATGTTTTACTAGGGACACACACCATGCGTATAGGCTTCTCGAATTCCTGTGGCACGGCGAATGGTATCACGCCTTGCGTTGAACCCAAAGGCCAAGCGCCTGCCTGAAGCACTTTTATGGAGAGGTTTATGCCTGTTTTGGCGTGGCATGTACCAAACAAAATAAGGAAAATAGTTTAACAGATATGTAGATAGAGAGGTACACTTACCCAAGTCGATATTCTCGTTCTTAAGGTGATTGCTAAATTTATTATTCAGATCAGCAGAGAGCGAAATGTCCGTAAACATACGATGCAGCTTATTGGTGAACTCGTAGCCACAGGCTTGCTGAAAATGGAGAAGTAAAAACGAGAGAAAAATATAATGAGCTTCACTCAGAGCGACAAGAATATATTATTCCTTCATTACTCCACCAGGGAGCATAGGGCCTCCCACAAGTCTCATCAATCGAGATTGTGGTGGTTTCATTAATCAAGACTGCCAGTCTATTTACCATGATAGATGGTTTTTGGGGCAGAGCAGGTGATTGGCCTGTTGCTGCCGTGTACAGCCAAGGTGGCGCCATCTGTGGTTTGATAGACAGGGCCTCTCCTTTCTATTATTATTTTTTTTAATGGTCACCTTGACTACAACATGACCAAATGTTTTCCGTTGGGCCATATTGTCGAGTTGTGGTGCCATGGGCGGTAGCAGGTCCGCCAACATGTGGTATTTTATTATTAATTTAATTAATTGTTATTAATTAATTAGTTAGAAAAGCGAAAAATTAGGGAAATAAGGGAAAGGAAAGGTTGGAGATAGTGCATGGACCTTGCCCGAAGTAGGAGCCGAACCCACGACCTCTGGCTGGTAGTCTAACGCACTAACCTCTAGGCTACCGAGGTCGACAAGAAAAATTAGCAAAATCCTCATAGGGTTTCTCGGAATTAGTATAAGTGGGCACTCTTCGATTAACTATTTCAAGAAGTTCTTTAAAGTATATACTTTGACTAAAGACCTTAAGTGGTCTAAATTTATGTTAGGTTACGTAAAAAGGCAGTAGTACCCTCAGTCTCTTTGAAGAAGGTTCGCTTTTAGTAAGGTAACGACTGACTTAAGTTAAACTTTTTCTTACTTTTGGGACATTCAACTTAGTCATTGAGTTTAATACTGTTTGATACAGACGCTTCAAACATTTTAAGTCTTGATGTCTCCCGAAGGACAAAAGTCTATAAGGTCTGCCTATTAAATAACTAGACTGACGCTGTTAAAGTGTGCATGCTCGAAACGCCAGCGAACGGTGGCTGTGTAGTGTGGAGTGTAACGAATCGTTGTGAAACTTGGGAAAACCACCACTGAAACTTATATGTAATTTACTGAATAAAGTGTATGGCAATGAATGCTTATAGCGTGCATGTGTTTTTGAGTGGTTTAAGTGGGTCAAGATGACAGCGAAGACGTTCGAAATGATACACGCCCGGGTCGCCCTTCCACGTCAACAACGCATGACAACATCGAAAAAATCGGTCATCTGATTCGATCTAACCCCATCAGTTGAGCATACATGTAATTTCTGAAACTGTAGGAATCGATAAAGCCCCCGTACGGGAAGTTTTAAATAACAATTATAACATGCAAAAAGTCCGCGCCAAAATGGTGCCTAAAAGTTTCACGTTTGAACAACAAGAAGTTCGCAAAAATGTTTGTGCTGACACTTTAAATGCAATTACAAATTCACCAAAGTTTTGGGAAAGCATAGTCATGTTAACCGGGTATGTTTGAGTCTTTGGCATACCTGTTTGGTTCCACAAATAGTGCTGCCAGAGGCTTGACCATAACTGCTGTAAGAGGTCAACAACCTATTGATAAAAATGTTTTTAAAACAGCTGATCGCCACCTAAACATAAACTTTCGTTATTTCATTTCGCACTTGTATCTTCGCGTAGCTACCACAAGCTAATAAACTTCGAACCTAAAGAAATTTTGACTTTGTTTTACGTACACATATCGCAAAAAAGCTTGCTGGCCAAACAATACCTAAATAGAAGGGTCAGATAGAATAAAGGTTATACAAGGAAGTCCGTTAGGAAAAATCACACTTTATATCTCTGTGGCCTCTAATAACTCATAATGAATTAGATAAAAAGATTAAATTTTCAGAAAACTACAAACCTTAAGTCTATTGATCATTGCTTCTTCGGCGTCCATGCTTTGTGATTGTTCGTGTATCAGCCTGAAAAGGGTTTAAAGCATGAACCAAATCATTAAATGTATTATAGTAATGCATTCTCACCTTTTCGCCAACAGACGACTGTAGAATTTCTGATAGACATCCTTGTCCTCGATATACTTGAAAATCGTAATGTTATTGGTCAGCTTCTGATCGATTTCCGATTCGCTGCTCTTCGATTTCTTCAACAATGTATCACAGTATTTGGCTACATACTCCGCACTGCGGCACGGCTGGCGATCACTGGGCCTGCGATTAATGACATTCGCGCAGGCCCTATCCAAAGCGCTGAGGAAGAGGGAGTCATTTTCGAAAACATCGGCAATCAGTTCCAAATATTTCTGATGCACTTTCAACATATTCTCAACGAATATAATATGTATGTTATCGCCTTTCAAACCGTTCACCGTCTCTAGACCCTCGTTCTTAATGTGTTCGAGAAATGTCTGTATAAGCAGACTCTTCATGTTGTCCGGAATCGGCTTTAAGAGTATATACATATTACGCAAGTCAGCGCGACGCTCCTCAGCCACCATCTCACGGCATACCGAATAGATAAATTCAAGCCGATCATGAATAAACTTCATCTCACAAAGTTTTCGCAGTTTCGGCAACGAACTTGAATGCAAAAAACGTTGAGCACGCGTACTCTCATCGGCGAGCACCTTGATGACCTCCTCCATATACTGCGACACCGAACAACGTTGCAACAACTTATTTGCCTCATTGGTATAGTATTCACCACTCGCCTGCAACATATGCGTTTCGACGAGCTCCTGGTAGAGCTTCAGAGAACCACTCTTTTTGTAATCCTGGACTTTCACAAACGAATGTATAACGCCGTTTATGACCGTAACATGTTTTGAGTCTAATGGTGGGTCACCCAAGCGATCGGCTTTTATGCCTTCCAATATGTAGTGTACCAAATCGGTACTCAATGACTCCACCATATACACACGCCATATATCTAACCCCAATTCTCCGATTTCCATTTGTTCACCAGAATCCGAAGCAAGATTACCATAAAAGGTTTCCGTATCCGTGATTTTTTGTTTTTTAATGTGTTGGTGGTTTAGATAACTGAAATGACGGAGAGTTAGATTCGGCTATTAAAGGAGTACAGTGTAGTATGGGAGAGTAACATATGGTTAGTGAAGGAGTAGAGTAAGGTATAGTAAGAATTGGGGGGAATACTCACGAGTAGAGTGAATGCAGATATTTAATGCCCTCGCTATATTCCATCCAAGCGGTATAGTAACGTTGTAATAGATCCGGCTGGCCGCCGCCACCTTCGTTGCTTTCACTACCACTCGCTACACGCATCGAGAGCATATTTTGTACATGATTTTCGAGAAACTCCTTTGTCTCTGCATAGAGTTTATCTGCCATGGGTTCCGGTTGAGCAACACAAAGTGTGTAAACATCGCTACAGATGGAGAGGAGACACATAAATAATGAATGTAAAACCCTTTTATTGAAGGAACGTTGCCACTAAGCACCTCCGCTTACAATCAAGTTCCGATATACTTACGAAAAACTCATGTTCCAAACGGAACGATCCACTTTGTCCAATGTTATGACCGCTTCTGCTGTGCTGCGCAATTTGGACCAAACGTCTGTAAAATCGACTTGTTTTGGTTTGAGCGACATTTTTTATTTTTTTTTTTTACGAAATGCGTCTTTTGTTTTTGTTGTTGTTTATGATGTTGCTACTATTGTCTCATCTACCAACGCCTTGCTTTGCTGCTTTGACTTTTTGTTGTTTTGCGCTGTGCTACTTTGCACAAAAATCACGGCGTTGTCGTCGTCGTCGACCTTCTCCTTGTTGTTGTTGTTACTTTTTTCGATTACAACTGCAACAAAAGAAAATTTAAAAAATAAACCAATCAAATAAAAATAAAATCATTTTCATTCTTTTTTCGGCAATCGCGCAAATTCATCCGCCCGCCCGCACACGAGACATACATTTTCACACCTAACACCAACACAAAACGACGTCGTCTTGTCTTACGTTGTGCGACCCGCAATGACAATGATTTGTGCTGGTGCTCCTAAGCTGCAGTCGTTGGGGCTCCTCCTTCAAAACTCACACTTCTCGTTATCTTCTTGGCTAACTTTTTGTAGTACTGCTTTTACACAACTTTTTACCAATTTTAATGTTTACAAACTCTATAAAGTACTCGTATTCCCTATATTTGTCATTTGCTTTGATTTTCTGCATTACCTTCTTCTAAAAAAAATTGTTGTTGCTGTTCTGCTTTTTAGTGTTGACAAACACAAATGGGCGAGTGTGTGCATATTTAGCAACTCATGAAATATAGCACTGTTAAATATACAGGCGAACAAAATGGTTTGTGTTTGTGCTACACAATTGCTATTGGTTTCATACGGTTACTGTAAACTGTGTGTAGAGTGTCCCCAAAAGCCAGTAAATATATGTATGTACTGTAAAATTAGCGCACCCAGTTAGTTTCGAGCTACGAAAGCCATTTGAGCAGAATTTTTGAAATTGGTTTTAGCAATTGCTTTAAAAGTAATTCATGCATTTTTTATTTCAATAATGTTCTCTATATTTTTACTAATATTTTATTTTATCATATTATTTTTTATACATGTATATTTTCAAATAAAATAATAGGAAAATACAACAGTGTGAATCTTATTTTCTTGTTGTTGTTTTTGTTGTTACAAACACTCTTAAGTATTAACTTTAAAACTAGTTTTACAATGCATGTTAAACCTTTTTTAAACCAACAATAAGTTTAATTCTTTTTTAATTTTAAAACAACAAAATACTGTTTTTAGTGCGAAGCAAATGACAACTACGACGGGATGCATTGTACGTGTGTTTATATATCCGTGGCATTTGTTAACTAGTGTCGTCGCAAAACCCCTATTCTCGAAATGTTATTTGCCTTTTCTTAACAGCGTGTTTGCCATTATTATTTTTTCAAACTGCTCCTTTAGTATTCGTTGATTGTCATGTCTTTAGCCAATTGTTTAATGCATTGAACTTAATGAAAAATTACAAGACTTCGCAATTATTTTCGAGAAAACTCATTATTTTACAGCATTTAAGGTTGAAGTTGCTTTGGAAGTTTTTTAAATTTATTTAGTTTTTAATGTTATTTTTTTAATGTAAATTTGCATGTCTTACACCCGCAAAATTTACACCTTTCAGTTTACAAGTACAGTTAAGCTTCGTTGAAAGTTGAAAACCACGTATTTTCTACGAGTTTATGTGTTAAGTTAGTCTCATCTAATTTTGATACTCTTTACGATAGCTCAAGATCGGAAGTGAGAATTTTTTCCCCTTTAATATCGTCAATCTAAAACTTCATACCAGTATTATAAACGAATCCAAACAAAGCTGGTCAGAAGACAATAACAACTATAAAGGTCCATCCGAGCAACCCAATTTTTACCGATATTTTTTAAAATATCATATTAAATATGTAACGAGAAATACATCGATCTCCCCCTTATAAAATTTTCCAACGTGTCTAGGAATAATAAAAGCCAGTTGGAATTCATACAAGGAATATAAAGTAAGGACATAAAATTAGCTAGATATAGTCTGACGTCTAATAAAAAAGTTGTACTCTTTACGAGATGAGTAGGGCATCAAAAATCTACACAATTCGTAATCCATATCCCTTTTTCCTTCTCAAGCCATTAACTTTTACTACAATCATTCAAAGATATGTACCATTCGTTTAGATCGGACTAATGGATGTATGGTAGACCTCTAAAATAATATCTGAAATTTAAATTCACAACTGAGGGCTCTTAGTTATTTTCTGATTCATATATATATGACGTAAATCCATTCTTTAGACAAAGTCTGTCAATCGATAAATGGAAGTTCTGCGTTAAGAGTATCAAAACTTCGGCATAACCGAAGTTATATAAATTTGTTGTAATAATATTTCTTTTTTAATAATAATTTTTGTCTTTGTTTTTTGATTAAATTTGTTTAGCTTTGCGCGTTCTTTGTTTTGTAATTCGTTGAAGTAAAAGCTATTCGGATATATTTTTTACACTTATTTGAAAATTCATTTATTTTGTATGAACGATGTTTCTATAATCATTACTTATTCTTTTTAATATTATGGAATGATGTTTTTAGCAAATATTTTCTTTTGTAATTTTTGGACTCGTTAAACGTTTGCGGTTCTTATTGTGGGTACGCATTTTGTGGTGGGATTCGTAATCGCTTTTGTATATACGTATAGTAGACACATATATATATAAATTAATTATTAATTTTTTGTTTAAATAATTTAATGCCATTACACATTTAATTTTAGTAAAGCCTTTTATATAGTTTTATATTACAGTTTTTCGTAATTTACAGTTTAAATTAATTAAAACATAAATTATACAGGGTGTGCGAATGGAAGAGTTACTATATTCTATAGAAATTTCATACGAATAAAGCCAAAATCATTCGGAGAGAATTGTAATCCTACGAAAATAGTAACACGATGCATCTCACACCCTGTATATATTTTTAAAGTTCACAGTTCGACTTAAAAATAATTCGCTTCTTCTTCTTCTTCGCATAGCTTTTTTCTCATAAGGTACTGAGGTTACGATTTATTAATTTTAGATAACAAATTCTCTAAATCCAACAAAAAATCGATAAACGCAATCACGAAGTCTATCACAAAATCATGCAAAAATATATTTTAGTTTAAAAAATTCCCTACAATATTTAATGCTATAAAAAAATATTTTAAATAATTTTTCGGAGTGCTGACGACCGAAGCTTTAAGTACATTGAGAATTTGGGATATATAAACAATTTTGTTTTTGATGTTTCCAGTTCCATTATTTTCATAAAAATCCATAATTAAAAAAAAACAAACAGAACTGATTCTCTTTGTTCTGCTGTTGGGGGGAAAGACTTTTCTGTGTTACCTTAATTTGTTTACTGAACCAAAAATATATCGTTTCTACATTACCCGTTATTATATTCTTATAGCGATGGGTTGACTGCTAACTTCATTCTCTAAATCCAATCCAGAGTTATACCTTTTTCTTCCTCAGTATCCTATTTCAAAACTGAAATAATATCATCATTGGTCCATTTAGGGTGTTGAATCTAGGTATTTTTCATCTCTACGTGTTATCATGCGCCTAAACATATACTGATCTTCTTCTCCAATATTAGGATGCAAAAAATACTTCGATAATATAACTATTCTACACCTGTGCAGTATACAAATTTCTGAAAATAAGTATAGGTCAGATTAAGAAGGTTAGTTTATTGTTTGAGCCTACAGAAAGACTAAAAGTGTTCCTTAGTAGTAGGGGTTACGCTTCTCTGCCTAACGAAATCATTCGCAACAAGGGTCCCGCTTGGGACTCATAATTAAAATTATTGAATTAAGAGCAACGTACGAAAGTTCTCAGTAATACTGGAGTTTTGAAGAGCTTAAGATATTACAAGTCGGAAAGTAGTAACATTCGATTAATGAAAACGGACATAATTTTTTTTTTTAAAAGACTTCTAAAACAAAGTTCGGTCCTCACTTTTTAAATCACTCTTAAAGTTTCGTTCATCGTTCTAATACCTATGTAAAGTACACACATAAATGCTTCAAGTTTTATACGCTTCCACATGGAAACGAATACTCCTAGGTAAAGTGTTTGCTAAATCGCATCGATGGCTATCTTCTAATGGGAAGCGTTGTCTTGAACTTGTACCAATTTTTTTATTTTTCACTCAAGGCAACTTTGTTTGCCCTACTTCTACTTCTCATACTTCTCAGATCGTGTGTGTACCCATTAATTTAAACGTTGTCAATACTAAACCGACAACCACAACCGACAGTTTCGAAAACTGAAGTGCTTTCTTGTCTAAACGTGTGCTTCACATTCATGCTGTTCACCAAACTCTTCGAACGCTTCAATTTCTTCACATCCTTCAAATTAATACAATAATGATTTTTCTCCATTAGTAACGCTCGCCTTGATCGTCTCCTGTGATAACTGCTCGTTCTCAACCTTTGCTTTAAGTATGAGCAAAGGTGTCTTTAGATCAGCTTCTAAGCTTTCCGGCTCACTTGCAATCGCAATGGCCGGGAGTACGGTGCCGTTATTAGAGTTCTGTTCCGCCTCGCTCGCGCTTGACTGTTTGGTGATACATTTGGTTGGTGCATTTCCGGTGGTTTTACCCTGTAATAAAGGCTTCATGAAGACAAAGCATGATTCTACGATGGGACTTCATACCTGCAGATAGTACGTCATTAGTTGACCTTTGCCCTTGACAGCGACCAAACCACGTTGCAAGAAGGTATAACCGAATTCTTCCAGTATATTGCAGGTTTCTTCGGTGACCTGCAAGTGATTTAGAGTTTTAGATTATTCATTGGATTGGTATAGATAATGGAAGGTGCATAATTTAAAAAAAGCTTTATCAGACTACCTTTACGGTAGGCCTCACCTGTATAGAGCCAGCTTTACCGGTGCTCTCCATGCGCGAAGCCACATTCACCGTATTACCCCAGATGTCATAATGTGGTTTACGTGCGCCAATTACGCCCGCCGTAATGGGACCATGATTAATGCCCATTTTAAGTACAAAATGATTAAAGGATTGCTCATTTATGCCTTGCAGGGTCTTGGTCAACTCCAAAGCGAATTCGACGAGACAGGCGAGATGCGACCAACGTGTTGTAATGGGATCATTGGCGTCCAGCTTACGTTTTACATTGATACCACTGGCGGCCATATAAGTAGAACCAATAGTCTTGATCTTGATGATATCTTGGAATTGTGGTAGTTCGAGTAGCTGTAAAGTGAAGAGGTGTGATTTAGGTCAGAACCCTAAGATAAGTAGGTGAATACGCACAGCGTCGAAATCCGAGATGACTTCATTGAGAAAACGCAAGCACTCCAAGCCTTGATTGTTGACAGACTCCTCGGAATAGAAATCTGTCAGATGTTTGTGGGTTTATAGCTATTATAAGGAATATTGTGGCCGGATTTTATTAACACACCTGAAAAGTTCGGCATACTCGCAAATAATACGCCCACTTCGGCGTAACTCTGTGAATAGAGATCGTCATGTGAACGCCTGGTGTTTTTCATAAAGTGCTCGGCTACGTGGACTGGAAGCACATTGTAGACCAACGCTTCATTACGTTGACGCATGTCGTTTGCGGTCTCCTTTTGTTCAGCAACCTCATTCTTCCATTTGAAAATGACGCGATCTTCGTGATCCATCTGTCGAAGAGTGTAAGATAATTTTGTTATAGGTTGTGCCTAAGCAGGCTGCTGTAACTTACATGACGCGTTAAAGCGCACAATGATAAAGCTGCAACCAGGAGTAGCGCCGAATGGCAGTAGCGTAAAGAAATCATACTTTAAAGAAGCGGATTAAACTTTAATTACAGATTTTCAAGGGGGTTTTGCATTGCTACTTACGGCTCACCCGCCAGCTTATCCTCGTAGGCATACAAGTCCGCCAGCACGAAAACATTAAAATAGCAATGCAATGCTGCAATCGGAAGTGGGACGTGGAAATTGAATCGATTTTCTGGTTTTGCTACACTCACCGGAAATTGTCAACAGCAAGACAATCTTTGTGACGTGCGTTAACTGTGCAATCACGGCTATGGCAATAAGTATCAGAATGCCAAAGTTACTCAAATAGGACGGATAAAGCACGGGCTGCTGAGCATCCTCCTCCGCTAGTACGGCGAATGGAGTGCTCTCCACGATAGCAGCTAAGGTAGTAGAAGTAGTCGCAGCTGTTTTATAGTCACCGACATCGATGCCATCAACTTCGTCAGCTGCTGTCAAAGCGGCGGTGATGGCGGCCGCAGCTGGCAATGCGGCAGAGCCGGAAGTGTTCACCACCTCTAAGGAAACGGCAGCCATAACACCAGTGGCGTGCTCATAACCGACATAAGACCACTGCAAAATCAGAGCAAGGCAAATAAGTAAAAAGAAAATCGATACACACAAGGGGCACAACAAACTCGGACCCCACCCACCCACTTACCATATCAATGACATTACTGAGGCCAATCATGAGTGCAATTATTATCGCCGCAAGTTCACGCACGAAGGTAATGTCATTGAAGCGCTTACTTAACGTGACATAGAATGCCGGCAGTCTGCTCGGAAAACTTTCCGCAATCGAAATGAAAACGAGCAATGCTATAGGCAACAAAGGCGCTGAGATGCTTAGTATTTGCACGGCACTACGTGGCAAGACGATGCAGGAGTAGATCACATCCACGAGCTGTACGAGCAGAGCTGCAAGCAGCGGCAACGATGAAAACGGTTCACGGTAGCTGGCGTAGGCGGATTCTAGATTCTTATTCTTGAACTTTAGGAATAGTGTGGTGTCCTTCGTAAGATTTCTAGTCGCATCGACAATTAGTAAAAAGACATATGCGAAAATTAGGTGTTGCATCCTCACGAAACTATTACACTTACTCGTGTCCATTGCGCGAGACGAGTTCATCCTTCAAACGCTGCTTGAAGTGATCCTGTTTTGCTTTCTTGTCAGCTGCTGCGCGAGCTTTCAATTCTTCCGGATTTAGTTGCGACTTACTGGAATCACCGTCACCAGTCGACGGGATAGCATCCGCAAGTAGGTCATCGTCGAGTGTATCACTTTCATCGTTGCCGGCAGTAGCTTGATTGGGGTTTGCATCGGTGCCATTGGTTTCGTTGATTTTCTTTGCACATGGTGAAGCGAACTGGTGATAAAAACCAAGTATTTAGTTTAATACCTGGAAAAGTATGGATCCTTCGAGCGTTCATCCACTCACCGGCTTCATCACTTTCGTTATAAAATAGGTCTTAAGGCCTGCAATGCGTAGCAGCTCTTCACGTTTCTCACCAAAAGCAGGCTCCACTTCAAATTCGCCATTGAGAAAGGCGAGTGTCTTATCGGAGATGTGAACGCGGCTGTTAAAAGGCAGAGGAGAAGTGGACAGTGGAAAATTACTAAGGCACGTAGGTTGCTTATCCTAAAATAAAAAATCCTTATAAAAGTTTTCTGCCTGAGGAGGTTAGTGGAAGAAGAATCTTTTATATATTTCTATAGAAATTTCTATTTTAGGTAAGTAGTAAAACTTTTTTAGGTGAGGTAATTTATGTAGACATAGTCTAATACAAGATCGAGAATCAGGCCACTAACGAGTACAGTGTGATAACCTAAACTCCATATACTTCAAGAGATTATTGCCTGAGGGTAGTTTCGTCTTCTTTTAAGTTACATGATCCTTATTAACCCCCTTTAGCCCAAAAGGGTTAGATGCGGGATAAAAAAATAAAAGGCGAAAGAAGTGCGGTCCACACTGGACTGTTCCGAAAGTTGAAATAGAGATTTTTTAGTTTTTAAACAAATTCTTTTTAATTGTTTGGGCACTACGTTACTACTTACTTGTCTTATTTTAAATAATATTTCATGGTCTTTCATCTCCAGACATCTATTACGCTTATTACCACCAAACTTTTCGTAATTATATGTAAATACTTGTATGTATTTGGATATGTGTACCTGACCTTCTATGCTTTTTCGAAGACTTCTATCTCTGTCTGGGAAACAAAAATTCCTGCAAATAAATTTCCTTCGAGGGTCCCGCCGGATAATAGCTACGACCGCTTTTGGTTCTGTACGTTACCAGAACGTACCAAGTTAAGCTCAGGGGTAGTTATGAAAATCTCAGTATCGAATATATATTGAAAACTTCGATTACTGCCCAGCTATCGATATTTCTATCGTTCAAAACTATTCCACAATCAGAAATATCTTTTTTATATATCTTTTGTATGTCTATAGACATTTTGTCTTTTTCGATGTTATTTTTTTGACCTCTTCTCGCTATCTATTTTTCAATTTATCCATCTGATTTTGTTTTATTTCCCAAATCACTCGAACTCGTTACTCGTACTATACTGCTCATTTCTTAGGCACGTCAAGATCTTCTAGTATTTTCTTCTGTACTCTAACGATTTTATTACACGTTCAAATAAAGAATAGTTCATGATTAGTATTTATACTTCGCAAATTCGGTGAATAGTTTTATAACTTTTTCACGGAGTTTGCAGCATGGTGAGGCAAGCATCGCAGTTGATTTAGCTGGGCATGGTAGTCTGTCAGTCGGTCTTACTGAACGTATGTAAACAAGCCGACCTATTTTTGGGCTAGTAAGCTGAAATTAGGAATGACATTTTTTTTTTTCGTTATGTCCACCACTTACTAGTAGAGGTACCTCTCATACAAACCTACTCATATTTGTTTGTTGTCCTATTGAGGTAAAATTTCACTAATTTTTTTTAAGATCCATTCAACATTTCAATACTCTAGGTTTACTGAATGGTATAGCTCCACAAGAGATATTTTTAAATGTTCCAGGCAAATGTATTTAGTCATTATTAAATCAAACCTCACTTGTTTTTACACACATACATATGTTATCACTCTTTCCAATTATGGAGACAATATTTATAAGCACTTTCTCGGATAGCCTTAAGCTCAGTGGATGCATTTTCACCTCAATTCAGTAATTGCTCTTTTTACTTATTTACTTTATATTGTTGCTTCAATCTATATAAATCTATATACAACATCGTTTGTGCGTTTGTTAGCGACGCGGGTTCTCCGGATCTATCAGAGTTATATAGCTAAAGTTTTTACCTTAGGTTCGGTTCGAATTCTTCTAAGTTTTTCTGTATTTGGACCGGGTAGATGGCCTTGGTGCTTACACTCAGGGCCGGCAGTTCGTTCAATCAGTGCCTATACCATGTTTTGTATATATATATATATATATTTTTAATAAACTACCCACACAGGGTGAACGAACTGCCGGCTCTGCTTACACTTGAAGCTCTCTAGAAAGGAATGTATCACTTTCGGTTCGATTTTGATAATTTATTATCAATACTTATTTATCTATCTATACATTTCTATCTATATATTATTTATTATTATTAAAATAATTGAGTTAAGTCTCTTATACAACACGAGCGTTGTTTTCTAACCAGATACCCTCTAATTACCCCATTCTCCATTAAGTATACTTCTCCATTCAAAATTTTTATTTTTTTTTTATTTTTATAATTAAATTATAACATTTAACGCAGTAAACTGCATAACACATTTGTCGGATTTAAAGAATAATGACGTGAAGTATTTCATATTTTTAGTGTTAAAGAGAAAACACATTTTTGTATTACATTTCTTGTTAAACCACTGAACCGATTTTATAAAAAATACCAATTTGAAGGTATTCTTCGCTAGATGTACACAGTCAAAATAAAATCGGGCCAGTGGCTTAGGTTGGAAAAGGTGTTAAAGATAACCGTCTTACAACAACAATAACAACACACAGTCGTTGATGTTATGAGCGCAGTAGAATGGGAGAATAGAGGTTTGTGTGCCTGTCTCTTCTTTTCTACCGGTTTTGTGATGCCGTATTGTTGTTATTCCCAGCAGTAACTTTGGAAAGTACGTATCCAAAGAAATGTAATTTCCTACTGCTTTTCGCAACCAAAGAAGTAGTGTCCTGCTGTTTTGAATATGAAAAAAACATCTTCTATCAGTATTTAAATGGTATTCATTCTTTTTTCCTGACTCCGTCAGGCTAAGGGGTAGCTATTCTTCCTTCTACCCAGCTACAATCCTACTTCATACATATTGCTATTGATAGTAAATTTGAAGCACAAAACATGAACGAAAACCTGCTTCGAAATAATAATGTAATGCATTTTATTTCAAGCATTAGTACCCAGTGGAGGTGGACTAGGCTGCCAACCGCAGAGGCCGAGATTCAAATCACATTGAAGGCAGACAAAAAGTTATCGATTTACACAAGTCTTGGATAATCAAATTGAATACTAGCATAGGGTAAATAAAAAACTGAAATAAATATAACTACATCCGTAGTTGACTAATACCTCACAAAAACTTCTAAAAGTAGCAAAATATAAGTAGGCAAAACGAAAGGCAGGGGTGAGTACTTCTACCTCACAAATTATATGCAAAAAAGGCCATTTTTTCTTAACTACAGTTACTGCTGTGTTATTCAATTTTCGTTTCATACACAACGTGGGGAAAGATCAATTTTATGTGTTTGCGGTCTCTTTGCTAACATTAATGTATTAGTGTTGGGTTGCTCATGAGAGTTGCTCACTAAACTGATAAAATTAACGAGTTACTTCCAATTGTTCTTTTTTGCTCAGTTGCCCCGTTTGTTTCTACAAAGAACACTGTTTACAGGGAAGTTTTTAGCACTTGAAAATACCAATGTTTTTTCTAGCATGCCATTGATTGCGTCAGTTGCGGGTTCCCCGCGTCTAAGCAAATACTTCGTCAAAGAGCTCTTTGTTTATTAAGCAAGCGTTTAGCAAGCAGTTAGCATTTAGATTTATTTGCTTCAATAAATCAAATTTTTGCTTAAGTTGTCTCAATCGTCATTATCATTACAATATTATAATCATTTTTTTATGATCAATCAAATTACTCAAATATTGTTAATGCAAACAACTTTATATTTTGTTTTGTAATTCTAGCTAAACCGAGCCGCACCCATGACACAGAACACACTCGTAACAGTAAATTACACTAGAGAGAGAATCGCGCCACTTTGATTAAGTAAGCACGTAAATCCTTTAACCCAAAACCGTCATAAATCGTGCAGGCAGGTAACAAATCAGTTTTAACTCTGACTGTGTGTGTGTTGTAATCGCGGTGGGGTGTGCCTGTTAGTGTCAACTTTATAAACGGCCTCATTAATTATTAATGTGCGCATAATGGGACAACTAACTAACTGGGAACGAGTATATGGTAAAATAGAGAAGAGTACTAATTTGATTGGCTTCACTTACCCAGCTTTTCCGCTTGATTCCATTTTATTGGCCAATTCAACGTCCTTCGAGTAAACGTCAAATTGCCATTGCCTTTGGCCAAGTACGCCAGCAAGGACAGCGCCCGTGTGTATGCCTACACGCATATCAACAGGTGAATTTGCCTTTTGCTGTACATATCTACAAAGAAATGGACACAGATTCAAATACAATACATACACAGATACAAATACACGTGTGTGTACACGTGTGTATTGTCAAGTGCTGCGCATGAGAGTGTGATAGCGGTTCGTTTAACGTGTGGGACAATGCGCCAGGACAACGGCGCATTGAAGTGTATGTGTACGCGTGTGTATGTGTTGGTTTATGTGTTTAAGTGCAATTAAATTTAAAGTGAGAAAATGTTGATTTTTGGATTACTATACTTACTTGATTGCCTTTACCATGGATAGACCCATGTGGACACACAGCACAGCGTGATCGTCTCGCTCATCCGGGGCCCCACTAATACAATAATAACAATCGCCGAGAATTTTTATGCGTAGCTGTTGGTATTTCTGTCAAAAGCCATATGAAAAATACATCAGTGAGGGGAGAGAGAGTGAAAAAATCCAGTTATTAAAAATGCTTGCACAATTTATACTGATTAAATTTAAGTCGCGCGCCTAAAAGCAGGCAACAATATAAAACATTGTATACGAAAAGGGAAATAAAAGCGAAATGGCGTCAACAAATAATTAGATGAAGTATTAACACACATTATCCCCCTCGCTCCTCTTCACTTCAAGCACACCAACTAAAAATCAAATAAACGAATGTGGCTGTAAAATGAAACCAAAAACGCGCTAAAAATGGGGCTACGAACGAACAATGAACCCAATGAAACATTATAGGGGGCTTCTTGTTGGCCAAATAATGAAATTCATAATTGATGTATTGGTATTGGTATTATTAAAAAAATAAATAAATAAAACGATTTAGAATACCCTATATTGGGTGTTTTATTTGCGCTAAAAAATATGTTACCTCGGCGAGTCTATCGAAGCGTGCAAAGAGTTCGTTTAGCATTTTGACCAAATCTTGGGCGCTGTAAGTCGACGAGATTGCGGTAAAGCCAACGATATCCGCATAGAGTATGCTTTATTATCATTGGTGTTGGTAGAGAGAAAAAGAAGGAAAGATTGTAAGGAAATTATACAAAGATGATTTACAAATAGAAAATTGTTCTATAAGTATAATTTTGAAAGGGGCCAGTGTGATTGGGTTCATGGTAGGCGCAAACAAAATCTGTTAAATATTATGCTCTCCAAAAAGCTGATCTTTATTCGGGGCCTAAGTTTTGAGTATACAACATTCCTGTTTCCTGTTTATGTGTCTTTATTGGGTAATAATTATCTGCATCCTTGGATACTTCAAAACTGTGTGCTTTCGCTACACGTACGTTTCTAAAATTTAAGCAGCGGGTCTCACTACTTGGCAGGTCTAGGAGTAGAGTTACGCCCATATTATTTAACCAATTTCCAAACATAAAAAAATCCGGTAGATGGTTTACTTATTCAGACATTTTTGTAGACAACGCGCGCAGTCTACAGTCATCGTATCTGTGGAACCTATGTATGTATATAGTAACATCATAACATGATAACTTAACATGATAGTCGGAGTTAAAGTAATATAGTAGAAGCTCTAACGAGTACCAAGAAAGTTTTTTTAAAGCATTTTTCACCTCTTAGCCTGGTAATATGTACTTCGGTATACTATATAGTCTACCAAGGTATTAGAGTAGTAGTAATATAATAATCTCGGGGACCTTAGCCTATTTGAAACTTGGCTCTTCGTGTTATTGCAAACAAAATATTGGCTATACATTTCCCAACTTTTCATGGTAAGCTTCACCTTCCACATTATAGAAGAACTATAATATTCAGCCTGTAAGGAGTATCAATTCTCCAGAACTGCTATTTTCTGGTTCTTTAAAATCTAAAGTCTCTAAGATATTCTATGTCATAATTCGATTTCAAGGTTTTTTTTTTTTGTCTTCAAACCCTTTATATGATCTGACTATAACATGAAGTTTTAGCTTCTGATCAATTCGCGTAATAGTTAGACCACCAGCCTTTGATATCAAAGGCATAGAGAAATTTTGTCTATAAAAGTTAATAGAGCCATTTTTTCCACACTTACCTCACATTCTCATGTCGACTCATATAGATTTTCTTAAAAGGTTCCGAACTCGAAGAACCCAAGTCCTCGCGCATTTTTACGGCAACGTGCTTGGGCAAAACTGACAATAGGAGGCGTTCCTAAATTGTGTCAGGGAAATTGAATTACTCACTTAACTATATCTACATCTATGTAGTTAACTTACCTGTTCCGCTGACTGCTCTTCGATAACCATCTTTACCTCCAAACTTTTCTTGGCTTCGAGAAAAGCACGATTCTGCTTTGCCTCGCCCATGAAGTAGTAACCCACACCAATTAGAGCTGATGCGGCTATAAGCACACCATTCGCTACAGCTATTTCGGGAAGCAAAGGATCACTTCGAGACAAGTACACAGGTACACCGACAGAAACGACATAGGTCCAAAAACTAATGCCGCCGATGTACGTGTGAGGTACTGGCAATGTGACATAGATTAGGAAGTTCAATAGCAACCCCCAGCCAAGTATATCACTGGGAAGAGGTTAGATAAAACGATATTAGTTGAGAATTTGGGTAGGAGTATTCTTAAGGCACGTTTCAACCTACCGTGCTGAGAAAATCTGCAATTGGTTCAAGAATACCATATAGGAAATCATGTGTAGTATACACATAGTCCATATAATGTTCGGTGTGAGCATGAGCTGGTACTGGTGAAACTTTCGGAGTAGCCTGTTGTTCGTGTTCCGACAGACATGTAGCATACACACAAAGCCGAGATAGCACAGTGTAATTGTAAAGCTGATCCCTGATCGGGATGGAAAGAGTGAGACGTGTGGTGAATTACAGGTAATCTGCTATTTAACTGCCTAATCTCTACACAACTCACTTCGCATGTATGTCTTCTGTTCGGCTGGTATCAACACCGTATGCAGGACAAAGAGAACGGCCGCAAAGAGAAACCACTTTAGACCGCTGCGTCGCTGCTTGATCGAGTAATTGTGATAAAGCCGGTCGAGCACACGCTGTGGCAAAACCACAACACCCCCGCCGCTTGCGATCAACGCATCATCGGCGCTTGATTTTTTACTCTTGCGTTGCGCTGCTGCTTTACCACATATGCCAATGTGGCTGGAGCTTGTCGCCTTCTTCACTGGTGTAGCGGTTGGACCATTTTCAATTTTCTCGTCGGGCATTTTGCGTCGTTCACCCCACCCACTTAACGCGTTGGAACTCAAGTCACTCAATCAGCTAAACTCGTTAGCTGATTGCTTTAATTAACTGGGGAATCACACGTCCACTTGTCACTTAGTTTAATTGTTTTTGCACTTGTTTGCTTTATGTTTTTCTTTTTTATGCTTTATTTGTTGTGTTTGACCACATATTTTCCGTTTTGTGCGCTGTCTTTTGTAAAGTTTCCTTCCTTGTTGTTGTTTCTGTTGGTTATATTGTTACTTCCTGTCAACGACGGAAAGGCAAATAAAGCAGGTTAAATAAAATGTCTAAACAAGCGAAAACAATGTTTCACGCCAGATATGTCGCTTATAAGGCTCACTGCTCGCTCATGGAGAGCCTAGCGGCTAAAGGGCCAAATATACGCTTCAAATATTTGAACAAATGTTCCCTAAAAAGGGAACTTTACTCAATTTGACGTGTCTGTGGTGCTGTTTTTCCATTTGATCAAACGTTTGATACAAATCAAAAGTTTTTAATATTGCGTCAAATGATCAAATCATTTGAAGCGTCTGTTGTGCCTTTTTCACATTCTCGTTAAATTTGAAGCTGAGAACGGACGTGTGCGGATAATTTGTGCCGATAAGATAAATAAAATAATAATAAATAAATAAAATTGGAATTTGACAAACGCAGTTTGTTTAGTATAGAGGCTACGCATCAAATTACAACAACAACGATTTGATCAAATATTTAAAGAGTATATTTGGCTCTCAAGCTAGCGAAAAAAAACGCAATGAAGAAGAAGCAGTGGCAGCACAGTTTTCGGATATGAGAGGCATTTAATTTACTTTCTGATTTTTGACTGCAGAGTAGAGAGCAGACCAGAATAAGACAGGGAACATGAAAGCTTTCACTGCTCCATATGAACAGTGTTTTGAAAACGAATTTTACAGGTGATTTATCGAGACTTTGAAATAGACATGGAAGATACGGATTATCATATGGGAGAAATTTCTTTTAGCTTTCAACGATTAAAATATAACAAAATATTAAATTAAAACAAAAAAAAAAAAAACAAACAGAATTTTGGGTCAATATATTATTTTTGACAGACATTTCTCCCTTTTCTAAAACTGAAATCTCTAAAACGAGGTTTCGGTTTACAGTTAGTTCACTTAAGCCTCGCTGATGTAAACAAATTGGTTCACAAATGTCGCACAAGGTTGAGCGCACTTAAGGCACAAAGCTTCTAACATAATTGGGAAATAACTTTTTAAAATGCGCAAGTTCAGTTCTTTTCTACTTATTAATTAGTTTCAGTGTATTTTTTATATTATGAAAAGTTATAAATGATTTCTTTCTTATATTTTCTTCTATTATTTTCATAATGATAATTAAATTCATCGAAATATTTATCAAAACGATTTTTTCCTCTAATATTTTTAACACTTTTCACTACAATTTCACAACTTTTCACACCACAGTGCTCAACAAAGCGAGGGTGCAATAACAAATGTACTGCTCTCACTCACTGAATCACTTATTCACACTGGTCTCTCTCATTTTCACTGTACGCAATGAGCGAAATCACTAATAAGCGCTAACAAATAGTGACGCTCATTGCACGAACTTCCTTAATGCCGAATAGTTATCTATGTGTGAGTATATATGTTTGAGAAACGCATTAATGCTGCTGTTTCTGCTTTAGCTATATTTTTTTGCTTTTGTTCAGACAGACGATGTTGACAGCGCAGCTTGCTACCAAATCCCTTTGAGCACATGTGTTTGTGTAAGTGTGCGTGTCTGACTGTCACTTTGTCACTTTTTAAGGTTGCTCAAGGTCCGCGGTCCTTGTGCTACGGCAAATGTGATTTGTTTGCAAGTATAGACTGGCAACAGACTATGCACAGGGCAGACAGATAGTGAGTCAAATAAGCAAATGTACGAACAGACATTTCTATTGTGAGTACGTATGCACATATTTCGTTGATCTTATTTGGTTGTGGGTAAAGAATTTTCTTATAAAGATAGGAAGATGAAAGGGTGGAAGTGTTGTAGATGAAGGTGAAGAAAGCACAAGTGTACGGTTACAATTGAATTGGCGTAAGATTTAGAAATGCATCAATGCTATGAAATGCAAAAACACACACAAACACGTAAACAAATAGAGAAACATAGATGGACTAACAGATAGACAGTCAGAAAATCAGACATCGAAAAGGCTGCCCTGAGTCAAGGGGCCAACCAATGTTCCCATACATACGAGATACACTTATATATAAATACATATGCCGTTGTATACAATTAATTAAATGCTTCCCATAAAATTATAAGCGACTTTTCAATATTTTTATATTTTTTGAAACACTTTCCACTTTTCTGTTGTTGCTGAAATTAATTATTCTTTTCTTTCTTCCACTGCCAGTACGCTTTTTTCAATGTCAGCTTAAAAGTATGCAGTGATTTAAGCTAATTGAATTGACTTGCATTTTTTTAAGCTTTTTTATATTATCATTCAAAAGCAACCATTTTGGAAATGTGCAAATAAATTAAATAACAAGCTTATTTTACTTTTCTTTTGTAGTGAAAATAAATTTTCACAGGCGCTGCTTTGGCTTTGCTTTCTTTTTCTTTGGCCTTTTATTTTGCTTGCTGCTTATGGTATCTGGCTCGCTTGCGTGCAGTACCGAACTAAGCTAAGACGCGAGAGAGACTGATTTGGCTAACGGATAAATGCAGCAGCCATAGCTGAAAAGACAAGGACAAAAAAAGCTCAAAACAAAGCTTATGAATGAGCGAAAGTTTGAGAAATAGCGAGAGTACAGAAAAAAGAGGAAGAAACGAATCAAATGAGTGAGCGTACTTTAGCTAAACTGATAAGGGAAGTGCTTAGAATTGTGTGAGAGTTTAAATGCATGATAACAAAAACAAAAGTGGGATGTAGCAACAATAATGAGGCGAAAAGCCCATAACAACAAAAAGAACTCGCGCTTTCATCACACTCCCGCGTGCCATAATGAGCGCGTTTAATTATAATTAAAAACTCAAACGGTAAAACAGGATTATATGAGTGTGTGCTTCTCTCTTCGTATGTGTGAGAGCGAGGGAATATTTGTTAACTTCTAAACATGTATTGAAGATGCAGCTGGCCTTGATGCAATGAAATTAATGGTGATGAATTAGCGAAGAATGGTGAAGCAAAAGAAAAGGTGTTTGTTACTTACACAAAACCCACCCATATGCACATAAAAGGAGAAGGAAAACAAAAAATAACATACAAAAATTGAACACAACTAGAACAACAGCAGCTGCAGCTGTTGCCTGCATTTTACCCAAAAAGAGATATAAGAAAACAAAATAGGAAGGAATGGGAAAATGGGAATACGGAAAGGGAAGACGAAAAGAAAATTACTGCGGATTACTTATTTGTTGCTTTACCTTTGTTATTTCTCCAGCTGTGTGCGCACTTCATTCATCTCGTTCACGCTTGGCGGAAATGCTTGAGCATTGAAATTCAACTGAAAGAAGATGCATTTTGTTGAACCTTTTGAATCCTGGAAAGTACGTCGCTATTTTTATCATTTAAGTGCACTGTTGTAGTGATTTTAACAAGTATTTACAAAAAGACTTTTTACATACGAGTACATTCATATTTTCAACATTTCAACAAAACCTTAGTTACTTTATTTCGAGACGTCATATTATGTAAGATAGGATGTTATTAAAAATGTGCTTGCATTTGTTGATGAAAATCCAATAAAAGTTGTTAAATAGAAGTCTGTCTATTGCCAATGTGCATGCATATTTGCAATTAACGCTCGCCACAGACGATTTTTATAGTACCCTGAAAACCCTTACGAAATTATTGTAATATATGTATATGTACCCTGAAAACCCTTACGAAATTATTGTAATATATGTATGTATGTACAGTCTGTCAAAAATTAGTTAAGACATTGAAAATGAATTCCATTTGTTGACTTACTAAGCAAACAATAATATTTATGACTTATTATTTATGACTTATTATCTTTTTTTTTCATAATTAAATTATAACATTTAACGCAGTAAACTGCATAACACATTTGTTTGATTGCGCCGAAAAGGCAATGATATAGAAGGCTGTATCCTTCTTAGAGGGAGATCATGCGGGTGTAGCCTCTTCAGTCTACGCCTTGTTGCGATACCGGTGAGGGAGAAAGCTAGCGGATTTGGTTTATTATCAATTCTAGTTGCTTACAGTATAACGTAAAGTGGTTGGTGAATTAGCTTTTGTAGGGTATACGATGGATTTTTACGTTGCCAATTTGGGTTGATTCTTAAAAACAATCCAAAATTTAAATAAAATTTGATCACCATGATTAGGCGCATTTAGTGAATGTGGCTGCTTTTTAACACCGGCAAAGTGTTTGATACCGAGCTCAAAACCGTGGCCTTAACCCAATCAAAAATTTGTGGGCTTACTTAAAGAAAAACGTGGTGAAACGGCAACCAAACGCGGGAGCAGCCGTAAAACTGTTATACTGGCGGAATGGGCGCAAATACAAAGGTACTACGACTTGGCTAAACTAGTTAATTCCATGAATCGTCGTTTAAAATCGGTGGTATACATCAAATGCACATATACCAAATATTAAATTAGTCTTATTACGTTTTTCTTTCTTACTTCTTCATACATATTCTACTTTTTCTTGACATTCGATAATATTAGTTCCTTTGGGTTGTTCTTTATTTCTCGGCTTCTTTGTGAAAACTGTGGTACTTTAATATATATACCTAGAAATTAAGTTAATACATTATCAGTCCTTTCGACTCTCATGCATACTTAGCCCAGCTACTGAACCTACTGAACTCATTTATTCATTTATACATTACCGTTCTATCCAATATATTGCCAGAATCGAATCTAATATTTCAAATATCATATTCATATCACAATATTCACCATATTTGCCATCATGATACATTTTTTTTTTATAAACTCCATTTGCTATTCCGGTCCAACGGTTTTGAGGCTA
Organism: Cacoxenus indagator; assembly: GCA_035041755.1. Taxonomy (NCBI): domain Eukaryota; kingdom Metazoa; phylum Arthropoda; class Insecta; order Diptera; family Drosophilidae; genus Cacoxenus; species Cacoxenus indagator. The sequence goes on along the minus strand of JAWNKX010000218.1, from coordinate 107,641 downwards.
TTGAAGCGACAAAACAATTATCGCTAAGCACTCAAAAGAACAACTTCAAGAAACAGCTGATGTATACAAGTAATCTATAAATTAAGTTCAAACTGTTGAACTTTTCAGACACGTGTACCACATTACCATTATAAAAAAAAAATCGCATATAAAAAAATCATAAAAAAATTAGAGATATGTCTTTTTGATGTATTTTACGAGCCTTTTGTATTGAATTTGAACTATTTTATTAAATCTTTGTCAAATACTGTAAGCAATCAATATTTAATGTATTAACTACAATTGCGCGGAGAGCAGACATAACAAACACAAGGAGATGTGTGAATCTATGTATTTTTAATAACATTGCCTACACTTCGTACTAAAAAAACAAAAACATATTTCAACCGTCTGGCAATGCTCTGACAAAAATGAGCGCGCTGTCAACACGTATTCAAAAATTATAATAAGTACACTATTACACAGACCCAGCTAGCAAATTCAACTTTCGTTGACTCTTTTGTTTCCAGTTGACATTTCTTTTAATTTATGCGACTGTGTGGAGTTTCTTTAGATCCAAATAATTTTGGGAACGGTAAACGGTATCATTTATTCTTGGATGAAAACTTATAGAAGTGGCGACAAATTAATATTATGATGCGATATACGAACGCTGGTTTACAAGAGTAAAGAATGGTATATAACTAAGAGTGAAAGAGCAAACACAATATGTTGGCAACGCGAATGTGTGAAAGAGTCAAGCAAAGAACAAACAATCCCATTTTACTTAAACGTTCAGAGAGGGGGAAAGAATGAAAGAGTGATGCTCCGCGCAAAAACAAAAACCGGCCGGCAAAGTGCAAAGATAAGCGTTAAGAATTAGTAATTAAAAAAGAAATGCACTAGACAGTTTTTTGGTGACTACAGATGTTTCTATTTGCTTCCCTGCATTTAAACTAAAAAAAAAAATTATAGTTATCGTAGATAGACATTTATTCGTATGTACGCTTAAAATTTACTACTAACATGTATATATAATGTAATATAGTCTTGCAAAATCCAAACGCCTTTCACCTTTGCCATTCTCTGCGGGACAACGCACTTTTCAGCTTTTTGCGTCGCAGAAACAATGACTACCAGCAAGTAAACAGTGTCGCCAATAAAATAATTATTTTAAGTTAAACATAATTAATATTGATTTTTTAATAAAATCAGTATGAAATTTATAGACATATTTTCGTATTAAAAGAATTTTCAAGATTGTGTAGTATTGACAATTCAGAAGGGCAACACTGGATAAGTGTTTGGGTCTGCATAGTCTGCCAACCTCTTTGAAAAGCTTACTGACTTCTTTGAAGCTATGGGGTTAAACTTTAAAATAGCAAGCTTTGGAAAGAGCGAATAAATGAAATATATATAATTTATTCTTGTTTAACTTTTTTATTATAATTTTCGGTATTTGTTTAAGGAATATGCGCTTTTTCATATACTTTGGAAAAACGCACTAAATCGTTTTTCACTGCAAACGGTTTGGCAGCGTTATGCGCGCTCATTTTTGAAACCGCCGCCTGAACTACTTTCGCACACCGCACGAGCAATCGTTCTTATTCGGCATTCATCAGTGGAACGGTGTGGACGTGCTTATTCTAAGCTAAACTGAAGTGCATTTTATTGTGTGTTTAAAGAGAGAAAAATAAGCAATTTATTTTGCTAATAATTCTCCATACATTTAACAGAATAAGAAGTGTTTCGTTTTTGTTTTTTGCGAAGCAAAAGCAATTCGTGTTTGTTGAATTCCTTGTGTGCGGACGTTTCCAGTTTGTAACGGGAACAAAGCGAGTTTAAATTCAAACTCCACCGAAGAAATTAAATCGACGCTCTAAACGCATTTCCGAATACAGTTAATAGGAAAACAAAATGGCTGACGTCGCTGTTGAAAAGAAGTGAGTAATATTTTATTTTTCTCCCACCCTTAAACGAAAACGAATTTCGTTGTGTGTTGAAATATACACTTTTGTTTTCGTAATAAGTTTGAAAGCCGCACAAAAATGAAGACAAAGCGGAAAACGACGCCTTATACACATTTTTTTTGTTTCTGAAAGTTGGGTACATCATTCTGTTCATAGTTCTTTGCGCATCGTTTTCCCTTTTCGTATATAGTTTGACGGCGCTGCGCGCTCAATCGGTAAAAAAAAAAAATTCTTGAAATTTGTGTCTATACACTGCACGTACATTTAAGAGGAATTGCTACGTACCGAAGACGCATGAAAAAGTAACAGAAAGAAACTAAAAAAACCAGAGACGGTGTTAATTTTTTTTCCTATGCATTTAGTCTGATGTGCTTAATAGCATACACAATAACATCGTTGTCCCGCTCGTTCTTGTAGCTCATTTTGTTCAAAAACTTTACATGTGAAAGAGGCAGAAAATTTATATGTGAAATGAAATAAAAAAAACCAGCAAAACGACGCCGTCGTTTTTACCACCACCAACAGTGAGCGTTGTATCCTGTATTTTTCTGTTATTTTGTCTCTTGCACGCTTACCGCGCGGCTTCATTTGCGGCTTCATATTATTTTGCTTTCATTCTCTCTTGCGCTCAGCTATCGGTGTGTTTTACTGCTTGCTTTCCCACCGGCCGGCAACACGCAGCTGGCTGGTTTTTTTTTGTTGCCATCTTTGGTCGTTTCTTCGGTCTTTGCGTTTTTTGTTGTGCGAGGGCGCAGAAGAAGGCCCAAGAAGAAGAAAACACAGCATCAGCAAGCACGGTCGCTGTCTGATTTTGCTCGCTTCGTTCTTGTCATACAATACAACAGTGTTCTGTGTTACGTACATACACTTTACTAAAGCGCGGTTTTGTGTTTTGACTGAAGGGTGTTCTCTTGTTTAAGTTGCATGGGGAGTTTCAAACTGAATAATCATGTTCTTTTCATAAGCAAGAATGTAGTCTGGCTCTTGTTTCATTTTGCATTTGCTTTTCTTCCTAAACACCCTTTAATTTTTTATCTTTGAGTTTGTGTCGATTTTTATTTTTGTTTATTTTATTTTTTCTTTATAAATATTTTTCTTGGTTGACCTTGCCCAACAACTGAAAATGTCCGTCCAGGGTTTGTTTATTGTAATATAAGCTACAGCCGTCTGCTCTTTTTTGTATTCTTCTAATTTCGTACTTCGTCTATTTTTTTTTTTTTGAACATTCTAATACTATTTTTTAACTCATTCCAATGTGTCATTGCCTAAAATAATATTTTATAATATAATATAATAAAATAATATTTTATTTTACAATTCTTGTGAGCCTCGCTTTCACATTCTAATACTGAAAACTTGGGTTTCCTTAATGTTACAAGTAATGTGATGAAATTTTCTACGTGATTTTCAATTTCTATGTTCCCGCGTTGCTACTCATAGTGATGTCGGTGGTGTTTGTTGGTGAAAACGAAAATGCAGCTGTCGTTTCGGCGCTATTGTGTCGGCGGTTTTAACCGTTATTTGTCTTTTCTCTCTGTGGCTTTTCGCGTCTAACAGCCTACAGGCGCTGCACGTTGATTTCCCTCGAACATGTGCTTTGCTGTTGTCTAGCTGCTACATGAATCGAGTTGTATGTGTGAGAGAGTGAGATGGCAAGCAGGTATCGCTTGGTTTTATGATTATTTCTGCTACAGCTGCTTCTTCTTTAGCCAGCGAACTCGTCAAACCAGTTTTTGTTGTGTTTGAACGTGTTTTTTCTTTTCGCAACTCTACCCGGTTTTTGGGAATAAAAGAAAATGTGATATATTTTTTCCTTAAGCATATATATATGTTGATCGCGCCGTCCTATATACAGGGTTATTTACTGTGTGTCGCATTTATAAGTGCGATTTTTAATGCTTCTTTTCATATTAAAGGGTGCGCATTTCATTTACAAATTACCTTTATGTTTTATCCCTAATCGTCCCTATTTCATCATCCTTCTGCTGTTGTTTTGAATTATAACAAATCGTCCAAATGTGAACATTGTTTTATCCAGCTTCTGTTGCTGCGTAGTTCTTTAGCTTCACGTTTGTTCTTGTATTTGTGTGCGTGCTTTTTTTTTGTGCCCATTCATAGTTGTCATCGTTGCCAGATTTTGCGTTTTTAAGAATACGGCCCAAGATCATTTTCTACGGCCAAGGTAGCAAGCAACCTTAACACGCAATAATTAGGCTAGAGTGGTTTTGGACTATAAAACAAGTTATGGAAAATAGAATGGTTGGAAATCTTATACGCGAGATTTAAAAAATTTTTTTTTATTAATATTTATAAATTGTCTTCTTTCAAATGTTATTTCATCTTCGATTTTATTTTTTTTTATTAAATTCAAACTAAATTCAATCAACTTCTTAAAATTTGTTTTTCATTTATTTATTTTTTCTTTTATTTTATTAGTAAAATTTTTATTAATATTTATGGTTTTTCACTTTTTAAATTTAATAAATTTAATTAGTCCTTTTTAAGATTGATTTACATTCATTATTAGCTGTTTAGTAGTTTTTTAAATTTTTTCAAACTCGTTTATTTTTCTTAATTCGGCCAACCATTTGCCTATGTTCAAATTCTTATTAAAAACTGACGGGATGAGTTTATGGTCCACTCAAAAACACTGAAAATTTCAATACCACACGTTTAGAGGTTCTTGGAAGTTTCTGGGAAGTTTTTATTGTTCATGATCAAAATAAGTCTTTTTTTGGATGATTCCTCTTTGGTCAGGTGTAGTAAATATTTCTAAAATCATTTATTCTTTACCACTCGCAGAGAAACCCCCGTTGTCGAGAAGGTTGTAGCAGAGGAGAAAGTTTCCGCTACCGCCGTCGCCGATGAGGAGGCAGCTTCCACCACAGAGAATGGCGCTGAAGCAAAACCAGCTAAAGAAGAGTCCAGCAGCAGTGAGGTTGCTAAGGAAAACGGCGATTCAGCTGAAGCAGAATCATCTGATGCTGTAGATAAGCCGAAAGCTGCTGCCGCAGATGATAAGAGCAGCGAAGCTGTTGCTGCTGAAACTGTCTCATCGGCCGAAGCTGAGGCTGCTGCACCTGCTGCCGCTGCTACCGAAGCTGCTGCAACAACGACCGCTGCTAATGGCAAAGTCGCTGATGAGGAAGCCGCCAATGGTGATTCTACAGGTAAGCATTGCCTTCGATGATGAATTTGATGAATAAAATGAAAAAAATTTTGATGATATAAATATTGTGGTTATAGACGCTGTCCCTACTGAAACGGCGGTAAAGAGGAAAGTCGAGGATGCCGCAATTAAGGTTGATAGCGCAGCGACTCCCACGCCGGAAAAGAAGGTCAAATTGGATGAAGCTGATAGCGCTGCTGCCACCGCGTCTGCTGATGCCGCCGCTACAAAAGAAGATGTGCAAAACGGTGCGGAGGCAACTGAAGTGGCTGCCTAATTGTGGTGTCGTGCTTAGAGAAGGATCTTAGCACTGGCAGCAATTTTGTGTTGGCGCGCGGGCGCGCGAGGACGACACGCATTCCACACACACACACAAACACAGACACTATCATTACATACATACAATAATGTACACTGAGCCAGAGTTTTTCACTGTCGCTAATGTTATTGTTTATGGAAGAAGCGGTTTTCGTCTGTCGTCATCGTTCTCGTCTGTTCTGTTGTATGCTGCCTACATTTTTTGCCGCCGTGTTAAAGCCGCTCACCTCCCGGGTGTAACCAATCAATTCTCACAATTAACACTCCTCGCTATCCTATATTTTTTTACTTAAGTTCTTATTAACAAAACGATTGCACAGAAATCATTATAAATAAGAAAAAGAAAAACGTAAGACAAAACCGAAAAATTAAAGTTAAAAGAACGATAAAAAATACTTTACATTTAAACGTAAAAGAGGTGAATAAGAAAAACGTCATAAAAGAAGAAAAACAAGTGTGTAGCAAGCAAAAAAAGAAATTTTGTATTATTTCCAGACCCTCTTGTCCCCCACTAAGAGAAAAGTATATTTTACTCCCGAAAAGTGTGTGAAAATTGTAATTTTTCTTTTTCATATTTACATATTTAAGTGTAACAAATCAATACATTTATTTTTGATCCTACTATTATTACTATATATATATAAATAAAAAACGGAATCTTAATTTATGTTTAATGTAAAGAAACTAAGCAAAAAATAAAAGGACACCAACAAATTCAAAATCAACAAATTTATAAGCGAAAAATAACCTTCATTAAAAGTAAGATTCAATTTACACCTTTTGTATTACATTTTGAATAGGCAGTTTTTCTCGATGAGACGTATTAATAAAAATAAGAAATAAGTAAAAAGTGAAGATTTTCCATTAATGCAAGTTTGTTGTTGTTAATGTTTATATGAAAGCGTTTTATATAATCTTAAAACAATATGCAAAATACAGTAAAAATGCAAACACGAATAAACAAAAGATAAATTTAAAGAAAATTGAGATTAGTACAGAAAATAATTTTTTAGAAATAACAAAAAAGTCCACAAAAATGAAAAAAATTTATTCACCTTGCTGCTCATCATATAGACTTCTTTTATTTTCTTCTCCTCCACACATAATTTTATTTTGATCATTTTTTGCACTTTTTGCCTCAAACCTACAGAAGAAAAATATATCCATATATTGTAAATTTGGTGAGGTAGAAAATAAAAGTACGTCAGCCACGCTTGCCTCGTGTCCATGGGACAAGATCAACAGCAAAGCAATAAAAGCGATAGAAGCGTATTACAGAAAAACGCGAAAAAGCAACAATAACAACAACAAATATAAAAATTCGACAAACATTTAAAAATAAAATAACTAAAAAAGAAGTGTAAACTGGTCTGGATTTATTGGATCGTAAAAGTGCTTTCATATCCAGGTATTGGGGCTATTTGTTAGGTGGTTGGTGATGCATACGGGCTTGGCACTGATGTCTAGATAAGGAGTCTGAGTCTGCTTCTGCTTTCAGATCAGCAGTTTCGCTATGTACCGTTATTACTTTAAGTGAACTCGGACTTTACATCTGGCTTAGTTTAGACCAAGATTACACCTATATATTAAGGTATAGATTTGTTGTTTCATCCAGATTTGGTATTTTACATCAAAAGATTGCATTCTACATTTCCTTAGAAAAGGCATTCTGTATGTAGTTAGCATCGTCATTGTACCTTATTCAGAAAGGAATCTTTCATGTGGACGAATCTTATGGCTCTCTAGTTCAGTGGTGGGAGGTATAAATTCACTTATGTTGGTTTAGTCGATTATTCAGTCTCATACAAGAACTCAACATAATGCGTACAACAAAAAGAAAAACTACAAAAACATAGGTAAAACCGAAAATTTGATCAATTATGGTTAAACATTTATTTTTGGAACTGATTTGACAGTTTTGCCATTCCAAGGATAAGAAACGAAAATTTGGAAACCTAGATTTGTTGAGATTAGGATCCAAATTTCTTGGGTTTGCGGAGGTTATAGAATTGTTTGTTCCCTCTCTTTTTTGAATACTTACATATTTTCCCAAATTGAATAAAGGTAATCGTTCGTATACTCTGATACGCAGTGTTTAGCAGGTGCTGATTAAATAGTTTGCGGGAGTAGTATTTGAAGACAGTCCTATGTTATAAGAATTATGGTACTTGGTATAGAATTTATGTATGCTTATCAAACTTGTTTTATTTCCCTCTGATGGAGATACAAAAATTATCCGCAAATTTTATATGATTGAAAACCCGGTTATTGAAGGCCTATGTTTTTGGATGTAACTGCGAAAAATATGACTTTTCCTCCTGTACCCATAGTTATTATATTAGGATGTCATATCTTAGGTTAACTCCGCTGAGAGACTAAATACTAAAACCCGAATTCTCCTTTCCTAAAATTGATCTTCTTAGGTCCGATGTAGTTAAAATAGTCCACTAACTTTTCCAAGGACAGTTCCTATCCTAGCCCCAACCATTCTTATAGTTTTCCAAAGTAAAATTGTTGTGTAAGAAAGGGAGAGCAAAAGAATAAATACTGGAATTGTTGGAGGAACAATACTGAACAGTGTGAGCGAACCAGAGACACAGAAGAATGAACACAAAGGCAGCATTGAAATAATAAGTAACAACACCAACAAAATAAATGTAATGAATTCAACAAAAAATAATAATAAAAACTGATTCATTCTTTTTTGCGTAAGGCCAGGGCGCCTGGGTTCAGTGTGTGTGTATGGGTGTGTGACAATCCGCGCAACAACTTTATAAAGTAGCAGAGTACCGCGAGTGATCATCGAACGATCGCGAGCGAACAAGAGCAAACGAAGCGTGTAAAGCGAAATGTTAAAAAACTGCTGCGCCGCAGTTTTAGCCTCATTCACACATTGACGTTTGTGGAAGTGAGATCGTCGTGGAAATTTGTACGGTTGCTTGTGATTATCGGAAGTTACAAAAAAAATTACAAAACAAATATTAACATACAAAGTAAACAAAACTAGTGTTATAAAGTGTTAAAAGTTATAAAGTACGTTTATCCTAATTCGAAGCCTATTAGGTTGAGTGTAAAGTAAATTGGAGTGTAAAGTGTTAACGAATTGAACTCATTTTGAGTGTTTTGATTTCATAAGGAGTTTCTTATAAGTCCGCACATATAGGGAAACAAGTCAACAAAAGTTACATTTACATAAATTCTTGGAGTGGGGATTTTCATATTTTTGTGTGTGTGTGTTAGTACAAGAAGTGTGAGAAGCGCAAAAGCCGGACCAACGCCGCGCAGTTATGTCAGCTTCACTGCAAACGGTAAGTTGATGGCAGCAGACGAAGTGTTGATGGGAGAGAGAGAGCGAGAGAGAGAGAGAGAGAGAGAGAGAGTGAGAGATAGAGAGCGTAGCACCAAGTATGCAAAAAACACCTATTTTGTTCTTAACTATACTACAAACACCTGTATAACACAAAAGAATGTAACACGCAGGCGTGTTAACTGCTCATACACTAAATGCGAAACGTTTGCGTACAGATCTATAAGTACTTTTGTGTAGACAAGTTTGTTTCATTTATAACTACATCGATTGTTTCAAATTAACATTTTCATAAAAGGTTTAGAGGCTAAATCACTCAAGAAAACGAAAAAAGGGGCTAACAATATGACTTTAAAATTCTTAAAATATCGATTATTTGTTCTCCAAGGATACCCAAAAACCATAGAAGACTCACTTCCCAAAAATGAAATTTAAAACAAGATTCCCATTATTGTATGTGTGTGACTTTAAGCTTTTTTGTAGTGAGTGTAAACGCACAGATGCATCTACAGCAGTTCTGCGCTCTCCTATTCTCACGCATGCACTTGGTGACCAATTGCTTTCAACAACGGCTTTTACCACCATTTCTCCCCACAAATGTTCTCTCAAACTCACTCTTTCTGTCTCTCAATCCCTGCCTGTATATTCTTTGCTAAACGCCATATTTCAGTACTTTAGATTAAACGTACGAAACTGTTTTCTGATTGTTGTTGTTTTATTGTTATTATTGGCAATTTGCCATTGCGGTCGCGTGTTTGTTCTATCTTTCGATATTTTATTTATTTTAGTTTATAGTACCGCGAAGCGTATTCATACCGTTTCTTTTACGTCGGTGCGTTTTCTCTTATCGCACCGCTGAACCTGAGAGAGAACAAAATAAATCTACAATAATAAAATAACAAAATAAAATTTTTGGATTGCCTCCATAGCAGCAATAATCAGTTTTCTCTTATTATACGCGCATTTCGTCATACTCAACTTCAATAATCTCTCCTCGTTCCCCCACCGTAAACGACTCTTCCAAAATGGGTGCCATGCGTAGCCGGACGTTTATCGCTTCTCAGTGCCGTCTTCGCTGCGATCGTTGCCAACCGGCACTCCAACTTCGCACTTCACACTCCTCCATTGGAATGGTGCGTTTTCGCAATGGCCGCCACCATCAGGTAATTGTCAATTGCATTTGTAGATAAACATCTATCTACATTCGCGATATGATCAATTCTAAATTTTTTGCGGTTTAATCGGATTATTATTGTTTAATGGGCAGTGGTTTTAAGGTACCCTCACTGCATAATTTGACTCAATTACGAATTTATTGCTATTATAATTCCATGCATGCGCATCTATAAAACAGAGTTGGGTTTTGTTGTACTTTTTTGTTGTTTTCAGTCAGCAGCTCATTTTCATAATTCATGAGAATTCCTATTATTCAAATGTATCGACTGTATAATTTCCTATTTAATTTATGGGAAAATTGTTGTTTACAATATTATTTATTGTATTGCTTGGTTCGGTTGTTGTTATTGTTTTCATTTAAGGCATTAACTTCGGCTGTGCTGAAGTTGTAATACTCTTCACACATCCCACCGGAATAAAGGCTTTTCTATATATATGGGCATGATACAACACTTGTTGACTTCTGCCTAAGATATCCACATTATACATACCTTTGTTCAACGCCATAGACACATCGATTTTAATGGCGGCTAGACGATCCAATAATCGTAGCGACTTTAGGTTAGTGTACTCGTATATGTGTATAAAGTACAATCTGTCCAAAAATTTTAGCTCGATATTAACAATGTAGCTCCTTCACTGTGTTACAAACTTAACTAAAACCTTATAATACCGTCTTCTGCGTGAAGGGTATGAAAAATGAATCAAGTATTGCAGATATCAGAACCTGTTCCACCAGTACTGTCGTCAACTAATCAAAAGACATTTTAATTCCAAGCCCGAAATTATTCATAACTTTTACTTTTTTTGGAATCGAATGGGAGAAATAAATTCTGAAATTTTGCCTGAACTGTAGGAAGTGCAAAATGTCAGGTGTGTGTTGGTTGCTAATGGCCCAACTCATAGAGAAGCAAGAAGGTAATGAAAATAAGAATTTATGATAATCGTGAAAAAAATATTAATCACATAATTAATTTCGTTATGTAGACTTAAAACTTTTGACAGTCTTCCAATGTATATAAAACATGCGGGCTCCTTACTTGAAATGTGATCATGCATGACCATGATCCTAATATCCATTACCTAACCTCTTACATACTAGACACTCAGTTCTTTTAAATCACCTGTCGGTCATCCTCTACACAAGGTTGTTGTGCATTAACAGCCTAAGAATATTACAAGCCATTAACTTCTATTTCAAAACGTGTTACCAGGTGGAGGTGCTATAGAAAACACAAACTTCTCAAATCGCTGGTTAGATTTTTGAAAATTTATAACGGAAAGCAACCAGCAACCAGCAACCTTGGAATTTCTAAACTTGAAATTCTTTTTTGATTGCTAGAGAATTTTCTATTTCAATGGCTTTATTGTCTTGTTTATAAAAATCTGTATCTGTCTAGGCTAGGAAACTTTTACTTTTCGGCATGTTTTTAGTTGTTTATTACGTTGAATTATAATACCACATATTTACGGCTCTAAGTAGTTAATCCATTGATACTATTAAATCTACCACAGCTTGAGTAATTGTATGACTAAAAAATATAAACATCACATATTCAGAATGCCAAAACTAATCTAAGATATTCACTTATCTTTAAAATATACATCTTAGGCAAAGATTTGTACGGTTGATCCATAGATTCCACTAGGATCTATTAAAGCAATTGCGTCATACTCTTCACAAAGATCCGGTTGCACGTAATTTTAGCTTTGCTGATAATGCAAAGACTTGATTGCTGATATTGTAAACAGTATTGCATTACAGTCCGACTCGCTTTGTACGAGTATTACTTCCATTAGGAATTTTCCATCAGCTATATATGGGATGAGTGCAAAGAATGAATATAAACCTTATCAATGCTCCAGCTTTGCCTATTATAAGTCGAACATAAAAATATAAAACAGCATAGGAAATTTGAATTCAGACTAAAGTACACATTATTAAAATTAATAGCACTCGTATAGTATATTGTTCTTCCCCTATTACCATTATCAGTCGTATTCGTATTCGCATTCAATCTACATTGCCCATTTATCATGATCGTTTTTAAATGCTATTGTAATTTCACCGCAACAAATTCTAATGTTGCGAAGTGATCATTTCGAAATCCCGCGCGATTTTGTATATGCACGTGAGTGCCAAAATTTCGTGCAATCATCTATTATCTATTAACATTATCGTAGAAATGTTGTGAGAAATGCAGTATAATAATTTCGATAAGGAACACGCGCACAACTTGGCTGGCAAAAGTTATGCGGCAAACAGTTTTCGTAAATCACTTTCCGGCTTTCAGACCGTAGAAGTTTCGATTAAGTGGCGATAAGATTTTCGAGTGATTACATGAATATGTGCCTACCAATTATTGAGACGCTCTGACTAGTAACCGGGTGTGATTATCCCGTATGGTGCGTGACAAGTTCTTATCTCGCTACCCCACAAATATTTGATTTTTATCTAAATCTGTCATAGTGGATGAAGACAAGGTAATCTAGATGATTTTTTGAAAGTACATAGATCCGATGGGTAAATAAATATATTATTTACACGTAGCTTCTGTAAACAAGAACTTAGTTAAACAAACTCAGAAGTAAACAATAGTTGATGTTCACTTCGGTACGCACCTGATTCGGAATCTCTTATTTCACTCGTATGACCAGTTATGACCATTTCGTTGTAGCACGTGATAAAATTAAATAAATAATATATACCGCCATTTCTATTATTTTCGCTATTTATTATCGTATCTAGAATGTTTTGAATGGAGACAAATAGGTCATCGTTCTGGAATCTCAATTGCTGCGTCATTTAAGTGGAGGTGTTTATCAGTCGATTAAAATATTAGTAAATGACGTCATTTAACGCCAAAACAGTTTAAAGTATTAACCAATAATCACGTATTACCTAGGGAGGTGGCACATGGGAATTGCTATGACTTATATGTATGTATTACGGGGAGGTAAATAAATATGTTGTACTCGGACTGTGAAGCTTTGAGATTGTTTTTTTTTTTGAGTTATTCAGATCGTACGACATTGGAATACTTTAGTCTCGCGGTACAGAGTGACAGCGTACAACTGAACGGGCCCTTTCAGAGAATTTAAGGTTGTAGCTCCTAGATTTGGCGGAGTGTCCATATCGAAAACAACTTTTGGTCTTAATATAACAAATCTAATCCGCAGCATCCTGTGAAAGATTACTACACAAGTATTACTTCACAAAGGAGGACATTCTTGAACAATGTTAACAGCAAGGCAAGGATATACCATTCGCTTTGTCCATATTTGATGATAGTACAGCAAGCCAGGTTATTAAGGCCCATAGTTAGGTTCAGTAATTGGCCTATGTAACACTTAACTGTGTTGGAAGTTACAATAATAGAACTTGAAGATTTTATCGCTCAACCTTATCTAACTTGATTGAATTTTGCGATCGTAAACCTCCCAAAAATCAAAGATGCCATTGGTTGATGCCAATATGATATTTTCTACGTTTTACTTTGATTAAATTTAATTTCGAAATGTGGTCGGCACATCTTAGGGTTAATGACCGAAAATTTACATTAAGGTAACTGAACAAATGCTTATCTTTTAAACAAGGTTATAACAACAATACTGACAGGTCTGATTTTAATTTTACAAGTACATTTCTTTAGCGTAGTGAATTTTTAATAAACTCAATTTCTTAGTCAACTCTGATGTTGGCCAAGGAAAATGGGAAGCTTCTCAGATAATAATATGGTGGGTGTGGCAGTGTATCCCATTAAAGCTATAAAAGCTATTGACGAGTAACCAAACTCCACGAGGTCTCGCATTATCTTGGTGGTACACTACACCTTTTGTGTTCTGGCCAGTTTGTCCAGCTGATAACAGTAGACTTCCGAAGTAATTGTTGTGTTATTATATTTTATGCAGGGCCGATCTCATGTGTTGTTATTCGCCAGTTTGCATCAAGTAATGTGCATTAAGCTATTGTGTCTTTATAAGCTTAATCGGCTTTCCTTCGGAACGTGTTGCATCTTCGACATCAAAATTGCTGGACTGAAATTTTGGAAGTTAATCCTGGCACTGGCGTACTGTCAATACACCTTCTCCATACACATCGGTTCATTTCTTTCTGGCTTGAACAGAAATTCGCCATTTCTATAGTAAAAAATTTAGAAAAGAATTTGCTTTTTGCTTCCTATATTTTAGAAGTCTTTGCACAACAGTATGTCTTTTCTCCCAGTAAAAGGTTAGTTTAAGGTGCGTGTCCAGTAATGGGCCGTAATGTCCAGTAATGTGTGAAATAGCATGTTTACTACTGTATACAAAATATATACTGATGTTTTTTTTTTCCCCGCCCACCGTGGGGGTTAAAGCCCAATTTCTAGGACGGCTACTGTAGTACAGTTACAGTAGGCTACCGAGTCGACGCACACATTCAGGCAGGTAAATGAATTAACTGTGTGTGGGAAGTTCCTCGAACGACTTCGTATGCCTTCATGCATGAGCCGATGACGATATTTGATTATATGTGAGCGTTACGCTATGCAAAATTTTACCCTACTAAAACCAACTGAACTGAAAAGACCCTTCTGTGTACACCGTTTCGAAGTGATCGAGGAAATAAAGGTACATGTTATAATAAGGGGATTACTTTGAAGGCAATGTTATTAATTTGGAAAAATCCAAATGTAGATTTTTTAAACAAACAGTTAACTTTTTTTTTTGGACCATTCTCTTACGGCGTGGAACATCCGTTAGCGATAATTATTGCATTTGGTGCATAAATTGCTAAAACCTTAACAGGGTTTCGAAAGCATATTTTGATTTACTTCGCATAGTCCTTTGTCATGGTTCTATACGAGTATCTCGATACAGAAGGCTGTGAGGTTGGGATCATCGTCAGTTTATACGAAGTTCTAGCTATATTTTAGTCGATATATTGTTGTTTGTGGACACACCATTGTTTCCTACTAGTTTTTCTTCTCTGTTACCCCCCTTTTCACGTACCGACGGAATGTCTCGCTACCTGTTCTAATACCATTTAGATTAGTTATTCACGGGCAGCTGTTTGTATTCCACAAGGTTTATTTTCCATCTCTTCTACAGTCACTCTTTGGTTATTTCTCCCGTTTTGCCTCTCTCATTTGACGATGTGCTTTCCATGCCAATTTACCAGAAGTTCCTACGTTTAATGAATTTACTTACGCGCACATCTTAGGACGAATGTAACATCAAACCCCAACCCCATGCCATAGAATATTATCATCCACTAAAACGGCTCGTGCCGCCACTTCTAGTAGATTTTATTTTTGCGGGTTCATTTTGGGTAGTAAAGAACCAGAGAGCGAAATGTGAGAGCGAAAGTACTCGGTAGTAGCGGAGTGGAAAAACCCTTCTATCTCATTTTGTAGCCGTATATTTTCTGCTCATTCTCTCTTGATTTGTGGCACTCTCGATTGTGGGTCTCTCTGTCTGTCACTGTGGTTTTCTGTAGGGGTTTACTCTCGTTGCAAACTTGTGGTTTGCCATTCATGACGATGACTCAGTTTGTTTCTATATTTCTTACAGTGTGCATCGTGAACCTGCCAAGTTGAATAAGAAAATAATATATAACATATATATCGTGTCTATTGAATTTTTGCTAGATTCTTCTTCCGTATAGTATGAAACAACAACAACCAGTTTTCGGGGGAAATCGTTTGAATTGTTGCATTTACAAGCGTTGCAACTACGACAACATTTGGCAGCACTTTAGACGCAATGTATGATTTGCTTGTGAATTCCGGGGTGGGATTAATGGTTTAATGTCGTGCTATGCTGGCATTCACTGTTCTCTCTGTCACCTACACTTTATTCTCTTTCGCGATATAACCTTATTTATTTTCTTTATAGGCCACACTCGATGAGATACGCAATGCGGCAGCACGCATTTGCCGTGACTATTTAACCGGACGTTGGAAGGTAGTCACTCCGGAACAGTTAATCGTGAAGCGCATCAGGTGCGTACAATTTCATATTGGGTTGACACGTTCTAAACATATTTTCTATTGTCTTTTATTGATAAAACAGCGGTGGCCTTTCAAATTTCTTGTATTACGTAAGTTTGCCCGAACAAGTTGACGATGAGTACGACGTGGAGCTAAGAAGCCACAACAGCAATCGTCCCGCAACGGGTGAAATTGTGTCAACAACGGATGTCTTAGCCTCGGCAGTGGCGGCGACTGGTTTGGGTAGTGGTACTGAGTTGGGTACAGGTACGAGCTTGAGTTTGACGGCATACGATAAAAATAGCAATGCTCAACATGCAACCAAACGTCATCAGACGACTCAACAACAACAACAACAACAACAACAACGTGATATTTGCGAATCTATGACGCCGCCGGGTGTAGTGTTGCCAACATCAAATGGCGACATTGTCGGCATTGGAGATTTGTCACACGACACTGCCACAAAACCACTCAAACGCCAACGTATCGACAGCGGTAGCTGCGATTCGAGCTCATCGAAACGAATGCAATCAGCTCTGAAGAAAGAACCGCGTGAGGTACGTTCGGTTCTGGTCGAATGATATTTTTTGCAGAAAGATATGATTTCATAGCCCAACACAATTGTCCCAACAGGTTTTACTACGCATTTATGGTCAGACGCACGGCGATGACGCGTTGGAGAGCATGATTACCGAATCGGTTGTATTCGCTTTGCTCAGTGAGCGCAATTTTGGGCCAAAGCTGCATGGCATTTTCCCTGGCGGGCGTATTGAGCAATATATACCGGTAAGGTGGTTTTGACGTTGCTCAAACCACTCATGTCATTTGATCTGATTACTTTTTGTTTTTCTGTAAACTAGGCACGTTCACTTACCTCCCTCGAGTTGGCAGACCACCGTTTGTCCATGAAGATCGCTGAGAAAATGGGCGAGATACACAGTCTTAATATACCCATGTCGAAGGAGCCTGATTGGATTTGGAATTGTATGAAGCGTTGGCTACGTAGTTTGGATAGTGTTTACGAAGCGGATGTGGAGAGGTGAGTAGCTTGGGAGTTAATCTTGTTAGGTACTATTGTATGGTACTAGATATTCCCATATCTTTGGTCAGACAATGTTAGTTGTCATTTTCGGGTTAAAGACCCAATTGCAAATTTTGATATCTGTATAGTTTCTAGGCGAAAAGATGAAACTAGGTCAAGTGGGACAAGATATTTATAGTGCTTGCCTGTCGATTTCTTTGCCATGGCAAATTCTGTTGATAAACTGGCATGTGAATGGCTCTTGAAGTCTACATCAATTAAACCTTTTCTATGTTTTTAATTCAACGATAATTTGAGTGGTTTTATGATTAGGCAACGATAATTCGAGTGGTTTATGATTAATGATTTGTGTTGTTATATAGTTTTCGAAGTAAATCGTATCGGTTGGGGGATCTCAACTCTTCCAAGACAAACGGACTACAAAATCTTCTAAACTAACCTAAGTTTGGAGGTGTACTTTTAAAGTCCTTTTCTATATAAAGACATTTATTATATTTTTTCGTTAGTTAATTTCGTACCCCAATTATCTACATTAAAAAAAAACCAACTAAAGTGATGTGATGACGTGTAGGTAGCAGACGGAAACAATGCTTCTTTGCCACTAACTGCGTAACACTTAATGATGATCTCAAGTACTTGGGTTGCTGTATGACAGCAGATATTAAGAAAATGGATTATAGAACAGCACTCAGCAAAAGTGTGGAGTTTAGCGGGGCTTACTTAAAGGCCCATTGATCTACTACAAAGAAGGGGACAGACGTGAAACCATTTGTTAATTCATTTTATGCAGAATACTGTAAGACAGCGATTAAGTAACTTCACTGTTGCTTAAGACAGGAGAAATTAAGAGTCTCATATTTTGTACAGAATGTTAATTGTGGAGAAAGAGAAAACCGCCGTCAGTTTCTTGAGTCAGAGAAGTTGAGGGCAGTGTGCGTTGAAAAGGCTGTGAAATGAGTCGGAAAATTATAAGTGTAAACAAATGTAAATGAATTAGAGTTGAAACTAGACTGTCAATACAAACACATACTGAAACTGCAAGCCCTGAAAAACCTGCGGCTCCCTTGAACCAAGACGGCGTGTATAGCGCTTTGGATGTTGAAGAGGCCAACTCTTCTTGATTCAACACCATTGACAAATTCTTTTTCAAGAGTTGGTGGTTCCTAGTACCTGAGGTACTAGTATAGAGGGTTCTTCATTTCACGTTAGTGTGAGTTGGAATTCTAAACCTTTGTAATCTGAGAGGCTGAAGTCTCTCGTACCTACGTAGAGTTATTTATTTAAAATTATACTTTTCACCTTCTCCTTTACTCCACCAGCAAACCCAACTCGGCCGTTCTAATAAAGCAACGTGAACTTATGTCTATCATTGACTATGTAGAGCAAATTAAATGGTTGAAATCGGTTATAGACAAAGGAAACTATGTCGTAAGGTTTTGTCACAATGATCTGCAAGAGGGCAATATACTATTACGCCAATCGCCTGCAGGACATGATGACAGTTCCACGCGTGCCTCAATCAGTAGTTTGCGGTAAGTAATTGACATTCTAATCTACCCACCTATAATATTATTCATACACCTATTAGCTCAAACTTTGATGAAACACTTGGTGACAGTCTTGATGGCAATGGCAACATGGAGCTCGAATCAAATACAGCGAAGTAAGTGTCAACAAACCCTAGCCCCATCCGAGACACGCACAACGAATATGGGGCACATTAGGTTCATTTCCTTATCATATTACCCAAAATTTTTGGCATAAATAATTTTCACACATTTTCTAGATATCTGTGAATCCGATTTGCATTGTCTAAACGTCACATTGTCATTGAAAATACTGTTTAAAATACCGGTTTCAAAAAAGAACAGGTTACTTAGCCTAAACTATCATCTGCCATTATTAATGTGCTCCTCTTACATTCGCAGCAAAGTTCACATTCAACCGCATAGCGTGGAGTTGGACACTACTGATGACTCTGCACTGGATGCCAGTTTCACATCGGAGAACGAGCCGGATCTTATAATTATCGACTTTGAATATTGTGCGTACAACTATCGCGGCTTTGATTTGGCCAATCATTTTGCAGAATGGACATTCGACTATACAAATCCGGAATATCCATACTACTCTCACCATAGGGACAATTATCCGACAATGGAACAAAGACGTGATTTTATTGTCACCTATTTGAAGAAGTACCATGATGATGAGGACTATGAACCGAGCTCCGAAGAGTTGGATGCTTTGGATAAGGAAGTAAAGCTGTTCAATATGTTCTCACATCTTTATTGGAGTTTGTGGTCAGTTGTGAATGTCACATCGAGCATCGAGTTTGGTTACTGGGTAAGCTTTTTATATACATATTTACTTTTGAAGTTTTAGTGTTTACATTGGTTTATTCTTTATGCCTTCTGCAGGACTATGCCGAGGCACGCATCTTAGAGTACCAACGTCTCAAAGCGGCATATCTCGCCGAACAACAATGAATGTAATTTTTGAAGATCTGCTTCTATTGCTCTATATCTACAAATTCATCAGCTCACCTGTTGCTGGCAGTTGTTGCTCCACACATACGGATAGCGACTGTTTGGTTAAATTCACACGTATTCGTATTCGTTTGCTGAAACGTGGCCTTAAAGCAACTGAATTGAACTAACTATAATAGATGTAATATTCTAGAGTCGTAGATTTACATTGATATATACACAAAGTCTAGTGCTTAATAATGCGCTGTAACGATAAAACGATAACTATATTTTATAAATTTATGGCATTAGGTTATATATAATTTACGATAACCGGACCATGTATATGTACGTTTGGATGGTATTCTTTTCGTAAGGCGAATTTGAGACCATTTTTTTAGATACGAAATTAGAACAAAAAAATATTCAATTGTATACCAGCTGTGATGTTTGTGTATGAAAGTGAAAAGTCGCTAAAGTGAAATATTATTATGTAATAAATCTAAGTCAACTTCAAGACCCGTTCTTAAAAAAAGTATTAGGCTGCGCCTGTTCTGCTAAATAATCGACTTTCTTTTTCTCTCACCGAAACAAATAATTGCATTTTCTTTTCCGATAAAATACTTTTATGTCCACATTCGAATTTTCCAGAGGTACACAGCCAAATCAGGGCCTTTGAAAATAAATCGTACGAAGGATGTTTTCAAGCAGCTGCATTACAGGTCTATAGTATTATGTACTTATATATACTTAATCCTTACCTTAATCCAAAGGTTCACAAACCTTCTAATATAGACTACTTACTGTCTTATAAAAGTTATACACTTTAAGCACTTTTACTTCTACTGGCATGAAATGTTTAAGCTTATGTTGAGTACTTATTACAATTTCCTTAATGAATTTGAACTTAGTTACTTTTGTCATTTCCATTACTAACAATTTAAGTTTTATCAAATGAATAAATTGAATGATCAATAATCAATAATAAATATCGGAATATGTGAAATATATTTGAATGCTTACCTTAAATTGACAGTATTCTATAGTCCAGATTTCGCCTTAGATGATTGAATGAGTCACTTCGACACAAGTATCGATAAAAAGCATTAGAGCCTAGCATTACAGTATTGAAGAAGCCAAAAGTTGACTATCATGAAGCCGTCTTAACTACATATGCGGATGACACAGCCCAAAAAGCTTAAGAGTTAATTTAGGATTACTTGTAAAGATTTCACGCCTGGCAAAGAGTTGAAGCATTGGAATAAACGCAGAGAAATTTGCGAGAATTTCTGGTCTCTTCTTGGCAATAGTTAGCTTCAAATGGTCAAATTGTTGACAACAGAGTGTGAATTACTTGGTTTGTCATATGGAAGCAGCTCAAGGTAGATGATTGTCTTCCAGCTCCACCAAATGTACAGCAAAACCTTGCTGGCTGTTAGTCCTCGCTTGCATACATTTTGAGCTGTTTAACCGCGCTTCGACCACCAACGTTTTTCTTGACGATATCGTATCTCACCAGTTACCATCCGTTTTCATACGTTTCGCAGAAGAAAATTAGATCCAATTTGTTTTTTTGCGACAATTCGGGTGTACGTTGTTTCTTTTTAAATTTAGCTAAAAGGTTTAAAACTGTTTTTAGCCAATCTTAAGTTCTTGGGCGTTGCTTCGCCTTTTATAGCAATTTTCGATGAAAGGGTGCATCTTTCACGACGAAATTGGCGGAACGTAGCCGTCGCAACCACGATTGCGCATAATTAGGTGACGCAGTGTCGGGGCCGTTAACATTGTTCACAATTTCACACGCCTTGTTTGCCTTTTCGCCTTTATTAAAAAATAAACCAAAATGTAAAAAAATTGAAGTTTTTCCTTATTGGCATCCATGTTTAACAAAATTTATCTCACAACTGAATTAACCAAACCCAAATTGGCGTAGGTATTCCGTTTGGAGTGGAATCACACATTTATAATAAGCCAAAATGTGAATCAGTTTAACGATCAATTATAACGAATTATAACTTACTAAAAATGACAAACTAAAAAATAATAGTTTTCTTTTTACTCAACCTGTTATTTATTTATTTATTTTTTTTTTATAATTAGAGTATAACATTTATCGCAGTAAACTGCATAACACATTTGTCGGATTAAAAAAATAAAGACGTTAAAAAAAATAGACAGACTAAATTAAAAATGATGCTAATTGCGCCGAAAAGGCAATGACATAGCAGGCTGATTCCTTCTTAGGGGGAGATCAGGCGGGTGTAGCCTCTTCAGTCTAAGCCTTGTTGAGACTCAACCTGTTATAGAAACTTTATTATACAGAAATTATGAAATTTGTTACCACATTTTTTTAAAATATCGGTAATTTTAGTTTGCTTTGAATCAATTTTTATAGATTTGAACACATTAGTCGGTATTCTTCAAATGTTCAAACCAAGTCAATTGAAGAAGTAATTCGTTCTAATGCCTTGCAATGCAGGTAACACATGCAGGCACCTTTCGACAGTCTTCTTTTTATATCCTTTGCTATTTTGAAATTTTGGGAAACCCCAAGCTATGTTTTACTTTTTTTTTTTTGCTACACTGTATTATTAATATGCGTAACAGAAATTTGTCTAAAAATATATAATTCGTTATATGGAGACAAAAATAAACACATTTTAAAATTTCGGCTGCAAAATTTGTTCATTCTAGAAAAAGCTTGAAATCGATTCGTAATAGGCAGAGCGTCATTCTGTAGAATTTCATTATAGGAAGTTGGACTCCATATAGAAATGGATGTTTATCCGTCTGTCTGTCAGTCCGAACACCAAATTGGTACCTACATGGATCTTATCATGAAAAAGGTTTTTGTGTGCAAATTGGAGCGAAAGTCTACCGGAATAGTCCTTCAATTTTTTTGTATGATATCTCAATATATATAGATAGCTTCATCCGTTTTGCCGTTGATATTTACTTTATTAAAAATCAGTTTCAATCATGTATATATTGGCCATTATTATTTATGACCTTTTGCCATTTTCCGTGTAGCTTCATAATTCCATAGGTGTAGAACTTCTTGGAAAACTTGGCCAAGTGATTTTCAGCACTGGGTCCGGCGTCCGCTCACAGCATTCCCAGAGTAAACTGTAAAAGCACAAATTTTTCGGCATGTTTTTGCAGCGTTTTTCCCTCTTTTATAGTACAAAATCATCACATAGCGTACTTCCTTAGCTATTTTACTCATATTCAAATCAGCAGCTGTGTATGTTCTCACAAAAAATGTAGCCTGAAATGTCACCTTTCAAACACATGTTCGTTTAACACAAGCAGATTAGTGTTACCAGATTTATGGACACCAACACCATGTAGTGGCAAAAACCGCGGAGACTTTTTATATGAACTATTACATCGATTTCATGTGTTGCAAATCTGGTGTGGGAAAAAAGGCGCCAGTGGAGCTTCGAAATCAAAATATTGGTCAGTGTACGCGCGTACTAAGCCAAGAACATGATCGTCGAGACAATGAGACTAACAAACAGCGTTTGGGGAAAATTCGAATAAGAATTTCTCAAGCGCGTTCCATTGGCTCTAGAAAAACGAAAAGCAATTGAATTCGACAACGAGTATGGCGCTCAGACACAATCTTTAGTCTATTACGACGAAGATTTATTGGTCGGCCTGGTACAATGAACATTGTTTATCAACATTACAATGCTTTAGAGTTAGGGCTCGAAACGCGCGGTTATGTTGTTCGGGCGGAAAGGTTCTATTAAAGAACTTGTCATTTACATCTTCTTTCTACACAAATCCCGGCAGCAACAGGAACTCTAAATCTGAAGAACTATAAATCTGAATGAACTCATCGTAATCAAATCGAATCAGGATTACAGAATTTTATTATTTTAAATGTATGACGATTCCTCAACTCAACGAAATCTTAAATTTAATTTGACGTTCATTCTCATAACATATAAAAAGAAAAAAGAAACTTCCTTGGGAGTATCCTCAATTTGATTTCTGAGATTTAAATTCTGCTCGTATGCTTTAAGTAAACTTTCAGCATACCATACTTTCAGCATAGCATAAAAACAAACTCAAAGCAATCAGTTGAAAACATCTCGGTGTAGAGTTCAACTATGGACCTTGGGGCACTGAAGTCGTCTTTCCCATGCATATGTAGATACATGTATTTATAATAAGAAAATGCTATACCCACTGCAACATCATGTTCCACATAAAATGTTTGCCAGTTTCTATTATTCTATGGGTGGTTAGGTAGTCCTCATTGTAGTTGTTCCTGTTGTGGTTGGTTTGTATGTTTTCTTTCTTTGCGTGTGGGGCAAACAAACTCCCAAGGGCACAGAAAATTATACTGTCCACATTAAAATGTTGGCGTTGGCGTTGTCTAATAAAAATAAACAAACCAACGAACTTGAGATTATTCTCTAGTCATAACCGACCGAAGATGGCCTAAAGGTAACGCATAAAAAGAAAAACCAAGAAAATCTCACGTATATTGCTGGTGACTAGGACATGCATAGCAGAGATACAGTTGCTATTTAATGTTCGAGTATGCGTACATAATTTTCACTAAGGCCGCGAGTCCTTTGCGTTATCACTAACAATTTCGACGTACTCAGTCATATCACCTTTTTTTTGAAGGACTCGCGAAAAAAGGAAATTTTTGTAATCTGATTGCTTTACGGAGCGTGGAAATTGGAGATTATGGGGCCCGCGTTAGATTCCAGTGTACAAATAAGAGTGTGTGAATGTAAGCTGTCAAAAGCATTTTTGCTTAATCAAAATGTGTCGCTGTTAAGCGCTTTCCGTGCAACTTTCTAAATAGACAAAGGAGTCATAGTGTATCTCTATCAGTCAAGTCACTCTGTCACTGAGTCAGTGAGTCAGTCAGTAAAGTAAAGAGGGATTATGTCTACGTTAATTACGCAAATGGCTCAAAGGAAATTCGTTTGTGTAATCATTTTGTTAGCACATCCTTTTTAATAGGGTTGAGCATAACATGAACGACTAAGTTAAAGATAGTTGAGCATCTCAACTAGTCAATATTGGTCCATGTATGCCCAATTACCAAACAACCTTTGACAACGTGCCTCTCACAAATCTCAATAGATGGCCGCCCGTTGACGCATAAGCCAATTGTCAAATAAGACGGTAGTGTCTTAGGTCAGTGCAGTGCAGTGCGGCAGCGGTTTTAATTAATGCTTCTTTGCCTGAGTTGGTCCTAAAGCTGGGGCATGCTTAGTGGGTCAGCTTGGCCGTTCCAACTTGCATGGGCAAACAGCTCGAATTAGTTGGCGTTTAACGTTTATTGCAGTTGATGCAAGTCTAAAGGGTATCTGCTATGCTGTAAACTAATAAATAATAAGAAGGGTTGAGGTAGAGCACCAAATGGTTTCCCTGTAATGAAGGATTAGTTTAGTGTAGAGAAACAGAGGTGTAGTGAAACGTGTGTAGAAAGGTGTATCGAAATGACTTGTATTATTGTGTTGCACGAGTATATGTCAGAAAGTTATTGAAGAACTTAGTCGGATTCATCATCTATGTAGGCCTAGTTACGGCGTGGCAATATACGTGCGGTTTTCTTGGTTTCTCATTTCTCTCATGCATTTGTTTTTTCTTTTTATGCATTACCTTTAGGCCATCTTCGGTCGGTTATGACTAGAGAATATTCTCAAGTTCGTTGGTTTGTTTATTTTTATTAGACAACGCCAACGCCAACGACAATGCCAACGCCAATATCAGAAAACATCAGAAGGTGATATACGCTATGAGGAGAAAATAGATTTTTTTTTCATTATTTTACAACCAGAAATCAGTCTTGTAATACTCCTCACACCCAATATAGTCTCAATAGTTGGTAAGAGGTTTATGTGAATTAACTTTAAAAGTAATCGAACTAGATTTCAATTCCATAGGTCCGTAGGTACTAGAGGTCTGCATGAATGCATTCAAAATGGCCTTTTTTGTACTCATGCTCAATTGAATGAATTTGACATTAATTTTATTTTATGCCGACGTCCTCGCGACAAACGAAATAGACTAAAACATCACAATTTAAATTAACCAATAACTAATATTTAATTTCGATCCACATTACGTATTAACCACATTTTCCATCAGTTTGAATTTATTATTCACTGTTTAAAAAAACAAAAACTCAATAACTTTGAAACTCGCCTCTACGTAAATAAACCAAATAACCAAATGAATGCGTATCTTTTTCCTTTTCTCGTTTCGTTTCTTTACACACACTTCCTTCATTCATTTGGTTTTGAGTATTGATCGTTTACTATGCGACAATCACGCAAAAAACTGAGACGCGTTGCTGGTTGGTTGCCTGGTTGGCGAAAATGAGTACGACATTCAAGGTACTCATTTATGATAAGAAAATGAATGCACTCGTGCAGACCTCTACAATGTACTCGTAATGTATATATTTTTATGGTTCCGTACGTTTGAGTGAAAAGGGAACCAATACAGGTTTTAGTCCCGTGTCTGTCTGTCCCACTTTTACAACCGACTTGCTCCAAATCTACTGCAACGATTATGTTGTGTCATATATATTTTTTTGTCTATAGTCTATATAGCTGAGGACAAAATTGCTCATTTGGTGTATTGACTGAATGATAAAGTAATTTTTCTGAAGGTACTTCAGTACCGATTATGCTTAGATTGCGCCGCTTTCGAGCAGCCAGTCAAAAAGCTTCTATGATTGAGATGCAGTCCGTCTGTAGAGTGCCCATTACCCCCTATAATCCTTTGAATATAACAAGCAAAATATTGTATAGTATTAGCGTACAGTTTGACAAATTAACTTCAATTCACTTACTGAGGGTTTAGAGTAGGTTTAAAGTCAGGAAAATCTAAGTTTGAAAAGAATACAGTTTGAGGTTAATTATATTAGCTTGAAGGTAATGAAATTGGAACATTTGACTTGTATCTTGTATGTATGTCGTGTACTTCTTCCATGAGAATATGCTATGCTGTGTCTTGTTTCGAAAGCTGCACCCCCAACATCACTGAGCTACCAGCCGATACACGAGGTTAGGTGGCGTAAAATAAACCCAATATTTTCGTATTTATTTTTAGTGATGTCAGTTGAATATTCTAACATTTTAGTTTATTTGATTTTTCACTTGAATTGCAAACAAGAAATTTATTTGCATTAAATTGACACGTTGCTTGCTGGCGTTTACACGTGCGGTTTCGAATGTGTAGATGAGTGTTTGTGGATCTGTCTGATTTTCAACTGACAACTACAAATATTGACGATATCTTCTTTTTGCGTTTGTTTAAAATTTCAGTGAAAACTAAGTTCAATAATAAACCGAGTAAACAGACGGACAATGGACACAGCTGAAGCAAGCTGAAAATTTACTGTGTGATTAGTATTAAGAATATTATTTTAAGAATAAACAAGAAAGAGTGATGGCGATCTTCACGCTTGGAGTACTACAATGATTTGTATGGAACCTATATATCAATCCTAGTATTTTTGCATTTTAAGAATTGATGTTAAATTGATATATTTCTAATCGGGTATATATAATTTGTTACAAAGTCAGCGGAATGGAGCATCGTTAGTTCCACCTACGAGATATGCTAGTGATCCTTCCTATTTTAGAATGGCAGACCAACAGAGCTATAAGTCATAATAAATATCATATCATACATATGTCAGCAAAGTGCGCACTTTGTCATTTTGCAGCTCGCAACTTTGAGTCAATTTCTCATCGATTTAAAAAATGTTTATACAACTGCTTTGCTTTCAGAACATGCTTTTGTTTTGCTTTTTTGTTTGTTAAAGTATTCAAAACTTACAAGCGCCCTCAACTACGGTTCTCTATAGCATTTTTGTGACTAATGGTTTGGCACTAGTCGACTGCCATTCCTTAAAATTATCACGCCGCTTGGCTTTAGAGTTTAAAAGTCATTTACATAATGTGTACTGTCACCTATTCAAATGAAATCCATTTGTCCTGCGTGGCAAGTAAAATTATTAGCAATGGTTTGATATGTTACTTTAAGCCTTTGATAGTGATATATGTTTTCTCGGGCTTGATTCGGTTCTGAATTAGGTAAAAATATGTATAAAATTAATGTAAAATTTAACCGTCGAAATAGTTCACACACCTTATCCACAGAACAACCTACTGATACTTTAAATCAAACATCCATTGGTAGTCACTGCATAGGCCAGCTCTACTTAAACTAAAACTTTCTTTATGTTTAATTAGATGATGCCTCTAGTCTAAGTTTTTATATACTAACTCATTTCTAATTTTTTTTTCCCAATTTTTCCTTAATATTTTCACACTATCTAACACACCTTATTAACCAAACTTAGCATTTCACAGTAGTAATCCTTTGATGTAACTAAATTCTGTATGTATGTATTCTTCCAATTATAATTGTTGTAAAAAAAAATAAATAAATGAATAATATGTACTGAATGTATGGAGGATTGATTTTAATATTTTCGATAAAAGATAGATACTGAGAGCACTTCAACCACAATAGATTTTTGATATGAAACATCTTTGGTTTCGGTGATGTGAAATTTTCGTCACAGCGTCACCCTTCTTCGTGTAGAAAACAAGCGTAACATATATTGATTTTTATTTTCATGATTAATTAGAAAAAAATCATAAAATAATTATTATTTGTGATTTTTAAAATAAAAATTTAAAATAATTTTTTTTTTATGATTTTTAAAATAAAATTCGTAAGTAATTTTTATTTTTTGATTTTTAAAATAAAAATTGAAATTAATTTATATTTTTTGATTTTTAAAGTAAAAATTACAAAATCATAAGAGTTACGGTCCTTGGTATACAGCAAAAAGGGAACAAATTAGGCGTTCAAGTAGAAAGGCAGCAGACAAAATTGATTTCAAATGGGTGTACGAATATTTTAGGTAAATAAAAAAGTGTGTGTGTCAATTGGCTGCCCGGATACCGCGTTGTTCGAATTAGCGAGTGTCTGCCTTATCGAGGTTGTACTGTATTATTCACTTATTTCATTCTTTTGATATAGAGATTATGTTGATAGTTTTTCAACCTTTGTCCAGCTTTCATTATCACTTCTATTGTATGGCAAATTACCCTTACAACAAATCTTGTGTTCAATTATTTCCGACCAAACTTTAGTTTAGCATAATGAATGCAATTAAGTGGAAGCATAGCAGAATTTCAACTAATCGAATTCAATATTGCATTTAATTACATTTGAATATACTCTTATTGTATCTGAGCAGCACAGGCAAACGGAAATGCACAGCGCTAACCAACTTTTGGTCTTCAAACGCAGACAGGGGGTCTCACGACTTGAGTCGCTGTCCCACTCTGCTGCGTCAGCTTGGACTAGAACGGATTTCGCAAAATTGCACAATGAGTAATGCAAATTCAATTGAAACTCTAAGAGACAGACACACGCACTTAATAAGGAAGTTGACTGTGGACCTCGTTATTCATTGTTTGTGTAATTTCGGGTTTCAATTATTGCAGTTTAAACTTCTCAAAATGTTTGTGTCTGCAAATGTCGGCTTTGCAAATTATGTCCGACCAAGACAAGTTTTTCCCTGAAGTTCGCAATTAAATCAATAAAAATCACATTATCCACAGTGGCTGCTTAACGGTATTTTGAAGATCGAGGTAGCAAGTAACGCATAAAATCGCTTCGCAGTACTTAAGCTAATCCGGAATGCGGTGGAAGTCACGACGGAAGTTGAAACGGAAGCTCGCAAAGTGCGGCCTCAGAAAAGGAAACGAAGAAAGTGACGCGAATAACAAACAAAATGGCTGATTTCAAGACCAAAAATGCTTTTAAACCATTGAAGCGGATATGGGCGAGCTTAAGAAAACCATTTTGGATGCCAGTTTTGACTTGGCCAACACGGTTATTAAAACTGCCGTCCGATGCCAGCTGTGATGCATTTTAAAAAGTGGTTAATGTAAAATATTTTATGCCTTAAATTTAGACCTGGAGTGTAAATTCCATACCAATTTGAAAGCAAAAAATATTGTAGTAAATGTCCAGAACCTTCTTGTAATAAAAGAGTAAGGATGGCATTAGGAGGATTGAAAACAGTATGAAATAAGGACAACCTGTCATAATTGAACCTCTTGCTCTTTGGAATAATATATCTATCTATTAATCTTCTACCTATATATATAAAATTGGATGTATGTCTGCTATAGACGCCGAAACCGCTGGACCGATTGTGATGAAAGTTTCAGGCAAACTCTAGAATAGCCTGTCGAGTAATCCTGTAAAGGTTGGTGTGTTAAATAAATTGGATTACATGTATAAAATAAATATTGCTTCATCAGTTTGCCGTTGAAAAGTATTTTAAATTCGAAATCTAAAAGTCTGTGGAAGAAAAATAATAAAAAAGTTTAACTCACAAACCGCCTTATTTGTTTTTGCGTCTGGCGACGAAACGATAAATGTCGTATATAACAACAACATGCTTCACTGAAGAGAATCAACCCATGCAGCAAAATACGTAGCTCCAATAAATCTAAATTTCTTGCAGATACGCTATTGAAATTCTTAATGTTTGTACTTTTACGGAATTTTTATTTTCTTCGCTAATAGAAAAGGCAGCACAAGGTCTGGCAGGCTTCACTGGTATAGCATACTATTCATACTTTCGAAAAAACAGTTGGGTTATTTTCTACACTAATTTCAAGTTTTTATGTACATGTATCCTTTTCCCTTTAATTTAGCGATTTTTCCGTTAAAGTCTTAGAGAACCTAATTCATTGGCCTCAGTATGTAAATTATAATATTAGGCCGTGTAATATTAAATTTCCAAAATTACACTATTGTGATAATTCTTTTTTTTTTGTTGCAAATCTGCACATTTTATATCTTTAAAAAATCGGTCTAAGCTGTTAAAAAAGTTTACAACTTTTTATAAAAAATAATTTTGCAGAAAGTGAATTTGTCGCATTATTATTAAGAATCGCAGACCGCTCGAAACATCAACAGTGTATTTGGCTCTACGTATCAATCAATAACAAATTGGTTCGCTAAATTATGCACAGAGAATTTTGACCTCACAAATATGCCACGCGGTTGCACAGAATTAATGGTCGATAACGACGAATTAAAAGGTCACTGTTGAGGCTGACCAAAGTGCACAGAACAGTTTGATGTTTGTAAATAAACAGTACTTACTCACCTGGCTCAAATCGGTAAGGCAAAAAAGTTGGATAAGTGTGGATAAGTTGGATATGTGGTTCTATATGAGGTCAACGGAAAACTGAAAAAAAAAAACAGAAACAAAAATTGATTCATATTTGAACCGAATTATAACTTATTTTAAAAAAGTAACTCAATGTGGTAATCGTAAGCGTTGGATAAG
This sequence comes from Cacoxenus indagator, assembly GCA_035041755.1. Classification (NCBI taxonomy): domain Eukaryota; kingdom Metazoa; phylum Arthropoda; class Insecta; order Diptera; family Drosophilidae; genus Cacoxenus; species Cacoxenus indagator. The sequence continues at coordinate 76,863 of JAWNKX010000218.1, read as the reverse complement.
GATGAGATACAATAACACACATCAAAGCGTAATATTCATTAAAATCTGATTATGGTAATTGTTTGTTGGTCTGTTGCAGGTGTGATCAATTATGACTTCATGACACCTGGCTCAACGATCACAACTGATTGGTCAACTGATCGACTCTCATATTACGGCACGATAACGCCACACTGCTCAAATGGCTGTGGCAAAATTACAGGAACTGGAATTGGAACTCCTTCAACATCACCCATACTCACAGACAAATCTCCCACGGATTACTATTTGTTTCGCAGTTTGCACAACTGTTTAGTAGGAAAACAATTTAATTCCAATTCGCTGTAAAACTACTAGAAGGCTAGTTCATTGACTCCCGTCCGGTAGGGTTTTATACAATCGGTGAATGAATAAAACCACCTCTTGTATTAATATACTGTCAACCAACTTTGCTTTCATTTCTGCAAATTAATTATTACACGACCTAATGTATTCAATAATTCAAAGTCCATCACAACTTAACATCAACTTTGTAACTGTCTGGCATAATGCAGTTTTAATATTTATCTAGACGAACTTTCAATTTTCAAAATGAGAACTGGAGTAGACAATCCTGGTAACTCACGCGTTTGTTTACGTTGTGGTCAGTTTGTGTAAAGTTTACAATAAACTGCTTCTAAATTACTTTGACCAAGTTGTGAGCAACGCATTTCCTCAACTGCAACTTCTGACAACTTTTTCGTGCTATTGTTTGAATTAGCCAATGCCGGACTCAGTGACTCCTCGCCATTTAGAGCCGTAAGAGTATGTTACTCTACTACTACTTGAAGTTCCAACTGGCGCAGCTGTCTCCGTTCTCCGTTCGTCCTTTGCCAAAGTACTTCCCTTGATTTATTGTTGCTTTTTGTAGCATATTTTCTTTTGTTTATTAAAGTGACCGAGATGGCTTCAATTTGTGTTTAAATTGCGTGCAGTACACAAAGGACATGAAGGAGTAGAAAATGTTTGCAGTTCCAACTGCTATGTGCATTGTGGACATAAAATGTTATCATGAATGGACGACTTTGAATAAAAATATGTCTTGAATTGGATATTTGCGAACTAAATTTTAATAGTGATTTTTAGTGAATCTAGTTGATTGTTATATAAATTTGAATACTCCTTTACTATAAAAGGCAAATGTAGAGTATAGCACACTTTTCTGAATAGTTGTGATGTGAAGCACTTTTCACAATCTAATATAAGATGTGTAGCTTCTTACGAGGTATATAATCTACTAAACTCCAAAGATACCAGAGCCAGTACATGAAATGACTTCTCGGGAAAGAGGATTATGTACCGGGGACTAAACAGCGATACTAGTAATATCTCGATTTGTCTTCATTATTCTAGCTGTAAAAATCCTTCTAGCTTATGATGACGAGGCAGTAGGTTGAGAGCTCCTTTTGAAGTTGCCCACTTTGGGTTAAGTCTCAGAATATGATTATCTCTTAGTCAACGCCTGCTTATTTCTATACTAAAATTAACTTGTTTTCATCTATTGTGTAGTTCAAAATCGTGTCAAGAACATTTTAAATAAGTAAATCTTAAAGCCTTTTCCAGGTTCGGATCAATTGGTCAGCCCAATAACAGAGAAAGTACATATTTGGCAAGTTATGTTTTTTCAGTTGTAATGCAATAGTTGCTACCAAAACATTTGTTTTTGTTTAATAATTTATTTATACATAACTTATAATATGTAATCTAAAGACTTAGTAGTGCTTCGACTCGACTATTTTAGAACAGGAAGTTAAATTAAGATTTGATGAAGGAATATATTTTTTGTATGTTAACGATAATGGATTTGTGTGGAAGGTGGAACCTGCCCGAAGATTTGGTTTCCAGCTTTGGCTAAGGTTGTACATTCGTCCAATAGGTGTTTTAGAACCGTACTTGAACAGCTAGTTCGAACAGCGATGGTTCCATGATTCTTCTGTCAGTAGTTGATGGAAAGTTGAGTTGGCAGTTGAAGATTTAGGGTAGTGTTGTAGACATGTGATAAAAGAAGAAAGATGTAGGGCCACGTTAGTTATGGTGAAACTTTATTTAATGCATCTTCGAAAGAAGGATATTACTTTATATCTGTTGGTGGCCTTTATTGGCTCTTTGGTAATCGTTAGTCAAGATGTTCTTGATAGAATAGATAGATAGATTGGGAATAAGTTTATAGGTAATTTTAGTGACTCTGTTTAGTAAATTGGGAGTCCGGCTACCGGCAGATGGATTTTCTACGTTCTGATCCAGTAACGATTTGCCTAACATTCTTAAGCGATGTTGGTCGATCATCCAAGAATACTTGCATGAGATTGGTAAAGTAAGGAGAGCTTTGGATCCCTTATATTATAACAGCAAACAAAAAAGCTATACGATTCATTACATTCAACTTAATGCTTCAAGTGAACAATAATGAAGATTCTATTGATTGCTTAATCACTGGAAATTAAAAATTAACGAATCAACACAAAGCACTTATATGCCAGGTTTACATGTGTTTGTTGAAGCAATCTTCAAATTGTTCGAACTGGGAATCCAGACAATTGGATGGAGTAAACGAATTTTTAATGGATGAGTGTTCAGCGGTCAAATTAAAGTAGTCTTGGACATCAAACCCACAGCGTCTGGGTTAAAAGCAAGGCATCATTCCCACAGAGCCTCTGAAACATTTATAAAAACCATACGCTGATCAATTCGATTTGGATTTATAAAGTTAACTATGGTTAACTTTATATGACTGGCAAAATATAATGTCTGCATTAAACATATAATGTTTTTCCAAAACTTTTTCTTTATTTAAAAGGTTTTCAAGTGCTAAGAAGGCATTAATCGAACGATTGGAACTTTCAACATGAAATTTAGTCAATGCCGTTAAAAATATCGAGGTAAAATCTTTAAGTTTTGCTCCACACATTTCGAAACTTTTGTGCAAATCTTTGTACTTGCAAATTTCAGTAACGGAACATTGACATTATTTTAAAAGCAAGTTTTTCTTCATCTCTTTTCTCTTTCACAATCATCCCAACAATTTTTAGGTGAACACAAAGTTGTAGCCAAACAAACGAAAGCGCGAAGTATGGTAAAATCCATCAATATAAACCATTATGAAGTTAGCAAGTTGTTTTTATTTTTGTTGTCGTATTTTTATGGTGATTTTTCTACATATTTTCCTTGCGCTTCTCCATTTTCATTTTCAGCGTGGTCTTCATATATTTTGTACTTGGCATTTTTGCTGCTTAACCGGGTTAACAAAAGAATTCCCACAGCACAATCGAATTTTTCTGAACCAATTTGTTTGCAAATCATTTTATTGAGATAGCAAAACCAAACAAATGGAACCAAGGAGAACGAATCAAAGCCATTGCAGGATAGTACAAAAATTTATGCGATTGTCCTTTTCTGCACTGTCACTTCTCAAGTATGGACAAACGTATGTATGTCTTCGCATTCGTTCAGCGATGGCATCATCGCCGGACGCTGAGTGAGTGACTGACTGAAAGGGTCGACAGTATGTAGAACATTATCACAAACCATTATGCGAGCGTAGCGCTGGGCAGAAGGATGTGCTCCTGAGAATTTGCATTTGCCATGAAAAAAGGAATATGATTATTGTCCTGTTTTCCCTTTTATTTTGCCATTCCATTTTTGCCCTCATAATTTTTCATGCCTTTCCTTGTGCTGTCTGAGTTTGCGTTGTGAAAAACTTGTTTATTTCTACCATTACCTATGTTTTTTGTGCATGGCTCTGTAAAAAAAAGGAGAAGCGAAAAGTTAAGAGGACATGGCTAGAGGGAATTGTCGATTTATCCTTTATTTAAGACAGGTTTTTTTGTTTTTTCTTGATTGATCATAATAAAAGTTTTCTCAAGTTTTCCTTACAAACTAATCTGGGCAATTTTAAACCTTGATAAGTGGTAAAAATTTACATTTTTATTTCTTCGTAATAAGAATTCCCATTTTTGTTGTAAAATTGAAGATGACAATTTTGTTTGAACTGTTATTAGGTCTATTCAAAGCTGCCGTTTGCCAATGGGTGGCATTAGCTTCTGCTTCTTTAGTTGCTGGAGTCGGTTGCTTATATGTTTAGAACCTGTATGTCATAGCTGTTAAACACAGTACAAGTCCGGAACACAGGACTGTCGCTTCAATGAGAATTTTTTTCTACCTCAAAAATGTTGATTTATGATCGATTATTCGTGGGAAGTTTGTTTTTCCCATTTCAGTTGTCGAAGCTCCTAAAATGCTTATGGAAGCCTACAGCGAATATTCTCTTTCAGAAAAAACATGAAGACACTGATTCTGATGATTCAAAAAAAGTTAATTTCAATCTTGACATGGTAGGTCTGAGAAGAGGTTCAAAGGCTATCAATTGCAAGTATTATTGGATAAAGATTCGTGTCAAATGCAACAACAGCCCAGGGGTCATGGGAAACATTCAAAAGGAACGGAAATGGGAAAGAGTTTTTATATCGAATTGTCATTGGTGATTGAAAATGGATTTTGTTTTGTTATTCATAAACTCAAAAACTATTGGGTTGATTTTAGCGAACCATCAAACGTTTAACATCTAAATTTATCATTTTGAAATATCAGATTAAAGTGTAATCTCTTCGGGTAACTTTAACCGTTAAATCCAATATAACTCTTTCAAGTAAAATTTTAGGCGGGTAATATTGGGTTCGTTCATCCGATATGAACATACCGCCTTTTCTCTGGTGTTAGATTTAAAAACTGAGGTATAACAACTCTAGTGCTTGGTGAGGTTCGTACTACGGCAACATTAAGGGCCTGTGGTTGGCCTAAGTGGAACTGCAGGTTACTGGCCTCAGCCGTCACATCCAGATGTAATCGAGAGTAGGTGGACCAAGGTATCTTTGTTGGATGACGGTTCAACTGCTCATAGTAAACTAAGGCTGCTGGTCTTTCGTATTCTTCTTCTTCTATCTGCTTGATTGACGTACCTACTTAAAGGTTGAAATATTGTCAGTCACCATTTAGGAAAAGCCACCTTTCCACTAAACCCTTAAAACCAACCCAGTAATTGATAAATTACACACTCAAATCCGTCAATGTTCATTCAACCGCGTCACGCCATTCAAAGCTAAAAAAAAATATAAAAAAACCCGAAACTTTTTGGTTTTGTGTGGTAAACCGAAAACCAAAAAGTATATTGTATTTGAACATAAATTTAATTGAAAAACTTTTCAACTACAAGGACTAGGAAGCATTTTCATCACTTGAAATGCCACGAAAACGAAAAACGACTCGTACTCATATGCCACATATGAGCATTGTCGTGATTGGGGGCATGGCGTGGTTCGATTCCTTCGGGGGAGCTCGGTTCGATTTGGTTGGGACTGAATCAGGGGAATGAGCTGCTTTTAACACCATTCAATACCATATGCACTATCTAACACTACACTGGTAGAAATGACTTAAAACTTGGGTATGAAATTTACTTGAGAACAAATTAAATGTTCAATTCGGGGGTGCCTTTTCTTTGGCGTCCGGGCCAAGCTTCTTCTGCGACTACACTTCGACCCATGGTGCCACAAGTTTAACAAGTTTTGGTGCTTTCGGGCATTGCAAGTTGGTCTGAATTGCAACTTGAGTGTCCAAGTTGAGACTTAACGCTTGGACAATGTGCGAGTACAAGAGCAGCGATGATTTCGCTTACTCGCTTGTTTGCTAAACGACACCCACTGCGCAATCGTTAAACTTACCAAAGTCATTGTCCACGTCAGTGGGAAATGTCTTGTGCTAGCACGGTGGCTTGTTTGGCTTAGAACAGTGGATGCAAAACTAAACAACATGGTAAAAGTGCCTTTGGCTGATTGGTATAAAACTTTATACAATTGAATGGTGATTCGGTTTAGAAACTACTACATGGGCTGATGATTCTGCATAGATGAAGATGATGATTGTGCGGTTGGAGTAGCCTTCACGTTCAATAAAATATTTAAAAACTTACTTGAACTTTGTTTTATTGGCAAACACACATGTTTACCTTGACTGAAGTCTTTTTGAGTCAATTACATGAACAATTTCCACCTGATGACTTTTTGAGACAACGGTAGACGGACAGAATTAGTTGTTTTGGCTCCATTTACTGGAAAGTCAATGTCAGTTGGCTTTCGTTTACGTAGTCGAATTGCTTTTGAATTATTTGACTTCATTGTGTACCAGGCTGAATAGTGTGAGATGCAGAAATTCGTTTGATGTAATAGTTCTAAGCTTTTATTGATTGTGGATAACATATAAGTTAGAATGGAAGAAGGAAGCAGATGGAATGGTTATAGTCATAAATAAGTTATTGTTAAAGTTGAGCTGTGGCAATAAAACATGAGGTACATATGCATGAAAAACAAAGGTGTATTTTTTTTCAATCTTTGTTCCCATGTTTGAGTATCACGCTTGACTGAGTTAACCGATCGGTAAGAAATTTGAAATATATATTCTTCAAAGACCGACGAAGGTTTTCATTGAAATCCGTTAATTAGAACTCAAGTTTTTTAAGTTGAAATATTTTAAGTAATTTCATACAAAAAAAAAGCAAAGTATAAAAAATAAATGGCTGGCATTTTAGAGGTCCTTTAGTGTTCACGAGAGTGAGCGAGATAGAGAAGACGGTGAAAATGAAAACACGTGGCCCGGGATACAACACACCATTCGGAGGGCATGCCAAGAGGCAGCAACGCGCCGCTAGTTATATTATAAAATAATATAATATGTAACGGGTTCTAATATATAAAAAGGTAGAATATTATATATAAGAGAATATTTAGATCCGAAAATCCTATTATAATACCACAATGCTACCATAAAAGTAAACAAACCCATACCTCAGACATTGTTGTCCACCTTATATGACTCAATCAAACAACGAAGGGTCGGCTGACCTATTATTACCAGAAATCCTATGCTTTGTATTCTATTAAAATTCATGTGGATTAAAGTCTTTTCGTTTCTATACTACAAAAGTCACATCCTTCCCAAATGGTCAACTTTCGTCGATATCGGCTTCAATACATGGTAATAATGTGGTACAGTAAGAGGTTTAAAATGAGGGTTGTGAGCTCTCCATAAGTGAAAGTGTAAATTACGTCCAGTTCGTTAAGAATAAATGAATAATAATGATTCTGATAAATCTATTTATCTAATCCTTGCCCACCTTAGAATTAGAAAGTTTTAGTGCAGTTACCCAATCTCTCAAAATTGTCCTTCGATGAAGTCTTCAATTTAGCCTTTCGAAAAAGGACATTATTTTCTCTATCAGGTAGTTTTGTGTTTTACTAATTTGGAGTTTTTCCAAATTAAAATAAATAAGAGAATTAATCAAAAAAATGTATCACAAGTCAAGCTGAAAGAAAGTTTAGTTCAAAATTAGCGATATTTATTGTTAAGTAGACATCTTGCAGCTTTAGCATCAATTAGTGCAGATGACAATTACATATGATGGAGACGATATTTCTTCTTTAGATACTGAGCCGTACATACTTTTCGGACGGGACAAATAATTAATTAAACTTACCTCAGTGATAGTAGGCAAGACAATTTTAGTGTCCAAAGACAATTACTGAGTGAAAATAAAAGTAAACAGTCCATAACTAAATCAATTATTGGCTAAAACAAAGTTCAGCGAGGAATGCCTTTATAGTTGGACTTTATAAAGGGCCAGTTTAAGTTGAGCCAAGCCAAAACAATTTAGAATTTATCATTAAACTGCAAAAAAGTGGTATTGCTTTTTTCTCTCTCATACTTTTGTCTTTTAGCACCAAAGACTCGTTATTACCCAAAAGCAAACAAAGGCCAAACAAAGGCCAAAAAGCCATCAACTTACAACTAACAAGGGAAAACAAGAGTTGGTCGAAGTAGTTGTATTTTGGCGAAAAATTATGTTGCAAATATTTTTATATGGCAACAAGCAGCAGTGTTTGCTTAACGAGCGAAACCCCTTGGCTTGGTTGTTGAAGTGTAGCAAAACAATTAACAATATCCGACGTAATTGACTCAAATGAGTGTAAACAATAAATACAAGTAAATAGAAGAACAAAGCACGACAAGCGACAAGTCAGAGGCGGACTGACTGCCAATGTTTATCTAAGAAGGATAATGGTGGCTCCGACGTGGATAGTTGGGTTTGAAGTTTGCTATGAAGATGTTTTGGTCAACAAGTGGAGACATTGATAGAGAGAATGTTTTACAATAGTTTGACAAAGGGTGAATGCCCTTTGGAATCAAGAGGAACTGCTTAGTAGGAAGGAACCAGTATGAGGGACTAAAAGACTGCATTATTTTTTTGGATTATGAAGATATTAAGTACCGTGATGAGACAGTGGTATGCTTCAGTAAGAGCAAAGATGAAATCATTTTGTGGAAACATATAACACAGCTGATGAAAATTGGATGTGGCAGTGATGATAAGTAAAAATATCCAAAAAAAATTTAAATTGAGAATTAATGAATGAATAAATAATAAATGAATAAATAAAGAAATTAATAAATATATTCAATATTCATTTACTGATATAGAAATCGAAATAGAAAGAAGAAAGTCGAAAGAAGAATGAATCGAAATTCAGGGTAAAAGCTTATCTTATCTTTCAAATGTTATCTCCCAGATTTGAAAGTCAAGTCAGAATATGACGTTGAAGGGATGAAGTTGTGGAATAAAGTTGTAGGATAACATTATTTAATGTGCGCTAGTGGGATAAATTCTTGGATAAGGTAGTAGGTCGAAGATATATAGGAAGGCAAGTACGATGAACCTTTGGGATGAAGTTCTAACAAGATATATTTGAGTTTCTAAGACGAAGCATTATAGGGTATATTTATTGAATGAAATTTTATAATTAGGTGGTAGGATGAAGTTAAAGGTTGAAATTTAAAGACTAAGACTGTAGATAGAAGACGCTATGATGCTATGGAATGATGTTGTTGTTGCCGGGCAGTAGTATGAATATATAGAAAAAAGAGTAGAATAGAGTTGTACATGAAATGTTAAAAAAAAGCAGAATCATGGAATATTTATACGAATGCTTATGAAATAAGCGGTAGCTTAAATGATTGTTTGAGTTACGTCGGTGAAAAAGTAGGATGAAGAAATTAAATGACAATGCCACAATTGCTTAAATCCCATTCTAAGGAAACATTTCAATCGGCTTATTGTATGGCACCACTTGTCTTCTTTCAATTGACCTTTTCCAGACGCTCTGTAAATAAAGAGAGTAACAGACTCTATAGCCTCAAACCCACAAACGAACATACACCAACTAAGTCCAATCGAAGTCGTCATATATTCGAATAGCCATTTAGCTTTTTATTCAACCGACCCACAAACCAACACATCAACCAACCAACAAACCATACACCACCCATTAGTTCTATTTTATTTTATTTTTTTGGTAACAACGCTGACCCACAACCGTTTCGGTTTTAATTTTTTTTCTCCACTGAAAGCGTCCTCTTACCATAGGTTTTTGCCTTTTGTGCTTGCCCGACAGTCCACTGCTTGAGTGTTTGCTCAGCTTGTCATCATTTTATGTGTGCTTTGTCAAGTTTTCATTCCAAGTGCAACGTCCAACTGACTTCATTTATGGCGCATTTGCTCAGCTCAGATGGCTCAGTTAGCTCAGTTTAGTTTTGCTTGGCTCAACTCGACGCGACTCTCAGCGCTTGAAAGTGGATATCTTTGTTAAGTGGCTGCATCACAGCGGTATGATGCAGCGGCTTGTCTACTAGCCAAATGGCATTGCTTTGCTCTTGTGCCTTTGTGTTGCCAACAACTCACGCTGATGAGCACTGTGATTAGATTGCTGTTGGCGATGATGATGTATGTTGGGTTATGCTAGCTCACTTGGCTTGATATGGCTGGACCAGAATAGGTTTGGCACTTTCACTCATCCTTCATTCGTACTTCACTCCCACAATTGTTTTTTTAATTATTCAGCAATTCGTGTGTTTTGTTTGTAATGTTCTTCCTTCTTTTAGTGCCCTTAAGTCTAATGAAGTATTTGTCAGAGCATTTCTGAATTTGCTTTTCGATTTGGAGCATGCACTTTTAGTTTTGGGATTACATTTTCAAGCTAATGATGCCCTTCTCTCCATGCCCCTTGACAAGATTTTGTTAAATTATTGTACGTGAGGAAGAAGTTGAAGTAATGGATGGAATGTGTTGAGTTTAACCAAAAAAAGTAGTGAATAGAATGGGAACAATGTTGGCACTGGTACGAGATTTTATGTTTAGTCATGCGAAACGGAACAGTAGTTGGGTTTGAATTGTTGAAGTATTTTTGGAAGCCTCCTACAAGTACTTCCGCGTTATTGAATCGACAGCATTACTGTATAAAGAACGACCTATCACCGTTTGTTAAGAAAGGTGGTAGAAAGAAGTAAATGTAGTTGTCACACAAATTTAAGTGAATCTCTCCATATAAAACTTGATACTGTTCGTTGTGTTGGTATATCCCTAAGGTATTATAGTTTGTTATGCTGCAAGAAAAATATGATTAAACTATTCTCTTAAAGCAGAACTTAAAAAACATCGAAGTCACAAAATTTCTGACCGATCTATGTGAAAGCAGCAGTTGTTGTGAAACAGCAGTCTAACTGAATTACATGTTCGAAATTTGAATAAAACTTGTATATTACCTGATGTTCATTATTTTTCTCTATATTATATTTCAGTATATATTATTATTCTTCTTTGAGTTTTGATGTCGTCTGTATACTGTTTAAAAAAGTAGGTTAGCCTTCTTCCGTTTAGGTAGGAAATGTTTTTGAAATAGGTAGGTTGTAACCAACTCGATTGAGTAATAATGGCTATCAATCTCAAAGGTTGCAATGGAACACTAGCTTTTCAGAATACGTCAGTCTGAATTTCGAGTTTTTCGATTCCCACTTTTGACATGCGAATCCCACTTCAAAGGGATTCTACCCATTATCTACAATTGACTGCTCTTCGCTCAAGGCTTTAGAATATGTCCTATAACATCTACAGGAATATGTTGCTTCCTTTAACATTTTTTGGTTCAATGATCTTTTTTTTGATTTGCCTCAAAAAACACAACTCCAAGTTGTTTTTATGACTTTTACGATTTCATCATATCTACGCGATTGGCTCAAATAATGTTTCATAAAAATCAATCAAAAAGTTTTGCTTTTAATGTCTGCGAACATTTTATGATGGAAAACTTTATATGGGGTATATGAAACGCCTCTACTTCATTATTAGGCAAAAAAATTTATATATTGTCTGAGTAGTATTTGCAATACGCAGTTGGCAATAACAATAACTAGAACAATTCTTGGAGCGCATCTGTTTTTTGTGCATAATTCAGAGTAGTGTGCAAATTTTGAAGGTGCTTCGCCTATTAACACTCTACACCAAACCAATTATTCACATTTCATGCATAATAAAATTCAATTCCACGTTCATTTGCACATGCAAGTCAAATTTATTTGCGGCAGCAGAAACACTTAGTCATCCCCAAAAGAAAGTGGAAGGCATGCAAATGGAGCGCCGGAAAGAAGCGCTGCGGTTCTAGTGGAGCGTGCTGGATGGGCGTGAGCCCTGCCATCGCGGTTAAGATGAATGCTTGGCATTCGCTCAGACTCAGAGGCAGCTTCATTTCTCAATCTGGGAGCACATACATTTGCTTGCCATTCAACTGTTAATACCACTCATATTGCATACATTTAGTCATCTTGCTTGAACTCTTAAAATATGGCTGCCTGGCTGGTTGGCGTGGGTTTTCTTAGCCATACCGCCATAAGGCGTCTTTGCAAAATTTGCCTGTCGAATCCTTGACAAGGCTTCAGAGTGCAATGTTGATGTTTCTCGCTGAAGAACGAAGACTCCTTTGCCGCAATCAAATTCAATTAAATGGTAATATTTCTCTCGATGTCCAGCCGTTTACTGGGATGTGTGAAAAATGTTAATGTAATTTTTATGCTAATATTTTAGCTATGTTTGTTAGTTTGTGTCAGAGATGCTTGCATGATTTTTTTCTTCAACATATTTTTTTGCTTCCCCACCTGATGATACTGATGATTTTATTATTTCGAGTTTGCTTATTTGATACTGGCACATAAATGTTGCTTGAACTATAAGAAATAATTATGAAGAAAAATCAGGAAATTTACATTTCTCTGAATGTACATAGATTCGATGATGAAAATATGTTCTAAATTATTATATTGATATTTAAAGATGTTTCTTTGCCTTGTTCACTCCTCTTGGGAGAATACGACTTCCATCAAGCTTTTCCATCTTACATTATTCTGTGCTGTTGTTTCGACACCGTTCCATGTGCACTTGGTTGCTGCGGGTTTGTGTAGTGTCGATCAAAGAACTACAAGAGTGCCTATTTTTGTTACTCTAAGTGTACTTTCTTTAAATGCTTTCTTTCTTTTAATGCTAAAATGCCACGACATCCTATTTCGTCAGATACTCACTATACTCATAAGCATTTTTGTATAGCTGTAATAGTAATCTTTTTGCCGAGTATGTGGATTTGCAGTGTCTTCAGCTTTCATGTTGGCATTTTTGGCAATCATAATCATTGTGAGTGAAGGAAACATCGCTTATGAAGACAGTCGATCACATCGTTGTTTTTTTCTTCTTAGAAACTACGCCGCAGCTGGGGTAAAATGAAATACGTGTACAATAGAAAAAAACCACCGGTTGACGCCAAGGTCGCTGGTAGGTATCTGACGTGCAAATCACACAGACAAAATAACACTTAAAAACGCAACGCAGATTATAATATGAATGAAGAAAAAAAACAGCGGAGTGCGAGAGTGATGCAAATTAACAATTTCGGTGTTAAGGAAGTGTTTTTAAAAAAAAATAATTTATTTTAGAACAGCTGTATATCAGTAATTAATTAAATTTATTTCTGTTATTAGCATTTGAGGCTTTTTTTATTGGAGAAACTGAGTGTCACTTCTTATGATATACTTTTTAGGAATGCCTCTTTGATACGAAACTTACGACTATTTATAGTGCCAGAAGCAAAGATTGGCTTGGCTCACTGCATTGCGATGCGTTATTGTGAAATTATAAATGTTTGTTTACATTCAAAGAAGTTTCTTTACATTAATGCTAACGCATCGCTATTGGTTTCTGTTAATTTTATGAGTTTTTTTATGTTATGAGCTACAGTGTTTTTACGCTTTGGTCTTGTTTATGGTCTGAGCCACGCTCAATGACAAGAGTGTTTATATTAAAATCAAGGTCAAAGAATGCTTATGTTGAAATCTGAGAAGATTTGACCAAAGATTGTTTATGTTATTTGAATTAATCATTAAAAGAAAACTTAAGCAATTTTATAAAATATTTACATTGGGCATAAAAAACTGTGGAGGCAATACTGTTAACTTGCATACTCAAAATACCGCTAAAAATTGCATCCCTTTTTTGCCGTGTTTTGAGTATTCTGGTATGAAAAATGCCAAGTATATGTGGTGGACTTATTGCTGGGGTGCACTGCGTCATATCATACCCTAGTTTTCTGGTGTCGATTTCCACCGGATGTTTTTTAGTCGCGGTTTCTTCTGCCTTGCGCATTCCAGTCAAACGCTATTCTCGTGTTGGATGGTGGTGGTTAAAACTAAAAATATGGAAAATTGAGACTAATAAGTACTCTTCATGCCAAATACTGTCTCGATAATTACGAAGTGCGTTGGCATATATGTGTATCATCAAATAACGTATACTTTGATTGTAAGAATATTTATTTGCACATTTTTAAACAAATTAAAAATTAATATTTGTTGATATTATGATCGATTTTGATGAAATATATTACTTCCAATAAAGCTCCTTATCGTTCAGTTATTCGATATTGAATGCAATAAGTGGCTTTTATGTGATGTGTGCACAGACTTTCGAAGTTTACGCTTTTAATATATGTACTAGCGTACTCGGCTTCGCTCTGCTGTGGCTCAATCCAGTTTAATGAAAAAAATTAATAGACAAAATTAATCGTTTGAGTCATTTCTTGGTTTCTTCGCTCGTTCTTCAGTCATTTGAATTGCAATTGCTTCTCCCATTTTTTCCGCTGTCCAAGTACGAAGAACTATGTTTGATCTTCTTCGAGGCATTATTTCAATGAACTAACAATGCAAAATTCAAATGCAATGGGAATTGAAATATTTCACTTAATTCACTGGTTTATAAACATGAATATAATTAAATTCTGTAACTATGAACAACGTACCATATGCGTTAAGTCAAAATAACTCCACCCCAAAGATATCTACTTATATAAGTAGATAATGGTATATATAGTTATAGTATAATAAGTATAGTAAAACACTCTCGTAGTATGGTAACACGTTGTCTAAATATTCAACGCAATCGAGAAGAACTTTCGGATATGTGAGTGCATGGACATTTAGAATCGGACAATTTTTATTAATGTAGAATATAGATAGATATATTTGAATTGGATTTAATGTTGTGAATATTGTCACAATATTGATGTGACCTTCTTTACATATCCTGTTAAAGTCCGCAACTATACATGCGATGCATCTATAAGGATAAAGAGAACAGAGGTGTCTTGAACTGTCCGAACAGATTATGAGGCCGCCCTAAAATCACTACCCACTTTTAAACAAATTTATTACAAAATCTACTTTACTGTATTAACATTTTTTGAACATTTAAGCAGTTTTTGATGATAAACAAAAAGTTATCGAACACAGTTATCCACTACATATACTAAGTATCTTGGAGCGAACGCAAATCAAGGCAAACTGCAGCCTATTCATCCAGCTTTGCTCTACCCAAAAATAGAACCGAAGAAATTGTAATAAATATAGCGGAAATTTATAATGATTTCATAGGAAACTCGAGAAGCTGCGTAGCCAAATAGTGAAATACAAAGAAACTACAGAGTAAATAAAAACAAATCGCAGCAGTCAGCGTAGTCAGAGTACTCAGTAATCTAAATCAAAATAGTAGAAATAAAAGTTCAAGAAATCACAATCACTCACTCATTGCGGGCTGCTATTCAGCTCCCTTTCATACCAATGTGGCTCCCCTCAGGGCTTCACAATTCGCAACCATTCGATGTAATTCATTGCGCAAAAGTTCTCGAGACGAAATTTCATAGCGAAAAAGATTGCAATCGATTCGTCATCATTATTTTATATTTAGGAATTTCGGCTACAGACATTTTTCTATAGAAATGAATGCAAAATAAAAAAGTCGTCTTCGGGTATCCTAAGATGACAACCTCACTCTTCACTTCCGTGGAAGAGGTATTCATCACTTTCTCTCAAAAAAAATCTCAACTAACATTCGAGCACACAACGATATCATGTTTAAGAAATGGCTTGTAGATATAGATATAGCAGTTCAAACTGAGCCCTACAAAATGTCAACAATACACAGCACTGACATACATGGATTTATACTTGTTTAACTAGTAAACCTGAGAGGTAGTAAATGAACTCGACTTGTCCGATAACTACTTTATTACAGACATCATGTTTACAGTTATTATATTCTTCACCACTTGTACTTTATAGTATTATTTATTGAGTTTCCGATGTCTCATTCACTGTTACAATAATATGTGGAGGTTTTAATATTGTAGTATTCACATAGCATACCACGGACTGGCATAACTCACAACAATTTTCTTTGACTAATATTTTGAAGTATAATAGAAACTGCAGCCTTTCTCAATTTGTTGAAGTTTTATGAATTTCTGAATATTATTTTTTACAGTTTATGAAGGACAGAGTGAGAGACTCATGTGGCTACCCAGAAAATAGATGCTCACATTTACGTCCTTCTGTGTTTTATTATTGAACTGTTTTAGGTGCCTCGTCGAAAAAAGTATTTTAATTACGTTAATTGAGTGCGCTCCATCTTGTCGTGAGGGGGCTTGAGCACAAAAACAGGTCGACGATAGCAATTAAAGGTTAAAAAGGATTTCATATTAAATTAAATCAATTCTTATTTCTTGTTCTAGGATGTAGGGAAAAGGTTGGAAGTAAATTGAGTAGCTCTCTTTGAAACCTCTACATTCAAAAGATATGACGGACATATAATTTCTGAGCAGTAGTATTCTGATTTAGAGCCCATTAGAAATTTAGTTAGTGCAGGTATTACGCCTATTGCAAAAGTATTGTCAGCATCTCCAGGCAGAAGAAGTTATCCCATGAATAAGTTAGTTAAAAAATCACTGGGTTTTTCTAATTGTGACTACTTATTAAGTTTGAAAAGTCAATTTAGTTGCACTGCATCCAGAAGAAGCTGTAGTGCCGTCGCCGAGAAATAAAATATGAAGTATCACAATCAAGCTCAAGAATCTGATGGTTCTTAGAATTAGTAGTATTGTATTAACGTAAATTAATCTCACCTTAGTTAGGTTAATTGCAAGTGTCAGCCGTCCTGGAGAACCCGATGTTACCACCAGGTGTTATCTCTCTAAGTACTCAATATATATTACGTACTTTGGTTTCTTAATAAAGACTTTTTAATTTTTTTATTTTTACCGAACTGAGCTCTCTCATTGTGTTAAAGGAATGGGGTGCTCTACTACGGAGGTCTCTGCTAGAAAGAGCTAAAAGTGGCATTGAAGGTAGATCTTCTTAACTATACATCAGAATGCTAGTATACTGAAAAGTAATTGGTCTTCCACTCCCTAGCTTTAAGTAGTCGAAGGTTATGACTTAACCCAAAAATTTTAGTTACGTTAAAGCATATGTTGGGCACAAGGGCTAAAAGTCTAAATACGTATGGGCTACATGGGCTACAATATCGGCCCACGCTAACTTAACCTACGAGTATGTTCCGGGGATATAACAGAAGTTCAATGTCTCCCAAATACACATAATTAAATATTTCTTGGTGGGAGAGAGAGTGAGATGGTATTGTTATCATCTGTTTAAATAAAATAAGACGTGCTTTTAGTCACATAAGATTGACCAACTAATTTTTTTCTTGGAGCTGAAATCAAATTTGTGATCTTCTCAAAAAAGAGTTCTTTGTTTCCTTTGAAATGTAAAGTCCTCTACCAACGATTTCAGTTCATATAATTTAATCACAACTCAGGTTGCCACAGGTAAATCATATTTATGAGCCAGCCGAACCTGAAGACTTTAATTTTTTAAATGTTTAACAAAGGCTATGAAGTTAATGAAAGGAGCATTGACGTGCAGCATATTAATTCACCGTTTTTGTTCGAAGCTTACGTCACAGTTTATAGGGATGTAGTTGATGGCAATGACGGGATAATGCAGCCGCACGTTTATCAAATTATAACTTTTTTTTGGTTGTGGAGGAGGGTGGCAAAAATTGTGCAGTACCCAAAAATTGTTGTTGTTACTTATTTGAATTTATAAGAAACGCGCACGCACAGAGCGAGTTTGTTTAGGGATTTTCACAGGCTTAGAGCGTTCGATGGAAAAATAAACGGGCGAAAAAAGAAGGAAAAAGAGGAAGACATAAAAAGCCTTTGGTTATTTGTTTATGTCTTTCTATATATATTTTTTTCTTTTTATTATTTCACTCAAGCACTTTAAGCGCAATAAAAGTTTCTCATTTGAAGCAGCTCACGTTTTGCACCTGATTTGTTGTCAATCCTTGTGCTAAAAAACAACAAAGCAAATAGAAAAAAATAAAAAATAAAAGCGGGATATCGAAGGCCATGGAAGTTTTGCTTAAGTCCAGAAGAGAAGACTTGCATATAAATGTCCGGTTAGGACAGAGTAGATTAGATCAGGTCAGCCATGGGTTTCACATTCGACTTTATTTTTAGTGCTTTAGTGCATAATTAAAATTAAGTGCTTTTAGAAATTATTGTCGTTGCATTAGTTAATAATTTATGTGGTGTTTCCAGTTACTTGTGTTCAAATTACATGCTCAATACTGTCTGTCAATCTTGTCATTAATTGTTGTGGTTCTGATATTTTTAATGATTATGTTTGCTGAAATTTTAATGAAAAGAAGAAAATTCTATAAAAATAATTAATTTAATTATAAAAATAATACCACGACTCAATAATGCTGTCTAAAAGCTTGTATGCAATTTGTGCTTCAACTACTGTAAACTTGCCGCTTGCACTACCAGATCAAGCAATCACTTACGCCCGCAAGTGCCCATCTTTGTTTCCTTTCGAATTGCCTGGCAATTCAAATCAAATACCAAATGCAGCTATGCACTCAATGACTCCTTTGGTCCTTTAATCTTTACGGCTTTGTACACAATTAGTGTAACATTTTTTGTTTGTAATTAGAATGCAATTATCCACTTGGCTCGACACTTGGTTTCGTGTAACAATGCTGGGAAGTAATAATAATAATAATAATATTTTGGCGCGACAGGTCTATGGGACCCAAGGCCTAGCTTCTCGCAACCATTCGCTTTGTGTGGGTTTTTCAATTTTTGGGACGAATGGAAGGGATCTACAATTTTACGCCGAGTCCAAACGGCTAATTGAGAAGCTCATTCATGACAGTTTTACTCTCGGATGTTTGTCAGACGTTCGCGAGAGGTGGCGCAGTGGAGAAAAACCTTAAGATGTAATTTGGCCCTCTCGGGATTCGAACCTGAGCCCCTCGCTTAGTAGCCCAACACACTACCACTAAGCCACTGCGCCACAATGCTGGGAAGTATACAATGGAAATGCCTTTTGGAGGGAAAGATTTGGTTTAACAGCTGTGCAGTTTTCAATTATGGAATAAAAGAAGTTTCGGTCATAGAATAGAAAAATTACACATTTGGTAATTTTTAGGTGTACAGTTTTTATAATAACTTCAGTTATGCTAATATACAATAATTTGAGACTGATGATGCGTGTTTTAAATTTTTAAAAAATCGCAATGATACAGCAACGATTAGCCTAATAGAAAATTGGTCATGACCCTGACTCTAGGCTGGTTCGAGCCGCGACAGTCTTATTTAGAGCGTATACTTATGCTAGTCGGTTACTCACTATTAAGGAATCTCTGATGTTACAACAACCGCATCATCTGAATACCCAAATAATTCAAAAGAAAACAAAAAATAAGAATTAGAGTGCTTTGCATTGTCGTGAACGTTCCCACATTTAAAAACACGTAGCCAAATGATCGATTCTGCTTTTTGAACAGGGTAACTTTTTTACGATATATGTCTCAATATGATTTTTTTTTTGAACGAAGTTCCTTTATGAGGCTGGTGTTAGGTGTGAAATGACAGAAAATTCAAAAACCGTAACAAGGTTGTTGTTGTATTTTGTAGTATTATTTGCTGCTATTTGGTTCTGTTCTTCTGTTGTGCTCATGCAGAGAGCGCAAAACCAAACAGCAGCAACAACAACAAGGGCAACAACAGCAAGACAACTGCCCGCAATTTCAAGCGTTCCCTTTTGCGAAGAGAGAGAGAGAGCGAGCGAATTTATTTTGTGTTGTTTATATGTGTACCCTACTCGACGCCGATCGCGCATATCAATTGGCATTCATGTCGCCGAGGTTTGGCTCTTATATTTTATATAAATATGTACATTATGTGCCTCAATTATGAATTATAATCTGTTTCCAAAAGTGAAACTGCTCATATATATATGTTGTTCGATTCAAAAATTTTATCAGAGAAGACATTGAGCTAAAATCATAACAAGCCTATTTCGGTCTCTATTTGTTCTCCTCCTTCAGCAATCGCGTTCGCTCATAATGTCCCGTTGCATTATGAGATCGTAATCACGTTGTTGGGGTGTTGAGCAAGGGGAGAGCAAAGAGAGAGACAAGAGACACAAAAATATAAAAACATATAAAAACAAAACATATAAAATGTTCACGACTATGACACTTAAAGTAATACAACAGATAATAGCATTACAAGAAACCCATCTCATCAACAACAACACACCGCTTCACACTCCAAAACAATTTGCACTATACCAAAAAAATGATATAAATACACTATTCACAAAAGCCAGCAGAGGAGTTGTTCTCCTCATATCAAACTCCATTGAACATAAAATAATAGATTTAAATTCCAACACTCTTGCCATCGCTGGAAAAATTCAATCAGAAATTCCTTTTATAATATTAAATATTTACATCTCGCCAACTGAGAAGTTCGTTGAACAGGATCTTCATGACCTTTTCAACAACTTTAACAAGCCAGTACTTATGCTAGGAGATTTCAATGCCTGGCATTCACTGTGGGGGTGTTCTTCAAACAATCAAAGGGGCAATGTAGTTGGAAATTTCATAAAAAACCGCAATCTGATCTTACTTAACAATGACGATCATACACACTACACAACTATGAACACTTTTACGAACGTAGATATCTCCATGTGCTCACCACCACTTAACCCTAATGCCTCCTGGTCTATTTGTGATAATTTATATGGAAGCGATCACTTTCCAATTAACATCAATCTCTTTCTTAAAGTACCAAATAACGTATATTTCAAAACACATAAACACAAACTGCACCTAGACAACTGGGAAATTTTTCAGAAAAACATCAACAAACTGTCACAAAAAATTAATATCACAAACAACATATATCAAGCACCTGCCAAATTCCTTAAAATAATTAGGGCATGTACAAACGATTCCGTACCAACCAAAAATCCAATAAGGGCTACGAAAAAGACAACATACTGGTGGAGTAAGGAACTAGAGCTATTAAAAAGGGAGAAGGTAAAATGTCTAAATAATCTCAGGAAACATTTAAGCAGAGAGAACATGCTAAAATATAAAAGAGAAAATGCCAAATTTAAGTATGACGCAAAGCGAGCCCAAAAAACTGCTTTCGTAGACTTTACCAATGACATCAACCCGAGTTCAACTACAAAAACGCTTTGGGATAACACCGTTACACAGCCAAACACCCTTGACATATATCCCGGAACCAAGAGCACAACTAATTGAAACATCCATTCCATCCATCCGTCAATTGAGCTTCAATCCTGTCTTAGTAGCCTAAAAGGATTCACACCTGGCTTTGATAACATACCTTACGATATGTAGTGTGTATGTGGCTTCCGCCTGCTGGCATCAATAAACTACTTGACCTTTATAATATATTTGACACCAGCATCATTCACCAACAATGGAAGATAGCAACTATAAACCCTATAAGCAAGCCCAATAAACCAAAAAATTCAATTAATGGCTACCGTCCAATATCTCTAGTCTCCTGCATATAAAGAACCCTGGAAAAAAATTATTTCTAAAAGAATTATGTGGTATCTCAATCAAGAAAACTTGCTGTCCTAAAACCAGTACGCATACAAAGCAAACAGATGCACCATAGATCCTCTTTGAATAATAGATATTTATATTTGCAACAAACTGTCATCAAAAAACCATGTATCAGTTCTTTTCATTGATATGGAAAAAGCTTTTGACAGAGTAGGAATACACTGCATTATTCAACAGCTCCTCGAATGGAAAGTCGGACCAAAAATTTTTAACTACATTCGCCATTACCTTAGTAATAGAAGATGTAGAGTAAAAGTTAATAGCACCCTATCAAAGGAAGAGCAACTACATAATAGCATCCCGCAGGGATACCCATTGTCTGTCAACCTTTTACTCATAGCTTACAACAAATTAAGCCACATAATAAATCAAAACAAATTTTTTAAACATACAATGTACGCAGACGATCTGTGTCTCATTTTTAATCCAAGAGTAGGCTATGATACTGAAATAAAAAATTTGTTCCAAAAATTAAATCAATGGTGCACCTTCAGTGGCACAAAAATATCCAGCGAAAAATCCTCACATGACATGTATGCAAAAAACAAAACTGTAAAAACATAGACATTAAATTAAGCAATACAATCATACCTTAAACACAATATCTTAAAATATTAGGGCTTATCTTTGATAAGAGAAATTCTTGGAATGAACATATTAATACATTAATAAAATCATTAAACACTAGATTAAATATCTTAAAATGTTTAAGTAGCAAAAATCTTAAATGTAACACTATCTCTCTCATAAACGTTACAAAAGCAATAATATTATCCAAAATAGATTACGGCCTTTGTGTATACGGCAAAACAAACAAAACCAATATTAACAATTAATCCACCCCCTACGACACCACCATCAGACTCACTCTAGGTGCTTTCCGAACCACACCCATCGCCAACATCCTCGCAGAAGCTGGACTCCCCGACCAGAGTACCAGATTTGATTGGAGCATCAGCAGACAAATAAACAGACTAACCAATACATCCAGATCTTCAATGCATACAACCCTAATCAACCAAATGAAGCGGAAACGAGAACTTAAAATACCATCACATACCTCCAACTCATCATCAAAAAAGCTGCAGAAGTTGAGAACCAGATGAAGAAGGGATCTTCTATGGACCGCATATAGAAGAGGAAGAGGTGGATTTTACTATTAAATAGTGAAAAGACGGAAAGCCGCTGAGCCAGACAGAATAGCCCCAGAAATGATAAAATAGGTCCAGAGGTAAAGAAAACATTAACCAAGTTGTTCCAAAAGGCCTGGGGAGAGAACGGGGTCCCAAATGAATATAAGGAGAGCCTCACTATACCAATCCACAGGAAGGGTAATAGTTATGAATGCACCAACTACAGACCGATTAACCTCTCCTCAACGTATATAAGCTAAGCACGAAAGTGCTAGAAAAGCGGCTCAGAAGAGTCGTAGAAGAAAAATTGGAGAAAGAACAGGCAGTGTTCATGACTGGGCGGCAAACACAGGACCATATATTTACCTTAAGAGCCGCTATGTAGAAGTGGATCGCTAAAGACAAAGACCTATTTATGGCATTCGTGGAAAAGCTGCTATTTATTTTAGTGCCGAAAAATGTCAAAACCAATGAATTAGACAGTTAAACACCTGCCAGCTGTTTGCCAGCTGTTTACACTAATACTTTAATTTTGACCATTAGATGTCACTGGCCAAAATTAATGCAACCTTATAATATATTATTTTAGACTATACTTTGGTAGCCTTTAGTATATTTCTAATTAATATTGAGGCAGAATATGCCACGAAGTACTGTGTTCCTACCGATTTTAGAATAAATTTCATCCAGATGTACCTTAATTGTTTTACTGTTTCTGATGATAATGTAGCATGGAGCTGAGAGATTGAATTGATGATTGGCTCTTCTTATGTATTCCGTCACTTTAACGGCTAGGTATTTTGAATTGCAGATCCTCCAGCACGAACATTTGGTCTTTTATACTGTATAATGCAACCGAAATTCGAAATATTTAATTGGCGATAGTTATCCATGAACGTTTCACTTAGTAATAAAATATTGTTTATTTGAAAAACAGGAACAGTTAATGAAGACTTTGAAAACTTTGGCAGTTGAGGGTGTTTACTGAAATTCTTCTTTTATACAACTCATAACGACATCGACTCTAGTCCCCAAAGTATTCAACGAGAATCTTTGAAGTTCTTGGAAAATGATAGGATTTTGCACAAATTGCGACATCCACCCAGTAATATATCACTACATATTATGTAATTCACAACATTTCTATGCCAAAATAACTAAATTAGGAAAGTGCGCTTGATTAGTTTAATATGTTATAGAATACACTTATGAAAGATGGGCAATAATGATCATAAGCTTAAGCCATTGGCGGATCTTCCTCAAACTTCCGGAAGAGGTTTGAACCCAGAATGCGTTATCATTTAACCAAAACTTTAATTTAACATTTAAAGAAGAAAAGTGTCATAGAAGTGCCAGAGAAAAATTTGATAAAAAATGTTTATCTCTACCGAGAGAATAGCATTCCCCTCCATAATACAGCGAAAGTTGTCATAACTATGAACAGAAACGATACCAAAGTCCAATCAAGAAGCACCAATTTGAAATTGACTTTTTAGGCAACTTTTGAGGGCTGATCTCCCGCATTTTTTTCGTATCATCAGTCGATCATCTATCAGAAAACCTTATTTAGGTTCTTTTGGTTCCGAAACTCACATGTCAGACTGGTCCTATCTTAATATAGTGGGATATAATATTTACAGAATAAGTACGTGTTGCACTTAACTGAATCCAAGCTGATGTGGTGAGAGTAAAAAGCCCGCTTGATGACATAACAGCTGCCTACAAAGAGGCAGACCACAGAAAATCCTGGCATTGTGAAAATTTCCCCCTCTAAGATCATTGGAGCGACCAAGTTTATGGCGGAGAACTGACTGTATCGTTGTTCAGAACATTGTGCTTTTCCAATTCACATCGTTAAATCTTAACTTGGCGATAGATAGACTACAAATGGTGTTATGGTCACAGTTGAGATCCTGCTCGCATTTCTATTATTATGTATCATAATCAAAAAAAATTAAATAAATCAACAAACAAGAAATTAAAATCCGCCACCACTAAAATTGAGCTAGAACAAATCTTTCCAAAGTCAAAGCACTAGCCGATTACTACGAGAGTGTGCTTGCTCCGATACTTTTGACACAGATGACTTCCTCAGCTCTGAAACAACATCAGAGCTCTCATAAAAAACACTACCACATCATAAATAATTGCGAATATGAAAACTGACATTATAAATACAAAAGTTCCGGTTACGACGAAATAAATGGACTGCAGTTAAAAGAATATCTTGGCAAATCAATTTACGGAAAAATATTAATTACGACATTTATGATTTACATTATATTTCGATTCTTCATTGTATCTTGTGTCAAAAAAGTCAAGTGAAGAAATAAAATAAATTAAATAAGGAAATTCCTTTTGCTAAACTCTCAGTTAAAAATAAAATTAAAAATAAGAACGGGCAAAATTAAGCGCCATCCTTCGGTTCGCCGCGCTGCGGCAAATTCATTACAAATGGTAAAAATTCGGAATCTTAGCGACGTTTCGGGTGTTAGCAATTCTAACAGAGATGACTCAGATCGATCTGACTCCGAGTTGCGGCGGGCTCCTAGTGATACCTCATGGCTGCATGACAACTGTACATCAACTACAACAACAACAACGTCAAGTGTCTCGAAGTATTTAAAAACACATTCAAGCGCCTTACCTGAAATATGCTCGTTCGTTGATTTTCAGAGTCAATTTTTGACTGGCGCTGCCACGGTGTCAGCTGTTTCTTTTATCACGGTCCCGATTTATACTACAACTGCGATTCCTTGTGCTCAGGTGTGCTGGCAGACGGCTGCGTCAAAAAGACCACCCAGTCCACTTTCCCGTCATGGTAGGGCAAAGAAGGGGATAAAGGGGTCAGCCCAAACCGATAAGTCTTCTATTTCTCTGGAAAGTCCTGGCACATCATCAAATCGCTTTGCTCTGATATCTGACGCTGGGAATGATGATGAGACCACTGCAACACCGAAGCCGAGAAAATGGTACTTGACGCTGATGCTTTGCTTGAGGGAATTGATAATGAAACCACTCGCAGGACTAGAAAACCACCCCCTATCAATATTGATAATGTGAGCAATGATCAGCTTTTGGAACAGGAGCTGGCTCTGGTCTCCGGACCAAACAGTTTCTCGCTTAAAGTTATGAGAAATGATACTGTAAGGGTCTATACTGAGGATTCTGAATCGTATCGTATTCTGGTTCGTTACCTAAAAGAGCGTAACATTAAACACTACACATACCAGCTTAAGGAGGATAAAGCTTTCAGGGTAGTTGTCCGCAACCTGGCCAGCACCACCCCCCACACTATTATCAAGAAAGCCTTTTGTACCAAAGGCCACAATGTCACCGGTGTGTTTAATCCCAACCCCCGCAAGTTATTCACTAAGGTTAATGGAGACACTGAAAAGATGGTACCAAACAACTTCCTCTTCATCAACCTTGCTAAAGCACCTAACAATAAGGAGGCTCTGAAAATTCAGCATATAGGCAGGCAACGTGTCCTGGTGGAAATTCCAAAAAAGAACCTGACTGGTATAGATGCTTTGGACTTGGGCACACGAAAAATTGCTGCCTGCGACAGTTGATTTTTGGAAAATGTGGGCAAAACCATATCACCACCCAATGTTTGGCTGTAGAGGACCTTTGCTGCAAAAATTACGGTGAGAAACATACTGCTTGAAGTAAGGACTGCCGAGTTTTCAAAAAGGAATTAGACAGCCTAAAACCCAATTTATAAATTTCTGCGCGTGGCAGTAACAGGGAAGATGAGAAGAGTGCGTTACGTCCCGACGGTAATGGTCAAGGGAGACACCTCACATGCAGACACACTACGTGCTGGTTTGCATATAACTAATCCTCCGAAGAGATCTTGCAATGTTAACAACAGAGTTGTACATCTACAGCAATCGCCACAGACCCCTGACAGCATTAGTAGGTTAGAGGCTGCAATAACAGCCCTCATAGCTAAAGTTGACACAATAACATTAATGTTTAATGAACTGAAGGAGAGTAATCAGTTGCTCATACAATTATGCCTCAATTTCGCGAATGCCCGTAAATGATGCCCCGTCTACTCACCCTTGGATTGTGGAATGCTCATGGAATTTCTGGGCATGTTGAGGAGCTTAAGCATTTCCTTACCGCCCATAACATTGATGTGTTGCTCATCACTGAGACATGGCTGCAAACTGGATTCCAGATCTTTATACCTGGCTACAACATTCACAAGCCAGACCATCCCAGTAACAGGCCTAGAAGAGGAGCGGCTGTGCTTCTTAAGCAAGAAATCTGCAATTCTTTACAAGAGCCAGTGAGAATAGCAAAATTACAGATGGCCACCATCCAGATTTCAACCAGTAGGGGCGAGTTAATAGTCTCTGCATTATATCTACCTCCGCATTTAATTGGTCAACTGTAGACTTCGAAGATCTTTTAGCAATCTAGGAAGAATGTTTCTCAATTTGGCTTTTGTAAGTCCACGGAACTCATCCCACGGAACTCCAGAGCAGCTAAATAGGGTGGTTAACTTTATTGTCGAACTTTTTTATTTAGTTAATATTTCTCAGTGTGTATATAGTTTGTTTCAACTGCTAAAGTTCACTTATGCAAATTAACTTAAAAAAAACTGGATGGGGCTAGTAAAATTTGTCGAAATTACCTTAAATTTTGTCATCAATAAATTGTGTTGCACTGTTCCGCGAAATAAGCATAAGGGGATTCTTTATTGTGACGCCTGATAATGATGCGGCTAAGTTTAAATTTCATCATAATCGCCGTTAAACAGTTATTTTCCAAGAACTTCAAAGATTCTCGTCGAATACTTTGGAGACTATAGTCGATGTCGTTATGAGTTGTATAAAACAGGAATTTCAGTAAACACCCTCAACTGCCACAGTTTTCAAAGTCTTCATTAACTGATCCTGTTTTTCAAATAAACAATATTTTATTACTAAGTGAAACGTGCATGGATAACTACCGCCAATTAAATATTTCGAATTTCGGTTGCATTATACAGTATAAAAGACCAAATGTTCGTGCTGTAGGATCTGCAATTCAAAATACCTAGCTGTTAAAGTGACGGAATACATAAGAAGATATAATCGAGATAATGGGTAAATCTGGAAGAAGATGAGTTTTTCAGAAAGAACATAACCACCAACAACCTTCATGAAGGAGTTAAATTTCTGCTGAGCCAATCATCAATTCAATCTCTCAGCTCCATGCTACATTATCATCAGAAACAGTAAAACAATTAAGGTACATCTGGATGAAATTTATTCTAAAATCGGTAGGAACACAGTACTTCGTGGCATATTCTGCCTCAATATTAATTAGAAATATACTAAAGGCTACCAAAGTATAGTCTAAAATAATATATTATAAGGTTGCATTAATTTTGGCCAGTGACATCTAATGGTCAAAATTAAAGTATTAGTGTAAACAGCTGGCAAACAGCTGGCAGGTGTTTAACTGTCTAATTCATTGGTTTTGACATTTTTCGGCACTAAAATAAATAGCAGCTTTTCCACGAATGCCATAAATAGGTCTTTGTCTTTAGCGATCCACTTCTACATAGCGGCTCTTAAGGTAAATATATGGTCCTGTGTTTGCCGCCCAGTCATGAACACTGCCTGTTCTTTCTCCAAATTTTCTTCTACGACTCTTCTGCGCCGCTTTTCTAGCACTTTCGTGCTTAGCTTGTACACGTTGAGGAGAGGTTAATCGGTCTGTAGTTGGTGCAGTCATAACTATTACCCTTCTTGTGGATTGGTATAGTGAGGCTCCCCTTCTATTCATTTGGGACCCCGTTCTCTCCCCAGGCCTTTTGGAACAACTTGGTTAATGTTTCTTTACCTCTGGTCCTGCATATTTTATTATTTCTGGGGCTATTCTGTCTGGCTCAGGGGCTTTCCCGCTTTTCATTGTTTTAATAGTAAAATCCACCTCTTCCTCTCTAATCGGCCCAACAATTAGTCCCTCTTCCTCTTCTATATGCGCTCCATAGAAGATCCCATCCTCATCTGGAGTTATATTTTTAAACTTTTCCTCGCCATATATTTAGGACTTCCTTCTTTTCTGTGACCAACTTTTCACCTTTTTTGATTGTTCTTGTTTATTTTCCATACCTTCCTCTAAGGGTTTTCCCTGTTTCTCAGAATCCCTTCTTATTCCTTTCGTATGCCTTTTCTTCTACTGTATTACCAAAGTCCACCAATGACCTCCGTTTGGCATCCTTTACTGCTCCTTTCACTTCATTTATTTTTTCTACGTAAGACTCTCTGTCAGTAGCTAAACGGGTCTGCACACATTTTTTCCATGCATTCTTCTTTTCTTTAAAGTTTTTTTTATTTCCTCAGTCCACCAAGCAGTTTTCTTCTTTCTTGTGTCTACTTTAGCTTTTCCACATATTTGCTCCGCTGTTTGTATTATGATTCTTTTAAACTCTTTTTATTTGTCCTCCAGATCGCCATTGCGAGAAATTCTGTGTAGTCCCCGTGATACTTCAGTGACATAGCCATTTCTTTTGTTTTCGTTCCTAAACTCCTTGAGCTTAATAGTTTCAAAGTCTTTGTGGTTCTACTTTGGAGGCTTCGTGAAACAGATATCTGCGATTAGCAGTCGGTGGTCAGTTCCCAATTCAGCTCCTGCGATTACTTTGACATCTGTTATACTTCTTCTTACGCTGTTTGGAAATATTACATAATCAATTATGCTTCTGGCCTCTCTTCCGTCAGCTTGAAAGGTGATTTTATGCAATTTCTTGTGTGGGGAAACCAATTTGGGAATTGCAAATTCGCATTCGGTTAAGTATTGAGAAATCGATAAGACGCCTGCCATTGTAATTAAGTGTTGTCTCGCATCCATGATTACCCATGGAACCATGGACTATTCTCTTGTCTTGTCCAGTTCTGGCAGTTCAGGTCAAGTTGTACCACTATTATTCTTGAGTTTACTGGTAACCATCCAATAACTTTTATTTCAACTTGGACTTGTGACTGTTCCCACTCCTTCTTTGGCTCTTTGGTATCTTCCCAATCCTGAGTACCTGAGTGTGTATCTACTTTGTAAATGCATACTTCCCTTCGTTTTCTACTTCGCTTAGTCCTAATACATCCACTCTATGGTCTTTCATTTCCTGCGTAAGCTCTACCTCCTTTCCACTAATCGTCTTTATGTTCCAGGTTCCAAATCTCGTTTTCCTTTTCAAATCCGGTCGTCGTCGTGTTGGTTCGTCCATTCCGAGGCTCGTTTGTTGGCTAGTGTTGGTGATTTGCCCGACGCTAGCCGCCGAACCATGCCTAGGGCCCCTTTCATGGTACTATCATCCGGGGCAGATAAATCATGTTTCTTTAACGAGGTCTACTTCTCTCCCTCCTCCTTTTACAACCGGGCTTGGGACCGGCAATGGCGGAGTTTAGTTGTATTAAGTTATTTAATGTATATTGACGCTAAATATGGAAAACTTAAAGTTGCACAAAAAAAAAATCTGCTGCCGAAACTCATCAAACACTTTTAGAAATTAATGGCGATGGAGCCCAGTCATGTTCCAGTTGTCGGTTTTGGTTTCAATGATTTAAAAGTCTTGATTTTGATGTCAATGACAAAGAACGGCCTGGAGTATTAAAAAAGTTCGAGAATAATGAACTCCAAAACTTATTGGACGGAGACTCAGCTCAAACTCTGAAGCAACTTGAAGACAACTTAGCCGTTGATGTTTTAACTGTTTCCAGACGTTTACATGCGATGGGAGGGAAAATGGCTACCACACGAGTTGAGTGAAAAATCGATTACAAACCGCTTCAACATCGCAGTGTCATTGATTGCTAGGTAAAAAAAAGAGTTTTCTGTGGCGTTTTGTGACCGGCGATGAAAAGTGGATCTACTATTACAATCCCAAGCGCAAAAAGCCATGGGTTAACCCACATTGACACCGAAGCCGAATATTCATGGTCATAAGGTCTTACCGTGCACATGGTGGGATCAGCACGGAGTAGTATTTTCGAACTTCAAAAACCGAACGAAACTGTTAATACAGAAAAAAAGATCAGAATTAATGCAAGCACCTAATACTTGTATGTATGTATAGATATGCATTTTGCGTGGCACTATTTAAATACTTTACATCCCTTCATTTGCCACTAAGGATGATTAGGAAACTAGAAATCAGGAACATTAATAGGAAGAAGCTCCTTCTTAATGTGTACCTCTAGTATTGTTGGGTTCGAAATTGGGGACCGTTGGATATTTAACATTAAATTTTCGGATAGTACATTTGAGTACTATATTAGAATGAAACTAATCCCATATAAGATCTAAATACCCCTGGTGCAACCTACATATAAACGATAATAGTTTTATAAACCGGTTTGTTATATTTCCTTGACATTTAAAAAAAAGTTATTCCCAAAATATTTTGGTAATACTCGTATGGCACCCTTGGGGAAATATATACGAGTACAATACTACAAGTACTCTTTCAAACTTGTAGTTATTTGCAGCAATTTTAAGCTACTGCTGAATACCACTAGCACAGGTATACATCGTGTGGATTGTTCTAATTTGTATAGAAGCAATATGTCGAATTATCATTCCAGGGTTGGTCGCCAAGTTGTTTTTTGTTTAAAAAACAAATTCTGTATATATTAATAAAGTTTTTGAAGTTGTTACAAAATATGTTGTTTTCTTTTATAGTTAAAATGTATCGTTTATTGCAGAATTGCCTTTTCATGGTTTAAACATTTCGCTATGAAAGATAGATGCTTCACTTTTTTCCTGTGCAAATAAAATATTTGACGGAACGCCGCACGATTTTGACGTTAAAACTAGGTTCTTTTAAAGGGAATGGGGATACGTACACTGGACCTCGTCAATGTTTGTCTTATTCTGTATCGCAGGTGACACGGTGCATTGTATCGAAAAATGTTTTCAACAATCCATTGATTATTTTTATTAATCCACAGGTAATGCGTCAGATGTGTCTATAATGCTACAGAAAGAATTAAGCAGTTCGTAAAGTTTTTTGTTATAGTATCTGATTCCACAGCGCGAGCCGTATGTGATAACAGGAGTAAACTAAATTAAACTATACTACACAATTAATAATATAAATTAAATTAAAATGAAACAAATAGTCCACTCCAAAGAGGTTTATTAAATTATATATTAAAATTTCTATTTACTTATTTTTATTATTTTTATTTACTTAATAATTCCACTTTTATCTAAAAGTGGACAGGCGTAGTCCGATGAAGTCTTCGTCTATGCTGTAAGTCACGGAGAGGAATGTGTGCAACTCGTTGATACTTCTGCTACGCTCTTCATCCACTTGACGATTGGTAGATCTGTGTGTATGTACCTGTTTATTAAGTATCAGTCTGCTTTTATAATTTTAGGATACGTAGGATTTTCGAGTGCCTGCATTGTTTGCAGATTGGATCTTTTCGGAGATAATTGTGCTGCGTATATCCAGATAGGCCTTATGTCGTCAAGCCGTCTTTTTACTCTCACCACATCAGCTTGGATTCAGTGAAGTGCAACAAGTACTTGTTCTTCAAATATTATATCCCTCTATATTGAGATAAGATTGGTCTGGCATGTGAGTTTCGGAACCAAAGAGAACATAAATAAGGTTTTCGGCTGCATATTTTAGGTTGTACAAGCTATTTTATTTATTATTCCACTTCTTTGAGAGAGGATAGATGATCAACAGATGACATGAAGAAAATGCGAGAGATTAGCCCTCAAAAGTCGGCTGAAAAGTTAATTTCAAATTGGTGCTTCTTGATTGGACTTTGGTATCGTTTCTGTTCATAGTTATGACAACTTTCGCTGTATTATGGAGGGGAATGCTATTCTCTCGGTAGAGATAAACATTTTTTATCAAATTTTTCTCTGGCACTTCTATGACACTTTTCTTCTTTAAATGTTAAATCGCTGGTAAAATCGAAATCCGAAATCACAGAATGGGTAAAATTTCGTTTAAGTTTTCGAAAAGTGTTGTTAGTATAAACTCAGTTAGAATTCCAAAAATATAACTAAGGAACCATAAATTAAATTATTGAAATGTGTCCCCTGAAACGAGTATAAATAGAAGTTCTGAACTCAAATAAAATCATACGTTTTTGAAAGTTTAAATTGTTCGCTTCGGGGAGAGAAAATTTTTTTTTTGTAATAATCCTATTTCTGTGAAGGAGCTAAGGTACGTTAATTTTTTTCAAGGATCTTTCGTGGTGTGTGGCATAATGTGAATTCTTTACTTTGCGGCATACTTTTCAGAAACTTTTGAAGCCACAAAATGTGTTCGGTACAGTATTGCGCACCTTGTTTTCCCGGTGCCTGCTTGGGATCGTGCGGTGGTTGTGGACCGAGCGGTTTTAGTGATCCATGCTATGGGAATTTTTGTGGTCCTTTCTACAGCTGTTGTGGACCATCTGGACCTATGCAACCGTGCGGCTGGAGGTGTTGCTAAAGTCGAGAAGAAATCACATAAATAAATGCTCGTGCAAATGTGAGTATTCATTTTGTGACATTTATGAGTTTCCTTTATTAAGGTTATGGTTATTTTTCAGTTACAAAATATGCAATATTCTAGAAAACAAACTTTTAGACTCAAGCAGTGCAATTTAATCGCCATTTTGTTAACCGATGTCAGTCATAACGATGCCATATGTCATGAGTATGCTCTTGTAAGTTTACCAGAACCCTAGAAGTATTTTCTCATATTTTTATTTTATTGAAATGTCAGCTCAATAGCATGTGTGTATGGTTACTGATGGCTTAATAATATTGGCTCCTTTGGAAAGAAATTAGGATTACCCCTTAATGAAACCAGCGGGACCACTAAAGAATCCTTCATATGAGTGCCATTGATTTGTTGTAAGTATTCCCATTAAAAATTACCCTTAGGTAGATTACAAAATGTTTGATTCCAAAACTTTTAGTTCGTTTTCCATTCAATACGCTCAGGAAAATGAAGGATGTACTGGATATACGTTTTGCCTATTGAAATAGCATAATAAAATAATTCGTTTTACTGGATTTTAAGTTTTGGTTAAATGATAACGCATTCTGGGTTCAAACCTCTTCCGGAGGTTTGAGGAAGATCCGCCAATGGCTTAAGCTTATGATCATTATTGCCCATCTTTCATAAGTGTATTCTATAACATATTAAACTAACCAAGCGCACTTTCCTAATTTAGTCATTTTTGGCATAGAAAAGGTTGTGAGTTACATAATATGTAGTGATATATTACTGGGTGGATGTCGCAATTTGTGCAAAATGTGTGTAAAAGTAAATCCATCACTATCCTCGTGCGATATCACAGAACATTAATTTGCATATTTACTCAGGTTATGATACGCCCTACGATTTTATTTAAGTCAGATCAATGATCTAGATTGATGAAGAGAGAAGTATGATGGCCGGTACCGTGCACCTATCAAATATCATTATTATGCTTTTTTAATAAAAGCGGTTTTTTAACTTATTTTATTTTCAGGTTTTTAGTTTTTTATTTACTTAATATTTCTGTCTGTGTATAGTTTGTTTCAACTGCTAAAGTTCCCTTATGCAAATTAACTTAAAAAAAACTGGATGAGGCTAGTAAAATTTGTCGAAATTACATTAAAAAAATTAGGTTGCACTTAAATTTTGTCATCAATAAATTGTGTTGCACTATTCCGCGTAATAAGCATAAGGGAATTCTTTATTGTGACGCCTGATAATGATGCGGCTAAGTTTAAATTTCATCATAATCACCGTCAAACAGTAATTTTCCAATAACTTCAAAGATTCTCGTTAAATACTTTGGAGACTAGAGTCGATGTCGTTATGAGTTGTATAAAACAGGAGTTTCAGTAAACTCAACTGCAAAGTTTTTAGTCATCATTAACTGATGGCGTTTCTCAAAATATTGTATTAGTAAGTGAGGCGTGCATGGATAACTATAGTCAATTCAATATTTCGAATTTCGGTTGCATTATACAGTATAAAAGACCAAATGTTCGTGCTGGAGGATCTGCAATTCAAAATACCTAGCTAAGTGAAAAACACCGGTTTGTGACGGAATACATAAGGAGATATAATCGAGATAATGGGTAAATCTGGAAGAAGATGAGTTTTTCAGAAAGAACATAACCACCAACAACCTTCATGAAGGAGTTAAATTTCTGCTGAGCCAATCATCAATTCAATCTCTCAGCTCCATGCTACATTATCATCAGAAACAGTAAAACAATTAAGGTACATCTGGATGAAATATATTCTAAAATCGGTAGGAACACAGTACTTCGTGTCATATTCTGCCTCAATATCAATTAGAAATATACTAAAGGCTACCAAAGTATAGTCTAAAATAATATATTATAAGGTTGCATTAATTTTGGCCAGTGACATCTAATGGTCAAAATTAAAGTATTAGTGTAAACAGCTGGCAAACAGCTGGCAGGTGTTTAACTGTCTAATTCATTGGTTTTGACATTTTTCGGCACTAAAATAAATAGCAGCTTTTCCACGAATGCCATAAATAGGTCTTTGTCTTTAGCAATCCACTTCTACATAGCGGCTCTTAAGGTAAATATATGGTCCTGTGTTTGCCGCCCAGTCATGAACACTGCCTGTTCTTTCTCCAAATTTTCTTCTACGACTCTTCTGCGCCGCTTTTCTAGCACTTTCGTGCTTAGCTTGTACACGTTGAGGAGAGGTTAATCGGTCTGTAGTTGGTGCAGTCATAACTATTACCCTTCTTGTGGATTGGTATAGTGAGGCTCCCCTTCTATTCATTTGGGACCCCGTTCTCTCCCCAGGCCTTTTGGAACAACTTGGTTAATGTTTCTTTACCTCTGGTCCTGCATATTTTATTATTTCTGGGGCTATTCTGTCTGGCTCAGGGGCTTTCCCGCTTTTCATTGTTTTAATAGTAAAATCCACCTCTTCCTCTCTAATCGGCCCAACAATTAGTCCCTCTTCCTCTTCTATATGCGCTCCATAGAAGATCCCATCCTCATCTGGAGTTATATTTTTAAACTTTTCCTCGCCATATATTTAGGACTTCCTTCTTTTCTGTGACCAACTTTTCACCTTTTTTGATTGTTCTTGTTTATTTTCCATACCTTCCTCTAAGGGTTTTCCCTGTTTCTCAGAATCCCTTCTTATTCCTTTCGTATGCCTTTTCTTCTACTGTATTACCAAAGTCCACCAATGACCTCCGTTTGGCATCCTTTACTGCTCCTTTCACTTCATTTATTTTTTCTACGTAAGACTCTCTGTCAGTAGCTAAACGGGTCTGCACACATTTTTTCCATGCATTCTTCTTTTCTTTAAAGTTTTTTTTATTTCCTCAGTCCACCAAGCAGTTTTCTTCTTTCTTGTGTCTACTTTAGCTTTTCCACATATTTGCTCCGCTGTTTGTATTATGATTCTTTTAAACTCTTTTTATTTGTCCTCCAGATCGCCATTGCGAGAAATTCTGTGTAGTCCCCGTGATACTTCAGTGACATAGCCATTTCTTTTGTTTTCGTTCCTAAACTCCTTGAGCTTAATAGTTTCAAAGTCTTTGTGGTTCTACTTTGGAGGCTTCGTGAAACAGATATCTGCGATTAGCAGTCGGTGGTCAGTTCCCAATTCAGCTCCTGCGATTACTTTGACATCTGTTATACTTCTTCTTACGCTGTTTGGAAATATTACATAATCAATTATGCTTCTGGCCTCTCTTCCGTCAGCTTGAAAGGTGATTTTATGCAATTTCTTGTGTGGGAAAACCAATTTGGGAATTGCAAATTCGCATTCGGTTAAGTATTGAGAAATCGATAAGACGCCTGCCATTGTAATTAAGTGTTGTCTCGCATCCATGATTACCCATGGAACCATGGACTATTCTCTTGTCTTGTCCAGTTCTGGCAGTTCAGGTCAAGTTGTACCACTATTATTCTTGAGTTTACTGGTAACCATCCAATAACTTTTATTTCAACTTGGACTTGTGACTGTTCCCACTCCTTCTTTGGCTCTTTGGTATCTTCCCAATCCTGAGTACCTGAGTGTGTATCTACTTTGTAAATGCATACTTCCCTTCGTTTTCTACTTCGCTTAGTCCTAATACATCCACTCTATGGTCTTTCATTTCCTGCGTAAGCTCTACCTCCTTTCCACTAATCGTCTTTATGTTCCAGGTTCCAAATCTCGTTTTCCTTTTCAAATCCGGTCGTCGTCGTGTTGGTTCGTCCATTCCGAGGCTCGTTTGTTGGCTAGTGTTGGTGATTTGCCCGACGCTATCCGCCGAACCATGCCTAGGGCCCCTTTCATGGTACTATCATCCGGGGCAGATAAATCATGGTTCTTTATCGAGGTCTACTTCTCTCCCTCCTCCTTTTACAACCGGGCTTGGGACCGGCAATGGCGGAGTTTAGTTGTATTAAGTTATTTAATGTATATTGACGCTAAATATGGAAAACTTAAAGTTGCACAAAAAAAAAATCTGCTGCCGAAACTCATCAAACACTTTTAGAAATTAATGGCGATGGAGCCCAGTCATGTTCCAGTTGTCGGTTTTGGTTTCAATGATTTAAAAGTCTTGATTTTGATGTCAATGACAAAGAACGGCCTGGAGTATTAAAAAAGTTCGAGAATAATGAACTCCAAAACTTATTGGACGGAGACTCAGCTCAAACTCTGAAGCAACTTGAAGACAACTTAGCCGTTGATGTTTTAACTGTTTCCAGACGTTTACATGCGATGGGAGGGAAAATGGCTACCACACGAGTTGAGTGAAAAATCGATTACAAACCGCTTCAACATCGCAGTGTCATTGATTGCTAGGTAAAAAAAAGAGTTTTCTGTGGCGTTTTGTGACCGGCGATGAAAAGTGGATCTACTATTACAATCCCAAGCGCAAAAAGCCATGGGTTAACCCACATTGACACCGAAGCCGAATATTCATGGTCATAAGGTCTTACCGTGCACATGGTGGGATCAGCACGGAGTAGTATTTTCGAACTTCAAAAACCGAACTAAACTGTTAATACAGAAAAAAAGATCAGAATTAATGCAAGCACCTAATACTTGTATGTATGTATAGATATGCATTTTGCGTGGCACTATTTAAATACTTTACATCCCTTCATTTGCCACTAAGGATGATTAGGAAACTAGAAATCAGGAACATTAATAGGAAGAAGCTCCTTCTTAATGTGTACCTCTAGTATTGTTGGGTTCGAAATTGGGGACCGTTGGATATTTAACATTAAATTTTCGGATAGTACATTTGAGTACTATATTAGAATGAAACTAATCCCATATAAGATCTAAATACCCCTGGTGCAACCTACATATAAACGATAATAGTTTTATAAACCGGTTTGTTATATTTCCTTGACATTTAAAAAAAAGTTATTCCCAAAATATTTTGGTAATACTCGTATGGCACCCTTGGGGAAATATATACGAGTACAATACTACAAGTACTCTTTCAAACTTGTAGTTATTTGCAGCAATTTTAAGCTACTGCTGAATACCACTAGCACAGGTATACATCGTGTGGATTGTTCTAATTTGTATAGAAGCAATATGTCGAATTATCATTCCAGGGTTGGTCGCCAAGTTGTTTTTTGTTTAAAAAACAAATTCTGTATATATTAATAAAGTTTTTGAAGTTGTTACAAAATATGTTGTTTTCTTTTATAGTTAAAATGTATCGTTTATTGCAGAATTGCCTTTTCATGGTTTAAACATTTCGCTATGAAAGATAGATGCTTCACTTTTTTCCTGTGCAAATAAAATATTTGACGGAACGCCGCACGATTTTGACGCTAAAACTAGGTTCTTTTAAAGGGAATGGGGATACGTACACTGGACCTCGTCAATGTTTGTCTTATTCTGTATCGCAGGTGACACGGTGCATTGTATCGAAAAATGTTTTCAACAATCCATTGATTATTTTTATTAATCCACAGGTAATGCGTCAGATGTGTCTATAATGCTACAGAAAGAATTAAGCAGTTCGTAAAGTTTTTTGTTATAGTATCTGATTCCACAGCGCGAGCCGTATGTGATAACAGGAGTAAACTAAATTAAACTATACTACACAATTAATAATATAAATTAAATTAAAATGAAACAAATAGTCCACTCCAAAGAGGTTTATTAAATTATATATTAAAATTTCTATTTACTTATTTTTATTATTTTTATTTACTTAATAATTCCACTTTTATCTAAAAGTGGACAGGCGTAGTCCGATGAAGTCTTCGTCTATGCTGTAAGTCACGGAGAGGAATGTGTGCAACTCGTTGATACTTCTGCTACGCTCTTCATCCACTTGACGATTGGTAGATCTGTGTGTATGTACCTGTTTATTAAGTATCAGTCTGCTTTTATAATTTTAGGATACGTAGGATTTTCGAGTGCCTGCATTGTTTGCAGATTGGATCTTTTCGGAGATAATTGTGCTGCGTATATCCAGATAGGCCTTATGTCGTCAAGCCGTCTTTTTACTCTCACCACATCAGCTTGGATTCAGTGAAGTGCAACAAGTACTTGTTCTTCAAATATTATATCCCTCTATATTGAGATAAGATTGGTCTGGCATGTGAGTTTCGGAACCAAAGAGAACATAAATAAGGTTTTCGGCTGCATATTTTAGGTTGTACAAGCTATTTTATTTATTATTCCACTTCTTTGAGAGAGGATAGATGATCAACAGATGACATGAAGAAAATGCGAGAGATTAGCCCTCAAAAGTCGGCTGAAAAGTTAATTTCAAATTGGTGCTTCTTGATTGGACTTTGGTATCGTTTCTGTTCATAGTTATGACAACTTTCGCTGTATTATGGAGGGGAATGCTATTCTCTCGGTAGAGATAAACATTTTTTATCAAATTTTTCTCTGGCACTTCTATGACACTTTTCTTCTTTAAATGTTAAATCGCTGGTAAAATCGAAATCCGAAATCACAGAATGGGTAAAATTTCGTTTAAGTTTTCGAAAAGTGTTGTTAGTATAAACTCAGTTAGAATTCCAAAAATATAACTAAGGAACCATAAATTAAATTATTGAAATGTGTCCCCTGAAACGAGTATAAATAGAAGTTCTGAACTCAAATAAAATCATACGTTTTTGAAAGTTTAAATTGTTCGCTTCGGGGAGAGAAAATTTTTTTTTTGTAATAATCCTATTTCTGTGAAGGAGCTAAGGTACGTTAATTTTTTTCAAGGATCTTTCGTGGTGTGTGGCATAATGTGAATTCTTTACTTTGCGGCATACTTTTCAGAAACTTTTGAAGCCACAAAATGTGTTCGGTACAGTATTGCGCACCTTGTTTTCCCGGTGCCTGCTTGGGATCGTGCGGTGGTTGTGGACCGAGCGGTTTTAGTGATCCATGCTATGGGAATTTTTGTGGTCCTTTCTACAGCTGTTGTGGACCATCTGGACCTATGCAACCGTGCGGCTGGAGGTGTTGCTAAAGACGAGAAGAAATCACATAAATAAATGCTCGTGCAAATGTGAGTATTCATTTTGTGACATTTATGAGTTTCCTTTATTAAGGTTATGGTTATTTTTCAGTTACAAAATATGCAATATTCTAGAAAACAAACTTTTAGACTCAAGCAGTGCAATTTAATCGCCATTTTGTTAACCGATGTCAGTCATAACGATGCCATATGCCATGAGTATGCTCTTGTAAGTTTACCAGAACCCTAGAAGTATTTTCTCATATTTTTATTTTATTGAAATGTCAGCTCAATAGCATGTGTGTATGGTTACTGATGGCTTAATAATATTGGCTCCTTTGGAAAGAAATTAGGATTACCCCTTAATGAAACCAGCGGGACCACTAAAGAATCCTTCATATGAGTGCCATTGATTTGTTGTAAGTATTCCCATTAAAAATTACCCTTAGGTAGATTACAAAATGTTTGATTCCAAAACTTTTAGTTCGTTTTCCATTCAATACGCTCAGGAAAATGAAGGATGTACTGGATATACGTTTTGCCTATTGAAATAGCATAATAAAATAATTCGTTTTACTGGATTTTAAGTTTTGGTTAAATGATAACGCATTCTGGGTTCAAACCTCTTCCGGAGGTTTGAG
The DNA here is from genome assembly GCA_035041755.1 of Cacoxenus indagator. Lineage (NCBI taxonomy): Eukaryota > Metazoa > Arthropoda > Insecta > Diptera > Drosophilidae > Cacoxenus > Cacoxenus indagator. The sequence continues at coordinate 36,422 of JAWNKX010000218.1, read as the reverse complement.
GAAGATCCGCCAATGGCTTAAGCTTATGATCATTATTGCCCATCTTTCATAAGTGTATTCTATAACATATTAAACTAACCAAGCGCACTTTCCTAATTTAGTCATTTTTGGCATAGAAAAGGTTGTGAGTTACATAATATGTAGTGATATATTACTGGGTGGATGTCGCAATTTGTGCAAAATGTGTGTAAAAGTAAATCCATCACTATCCTCGTGCGATATCACAGAACATTAATTTGCATATTTACTCAGGTTATGATACGCCCTACGATTTTATTTAAGTCAGATCAATGATCTAGATTGATGAAGAGAGAAGTATGATGGCCGGTACCGTGCACCTATCAAATATCATTATTATGCTTTTTTAATAAAAGCGGTTTTTTAACTTATTTTATTTTCAGGTTTTTAGTTTTTTATTTACTTAATATTTCTGTCTGTGTATAGTTTGTTTCAACTGCTAAAGTTCCCTTATGCAAATTAACTTAAAAAAAACTGGATGAGGCTAGTAAAATTTGTCGAAATTACATTAAAAAAATTAGGTTGCACTTAAATTTTGTCATCAATAAATTGTGTTGCACTATTCCGCGTAATAAGCATAAGGGAATTCTTTATTGTGACGCCTGATAATGATGCGGCTAAGTTTAAATTTCATCATAATCACCGTCAAACAGTAATTTTCCAATAACTTCAAAGATTCTCGTTAAATACTTTGGAGACTAGAGTCGATGTCGTTATGAGTTGTATAAAACAGGAGTTTCAGTAAACTCAACTGCAAAGTTTTTAGTCATCATTAACTGATGGCGTTTCTCAAAATATTGTATTAGTAAGTGAGGCGTGCATGGATAACTATAGTCAATTCAATATTTCGAATTTCGGTTGCATTATACAGTATAAAAGACCAAATGTTCGTGCTGGAGGATCTGCAATTCAAAATACCTAGCTAAGTGAAAAACACCGGTTTGTGACGGAATACATAAGGAGATATAATCGAGATAATGGGTAAATCTGGAAGAAGATGAGTTTTTCAGAAAGAACATAACCACCAACAACCTTCATGAAGGAGTTAAATTTCTGCTGAGCCAATCATCAATTCAATCTCTCAGCTCCATGCTACATTATCATCAGAAACAGTAAAACAATTAAGGTACATCTGGATGAAATATATTCTAAAATCGGTAGGAACACAGTACTTCGTGTCATATTCTGCCTCAATATCAATTAGAAATATACTAAAGGCTACCAAAGTATAGTCTAAAATAATATATTATAAGGTTGCATTAATTTTGGCCAGTGACATCTAATGGTCAAAATTAAAGTATTAGTGTAAACAGCTGGCAAACAGCTGGCAGGTGTTTAACTGTCTAATTCATTGGTTTTGACATTTTTCGGCACTAAAATAAATAGCAGCTTTTCCACGAATGCCATAAATAGGTCTTTGTCTTTAGCAATCCACTTCTACATAGCGGCTCTTAAGGTAAATATATGGTCCTGTGTTTGCCGCCCAGTCATGAACACTGCCTGTTCTTTCTCCAAATTTTCTTCTACGACTCTTCTGCGCCGCTTTTCTAGCACTTTCGTGCTTAGCTTGTACACGTTGAGGAGAGGTTAATCGGTCTGTAGTTGGTGCAGTCATAACTATTACCCTTCTTGTGGATTGGTATAGTGAGGCTCCCCTTCTATTCATTTGGGACCCCGTTCTCTCCCCAGGCCTTTTGGAACAACTTGGTTAATGTTTCTTTACCTCTGGTCCTGCATATTTTATTATTTCTGGGGCTATTCTGTCTGGCTCAGGGGCTTTCCCGCTTTTCATTGTTTTAATAGTAAAATCCACCTCTTCCTCTCTAATCGGCCCAACAATTAGTCCCTCTTCCTCTTCTATATGCGCTCCATAGAAGATCCCATCCTCATCTGGAGTTATATTTTTAAACTTTTCCTCGCCATATATTTAGGACTTCCTTCTTTTCTGTGACCAACTTTTCACCTTTTTTGATTGTTCTTGTTTATTTTCCATACCTTCCTCTAAGGGTTTTCCCTGTTTCTCAGAATCCCTTCTTATTCCTTTCGTATGCCTTTTCTTCTACTGTATTACCAAAGTCCACCAATGACCTCCGTTTGGCATCCTTTACTGCTCCTTTCACTTCATTTATTTTTTCTACGTAAGACTCTCTGTCAGTAGCTAAACGGGTCTGCACACATTTTTTCCATGCATTCTTCTTTTCTTTAAAGTTTTTTTTATTTCCTCAGTCCACCAAGCAGTTTTCTTCTTTCTTGTGTCTACTTTAGCTTTTCCACATATTTGCTCCGCTGTTTGTATTATGATTCTTTTAAACTCTTTTTATTTGTCCTCCAGATCGCCATTGCGAGAAATTCTGTGTAGTCCCCGTGATACTTCAGTGACATAGCCATTTCTTTTGTTTTCGTTCCTAAACTCCTTGAGCTTAATAGTTTCAAAGTCTTTGTGGTTCTACTTTGGAGGCTTCGTGAAACAGATATCTGCGATTAGCAGTCGGTGGTCAGTTCCCAATTCAGCTCCTGCGATTACTTTGACATCTGTTATACTTCTTCTTACGCTGTTTGGAAATATTACATAATCAATTATGCTTCTGGCCTCTCTTCCGTCAGCTTGAAAGGTGATTTTATGCAATTTCTTGTGTGGGAAAACCAATTTGGGAATTGCAAATTCGCATTCGGTTAAGTATTGAGAAATCGATAAGACGCCTGCCATTGTAATTAAGTGTTGTCTCGCATCCATGATTACCCATGGAACCATGGACTATTCTCTTGTCTTGTCCAGTTCTGGCAGTTCAGGTCAAGTTGTACCACTATTATTCTTGAGTTTACTGGTAACCATCCAATAACTTTTATTTCAACTTGGACTTGTGACTGTTCCCACTCCTTCTTTGGCTCTTTGGTATCTTCCCAATCCTGAGTACCTGAGTGTGTATCTACTTTGTAAATGCATACTTCCCTTCGTTTTCTACTTCGCTTAGTCCTAATACATCCACTCTATGGTCTTTCATTTCCTGCGTAAGCTCTACCTCCTTTCCACTAATCGTCTTTATGTTCCAGGTTCCAAATCTCGTTTTCCTTTTCAAATCCGGTCGTCGTCGTGTTGGTTCGTCCATTCCGAGGCTCGTTTGTTGGCTAGTGTTGGTGATTTGCCCGACGCTATCCGCCGAACCATGCCTAGGGCCCCTTTCATGGTACTATCATCCGGGGCAGATAAATCATGGTTCTTTATCGAGGTCTACTTCTCTCCCTCCTCCTTTTACAACCGGGCTTGGGACCGGCAATGGCGGAGTTTAGTTGTATTAAGTTATTTAATGTATATTGACGCTAAATATGGAAAACTTAAAGTTGCACAAAAAAAAAATCTGCTGCCGAAACTCATCAAACACTTTTAGAAATTAATGGCGATGGAGCCCAGTCATGTTCCAGTTGTCGGTTTTGGTTTCAATGATTTAAAAGTCTTGATTTTGATGTCAATGACAAAGAACGGCCTGGAGTATTAAAAAAGTTCGAGAATAATGAACTCCAAAACTTATTGGACGGAGACTCAGCTCAAACTCTGAAGCAACTTGAAGACAACTTAGCCGTTGATGTTTTAACTGTTTCCAGACGTTTACATGCGATGGGAGGGAAAATGGCTACCACACGAGTTGAGTGAAAAATCGATTACAAACCGCTTCAACATCGCAGTGTCATTGATTGCTAGGTAAAAAAAAGAGTTTTCTGTGGCGTTTTGTGACCGGCGATGAAAAGTGGATCTACTATTACAATCCCAAGCGCAAAAAGCCATGGGTTAACCCACATTGACACCGAAGCCGAATATTCATGGTCATAAGGTCTTACCGTGCACATGGTGGGATCAGCACGGAGTAGTATTTTCGAACTTCAAAAACCGAACTAAACTGTTAATACAGAAAAAAAGATCAGAATTAATGCAAGCACCTAATACTTGTATGTATGTATAGATATGCATTTTGCGTGGCACTATTTAAATACTTTACATCCCTTCATTTGCCACTAAGGATGATTAGGAAACTAGAAATCAGGAACATTAATAGGAAGAAGCTCCTTCTTAATGTGTACCTCTAGTATTGTTGGGTTCGAAATTGGGGACCGTTGGATATTTAACATTAAATTTTCGGATAGTACATTTGAGTACTATATTAGAATGAAACTAATCCCATATAAGATCTAAATACCCCTGGTGCAACCTACATATAAACGATAATAGTTTTATAAACCGGTTTGTTATATTTCCTTGACATTTAAAAAAAAGTTATTCCCAAAATATTTTGGTAATACTCGTATGGCACCCTTGGGGAAATATATACGAGTACAATACTACAAGTACTCTTTCAAACTTGTAGTTATTTGCAGCAATTTTAAGCTACTGCTGAATACCACTAGCACAGGTATACATCGTGTGGATTGTTCTAATTTGTATAGAAGCAATATGTCGAATTATCATTCCAGGGTTGGTCGCCAAGTTGTTTTTTGTTTAAAAAACAAATTCTGTATATATTAATAAAGTTTTTGAAGTTGTTACAAAATATGTTGTTTTCTTTTATAGTTAAAATGTATCGTTTATTGCAGAATTGCCTTTTCATGGTTTAAACATTTCGCTATGAAAGATAGATGCTTCACTTTTTTCCTGTGCAAATAAAATATTTGACGGAACGCCGCACGATTTTGACGCTAAAACTAGGTTCTTTTAAAGGGAATGGGGATACGTACACTGGACCTCGTCAATGTTTGTCTTATTCTGTCTCGCAGGTGACACGGTGCATTGTATCGAAAAATGTTTTCAACAATCCATTGATTATTTTTATTAATCCACAGGTAATGCGTCAGATGTGTCTACAATGCTACAGAAAGAATTAAGCAGTTCATAGGGTTTTTTGTTATAGTATCTGATTCCACAGCGCGAGCCGTATGTGATAACAGGAGTAAACTAAATTAAACTATACTACATAATTAATAATATAAATTAAATTAAAATGAAACAAATAGTCCACTCCAAAGAGGTTTATTAAATTATATATTAAAATTTCTATTTACTTATTTTTATTATTTTTATTTACTTAATAATTCCACTTTTATCTAAAAGTGGACAGGCGTAGTCCGATGAAGTCTTCGTCTATGCTGTAAGTCACGGAGAGGAATGTGTGCAACTCGTTGATACTTCTGCTACGCTCCACTTATTAGTTTAGTTCTTCATCCACTTGACGATTGGTAGATCTGTGTGTATGTACCTGTTTATTAAGTATCAGTCTGCTTTTATAATTTTAGGATACGTAGGATTTTCGAGTGCCTGCATTGTTTGCAGATTGGATCTTTTCGGAGATAATTGTGCTGCGTATATCCAGATAGGCCTTATGTCGTCAAGCCGTCTTTTTACTCTCACCACATCAGCTTGGATTCAGTGAAGTGCAACAAGTACTTGTTCTTCAAACATTATATCCCTCTATATTGAGATAAGATTGGTCTGGCATGTGAGTTTCGGAACCAAAGAGAACATAAATAAGGTTTTCGGCTGCATATTTTAGGTTGTACAAGCTATTTTATTTATTATTCCACTTCTTTGAGAGAGGATAGATGATCAACAGATGACATGAAGAAAATGCGAGAGATTAGCCCTCAAAAGTCGGCTGAAAAGTTAATTTCAAATTGGTGCTTCTTGATTGGACTTTGGTATCGTTTCTGTTCATAGTTATGACAACTTTCGCTGTATTATGGAGGGGAATGCTATTCTCTCGGTAGAGATAAACATTTTTTATCAAATTTTTCTCTGGCACTTCTATGACACTTTTCTTCTTTAAATGTTAAATCGCTGGTAAAATCGAAATCCGAAATCACAGAATGGGTAAAATTTCGTTTAAGTTTTCGAAAAGTGTTGTTAGTATAAACTCAGTTAGAATTCCAAAAATATAACTAAGGAACCATAAATTAAATTATTGAAATGTGTCCCCTGAAACGAGTATAAATAGAAGTTCTGAACTCAAATAAAATCATACGTTTTTGAAAGTTTAAATTGTTCGCTTCGGGGAGAGAAAATTTTTTTTTTGTAATAATCCTATTTCTGTGAAGGAGCTAAGGTACGTTAATTTTTTTCAAGGATCTTTCGTGGTGTGTGGCATAATGTGAATTCTTTACTTTGCGGCATACTTTTCAGAAACTTTTGAAGCCACAAAATGTGTTCGGTACAGTATTGCGCACCTTGTTTTCCCGGTGCCTGCTTGGGATCGTGCGGTGGTTGTGGACCGAGCGGTTTTAGTGATCCATGCTATGGGAATTTTTGTGGTCCTTTCTACAGCTGTTGTGGACCATCTGGACCTATGCAACCGTGCGGCTGGAGGTGTTGCTAAAGTCGAGAAGAAATCACATAAATAAATGCTCGTGCAAATGTGAGTATTCATTTTGTGACATTTATGAGTTTCCTTTATTAAGGTTATGGTTATTTTTCAGTTACAAAATATGCAATATTCTAGAAAACAAACTTTTAGACTCAAGCAGTGCAATTTAATCGCCATTTTGTTAACCGATGTCAGTCATAACGATGCCATATGCCATGAGTATGCTCTTGTAAGTTTACCAGAACCCTAGAAGTATTTTCTCATATTTTTATTTTATTGAAATGTCAGCTCAATAGCATGTGTGTATGGTTACTGATGGCTTAATAATATTGGCTCCTTTGGAAAGAAATTAGGATTACCCCTTAATGAAACCAGCGGGACCACTAAAGAATCCTTCATATGAGTGCCATTGATTTGTTGTAAGTATTCCCATTAAAAATTACCCTTAGGTAGATTACAAAATGTTTGATTCCAAAACTTTTAGTTCGTTTTCCATTCAATACGCTCAGGAAAATGAAGGATGTACTGGATATACGTTTTGCCTATTGAAATAGCATAATAAAATAATTCGTTTTACTGGATTTTAAGTTTTGGTTAAATGATAACGCATTCTGGGTTCAAACCTCTTCCGGAGGTTTGAGGAAGATCCGCCAATGGCTTAAGCTTATGATCATTATTGCCCATCTTTCATAAGTGTATTCTATAACATATTAAACTAACCAAGCGCACTTTCCTAATTTAGTCATTTTTGGCATAGAAAAGGTTGTGAGTTACATAATATGTAGTGATATATTACTGGGTGGATGTCGCAATTTGTGCAAAATGTGTGTAAAAGTAAATCCATCACTATCCTCGTGCGATATCACAGAACATTAATTTGCATATTTACTCAGGTTATGATACGCCCTACGATTTTATTTAAGTCAGATCAATGATCTAGATTGATGAAGAGAGTAGTATGATGGCCGGTACCGTGCACCTATCAAATATCATTATTATGCTTTTTTAATAAAAGCGGTTTTTTAACTTATTTTATTTTCAGGTTTTTAGTTTTTTATTTACTTAATATTTCTGTCTGTGTATAGTTTGTTTCAACTGCTAAAGTTCCCTTATGCAAATTAACTTAAAAAAAACTGGATGAGGCTAGTAAAATTTGTCGAAATTACATTAAAAAAATTAGGTTGCACTTAAATTTTGTCATCAATAAATTGTGTTGCACTATTCCGCGTAATAAGCATAAGGGAATTCTTTATTGTGACGCCTGATAATGATGCGGCTAAGTTTAAATTTCATCATAATCGCCGTCAAACAGTAATTTTCCAATAACTTCAAAGATTCTCGTTAAATACTTTGGAGACTAGAGTCGATGTCGTTATGAGTTGTATAAAACAGGAGTTTCAGTAAACTCAACTGCAAAGTTTTTAGTCATCATTAACTGATGGCGTTTCTCAAAATATTGTATTAGTAAGTGAGGCGTGCATGGATAACTATAGTCAATTCAATATTTCGAATTTCGGTTGCATTATACAGTATAAAAGACCAAATGTTCGTGCTGGAGGATCTGCAATTCAAAATACCTAGCTAAGTGAAAAACACCGGTTTGTGACGGAATACATAAGGAGATATAATCGAGATAATGGGTAAATCTGGAAGAAGATGAGTTTTTCAGAAAGAACATAACCACCAACAACCTTCATGAAGGAGTTAAATTTCTGCTGAGCCAATCATCAATTCAATCTCTCAGCTCCATGCTACATTATCATCAGAAACAGTAAAACAATTAAGGTACATCTGGATGAAATATATTCTAAAATCGGTAGGAACACAGTACTTCGTGTCATATTCTGCCTCAATATCAATTAGAAATATACTAAAGGCTACCAAAGTATAGTCTAAAATAATATATTATAAGGTTGCATTAATTTTGGCCAGTGACATCTAATGGTCAAAATTAAAGTATTAGTGTAAACAGCTGGCAAACAGCTGGCAGGTGTTTAACTGTCTAATTCATTGGTTTTGACATTTTTCGGCACTAAAATAAATAGCAGCTTTTCCACGAATGCCATAAATAGGTCTTTGTCTTTAGCAATCCACTTCTACATAGCGGCTCTTAAGGTAAATATATGGTCCTGTGTTTGCCGCCCAGTCATAAACACTGCCTGTTCTTTCTCCAAATTTTCTTCTACGACTCTTCTGCGCCGCTTTTCTAGCACTTTCGTGCTTAGCTTGTACACGTTGAGGAGAGGTTAATCGGTCTGTAGTTGGTGCAGTCATAACTATTACCCTTCTTGTGGATTGGTATAGTGAGGCTCCCCTTCTATTCATTTGGGACCCCGTTCTCTCCCCAGGCCTTTTGGAACAACTTGGTTAATGTTTCTTTACCTCTGGTCCTGCATATTTTATTATTTCTGGGGCTATTCTGTCTGGCTCAGGGGCTTTCCCGCTTTTCATTGTTTTAATAGTAAAATCCACCTCTTCCTCTCTAATCGGCCCAACAATTAGTCCCTCTTCCTCTTCCATATGCGCTCCATAGAAGATCCCATCCTCATCTGGAGTTATATTTTTAAACTTTTCCTCGCCATATATTTAGGACTTCCTTCTTTTCTGTGACCAACTTTTCACCTTTTTTGATTGTTCTTGTTTATTTTCCATACCTTCCTCTAAGGGTTTTCCCTGTTTCTCAGAATCCCTTCTTATTCCTTTCGTATGCCTTTTCTTCTACTGTATTACCAAAGTCCACCAATGACCTCCGTTTGGCATCCTTTACTGCTCCTTTCACTTCATTTATTTTTTCTACGTAAGACTCTCTGTCAGTAGCTAAACGGGTCTGCACACATTTTTTCCATGCATTCTTCTTTTCTTTAAAGTTTTTTTTATTTCCTCAGTCCACCAAGCAGTTTTCTTCTTTCTTGTGTCTACTTTAGCTTTTCCACATATTTGCTCCGCTGTTTGTATTATGATTCTTTTAAACTCTTTTTATTTGTCCTCCAGATCGCCATTGCGAGAAATTCTGTGTAGTCCCCGTGATACTTCAGTGACATAGCCATTTCTTTTGTTTTCGTTCCTAAACTCCTTGAGCTTAATAGTTTCAAAGTCTTTGTGGTTCTACTTTGGAGGCTTCGTGAAACAGATATCTGCGATTAGCAGTCGGTGGTCAGTTCCCAATTCAGCTCCTGCGATTACTTTGACATCTGTTATACTTCTTCTTACGCTGTTTGGAAATATTACATAATCAATTATGCTTCTGGCCTCTCTTCCGTCAGCTTGAAAGGTGATTTTATGCAATTTCTTGTGTGGGAAAACCAATTTGGGAATTGCAAATTCGCATTCGGTTAAGTATTGAGAAATCGATAAGACGCCTGCCATTGTAATTAAGTGTTGTCTCGCATCCATGATTACCCATGGAACCATGGACTATTCTCTTGTCTTGTCCAGTTCTGGCAGTTCAGGTCAAGTTGTACCACTATTATTCTTGAGTTTACTGGTAACCATCCAATAACTTTTATTTCAACTTGGACTTGTGACTGTTCCCACTCCTTCTTTGGCTCTTTGGTATCTTCCCAATCCTGAGTACCTGAGTGTGTATCTACTTTGTAAATGCATACTTCCCTTCGTTTTCTACTTCGCTTAGTCCTAATACATCCACTCTATGGTCTTTCATTTCCTGCGTAAGCTCTACCTCCTTTCCACTAATCGTCTTTATGTTCCAGGTTCCAAATCTCGTTTTCCTTTTCAAATCCGGTCGTCGTCGTGTTGGTTCGTCCATTCCGAGGCTCGTTTGTTGGCTAGTGTTGGTGATTTGCCCGACGCTATCCGCCGAACCATGCCTAGGGCCCCTTTCATGGTACTATCATCCGGGGCAGATAAATCATGGTTCTTTATCGAGGTCTACTTCTCTCCCTCCTCCTTTTACAACCGGGCTTGGGACCGGCAATGGCGGAGTTTAGTTGTATTAAGTTATTTAATGTATATTGACGCTAAATATGGAAAACTTAAAGTTGCACAAAAAAAAAATCTGCTGCCGAAACTCATCAAACACTTTTAGAAATTAATGGCGATGGAGCCCAGTCATGTTCCAGTTGTCGGTTTTGGTTTCAATGATTTAAAAGTCTTGATTTTGATGTCAATGACAAAGAAAAAAAAAAAAAAAAAAAAAAAAAAAAAAAAAAAAAAAAAAAAAAAAAAAAAAAAAAAAAAAAAAAAAAAAAAAAAAAAAAAAAAAAAAAAAAAAAAAATGATTCCAATATATCCACTCATTTTTTTTTGTTTAATCAAGTAACAGATACAACGCTTTTTATCTATTTTCTTAAATTAGTTTAAAACTATTTATTTTAAAGGTAATACGTTCATTTGAGAACGCTTCCATTTACTATATCACACAGCTTTATCGGACTTTATTGGCTTTTAAAATCATGTTCGCTACTAAACATCGAATACAAGGTTCTGCTGTAAAGCAGTAATTTAGCGAAGTTGAGGGTATGGCTCCCCGTTTTGGGGTAATGAAAGTACTAGCAATAAAGAAGTCATTCACAAAGTATAGTTCAAATTGCTTCGAACAATTACGGAACGGGAAAGTTCACAGTGAGTTGTATATTTCATCAATGAAATCGGCTGTACAAGAGCAAAAGAGCAGGTACATTGAAAAATCCAACGCTCATCCACCCAGCAAAATAATCGCTTGGCACTAACGATAAATGCCCGACCAACTTCGCGCACATTAGACAAAAGTTGAACTTGCCTCATTAGTGCACTCAGCATTTAGATTTTAAGATTTGAAAAACGGTTAGTCTCCAGAAATAAGTTTTCTATTTTTCACTTGTTTTTCATTTTTATGTAATTAACTGTTTAAGATTTTAAGCAGATACTTCTATCGTCGTCAAAAAAACAACAACAATGATAGCTTCTTGACAACCTTTCCATTCTTCTTCTATTGTTAGTGCAGGCAGCCTCAAACTTTTAGAGAGTTTCAGATTGACTCTGTCGGCAAAGTTCTTGGCGTTGGTCTGCGATTGTAGCTTTCCGCCGGCGAATCGTGGTGTTTTCTGTGGACTACCTTGGCTACAACAAGGAAATTATCCGAGGCTTGGACATCGAGGATACTGGAGGAGTGTCTGACGTCGGTCGTAATGTGATCATTCTGGTTGACGGTTGATTGATCAGGGGACTGCCAGGTCCCTTTATAGATTTTGAGGTGAGGGAACCGTACTCGCTAGACAGAGATCCCGAACCGAGGCCAAGTCCAGAAGCCTGAGTCAGTTTCCGGATATGTTGTCGTGCAGGCTGTGCTTTCCGACGACTCTAGCAAAGATTGTGCGTTAAAATCTCCTAGAACGATCTTCGTGTCGTAGCTGCGGAATTGATCATATGTTCTTTCTAGGAGATCATAGAAGTCATAGTTTTTTCCCAACCAGCAAAAAACGTCAACCAAGAAATTATGAATAATAATGGACAAGGCACAGTGGGCTAGAACAAACCCTTACGAAGTCAAATTACGATCCGATTACCCCAAAAGTATGCTTGCGCCGATACTTCTGACACAGACGACTCTCTACTTTCTCAGCTTCGAAACAACATAATACTCCTAAAAATATTACCAAAGCATAATTAATTGCGGATATGGAAACCGATATTATAAATATGAAAGCCCCAGTGTACGACAAAATAAATGGAGTGCTGTTAAGAGAATGCCCTGGTAAAAAAATACAAAGATAACAGCCAATTCCTGGACCTTAATGACCTCCTTCGAGTTGTCTATTACCTTCAATTTAATTTAATTATTATTGTTAACATTGTAGTTTAGTTTATTAATATTATAACTTATTCTCTTTTGACTGCTTACTTGTTTATTACGCGTGTCCCATAGTAACTTCTGTCGTGTCTCCGTTTTCGGCAGAGCAATCGACACTTGGAGCTGGAGAATATCGTTGTATCGTATTGTGCGCTTGCGTATGCGAAGGTGAGCAAAGTATTTATCTTGTTAACTTTTATACAGGTACATAAGCCTATAATAAAGTAGTTATCATCACTGAATATTTCTAAGACAAGAGTATTGTTGTATTTCCATGCAACAAAATAGCAAAAACCAGGAACAATTACTTAATTCTTCTTGTGGCAGTATCTACACGTCTGACGCGTTACCTGTGAATAAATAATAGACAAAACCAATGGATGTCTCAAGAACAAGGCAAACATCGACGAAGTCCAGTGTGCAAGTATCCCCATTTCCTTTCAAAGGAACTAGTAGCAGCGTCAAAACCGTGCGGCGTGCAGTCAAATGATTCTTCTGCACAGGAAAAAGTGAAGCATCTACCGTAAGGTATCTTCGCCATAAAAGGCACTTCTGTAATTGACGGTGTATTTTAACTATTAAAGAGAAAGACATATATTATACCAACTTTGAAGTTAATTCTCTGATTTGAGAAAAAAGTAATTATGTGTTAATTTACTTTTTAAACAAAAAACAACATCTTAACCAACCTTAAGATGAGAATTCCATATATTGCTTTTATACAAAATTTAACTATCCGCACGATGTATACCACTAGCACCCATCAACAGTAGGTTAGTATTATTCCGAATATCTGCGAATGTCATAAAAAGTAGGTATATCTACCCAACACCTATGAGAACTACAATGAGTCCGTCAGACGCATGGCCTTCAGACCCCACAGCTCAATAACCGCTCAAGCTGCCACAACAGGGGTCACAAAAGCCGCTTGGGCCGCAATCGCCACAGGAACCCGGGAAATGCCAGGAAAACAGGGATACGAACACATTGTGCCTCGCTAATGACCTAGACAAATCAGAGAACATCGAAAAATATTAAATAAGTATATCATGCAATCTTTCAAAGCATAAACTTACTCTTCTGCTCCTTAAGCAGAATCAATTCACCAAAATTTAGAAATAATTCTTCCCATTGTCAAATTTCTGGGATGTGTATGTGTTGAAAATACGAAATACATTGAGCTAACGCCTCCTAAATTTCACCTTATGTAAAATTTCATACAAAATTCGAATTTCTATGGTTCCTAAGTTATTTTTTACGACTTCCTATAGAGTTTCAGGTAGGTATATTAGTTTTGACATTGCGTATGATTTTCTAGGAATTACTTTTATATAGGAACTTTTGGAATTTTTAACAAAAATTAACAACGTCGGCTACACAATATAAATGTGTGTTGATAAAGACAACGAATCTGATGTTGCAATAAATTATCTTCTATAATCTGTTGGTACATTTTGGCATACTAGTACAATATTCTATACTTCTACCTCTCGTTCTAATAAGGAACAGAGTGGATGGATGGCCAGTTCTGCCTTTTACTTAGGACGACATGCTTAATTGAAGACATAGTCAAGGTACATAATATTGCATTATCTATTGTATTAGGTCTACAAAATCATCCGACCAGTATTTGGTCTGTTTAGGGGTAATTTCACACTGGGATTCAAACCACAGTCCTGGAGGTAGGCAACTGTCTGGTTTATTCCCAAACGAGGCAATCGGTTTATGGAACTACCCAAACCATTCAGACCAATAAGTCTGACTTCCTTCATCTTAAACACTATCGAGCGATTAGTGGAGCTCCATATCAGGAAAAGGCTTGCAAAAACGATTCCTCTTCACAGGAACCAATATGCCTACATGAATGGGAAATCAACTGAAGCTGCCCTTCATCACCTCACTCCAGTCGATGGAAGTTTCATTGTATGCACTCGTCGACGTGGAAAAAGCCTTCGACAATACCGGCTATGATTCTCTAACTAAGATATTAATCTATAGTCATTTAGATAACCATACAATAACTTGGGTAGATGCCACGCTGTGCAATACCACCGTTTGCATAAGACAATTAAGGGATGCCCCACGGCGGAATTCCTCCCAGTTACTCTGGTTCCTTACCCTTGACGATATATTGATGACCTAACCATTATTGCGGTGGGGAGATTCGAACGAAGTACCTCGGGCGTAATGTGCTCCGTCCTCTAGGTCGTCAATAACTGGTTCAACAGAGAGTGTCTCAGCATTAATCCACAAATGGTAGTATTGGTATCCTCATCAAAGAGATACAAACTGGACATTGGTCCAGTTAGGTTGAACGGTACTGTAACTGAACTTTCCAATTAGGTCAATTATCTAGGGAAACCTGGAATAAACGCCTGAATTGGAATGTTCATCTTAAAACAGTACTCAACGAGCCATATGGGCTTGACGGTTACATGCTAGAACATGGGGTCTATCTCCAAAACTGATCTACTGGTTATTCACCTTGGTGGTTAGACCCATCGTCACCTATGCGGCCCTCGTGTAGTGACCTAATATGCTTCAGGCAACAGCCATGCGGCAATGCGACAAGCTGCAACGGCTTGGGTATTGAGGATACTTACCCTAATCCCTGGCATCTCATCTGGGTCCTTCTGCAAATTCATCGGTCTGAACCCTATTAGCTGGGGAACGGCCAAGTCATTTATCGAGTAATGGTTCAGAGATGCGACTCTAGACCTTTGAGCACGCAGTGGGGGCCTTCGTAAAGCCAAATTGGTTATATGCCCTGGAAACACCAAACAAATTTAGATCTTAGTAGATCGGACCTAAGACAGCTTGTAGGCTACTTAACCGGTCTAAATTACCACCTAAATTACCATCCGCACAAACGAGGTTTGTCTCTCTCCCACCCTCATTGAGACAGAGGCTACAGTAAGTTTTGGCTGAGCCATCGAAGGCTCATGATATCACGCTTGAGCACGCAGTGGTGTGGAAAAAAATACGTCGGACAATTTGGCAATAGTGATGTTGGAGTGATATACTCCAGCGTCTCGTATTCGCGTATTCAAGTCATTTATAGTTGATTCGTTGGCTTATCTCCTTGCAATTCAATTGGAAGATTGGGGCATGCCTTTCGCACATACTCATTATAATAATGAGGAATATTCCCACCCTACCAACCACTTAATAACTGAGTCAGAAAACAAATTAAAATAACTGTCTCTGCACAGATAGGGACTGTTTAGTACATTATACTTTTGAGCTTGCTCCATCAAAAAGCTTGAGCAAGACAGTAAGCATTATGTTTTCTTTAGTATTTCTAGGTAAGATCTAAATAAATAAAAAACCTTCACATACCTGCAGCAACTTTTACTAAAGTTAAGCTACACAACCTCATTTTTTTTTTAATTTAAATTTTTGTGTTCGTGCTTATGATAGTCAAACGGTACTATTGCAGTTGTCTACAGCTTTGTTGGTTATATGACATTATGGTAAAAGCTTGTGAAATCCTCATTCCATTTCTCGCTGAAGTTCATGTTTCAACAGCCGCCGCAAAATGGTCTACAACATGTGCCATAGCATGGCACAAAGCATGGGCCATAACATGGATAACAACATGGTCCACATGGACTGCAACAATTTGTCATGCAGCAGTATGCCAAATGTTCCAACGTAGTGTCCAGTTTTCAAAAATATGCAGGTATTCCTCTAGTAAGTCCGTGGCTTCGTAAATGCACTTGTTTCTCAGGAGGATTGCCGTATCGTCTGCAAACGTGGCAATGATCAGATCCAGAGGATCCTTCAGTGGTATTTCTGACCCAGTGGGCATGTCGTGCGTGAACAGGGTATAGAGTGTAGGCCCCAAAACGCTACCCTGTGGGACACCTGCGCGAATAGACTTCATGCTAGACTCCACACCATCCAGTACCACTGAGAAGGTCCTGTTATCAAGGTATCTCCGCACGATTAACCATAGTTGAGGCGGCAAGAGATTCTTGAGCTTACTGAGCAGCCCGTCGTGCCAAACTCGGTCAAAAGCCTGCTTTATATAAAATATAATGTGTATGAAAAAGGTACAAAATTTTGTTTTTTCAATCATTATAACTTTCCTAAGAACTTGTAAAATATGTTTAGAGTTGAAAATTATTGCTTGGTTTAATGTTGGCTAATACGGATTCAATGAAAAAGTCTGGCTTCAATCTATGGCGTGCCACCAAGTGCATCAAACAACAGCCTCACAGACATGCTCCAATCAGTGGGCCTCTAAATCAGTGGCTGCGTACGGAGACCGAGAAAGCAGAAGCATTTCCTAATGAGTTGGAGAGCCGGTTCACGCCTTTTAGCCTGGCTGACCCTGGTGACGTTGAGGAAACAGATTAAGTCCTATCGAGATGTATATTAGACCACAGTCCAACTAAACATGTCACCCCTGAAGAGGTTGTGACTCAAATTCAGAGACTAAAATCTAAGAAGAGCCCCGGACATGACCATATTGACAACAAGGTGGTGAAAGCACTCCCTTGGAAGGGAGTGTTGTTCCTGACGTTGCTGTTCAACAGCATGCTGCGGATTTGCCATTTTCCCACACAGTGGAAGTGTGCAACGATATCCATGATACCTAAACCTGGTACTCCGGAGAACCGTGGCACATCATATAGGCCCATAAGCCTGCTTCCAACTTTTTCAAAAATGTTTAAAAGATTATTTTTGAGTAGATTGTTGGCAGTACGGGGTGTTCAAGAAGCCATTCCTGATCACCAGTTTGGATTTAGATCACAGCATGGTACTCCCGAACAACTGCATCGAGTCGTTAATCACATACTTACTGCGTTTGAGATGAAACAGTATTCCTCTGCAGTCTTCCTAGATGTCAAACAAGCATTCGATAGGGCATGGATCGATGGACTTCTGCATAAATTAAAATTACTCCTGCCTGGCAAACAGTTTTTACTAATGCGAAGCTTTCTTCAACGACGAACCTTCTCTGTGGCGGTAAGAGACAAATTTTCCACCTTCAGGCACATGAGAGCCGGTGTCCCGTAGGGGAGTGTCTGAGCTCCGGTCCTCTACACCTTATATACCTCTGATATGCCTACAACTAGAGATGAGCATTCGATTATTGCTACTTACGCGGACGCTACGGCAGTTATTTTCAACTCTGCCTCTCTGAACGAACCTGCGGAGAAATTGTCCAGCTACCTGGATAGATTCCACTCATGGGCCAGGCGTCGGAATATAGCCATAAACTCTGAGAAATCAGCTCACTGTGCCTTCACATTAAGGCAAGGCGTCTGTCCGGTTGTGACTTACAACACAAGAATCATTCCGCAAATGGAGCAAATCCGGTATCTCGGTTTGATCCTGGATAAGCGTCTTACCTGGCGTGCACACATTAAGGTAGTTACAGCGCGCTGCTATCAAAAGCTCAAGAAACTGCAGTGGCTCCTCCGCCCATCGAATAAGTTATCTTTAAGTAATAAAAGGCTCATCTATCTGCAAGTAGTGGCACCTGCTTGGCGCTAAGCCATACAAATTTGGGGCACTACTGCTGCCTACAACATCAGAAGAGTGCAGGCGTGTCAGAGCAAGGCTCTCAGAAGGTTTACGGGCGCCCCTTGGTACGTCCGCAACACCACGCTGCATAGGGATCTTGCCGTGCCAACTGTTATGGAGGTGACTAATTCTCACAGCTGCCGCTATCACTACAGAATTTTGTCGCACCCAAACCCGCTAGCTTTCTCCCTCACCCGTATCTCAACAAGGCGTAGACTGAAGAGGCTGCACCCGCATGATCTCCCTCTAAGAAGGATACAGCCTTCTATAATTAATTAATTTAGTATGTCAAATTTTTTTTTTTGTCACGTCATTATTCTTTAAATCCGACAAATGTGTTATGCCGTTTACTGCGCTAAATGTTATAATTTAATTATAAAAATAAAAAAAAAGGTTTAGGTGAAATTTGCAATTTTGGGGCCTCGTCACATTTAAAATTGTTTCCAGTTTGTGCTACTCGATATACAAAAGCCAATGCTATACTTTGAGATGACAGTTATGTAAAGAGATTATTCCAAAATACTAAACTTGAAGTAAATTCGCCTTTCCTATAAGGTGAAATTGAACAAAAAAATTTGGTTAAACGCTTTTATTGATGCAGATAATGAACAAAAAGCTAAAAAATAATTTGATAGGTGCCATGTACCGGTCATCACACCATTCAGACCAAAGCGTACAGTTTGCAGATTTGGTCACGCGACCACCGTCTGAAAAAAATAAGCACCCAAGGATACAGTTTTAGGTAACAGGGTACCTAAATCGAACCAAGTGATACAAAGCGAGCACTTCGATGCTATCAATTAGTGTGTACTTCACTAGAGGGAGAGTACTGTGGTGACCTCGTGGTTGCCTATTGGTGAGAGCATTGATACAATATCGGAAGCAACCCTGAAACCGACAAGCATTAAGAAAAGTTCTAGTTGATTTAGAAGTAACGATCATAAATAAATATTAGCAAACTCTAAAGACAGTATATGGCGCTATAGTTACCTCAACGTTAGATGGCGCCACAGACGTCAGAGGCCACACCAGTTACCGCCATATTGTCATTACCTTATACTGATGTAAGCAATCTTACACCCATTCATTACTATCACTTTTAAATAATGAATACATGAATTATGAGCAACAAGTGTTGACATTCACTAGTATTCATTCACTCATGGTACTCGTTTGTAAGTCACAATATATTGCGAAGAGGGTAGAACAATCAAATGAAGAGGAGGTGAAATTGTCGAAAGATATCGATCTTAATCATACAAGAGTAGGCGAAATTAGCCCATGCCGTTTGTAAGCCTATCCTGGGCGAGGATAAGAAGATAAAAAGGACGGCGTTCAGGTTGAATTGGCGACTGTTGAATTTTGTTGCTTTGAGGGGCAAAGTATAATGATATAGATGCTTCAGCACTTTTCGAACGGTAAGATTCGGCTGATCTCCTCCGTTGCGCTTGGAACCCGGGTAGCCCTGGATCATCATTCACACATGAAGGGCACAGCTACCCCTAAAAAGAATACTAACCAAAGACAGAGGACAGTCCAATATGAGATGATTACCTTCAGCGGTTTAAAGAAGGACTACTATGTACCCTAATCAGTCTTGGTTTATTGTGGTAGTATGTATGGTCTTAAGGTGATAGGATATCATCACACAAAATAGAATCAGGAAAGCAGAGAGACTTAATTTGCCAGTAAATGAATACTGCAAAACCGCTCACGATAGAGTTGATTCATCCCTGGTCACATCTAGGGAAAGCAACTCTTTGTCGTTCTTCTAATAACTTGTTGGAATTCACTAAACTAGTTGGAGTATGGAGCAGTTTATTGCTGTCAACTATTTTAAACTTTTTGGAATTTCGAGAATTGTAGAATAAAATCTTCAGCTCTACTCCATAGCTTTTGCAATGTCTACGAGTCTGAAGGTGTCTAAATTTTCTAATTTCTTTTACCTGGAAAAATAACAAAACGCGAAATTTTTAAAGACATATTTTTGGCAACATGTAAATTGGTTTAAATACTTTTATCAGTACTATTGCAATGCCATATCCACCGTTAATTGGTACACAATTTGCAGTAATTTTCAATTGGGTAGCTCGACGAGCAACCTTTTGTCCTTCTAAATAGCAAGAGAAATTATGAAGGTAGTAGTATGATCTGCTTGACCCGTTGTTCCAATTTTGGTTTCAGCCATTTTAGTTATTTCATTAGAACTTGATTAAACTTGATTAGAACTGACAATCTTTAGACCTACGGCCCTTTATACATTATTATTTATAGGGAAGCCATCGCATCACGCCACTTGTAAGGGTGACTGAAGGCGTCAGGTTCACAGAGGGTTTAACACGTAACAGTGTGGTGTTCGAGCCATAACTGTGAACACTGCTGGTAGTGCGACTACACCCTCTCCGTATGGTCATGTGTCTGCCTCGAGCTGGCTAATAGTAATCGGGCGGGGAGAAGTTCAACTATAAACAGTTTTTAGGTGAGATCGTGTCTCTACTTCGAATGCTGGCAGTAGTCGGTCGGAGAGAAGTTCATATCTTTAAATCAAGTACCCTTATCCATGGTGGATCAGCGAACGCCAAGGAATGCTTGTTTGCCAGGAGGGTGTCTAGCTTTTAGTGACCTCGCTTTCCGATTATTCGTGGGATTCACATGAAAAATAACACAATCTTTAACGAGTGCGATTCACCGCCGGCCATACCTCAACGGATTTGGCCACTACGACCAGCTCTGCACCCAAAAGGCTGCCGGTCTGCACTCCTTAATTCAAAGTCATTGGGTATGTCTATGTCTATGTCCTTGAGGAGAGCATGGGTCAGCTGCTACTTCGCTAGAGGCACTAAACCCCGTCTTGACGACCATATTGGAGGGAACCATGTACAATGATTCGGAGTAAAACCGTACAGTAGTGTCTGCCTCCATCATCTCAGCTCTCGAGGTAAGCGCTCAAGTGCACCAACTCCAATTGGAGTAATGACCAGCTTTTGTTCGCCTAAGTTCCAACGAGGACAGGCGTTTCAAAATCGCTTTAAATCGTGGGACTCCAGGGCAGAGACTCTAGAGCTTACCAGAAGCGGGAAGAAAACCTGCGAAATCGGAAATCTCACCACTGAGTGGAAACCTGTGGATTCAGAACCCTTCACAACGTCGACAACTGGTTTATTGGTGTCTGCCGGCTCGCCAAGCCGTGGTGGCCTACCTCCAAAACCAGCGGACTGCGCTGGTCCGTTTCGTCCCCTGTGCGGCAGCCACCATAGAGTCGTTCGTTGGACTCACTTCTTTACATATTTTCATTAAAATGTTAGCAGTAACCAATACTCTGAGTACCTAGATATAGTCTGGCTTGCTTTGATGCCCTCCAGATACTGTCCCGATACAAGAGGGTCACACTTTGCTGTGTACCTGGTCATCTTGGGATAAAGGGTAATGAGACTGCTGATAAACTGGCGAGAACTGGTTCCTCCTCCAAATTTATCGGTCCTGAACTTGATATTGTTATTAGCTGGGCAATAGTCAAATCATTTATAGAGGAATAGTTCATAGATGTCACCCTAGATCTTTGGGCATGCAATAGGGGACTTCGGAAAGCCAAATTGTTTATCTGCTCCTGCAACTCCCATTCAAATGTTTATCTTAGTAGATCGGACCGAAGACTACTTGTGGGTTATTTAACAGGTCACCACCGAATCAATTACCAATTGCACAGACGAAGCTTGTCACCCTCCGCAACAGTTTTGACGGTGGTACTATGGATGACACTCCCCAAAAACATGTTTCC
This sequence comes from Cacoxenus indagator, assembly GCA_035041755.1. Taxonomy (NCBI): domain Eukaryota; kingdom Metazoa; phylum Arthropoda; class Insecta; order Diptera; family Drosophilidae; genus Cacoxenus; species Cacoxenus indagator. Next base: position 14,959 of record JAWNKX010000218.1, on the reverse strand, counting down.
GGTATATCTTCTTTTTTATGTTGTTTTAGTTTATCTTCCGTCCAGCCTGAGTCCACGGGTGATTTTAGGAAGTTTCTGTTATTATTGTAGTAGTTGCAGAACAGTACAAATAGCCATTGGTATCCTATTTGAATATTATTATTTTAAAGCCACAGAATCTCTTAGGCTCTCAGACCAATTTGGAGCAGTAAATTTTTTTTTTTTTATAATTAAGGATAACATTTATTTCAGTAAATTCAGTAAAAAAATGCGATTGATGGTGGATGTTTCTCTTACCGCCACAGAGAAATTCATCCTTGTAAAAGCCTTGCATGAGTAGAAACTGTTTGTCAGCCATGGGCACTTTGATTTTCCATCAATCCAGACCATACCGAATGTTTATTTAACAGTTAAGAAGGGAGGGCTTTCGCCAATTTGTTGTCGATTCGGTCGTGACCAGTTTTTGATGTATGTCTATATGTCTGTCTGTATGTATGTATATCCGCTATAGACGCCCAAACTGCTGGACCGAGTTTGAAGAAATACGAAATGTATGTCAAATTCGAAATCGAAACTATGTCAAAGGAAAATAAAAAAGTTTATGGACAAATAGCTTTAATAATTTGAAAATGCAACGAAGAAGACGTGAGTAAGTTTATTAAGTAGAAGACGTAAAACCGGGTATATGCTAATATAGTATATAGTATTCTATAGGCACTTCGACTAGGTTGCCATGGAAAGGAACTTCCCATTTGTCTACCCTCTAAAGAGCAAATCTTTTAGCCATTACGCATAATGCGAGCAGTTGATTTAGTTAGTAAAGAGTAACAAACCCTAAGGCTTACAAACTCTGATAGAATAGCGAAGTTGTGGAAATCTAGCGCCATAAAATCCGTTTAAACCCCGTTGTGCACATGATCTGAATGACAAATATGGACTCGCCAGTCCCTGTAACTGTAAACTGTAACCTATAAAGTTTTGCTTTGAAATTTATCTTCACCAAAGCATAGAGAAGAGTACCTTAATAAATATTAATTTGAATATCCAATATTCAGAATTTTAATTGAATTACACAAATTTTTTTTGGATATATGTTTGGATTTTTATTCTTAATTCTTGAGTGAGTCAATCTAGGCATTGCGTTTCCAACTGCTAGCGCTAGCTCTCTAGGTACATCCACTTAAACATTTTACTTATATGTATTTAAAGCAGAGAAAGTGGTATTTAGTGGTATTTATCAAACACGTGTAAACATTATGTTCTTGTATAGTTGTATAAATCCATAGAAACAATTAATATTGCCTGACAATATAGACACTTCTGACGCGTTACCTGTGGATTACTAAAAATAATAAATGGATTTTTTAAAAAAATTTTATGATTTAACATGCCGTGTCGCCTGCCACACAGAACATCGACGAGATCCAGTGTGCAAGTATCCCCATTTCCTTTGAAAGGAACTAGTAGCAGCGCCAAAATCGTGCAGCGTGCAGTCAAATGATTCTTCTGCACAGGAAAAAGTGAAGCATCTACCTTAAGGTATCTTCGCCATAAAAGGCACTTCTGAAATTAGGAAAGAGAAGGACACATTTTATACCAACTTAAATTATTATTTGAAGTCAATTCTCTCATTTGAAAAAAAGAAGTAATTAATACACACAAAAATTTATTTTCTAAACAAAAAACAACATCTTGACCAACCTTAAGATGAGAATTCCATATATTGCTTCTATACAAAATTTAACTATCCGCACGATGTATACCACTAGCACCCATCAACAGTAGGTTAGTATTGTTCCGAATATCTGCAAATGTCATAAAAAGTAGGTATATCTACCCAACACCTATGAGAACTACAATGATTCCGTCAGACGCATGGCCTTCAGACCCCACAGCTCAATAACCGCTCAAGCTGCCACAACAGGGGTCACAAAAGCCGCTTGGGCCGCAATCGCCACAGGAACCCGGGAAATGCCAGGAAAACAGGGATACGAACACATTGTGCCTCGCTAATGACCTAGGCAAATCAGAGAACATCGAAAAATATTAAAAAAGTATATTATGCAATCTTCCAAAGCACAAACTTACCCTTCTGCTCCTTAACGGAGTCAGTATCAATTCACCAGAATTTAGAAATAATTTTTCCCATTGTCAAATTTCTGGGATGTGTATGTGTTGAAAGTACGAAATACAATGAGCTAACGCTTCCTAAATTTCACCTTATATAAAGTTTCATACAAAATTCGAATTTCTATGGTTCCTAAGTTATTTTTTACGATTTCCTACAGAGTGTCAGATAGGTATATTAGTTTTGACATTGCGTATGATTTTCTAGGAATTACTTTTGTATAGGAACTTTTGAAATGTTTAAGAAAAATTAACAACGTCGGTTACACAATATTTTTGATGGTCTTGATAAAACCAACGAATCTGATGTAGCGAATCGGCCATGGTTGCAGAAACCATCATTCTGAATTCGCCTCAACGTCACTGTCGTATAATGAAATAAAAGCTGCGCGTATTAAATGCTAGCGATACACACAAGAATGCTTCGAGGAGGATTGTCATTTATTAGTGGCCAGCAAACCACTCAGAAATCGATCGCAATTGATAAAGCTCTCACCTATCTCTACTATTAGATAAAATTGATTGTATTTTTTTAAACAACACATTTTCCCCTATAGCAGAACCTGGCAACTTAACGTTTTGATATATTAAAAATAAATATGTTTTTTTAGTATTAAGTTGTTGCAAATAAACTGCAAGCACAAGCAATCGGCTAAACTAAAGCTACCCGAAATTAAGGTCACATTTTTAAATACAACGGATTGCAAGCAATATGGCAACGCCACCTTTAGTGAAGTCCGTTGGCTGCTTTTGCTTAATAGCGCCTGTTGGCCCATCGAGCTTCTTAGCTGGAACTCACATATGTGTACGTTGAACAAAGTCAAAATTTACTTTTGTTCAAAGTTTAGTAGCTTGTGGTAGCCACGTGAAGGTACAATTGCGATAGTGTGTAAAAAGGAACAATGTTTTCCCTACAAGAGGATAATGCAAAGTGATTTGCGAAAAAAAGCGAAAAAGTTTCAAAGAACCGCAGGCCACTTATGTTGAGGGGGCAATCAGCTGTTATGGTCAAGCCTCTGGCAGCACTGTTTGCGGAACCACACCTCGTCTCTTGGTAGTTCTTGGAGTGTAAATAAAGACGAGACACGCTATCAGAAAATAAACGTTTTCTTTCCTTGTTAGTAACACCATCACCATCTTCCGTACCTATATTTAATATAAAACAAACAACTCTTCCTGATGTAATAAGTACTTTTGAATTTCAGTATTCACCCAAATATTTCACAATACTACATATTCAGTTTATATATGTGTTTGAAAACCTATGCCTTCTAACCAACATTTGGTTTCCCATATATCCAAACCACCCGATAGGACGAGTTCAAGGCTGTGCTATAATTCTTAAACGCACAGGTCTTAGCTTTACAGAACAAGTACCTATTGCAATAAACTGAATTCAAGCTGCTGTAGTGAAAATAAGAAGCCCTCGTAAAAATCCTTGACATGCTGAAAATTGCCCTGACTAATGGCATTGGGGCAAATAAGATTATCCCCGAGAACTACCTGGATCTCTGTTCACTCCACTGTGCTGTTTCTATCCACATCGTTAGTTGTGGACATGTCGATATGTAAGTAGTACATAGTATAGTATATAAGTACTACTATTACTAATAAAAATTCAATATTCACTATCCATATTCTTTGAGTAATTTTAACCAATTTAATGTACCGGTAATCGAATATGATACAGTTTTAAATTACTTAAAAGACTTAAAACTAAATTTCTGACCGGGTCCGAGTGGTATACCTAGTTATATTCTAAAGCTGTGTGCTAATGCTGTTTGACATTTCCTTGAATACCCCTATTTAACCTAGAAATTTGAAACAATCTTACATTATTCCTCTCCATAAAAAGGGTAATAAAGCTGTTATTTCAAATTGCAGAGGAATCGTTAAACTGTGTGCGGTCCCGAAATTATTTGAATTCACGTCACTAGTTAACCTTAGTTTTTCTCAACAACACCAAATGGACGTTATTTACACTGATTTCACTAAGTCCTTGACAGTGTTTGTTATTCCTTACTTATTCATAAACTGGATACCTTTGGTATTCCACCCAGCCTGGTTAGTTGGATTACTTCCTACCTAACGACCAGAACTCAAAATGTTTTGTTTAAAACGGTCACATCCGAGACTATTTGTGTAACCTCCGGTGTCCGTCAGGGCAGACACCTTGGTCAGCTGTTATTCAATATTTTTATAAACGATTTGCTTGGTGCCATTAAACATTCTCACGTCTTGATGTACGCTGACGATGTGAAGCTGCGTATGTCTATTTTATCTCCTGTCCATTTAAAGTTTCTTCAAGATGACCTTGACTCTTTATATAGTTGGTGCTCTATAAACTTTCTTTCACTTAATTGTAAAAAATGTAAGCTTGTGTCGTTCTATCGTAAAACTGTGTTCGTAAATAATTATGCTTTCAACGATCACTTACTAGAACGTGTTTCACAATTAAATGATCTAATGGTATTGATGGGCCCAAAGCTGCATTCGAATGCCACATTTACTCATCCGTCAATAAGGCTAAGGGTGTGTTAGGATACATAAAACGATGGTCTAAGGAATTTAATGATCCTTATACCACTAAATTGCTTTACACATCCCTAGTTAGACCTATTTTGCTATATGCATTGTGTGTATGGGACCCCTAGTTTAGAATTTTTAGGGATCCCATTAAATCAGTAAAAAACGAATTCTTACTGTTTGTACTGCGTAACATCCACTGTAATCCAAATGTCCACCTTCCATCCCATCGATGCCGCCTAAAGCTTATCAAACTACCTACGTTGGCCAGTCGTATAACTACTCTCGGTGTGATGTTTCTACATAATTTAATTGTTGGTAGTATCTATTCTCCTTTTTTGTTTGGTAGCTAAAAATTAAACGTTCCTTGTCGGGTTACCAGAGGTATCTAGGGAAAGCAACTCTTTGTCGTTGTTCTAATAACTTGTTGGAATTCACTAAACTAGTTGGAGTATGGAGCAGTTTATTGCTGTCAAATATTTTAAACTTTTTGGAATTTCGAGGATTGTAGAATAAAGTCTTCAGCTCTACTCCATAGCTTTTGCAATGTCTAAGAGTCTGAAGGTGTCTAAATTTTCTAATTTATTTTACCTGGAAAAATAACAAAACGCGAAATTTTTAAAGACATATTTTTGGCAACATGTAAATTGGTTTAAATACTTGTGTCAGTATTTATGCAATGCCATATCCACCGTTAATTGGTACACAATTTGCAGTAATTTTCAGTAGCTCGACGAGCTACCTTTTGTCCTTCTAAATAGCAAGAGAAATTATGAAGGTAGTAGTATGATGATACTCATTTAAAGTTATTAATGTTCTGCTTGACCCGTTGTTCCAATTTTGATTTCAGCCATTTTAGTTATTTCATAAGAACTTGTTTAAACTTGATTAGAACTGACAATCTTTAGACCTACGGCCCTTTATACATTATTATTTATAGGGAAGCCATCGCATCACGCCACTTGTAAGGGTCACTGAAGCCGTCAGGTTAACAGAGGGTTTAACACGTAACAGTGTGGTGTTCGAGCCATAACTGTGAACACTGCTGGTAGTGCGACTACACCCTCTCCGTATGGTCATGTGTCTGCCTCGAGCTGGCTAATAGTAATCGGGCGGGGAGAAGTTCAACTATAAACAGTTTTTAGGTGAGATCATGTCTCTACTTCGAATGCTAGTAGTCGGTCGGAGAGAAGTTCATATCTTTAAATCAAGTACCCTTATCCATGGTGGATCAGCGAACGCCAAGGAATGCTTGTTTGCCAGGAGGGTGTCTAGCTTTTAGTGACCTCGTTTCCCGATTATTCGTGGGATTCACATGAAAAACAACCCAATCTTTAACGAGTGCGATTCACCGCCGGCCATACCTCAACGGATTTGGCCATTACGACCAGCTCTGCACCCAAAAGGCTGCCGGTCTGCACTCCTTAATTCGAAGTCATTGGGTATGTCTATGTCTATATCCTTGAGGAGAGCATGGGTCAGCTGCTACTTCGCTAGAGGCACTAAACCCCGTCTTGGCGACCATATTGGAGGGAACCATGTACAATGATTCGGAGTAAAACCGTACAGTAGTGTCTGCCTCCATCATCTCAGCTCTCGAGGTAAGCGCTCAAGTGCACCAACTCCAATTGGAGTAATGACCAGCTTTTGTTCGCCTAAGTTCCAACGAGGACAGGCGTTTAAAAATCGCTTTAAATCGTGGGACTTCAGGGCAGAGACTCTAGAGCTTACCAGAAGCGGGAAGAAAACCTGCGAAATCGGAAATCACACCACTGAGTGGAAACCTGTGGATTCAGAACCCTTCACAACGTCGACAACTGGTTTATTGGTGTCTGCCGGCCCGTCAAGCCGTGGTGGCCTAACCCCAAAACCAGCGGACTGCGCTGGTCCGTTTCGTCCCCTGTGCGTCAGCCACCATAGAGTCGTTCGTTGGACTCACTTCTTTACATATTTTCATTAAAATGTTAGCAGTAACCAATACTCTGAATACTCAGATATAGTCTGGCTTGCTTTGATGCCCTCCAGATACTGTCCCGATACAATAGGGTCACTCTTTGCTGTGTACCTGGTCATCTTGGGATAAAGGGTAATGAGACTGCTGATAAACTGGCGAGAACTGGTTCCTCCTCCAAATTTATCGGTCCTGAACTTGATATTGTTATTAGCTGGGCAATAGTCAAATCATTTATAGAGGAATAGTTCATAGATGTCACCCTAGATCTTTGGGCATGCAATAGGGGACTTCGGAAAGCCAAATTGTTTATCTGCTCCTGCAACTCCCATTCAAATGTTTATCTTAGTAGATCGGACCGAAGACTACTTGTGGGTTATTTAACAGGTCACCACCGAATCAATTACCAATTGCACAGACGAAGCTTGTCACCCTCCGCAACAGTTTTGACGGTGGTACTATGGATGACACTCCCCAAAAACATGTTTCCGGTATATCTTCTTTTTTATGTTGTTTTAGTTTATCTTCCGTCCAGCCTGAGTCCACGGGTGATTTTAGGAAGTTTCTGTTATTATTGTAGTAGTTGCAGAACAGTACAAATAGCCATTGGTATCCTATTTGAATATTATTATTTTAAAGCCACAGAATCTCTTAGGCTCTCAGACCAATTTGGAGCAGTAAATTTTTTTTTTTTTATAATTAAGGATAACATTTATTTCAGTAAATTCAGTAAAAAAATGCGATTGATGGTGGATGTTTCTCTTACCGCCACAGAGAAATTCATCCTTGTAAAAGCCTTGCATGAGTAGAAACTGTTTGTCAGCCATGGGCACTTTGATTTTCCATCAATCCAGACCATACCGAATGTTTATTTAACAGTTAAGAAGGGAGGGCTTTCGCCAATTTGTTGTCGATTCGGTCGTGACCAGTTTTTGATGTATGTCTATATGTCTGTCTGTATGTATGTATATCCGTTATAGACGCCCAAACTGCTGGACCGAGTTTGAAGAAATACGAAATGTATGTCAAATTCGAAATCGAAACTATGTCAAAGGAAAATAAAAAAGTTTATGGACAAATAGCTTTAATAATTTGAAAATGCAACGAAGAAGACGTGAGTAAGTTTATTAAGTAGAAGACGTAAAACCGGGTATATGCTAATATAGTATATAGTATTCTATAGGCACTTCGACTAGGTTGCCATGGAAAGGAACTTCCCATTTGTCTACCCTCTAAAGAGCAAATCTTTTAGCCATTACGCATAATGCGAGCAGTTGATTTAGTTAGTAAAGAGTAACAAACCCCAAGGTTTACAAACTCTGATAGAATAGCGAAGTTGTGGAAATCTAGCGCCATAAAATCCGTTTAATCCCCGTTGTGCACATGATCTGAATGACAAATATGGACTCGCCAGTCCCTGTAACTGTAAACTGTAACCTATAAAGTTTTGCTTTGAAATTTATCGTCACCAAAGCATAGAGAAGAGTACCTTAATAAATATTAATTTGAATATCCAATATTCAGAATTTTAATTGAATTACACAAATTTTTTTTGGATATATGTTTGGATTTTTATTCTTAATTCTTGAGTGAGTCAATCTAGGCATTGCGTTTCCAACTGCTAGCGCTAGCTCTCTAGGTACATCCACTTAAACATTTTACTTATATGTATTTAAAGCAGAGAAAGTGGTATTTAGTGGTATTTATCAAACACGTGTAAACATTATGTTCTTGTATAGTTGTATAAATCCATAGAAACAATTAATATTGCCTGACAATATAGACACTTCTGACGCGTTACCTGTGGATTACTAAAAATAATAAATGGATTTTTTAAAAAAATTTTATGATTTAACATGCCGTGTCGCCTGCCACACAGAACATCGACGAGATCCAGTGTGCAAGTATCCCCATTTCCTTTGAAAGGAACTAGTAGCAGCGCCAAAATCGTGCAGCGTGCAGTCAAATAATTCTTCTGCACAGGAAAAAGTGAAGCATCTACCTTAAGGTATCTTCGCCATAAAAGGCACTTCTGAAATTAGGAAAGAGAAGGACACATTTTATACCAACTTAAATTATTATTTGAAGTCAATTCTCTCATTTGAAAAAAAGAAGTAATTAATACACACAAAAATTTATTTTCTAAACAAAAAACAACATCTTGACCAACCTTAAGATGAGAATTCCATATATTGCTTCTATACAAAATTTAACTATCCGCACGATGTATACCACTAGCACCCATCAACAGTAGGTTAGTATTGTTCCGAATATCTGCAAATGTCATAAAAAGTAGGTATATCTACCCAACACCTATGAGAACTACAATGATTCCGTCAGACGCATGGCCTTCAGACCCCACAGCTCAATAACCCCTCAAGCTGCCACAACAGGGGTCACAAAAGCCGCTTGGGCCGCAATCGCCACAGGAACCCGGGAAATGCCAGGAAAACAGGGATACGAACACATTGTGCCTCGCTAATGACCTAGGCAAATCAGAGAACATCGAAAAATATTAAAAAAGTATATTATGCAATCTTCCAAAGCACAAACTTACCCTTCTGCTCCTTAACGGAGTCAGTATCAATTCACCAGAATTTAGAAATAATTTTTCCCATTGTCAAATTTCTGGGATGTGTATGTGTTGAAAGTACGAAATACAATGAGCTAACGCTTCCTAAATTTCACCTTATATAAAGTTTCATACAAAATTCGAATTTCTATGGTTCCTAAGTTATTTTTTACGATTTCCTACAGAGTGTCAGATAGGTATATTAGTTTTGACATTGCGTATGATTTTCTAGGAATTACTTTTGTATAGGAACTTTTGAAATGTTTAAGAAAAATTAACAACGTCGGTTACACAATATTTTTGATGGTCTTGATAAAACCAACGAATCTGATGTAGCGAATCGGCCATGGTTGCAGAAACCATCATTCTGAATTCGCCTCAACGTCACTGCCGTATAATGAAATAAAAGCTCCGCGTATTAAATGCTAGCGATACACACAAGAATGCTTCGAGGAGGATTGTCATTTATTAGTGGCCAGCAAACCACTCAGAAATCGATCGCAATTGATAAAGCTCTCACCTATCTCTACTATTAGATAAAATTGATTGTATTTTTTTAAACAACACATTTTCCCCTATAGCAGAACCTGGCAACTTAACTTTTTGATATATTAAAAATAAATATGTTTTTTTAGTATTAAGTTGTTGCAAATAAACTGCAAGCACAAGCAATCGGCTAAACTAAAGCTACCCGAAATTAAGGTCACATTTTTAAATACAACGGATTGCAAACAATATGGCAACGCCACCTTTAGTGAAGTCCGTTGGCTGCTTTTGCTTAATGGCGCCTGTTGGCCCATCGAGCTTCTTAGCTGGAACTCACGTATGTGTAGGTTGAACAAAGTCAAAATTTACATTTGTTCAAAGTTTAGTAGCTTGTGGTAGCCACGTGAAGGTACAATTGCGATAGTGTGTAAAAAGGAACAATGTTTTCCCTACAAGAGGATAATGCAAAGTGATTTGCGAAAAAAAGCGAAAAAGTTTCAAAGAACCGCAGGCCACTTATGTTGAGGGGGCAATCAGCTGTTATGGTCAAGCCTCTGGCAGCACTGTTTGCGGAACCACACCTCGTCTCTTGGTAGTTCTTGGAGTGTAAATAAAGACGAGACACGCTATCAGAAAATAAACGTTTTCTTTCCTTGTTAGTAACACCATCACCATCTTCCGTACCTATATTTAATATAAAACAAACAACTCTTCCTGATGTAATAAGTACTTTTGAATTTCAGTATTCACCCAAATATTTCACAATACTACATATTCAGTTTATATATGTGTTTGAAAACCTATGCCTTCTAACCAACATTTGGTTTCCCATATATCCAAACCACCCGATAGGACGAGTTCAAGGCTGTGCTATAATTCTTAAACGCACAGGTCTTAGCTTTACAGAACAAGTACCTATTGCAATAAACTGAATTCAAGCTGCTGTAGTGAAAATAAGAAGCCCTCGTAAAAATCCTTGACATGCTGAAAATTTCCCTGACTAATGGCATTGGGGCAAATAAGATTATCCCCGAGAACTACCTGGATCTCTGTTCACTCCAATGTGCTGTTTCTATCCACATCGTTAGTTGTGGACTTGTCGATATGTAAGTAGTACATAGTATAGTATATAAGTACTACTACTACTAATAAAAATTCAATATTCACTATCCATATTCTTTGAGTAATTTTAACCAATTTAATGTACCGGTAATCGAATATGATACAGTTTTAAATTACTTAAAAGACTTAAAACTAAATTTCTGACCGGGTCCGAGTGGTATACCTAGTTATATTCTAAAGCTGTGTGCTAATGCTGTTTGACATTTCCTTGAATACCCCTATTTAACCTAGAAATTTGAAACAATCTTACATTATTCCTCTCCATAAAAAGAGTAATAAAGCTGTTATTTCAAATTGCAGAGGAATCGTTAAACTGTGTGCAGTCCCGAAATTATTTGAATTCACGTCACTAGTTAACCTTAGTTTTTCTCAACACCAAATGGACGTTATTTACACTGATTTCACTAAGGCCTTGACAGTGTTTGTTATTCCTTACTTATTCATAAACTGGATACCTTTGGTATTCCACCCAGCCTGGTTAGTTGGATTACTTCCTACCTAACGACCAGAACTCAAAATGTTTTGTTTAAAACGGTCACATCCGAGGCTATTTGTGTAACCTCCGGTGTCCCTCAGGGCAGCCACCTTGGTCAGCTGTTATTCAATATTTTTATAAACGATTTGCTTGTTGCCATTGAACATTCGCACGTGATGATGTAAGCTGACGATGTGAAGCTATGCGATGTCTATTTTTCTCCTGTCCATTTAAAGTTTCTTCAAGATGACCTTGACTCTTTATATAGTTGGTGCTCTTCAAACTTTCTTTCACTTAATTGTGAAAAATGTAAGCTTATGTCGTTCTATTGTTAAAATGTGATTGTAAATAATTATGGTATCAACGATCACTTACTAGAACGTGTTTCACAATTTAATGATCTAGGGGTATTGATGGGCCCAAAGCTGCATTTCGGATGCCATCCGTCAATAAGGCTAAAGGTGTGTTGGGATACATAAAACGGTGGTCTACGGAATTTAATGATCCTTATACCACTAAATTGATTTACACATATCTAGTTAGACCTATTTTGCTATATGCATCTTGTGTACGGGGCCCCCAGCTTAGAATTTTTAGCGATCGCATTGAATCAGTATAAAACGAATTCTTACTGTTTGCACTGCGATACATCCACTGGGATCCAAATGTCCATCTTCCATCCCATCGATGCCGCCTAAATATTATCTAACTACCTACGTTGGCCAGTCGTAGAACTACTCTCGGTGTGGTGTTTCTACATAATTTAATTGTTGGTAGTATCTATTCTCCTTTTTTGCTTGGTAGCATAAACTTTAACGTTCCTTGTCGGGTTACCAGAGGTATCTAGGGAAAGCAACTCTTTGTCGTTGTTCTAATAACTTGTTGGAATTCACTAAACTAGTTGGAGTATGGAGCAGTTTATTGCTGTCAAATATTTTAAACTTTTTGGAATTTCGAGGATTGTAGAATAAAGTCTTCAGCTCTACTCCATAGCTTTTGCAATGTCTAAGAGTCTGAAGGTGTCTAAATTTTCTAATTTATTTTACCTGGAAAAATAACAAAACGCGAAATTTTTAAAGACATATTTTTGGCAACATGTAAATTGGTTTAAATACTTGTGTCAGTACTTATGCAATGCCATATCCACCGTTAATTGGTACACAATTTGCAGTAATTTTCAGTAGCTCGACGAGCTACCTTTTGTCCTTCTAAATAGCAAGAGAAATTATGAAGGTAGTAGTATGATGATACTCATTTAAAGTTATTAATGTTCTGCTTGACCCGTTGTTCCAATTTTGATTTCAGCCATTTTAGTTATTTCATAAGAACTTGTTTAAACTTGATTAGAACTGACAATCTTTAGACCTACGGCCCTTTATACATTATTATTTATAGGGAAGCCATCGCATCACGCCACTTGTAAGGGTCACTGAAGCCGTCAGGTTAACAGAGGGTTTAACACGTAACAGTGTGGTGTTCGAGCCATAACTGTGAACACTGCTGGTAGTGCGACTACACCCTCTCCGTATGGTCATGTGTCTGCCTCGAGCTGGCTAATAGTAATCGGGCGGGGAGAAGTTCAACTATAAACAGTTTTTAGGTGAGATCATGTCTCTACTTCGAATGCTAGTAGTCGGTCGGAGAGAAGTTCATATCTTTAAATCAAGTACCCTTATCCATGGTGGATCAGCGAACGCCAAGGAATGCTTGTTTGCCAGGAGGGTGTCTAGCTTTTAGTGACCTCGTTTCCCGATTATTCGTGGGATTCACATGAAAAACAACCCCATCTTTAACGAGTGCGATTCACCGCCGGCCATACCTCAACGGATTTGGCCATTACGACCAGCTCTGCACCCAAAAGGCTGCCGGTCTGCACTCCTTAATTCGAAGTCATTGGGTATGTCTATGTCTATATCCTTGATGAGAGCATGGGTCAGCTGCTACTTCGCTAGAGGCACTAAACCCCGTCTTGGCGACCATATTGGAGGGAACCATGTACAATGATTCGGAGTAAAACCGTACAGTAGTGTCTGCCTCCATCATCTCAGCTCTCGAGGTAAGCGCTCAAGTGCACCAACTCCAATTGGAGTAATGACCAGCTTTTGTTCGCCTAAGTTCCAACGAGGACAGGCGTTTAAAAATCGCTTTAAATCGTGGGACTCCAGGGCAGAGACTCTAGAGCTTACCAGAAGCGGGAAGAAAACCTGCGAAATCGGAAATCACACCACTGAGTGGAAACCTGTGGATTCAGAACCCTTCACAACGTCGACAACTGGTTTATTGGTGTCTGCCGGCCCGTCAAGCCGTGGTGGCCTAACCCCAAAACCAGCGGACTGCGCTGGTCCGTTTCGTCCCCTGTGCGTCAGCCACCATAGAGTCGTTCGTTGGACTCACTTCTTTACATATTTTCATTAAAATGTTAGCAGTAACCAATACTCTGAATACTCAGATATAGTCTGGCTTGCTTTGATGCCCTCCAGATACTGTCCCGATACAATAGGGTCACTCTTTGCTGTGTACCTGGTCATCTTGGGATAAAGGGTAATGAGACTGCTGATGAACTGGCGAGAACTGGTTCCTCCTCCAAATTTATCGGTCCTAAACTTGATATCGTTATTAGCTGGGCAATAGTCAAATCATTTATAGAGGAATAGTTCATAGATGTCACCCTAGATATTTGGGCACGCAATAGGGGACTTCGGAAAGCCAAATTGTTTATCTGCTCCTGCAACTCCCTTTCAAATGATTATCTTAGTAGATAGGACCGAAGACTACTTGTGGGTTATTTAACAGGTCACCACCGAATCAATTACCATTTGCACAGACGAAGCTTGTCACCCTCCGCAACAGTTTTGACGGTGGTACTATGGATGACACTCCCCAAAAACATGTTTCCAGTATATCTTCTTTTTTATGTTGTTTCAGTTTATCCTCCGTCCATCCTGAGTCCACAACGGATGATTTTAGGAAGTTTCTGTTATTATTGTAGTAGTTGCAGGACTGTACAAATAGCCATTCGTATTCTGTTCGAATATTTTCATTTTAAAGCCACAGAATCTCTTAGGCTCTCAGACCAATTTGAAGCAGGAAATTTTTTTTTTATAATTAAGGATAACATTTATTTCAGTAAATTCAGTAAAAAAATGGTGGATTGATGGTGGATATTTCTCTTACCGCCACAGAGAAATTCATCCTTGTAAAAGCCTTGCATGAGTAGAAAATGTTTTCCAGCCAGGGGCACTTTGATTTTCCATCGATCCAGTCCATACCGAATGTTTATTTAACAGTTAAGAAGGGAGGACTTTCGCCAATTTGTTGTCGATTCGGTCGTGACCAGTTTTTGATGTATGTCTATATATCTGTCTGTATGTATGTATATCCGCTATAGACGCCCAAACTGCTGGACCGACTTTGAAGAAATACGAAATGTATGTCAAATTCGAAATCGAAACTATGTCAAAGAAAAATAAAAAAGTTTAAGGACAAATAGCTTTAATAATTTGAAAATGTAACGAAGAAGACGTAAGTTTATTAAATAGAAGACGTATTAACCGTTCAATTAAAATATAAATATAATATAGTATATAGTATTCTATAGGCACTTCGATTAGGTTGTCATGGAACTTCCCATTTGTCTACCCTCTAAAGAGCAAATCTTTTAGCCATCACGCATAATGCGAGCAGCTGTGTGCTATTGCTTTAAATAAACCAATCTGCAAAC